>JAWLST010000007.1:0-600000 GCA_037043885.1 Penicillium goetzii | reverse complement strand
ATGTTCCCCGGTGTCTTGTGAGTATTTCCATATTTCCCACCCCAGTAGCCAACTAAATAACAGTTGACTAGTGTAATCGTCATTTCCGCCGTCCGCGTCTGGCTGGTCGTCGTCGGACAATGGGCCTCCGACGGCAGCTGGGCCTACAACCCCATGCTATGCGTCGAAAACGCGGAGATCTCAAGTACCCTGATCGCCCTCTCCGTCCCCGCCCTAAAGCCCGTCTTCGGAAACATCTTCAGCCACTTGACCGAGAACACCTCCAGCCATACTCGCTCCCGATCTGCCGGGGCCCGACTGCGGAGCCAATCGAAGCCCGTAAGTGGGCTTGGCTCATCCACTCGGGATGACAAGAGGCTTCTGAATTGGTCTAAGCGCGGTCACGATGATTATGAGATGATGCCCTCTGAGATTTCGGTGACTCGTGATGCTCACAGTCGAGACTCCACGGCCAAGGCGGGTATTCGTGTCATGAATGAGGTGAATATCAAGAGGGTGGAGGGTGATAGATCGCCTTCGCAGGCTTCTTCGAGGGCTTCGGCTTCTTCTTCGCGAGCGACATAGATTCTTGCATGTATACCATATAGACTACCTAATAATCACTAAAAGTTTTTCTTCGATCATGTTATCCCTTCCCGGTTTTGTGGATGCTTAGGTAGACTTTGTGTCCGTTTCTGACATGAACATATATTCCTCGGGCTGCCTGTCAGAGATACTTGTTATTTGTATCGTTCCATTGACTCCTCAGGGCAACATGCAGATGAGGAAGAATCATATTGTTTTTGGAAGCCCTCTCATAAAAGATTGAATGACCTTTGTTATCCAATGAGGTCATCGATGAGGTTTTGCGTTTATAAATAGCCATCCATGTCTTCATTGGGAACTCTGATTTTGCGAGCCTCGCCCGCCCCCAAGCCGAACCCCACCCTGTCAATGCAAAAGAAGGCACCCTTTCCATTCTAGAGCAGGGTGATGGATCACTAGTCGTGGTGACTACTTCATTGGGCTTCGGTTGCTCGATGTAGGTGGAATATCCAAACCGTGTGACAGGGCAGTGGTATCCAATTGTCGGCCTCATTCGGCCTTAAACTTGCCCGGTGACGATGGTGGCACCCATGCTCGGTTAGACCGGGCACCCAACCACATGCCATAATAGGAAGGTTTCTGCCTTACCGCCTGATTACGGGCATAGGTACATGCCAAGCCCGGGCATACGTAGTTACGAACAGGTATTCTCTCCTATTGCGCACTACATACTTGATTAATACCACGGTCAATTAACTAGTCACCTGCCCGGCCACTACTGGAGATAGTTAATTAATCACCTAACTACAGTACCACGCTCAGTTTTGGCATGTAATCAGGCGGTAAGGCAGAAGATTTCCTATCATGGCAGGTGGCTGGGTGCCCGATCTAACCGAGGGTGGGTGCCGCCATCGTTACCCTTGAACTTCTCGGCGAGTCTTCAACGCAGCCGAATCATCCGGCACGATGCCCAGTTAGGTTGCAGCAGGGATCGCTGCTTAGAAATGCCTATGATTCGGTCGCGTTGAAGACTCGCCGAGAAGTTTAGGTATGTGCTTACCAACCTATACTTGACCACGGAGCCTCAGGGAACGTGTCCAATTATTAGGCAACTGAACCATTTTCTATTACTGCACGATTTGATCTTCAAGAGTATAAGTAGGACCTGCTTGGTCGCTCTCAAGGACCTTGTGTCACACTCCACCCACCTCAACCCCGCGATTCGGAAAGTTCCCGCAATACCCGACGCCTGCCCTCGAAAGAGCTTACTATTGGAAACCGAAACAAACCTTTGCATTGATTTATCATATCTATCTTCACTATGACCTTGAAGTATCTCATCACTGGCGCTACGGGCGGCCTTGGCTCTCAAGTACTGTCCTACCTTATTGCCAATGTCCCCGCATCAGAATACGCAGCTGCTTCTTCGAGCGAAGCAAATCGCAAGCGATTCGAAGACCAGGGAATTGCATTCCGCGTGGTCAACTACGATGATTCCAAGGGCTTAGAAACTGCTTTCGAAGATGTCGAGAATCTCCTGTTTGTGAGCACCAATACCTTCGACGTCGCGAAGCGGCAGAAGCAACATCAAAACTTTGTCGATGCGGCGAAGAAGATGAATGTCAAGCATGTATGTCGAGCATAGCATCCCTCCCATGATTGTAGAGATTCCATCTAACCTCCGGACGACAGGTGTGGTATACCTCCCTCGCCTTTGGCGGATTCGGGTCCTCCGAGGCAGATGTGCAAAGTGCCCATTTGCTGACTGAGGAGATGATGCGCAAGTGAGAAAAGCCCCGTCGCGAAGTGACAGGTGTAGCAACAGCACAGCTAACTGGTCGGTCAGGTCTGGCATCAATTACACCTCCATGCGCGAGGGCCTTTACACCGACGCATTCCCCGTCTTTATGAACTGGTATCCCAGCACCTCGGTGATGTATCTCGCGACCGACGGGCCTATTGCCTTTACCCTGCGTGCAGAGCTAGGCGAAGCCACCGCCCGATTGATGATTCGAGGCGGCCATGACAAGGAGATTGTGCTCCTGACAGCTCAACAAACTATCACCTTCTCTGAGATCATTGACGTTATCAACGAAACCACGGGCCGAAACGTGCGGGTCGAGTTCGTTTCCCCGGAGGAGTTCGTGCGATTGAAGGCTACGGGCGATGAAGGCGGGAAACCAGAGGCATTTTTCCAGAAGCTGTTGTCGTGGCATGAGTCAATTGGCAAGGGAGAGACTGCCACGACGGATCCGTTGATGGCGGATTTGCTGGGGAGAGAGCCCACGCCGGCCCGAGAGGCGATCCGGGCAATGTTGAGGGAGAATCGCGACTATGAGTGGCATCAGAACTATGTGAATCGCCGTTAGTGTGGTAGTAGTCAGTATCGAATTATGATTATGGTGAGACCAAGAGACAGGGTTTCATTGCAGGCGTTGTGATTTGTTGCATGTGAGTGCCCTTCATTGGAGGGTGGGTGTACAGTACCACTGCACCGAGGCAGGACAGGGTGACGGGCAATTGGTTCGGCCGGGGAAAGCGTTCTTGTTTGCTCGGCAATCAAGTCGGGAGTTTCTGCCTTACAGCCTGAGGCTGGCACATATGGAAAGGCGAGCATTGTATATAGAGACTGTGTATTATGGCGATGATGCAGTAATATAGCTGGCATACCCTGTTTTCCCCATCCCCTCTTAGTCTGTATATCTTAATTTTAGTCTTGCTGTTAGAACCAACTTGTCGATCGGCTATTCAGCAGCGGCAATACTCACAGCCATTTGCTGGCACACTGTAAATCCAGGCGACGCCGTGTCCGCCCGACGCTTGCAATTAGCCCGTCCGTGATTGGCCCATGTGCGCTGACTCAGCACATTGCCGACCCTCAAACCCGAGGTTAGTATGTCGGACTCCTTGACTTCATTTTGTCGCCATTGTCAGTTCTTCCTAACGGTGATTCCAGGCCTGACTCCGGCTCCGTCTCCATTGTGACCCTCTCAACTCCTCTCACGTCGTGATCGTTCGGCGTGCTTTGATTTCCTCTGCTTCGACAAGGTCCCCCACGGGCGGAACTTGCATTTTCACCTCTTCTCCATTCGCCCGCCATGGCCTCCCTCCGCACCACCTCGCGCCTCTTCGCTGCGTCGCGGCCGCTGTTCCGGCCCGCCAGCTTCGCTCGCTCCTATGCGACCGTTGAGGCCAAGTCAGTCGACCCTGTCCCCTCCGAGAACCCCAACATGAAGACCTTCAAGGTCTACCGCTGGAACCCGGACACCCCGACCGAGAAGCCCACCATGCAGAGCTACCAGCTCGATCTCAACAAGACCGGTCCCATGATGCTGGATGCCCTCATCCGCATCAAGAACGAGATCGACCCGACCCTGACCTTCCGCCGTTCCTGCCGTGAGGGTATCTGTGGTTCCTGCGCCATGAACATTGACGGTGTCAACACCCTGGCTTGCTTGTGTATGTGCTTCGATTTCCCCACAGACCGGTCAATTCGAGGTCAATTGGATCTTCAATACGCGCAGATTGACTGACGTCCCATCTAGGCCGTATCCCCACCGACACCGCCAAGGAGTCTCGCATCTACCCTCTGCCTCACACCTACGTCGTCAAGGATCTCGTTCCCGATTTGACCCTCTTCTACAAGCAATACAAGTCGATCAAGCCCTACCTCCAGCGTGATACCCCTACCGCCGATGTGAGTAACCTTTCCGAACGACCCGCGACTGTGCCTTTTATCGCAGAAACTAATTGATTGAACTCTGGTAGGGCCTTGAGAACCGCCAAAGTCCCGCGGACCGCAAGAAGCTTGATGGTCTCTACGAGTGCATTCTGTGCGCCTGCTGCTCGACCTCCTGCCCCTCATACTGGTGGAACAGCGAGGAGTACCTGGGCCCCGCTATCCTGCTCCAGTCTTACCGCTGGCTGGTCGACTCTCGTGATGAGAAGACTGCCGAGCGCAAGGCCGCTCTCGACAACAGCATGAGCGTGTACCGTTGCCACACTATCCTGAACTGCACACGGACCTGCCCCAAGGGTCTGAACCCCGGCCGTGCCATCGCCGAGACCAAGAAGATCCTGGCCGCTTAGATCTGGATATAAAAACGGAGTTGGAGATCCTCATTTTTTCCTTTCTGTCACTATGTCTTTGCCAGCCTCTTTTCATCTGTTATCTTGTTCACTACCTTGACCTTTTTTTTTTCTCGATCTGTTCCTGGATGTCTCAATAGGTGTATATTGTGGAAATTTGATTCTTACATGAATGCACTCGTGATCCATTAGATTGATATTAAACTGCACGAACTTGGTGGTCGGAACATTTAATTCGGCTATATGAGATCTTGCCCGTTCCGGTTCTTTGTCGCACAGCATAACCACCATCGACAACCCCACCAATTGGCACATGCCGATCTGATTAGATTTGAAATTATTTGAAGATCTTTATTTTGCTTTTTAAACCTATTTTTGTCTACAGTTGTTGCAAGAGCATGCCACTGGCCCGGATTCTACGGCTATTTGTTTTGTTGAGGCCTGGCAATTGAGGCATCAGTCACCATCACGTGATCTAGATCAGACCGATTACCCGTTCACCAGTTGATCGATCTCTTAGGCCGTAAAGGGTTAAGGATCATCGATCGGGCATCGATCAAAAAACGGCCCCATGGCGTTGCTTTTTCGGAAATTGGTCACCATGCATAGGTTAGTGACTAGTTAGCCCTGGCACCTCGCTTACATGATTTGTTATAACCAACGGCGCCTCGGTGACTGGCATAATCAGCCCAACAGCTGGGCTGTGGATCTCGCCATGCATGCTTGGCTGTGCCTGCCTTTTAGTCCATCACACGCTCCAAGATGAGGCGGGACTAACCGCGATCCTTGTAAAAACCAACAGCCTCTGAGAAGGGCTATTCGCCATGCAGGGCGCTTGTCGAGAAAGCTGTCCTTGTTCAGGACTAGCATGGGAGTTCGTGGGCTCGTGCGGCTTCAACATTGCTGCGTTATGGAATCGTTTCTTTCATATAGGGATGGGTTCTGCAGCCCCCAGATGCAAATCACGAAAACATGTAACCAGTCACAGCCAAAGACTCCATATAGTCCAATTAGGTCGAGTCCAGTCCAATCCCGGTGGGTTTGCTTGAACAATGGCCGTGTATCCCTCCTCTTTTCTTTGTTCTCCTTTCAGTCTTCGTTGTCTCCTCATCAGTGATATTGGCCCCGAGTCTTGCCCACGAATCTTTTGAAAGGCGTAGGTTCAGCGACATGAATGACTCCATGCTTGTCCTTGTTTTCGGGGTGATAGCCCTGGTCGTGGGTCTGCTCACAGTTATTTATCGACTGTATGCCCATCCGCTGGCTGGATTTCCTGGTCCTAAGCTTGCAGCCGCTACGTTTCTCTACGAATTCTACTATGATGTTATCAAGCGCGGCATGTACATTTGGGAGATAGAACGCATGCATGAGAAATACGGTACGTCAATCAGATTGTCAAACGAAACAGAACCTGCGTGGTAAGTATCAGATAGGTTGACTCGGGACGACTAACACGCATCGTATCCAGGTCCTATCGTCCGCATCAATCCTCGCGAGCTACACATCAAAGATCCATCCTACTACGACATCATCCATGCTGGGGGCTCTCGTAAACGAGCCAAAGATCCGAAGTACGCCGTGGCTTTCGGAGCACCAAACTCGCTCGTCGGAACCATCAACCATGATCACCACCGTCTTCGTCGCAGCTACTTGAGCAATTACTTCTCAAAGCGGTCCATAACAAGTCTGACACCGTACATCCATCAGAAGGTGGATCAATTGATCCACCGATTCGAGAATGCCTATCATCAATCAGCAGTCCTTCACTTAGAACTGGACTTTGCAGCCCTTACCGCAGACGTGATCACGCATTACTGCTACGGCTGGAGCTACGGCTACCTGGACGACCCCAACAGTTCTCAAAGCAACGACCTAGTCGACGCAGTCGCAGGGTTGATGACAATGTTCCATATCAACCGCTTCTTCCCATTCCTGATCACCATCTTCCTGGCCGCGCCGCAGACAGTCGTGCGCTGGATACAACCGCAAATGGCGAGCCTGTTCGATGTCAAAGCTAGACTGCGTCAACAAGCTCAGGATGCTATCTTGAAGAAAAAGGATCAAGATCCTAGCTCGTATGCTAACGATACCATCTTCGACGCCTTGGTGAGTCCTAGTGTCCCTCCTCAGGAGAAAACGCTGGATCGGTTGGAGGATGAGTCTGCATTGCTGCTTGGGGCGGGCACGGAGACTACTGCGAGGGCTATTACAGTGTCTATGTTTCATCTCATGAATAATAAAGAGATGGGGTTGAAGTTGCGCGAGGAGTTGAAGACTGTGCTGAAGACTCCTCAGTCTAAAGCTTCATGGACTGATCTTGAAAAGTTGCCATACCTGGTAAGGGCTACAATGGCTTCCCGTGATTTCAGTGGGAACGCAGAAATGCTGACTACTGGCTTTAGACCGGCGCTGTCAACGAAGGTCTCCGCTTGAGTCATGGTATGACCGCTCGTCTAGCTCGTATCTCACCCGTTGAGCCTATGGTCTACAAGGACTGGCTCATTCCACCCGGAGTAAGTTAGCAGCTTTTCACAATGGCCTCGAGTCTCACAGTTTAGAATCAATGTGTTGACCACCACTAGACACCCGTCAGCCAGTCAAACTACTTCGTACACATGGACAAAGATCTTTTCCCCGAACCAGAAAAATTCGAGCCAGACCGATGGGTTCGTGCTGTGGAGGAAGGCGAGCATCTAGGCCGGTTTATCGTCGCATTCACCAAGGGTAGCAGGCAGTGTTTGGGAATCAAGTGAGTCCACACCCTCTTCTTCAAAAAGGTTCCCCTTAATGCTATCACAATTACTAATGACTGTACAGTCTCGCCTATTCAGAAATATATATGACACTGGCTCACATTGTTCGGCGATTTGACTTTGCACCTTTCGAGACTACTGTTGATAACCTGGCCGTCTACCGAGAACAGGGTGTTGGTTTACCCAAGTCAGGGTATTTCGGCGTGAAAGCCATCATTACCGGTATTGTGGAGGACTAAAAGTGGACGAAAATGTAACTTTGTGTCTTCAATAATGGACCTAGGGGATATTTGAATTGGTAGGGGTGGGGCGGTGTTGACCGTTATGAATATGATATTTGGCGATGCCTCATACATACTGCAGTAACATTGCCAATATTACAACAAATTCATCAGAAGCTTCTCGTGAATTTATTGCTGAGTTGTAACTCACTAGGCATACGAAATCACAGATAGCGAGCCTGTTTTGCGACTTGTTGAGTATTTGGGAGGAGGGTGGGAAGAGAATGCCTTTTCAGCACGGAAGATATCTTAGATGCAGATGATGCAACCCCTAGGGAGAGGATCAGCTCAATTTATTCCTCAGAAGAGAGATATAACCTTTTCTGGATATTGGCTTCCAAATCATACCACCGACTCATAATTCTAGGTGAATCATACGAGGAAAAGGTCGACTGGCAGGGAGACAATCGATCCGTCCAAATCAGGACCACAAGAACCCCTAAGGCTACTCCGTGTTGTACACATTGGCTGGAGTTTATTTTTCCCCGAGAAATCCACTGGATCCCCTGGGCAATAGTGATTTCCAAGACAGATACCGAAACCCGATGTGGTCTGAGGTAGGTATTCGCCGTGTAGGTATACGCCGACCGGGTAGGGATTGCCCGTGTGGGCTTTCACCTACCCATCAGGGGCGGGTGGGCATTTCCCGAGCAGGCCTCATTCTCCTATAGAGCATCCGTGTAGGTATAGCCCATGTAGGGATTTCCCGCCTGTTGGCCTTGGTGTGTATATAAGATGGGGCAATCAGTCGGATTTCTCAAGCTTGATCAAAAGCGTTGAATCACACTACCACCGATCCATATCATGGATGTTCTTCTTGATGTTCTTGACACCTTCGTGTTTGATCGACTCTATGCAGCGATATTACCCGATACCACTACAGGCTCTGAAGTCATTGATTCAAGCCTTTTGAACCAACATGTAAAGGTTTATTTCCCCTTGGAGCCATCAAATTGGGCGGAAGCCAGCCTAATGAAGCGAGATAATATGGCGAGACAAACTTTATCGCTATTTTTGATGATCTGGTAAGTTTCAACCTGGAGTTGGAAATATGGACCATCTAACAACAAAATTTCTTGATAGGTTCTTCGGTCTAGCCATGTACCTTATTGGCAGCTTCATCATGTACCACACAGTGTATGACAAGCGGCTCCTACAACACCCCCGATACCTCCCAAACCAAATCCAGCAAGAGATCCAACAAGGCTTGTCCGCGATGCCCGTCATGGCCATTCTCACAGCACCTCTTTTCCTTGCAGAGGTGCGCGGATGGTCCAAACTCTACAATTTCGCCAGCGAGGCTCCGTTTCCTGGGTATAACTGGTTGCAATACCCACTCTTCATCTGCTTCACCGACAGTGGTATCTATTGGATTCACCGTGGCTTGCATCATCCCCTCGTTTATCGCTGGTTGCATAAACCACACCACAAATGGGTCGTTCCGACGCCTTTCGCGAGCTATGCATTCCACCCTCTGGATGGGTGGTCACAAAGTCTGCCATACCACATCTTCCCCTTCTTGTTTCCACTGCAGAAGGTTGCATACTTGGGACTGTTTATCTTTGTCACAGTGTGGACTGTGCTAATTCGTGAGTGTCATTGTCGATATTGTTGATATAATCTAACATGGATTAGACGATGCCGAGTACCTTTCCACATCCGAGATTATCAATGGCGCAGCATGCCACACAATGCACCACCTCTACTTCAACTATAATTATGGCCAATATATCACAATCTGGGATCGACTTGGGGGAACATACCGCAAGCCCGAGGAAGACACCTTCATGCAGGATCAAAATCATACCGGGAAGATCATTGATAAGGAGGATTGAGGATGCGAAGAATAGTTTGACAGGGTTCTGATTTTTACATATTTCAATAGCATGTATCATAATTCGTAACTTCATGAGGCGCTCCGATAGCACCACTGGATGAACTCATTCAAGTTCCCTAGTTCATCAGTCGCGGCGTTGTCAAGATAGGGGAAGCTCTTGTCATCCTTGTTGGCAATCTCCAGCGTAGCATTTAAAAGCCACCAAAGTTCTTCGGCATGTTTAGGGTAGCCGAGATGCAGTAATTGTTCTTTTTCCAAGGAACCAACGACCGCATCCCAGATTCGTTTCCAGTTATCGGCAGCTCGACTGATTGTTCCGAGCGATAGATATTTGAGCAGACCCGACCTGGCCTGAAATGCGAGTGAGTTTATAGCTAGAATAATAATGTTAGCAACGGGTTTGTCTTTCTGGAAAGGATGCGTTTCTTACCGTAAATGAGAATAAGAAGATGCTCGGGGGATAATGACGAGCCCCAGGGAATTGGCCCGGCAGTTTTGGGAGTTTCAAGTAACTGCTCCACTACCTCCTTGAGAGGAGGGAGAGGGGTCTCTTTTGCATGAGCTGTTGCGATCTTCCCAAAGGACGAGGCGTCTTCGGCTTCCCATAGCTCGGCACTCCAGGCAAAATGACAGTCCATCTCGAAGATTGACAGTGCTGGATGATTCTTGAAACAAACAGTGAGAAATCCGTCCGCAAGGAAGACCCAACATGCAATTCTTGAAAGAAATTAGCAATGTCATTTTGAGTAGGAGAGCAAACGTCAAGACTTACCTGATACACATCTCCTCTGCCACCAACATTCTCCACGTCCACTCATCACAGACCTTGGGAGCCGTGCTACGCTTCAATTTAAGAATCCCAAGGGACCTTATTGTCGAGACCAGGCAAGGATGTCGGATGATCCGAATGCGACGTCTGGTTTGTATATCATCTCGTCCAAATTGGAGCATTTCCATTATAAGGGCGCCTTGTATCAACTGCACGGTAGGCATCAGATGCGTGGGATTCTTCGGAGAGGATACAGTCGATAGATTTGCGATTTTCCGGAAGATATACTCCTCTGCCACATCAAAGATCCACGGTGAAAAATTCGCACCGTCCATGGGAAGGCTATACGCTGCACCAGCCAACGAGATAGCCAGGAGCAGTGAATTGGAAATATTGCCGGGGTCGAATGTTGGGAAATGAACAATCGGCAGATGCCAGTGAAGAGATTGGAAGAAAGCCGATATAAAAGCTGAAATATTAGATACGCTCAGCATCGCAGTCAGTTCCATGATGTCGAGTGGTCGCTGGGTATCTTCGGGTCCGTTTATCATTGATCTTGATGTTTCAACCAGCTCAGTCATCAATTGAATTAGTTGATTAGACAATTTCGACGGGAATAGAACTTCAGATGGATACTCGGAGAGAAGGTAGTCTGTAGATGAGGCAAGCTGAGTAGAAAATTCAGGCATCTGAAGATTACCAGCAAACGCCGCCATCGGGTCTGCAGGTACGAGAGCGTCTTCAAGATGGGAGTATAGGTTTTCGAGGTTTCTGCGAATGGAGCATTTTGCAGTCTCCCCTATCGCAAGCTTATCTTTGTGGACCGATGGGCTAGCAAAGTGTCGAAGAAATGAAAATGGAGCCCCGCCGTTTGGGATTCTGCGCGAAGTGTTGATCAATGGTGAAGGCGATAGCGAAGGGGAGACAAGAGCAGAACGAGGAGTGTCGGCAGATGCTTCAAAACTGCATTGTCTCCCTAAAGACTGGCAACGAAAGCATGGGGATCTCCGATCGCAAGCTGCTTTTGCTGAGAAACATGCCTGACAGGACAGTCGCTTCCTGCCAGGTCGAGCTGCAGGAGGCAGAGGCTGATTGTTCTTTTTGGCGCATATCTTGCTATGCCTTCGAGTTACCTCCCTTTTCGGAGTCAGCGAAAGCTACAGCCTCAGGCACAGAACAGGTCGACGTACGGTTTCTGAAACGATTTATTGCAAAATGGGCAGCTGGAGGTCAGCTGGGAGTTATCTATAACCTGGTTAATTTGGAGCTCGGTATTGACATAATTCAGATCCTTTACGTGTAGTTTCATGGCGCAACAGATGCGTCTTTCTTTGATATGCTTTATCGCACTGCGAGCACTGGAACATGATGTATACGGACCGGCGACACGACAATTGACGGTGGAATTCCATCCCCTGGAGGGGATTTGGTCACGTAATCCATCAGTCGAACTCGGGAGTGTCGGGCCCGGCTTTGCCGACCTAGTATGGAATTAGCCGCATCTCAGGAAAGTTTTCAATCATGAATTTCACTGCTTTTCCGTATCAACAAGTATTATCTTACATCCTTGCGCTGTTTCTAGCTAGAAATACCTCGGAAAGAAAAATCTCGAATCTAACTTGTGTTATTGTTAATATAAACCTAACGGCGCAAGTACGTGCATCGGGTTTCCCCTTCCCCCGTCTATTTCGACACTGGGTACTGCGGGCGGATATATATCTTCCAAGGTTGGCTACCTCGCAACAACCAAACAATTTTGTTGATCAGCAACACATTTAAGACACTGGGGTCATAAATTCTTTTAAAGAGAACCTAGCTCTCCTAAGGCTGGTATTTAATTCATGATCTAAAGCTATATCGATCATGCGATACCCATTTTACTGAAGGTTCTACACCATGCCTCTGCTCGGAGCTCCCCAAAAACGTGGATAACATGATGGTAACTCGAATAAATGCTTATGCTAACTCGATATTGCTAAATAACATATTCGTTATGTCTCTTCTATAGTAAAAACTAGTTAGGACGTCTATAAAAGCCTCCTTTGACGATATAGAAGAGCCATCTCTTTGGGCGTGATAGTCAACCAACTGGCTCCTAATGCCCACCTAAGGGATGTCAGTTGCGATGAAAGGTTCAAGGTGGCTGGCAAGCCCATGCTGCCAAGCCTGTCTTGACAAAGGCCAAGGGATGCTTAGACAGGTTCTTCAATGCTTAAGATGATCCATCACATCCATTTAGACGGGCTAAATCAAGGGTCCTGCGCGTTACTTCTGTATCGGACAGGATAGGAATGTGATGTGTTCCGATGGGTCAAAAGTTAAAACACAGAAAAAGAGGAGGCAGGAAACAAAGGATTGACAACAATGGTCGGCGAAAGTACATGTGGACAAGCTCACGGCGGGCTTGGAGGATGGGGAGGCGGGTAATGCAAGGGGTTGCCCAGATTGCCAGAAGAATGGGTCCCGTCGTGCCTGAATATCCCTATGTAAAATAATTACTATTATACAAGAGGTCTCTCTGAAACAACAACACCAGCTAGCAACTGTGAAATATTAAAGCTGGTCAAAATACCTCCCTCAATTATAGTTTTGAGCCATAGAGTCCCAGCGACCAGTCTTACTATGTCCACAGAGCCATAGAATCTTTGACGTAGTGATTCCCATGAAGGAAACAAGCAGTCGGTGTTGTATGTGGCTGTCATATCATGCGTCTTCTTCAGTACCCAGCCTCTTTTCAACCATTTGGTTAAGTGATGTATAACGTGCTCGCCTTCCACACCCACAAACTCGCCTCTCAGAAATGTGGGCGTCTTGCTAAGAAGAGAAAGCTCAATGCTTATAGCAAACTCCAACCACCAAGGAGCCTTGACAGGTAACTCCAAGGTTGATCATTCCACAAAGACCGCCCGTGATTTGTGGACATGCCGCTGAATTCCAACCGCGTCCCTAATTCTCCATACCGGGAGTGCTTGCCCGCCCCTTATGCTATGCTGCCCTCGTCATCCTTCAGAGCCGACGATGATCTTTATCAATGCGCTCGTCTCCGGCATGGAGGACGCAATCGACACAAGACCACAACAAACCGACGATCAAAAATCCTATCATTCTCGCTAATCCCGACATAAAAGCCTACACGCCCTGTAATCCTGACTGCAAATCTTCTTTCCGACCCTCTACGCTCCTTAGTATTTCCTGATCAGAGGCTATCACTGTCCTTCAAGCCTTTCAATATGCACACTTCTTACGTTTCTCTGGCGGTCTTCGCCATGGGCGCCGCTGCCATCCCAGACATGCCAAAGCCAGATGGCAACCCTTTTGGTGGCAGCAGCTTCCCTTTCATGCCCACCGGAAGCTCCAGCGTGGAAGATGACGATGGCATGTCCAACCCGGTGCCTGCTTATATGGCTGCTATGGAAGCCGTTGAATCGGCTCAGGCCGGTGCATACAACACCCCTACGCCCGCTCAACAGGCGGCTCCCTCGTCGATGCCATTCCAGCCGCAGACGCCTGTCGCTCAGGCTGTCCCCGAGCCCATTGCGCAGCCAGCTGAGGAAGCACCACAGCCAGCTCCCATGCCGGAGAAGGCCCAGCCTGCCACTCCCAAGCCGGCGAGCGATGACAACCAGGAATTTGATGCCCCCATGTTGCAGCCCTCAGCGCCTGCTCTGGAAAACCCTATTCCTGCCATCCCTGAGTATGCTGTCCCATCGTCCATGTCATCGGTCGTTGCGCATGTCAAGCCCAGCCCAGCATTCTCTGCAGTGCACGAGTATTCTTCTTCTATGTCTATCATGGTCTCTATGCCAGCTTCTTCGTCCATGGCCCCTATGATCATCCAGGCTACCCCTGCGCCTGAGTCTATGCCCATGGAGATGGCACCCGTCACCATCCTTCCCATGCCCGTGCAGTCTGCCGTGCAGACCCCAATGGCCAAGCCCTCTAGCTTCACAACCCGTCCCATCGTGGCACCGACCTCCCTCGCCGTTCCCAAGCCTACGGCTCACGCCGCCAACATCCACGAGCAGCATCTTGCTTCTATGTCTGCCAGCTCCAGCGCCATGCATGCTACTCCATCTAGTTCGGCTACCCCGTCGCCTAGCGCACAAGTTGCCAACAATGCCACTAGCATGCTCAGCAAGATTCCCGTTGTGGGTGGCCTTCTCTCCGGCCTCGGTGGACTGTTCTAAATTACTGCGGCTTGTGATTCATCTCGTTCTGCACTTCTTGTATTTGAACATATCCATCAAGGGATAGGGACGGCTTACTTTTCTCGGGGGTTTATTGATATCCAAGAAATTTTTAATCGAAAAGGCGTTGGAGTTGGAGTTGGAACCGGGCTAGCACGCTTCTATTCCTTAAATATAACCAGATTGAATAGTCTGAATACAATTCTATTTCAAAAAAAAACTCGCTCTTCCCGCTCTGATCATCTCTCAAGGGTATCTTCCAGTAGCGCCCAGCATATCCATGCATCTCTCAACCGCCTTCTGCATTTCATTCGTAGCCTCTTCGAGCAGAGTTGTCAACGGAACCTTGCCAGCCTTTTCTTGTTGTACCTTGATGTACTCATTGTTCAAAACCTTGTTGATGTTGATCTTGGAAACTCCACAGTCGATGCACTTTTGGAAGATCTCCTTGGTGAAGGGATCCGCACCGTGCAGTACCAGGCGCACCTTCTTGCCAACCTCGTTGTTGATCGATTGCAGTCGGTCATACTCCAGCTGGATACCGCGAGGCCCATACTCGCCGTGGACATTACCGAAAGCCGGAGCCAACCAGTCAATGCCAGTATCCACAAACTCCTGACTCTCTTCGGGCGTCGTCAAGAGACCCTCCAGGTCCGCAGTATCGGCAACTCCATCCTCCCCGCCCTCGATGCGCCCGGGCTCCGCTTCCGTTGCGATACCCCGCGCATGGCAATAATCCACCAATTCGCGGGTCAATGCCAGGTTCTCCGCCTTCTCGTAGTGCGACATGTCAACCATGATACTATCAAATCCACCCAGATCAGCCGCCCGGCGAATGATCTCGGGAGTTTGGGCGTGATCCATGTGCACGGTGACAGGGACCGATGCGTTGCGGGCGGCCTCTGCGGCGGCGTGCACCAGGATACCGTCGGCATAGTGCACAGCCCAAGGAAACAGGAGAATCATAGCTGGTGAGCGCTTGGCTTCTGCTGCTCGGACTGTTGCCAGAATACCCTCCACGTTGTAACAGCACATGGCGGGCACGCCATAGTGGTTGTCGGCGGCATGGTCGAGGATGCGCAGGGCGCGGTTGTCTGTGAGAGGCATTGCGGCCTGAGGAGTTGGGATGAAGGAGGAGAGTAGAGGAGAAGAGGTGAATGAGGGGCAATCTATCACAAGGTTTCAGCTGGACTTCCCCCCCACGCTGTTATATACGAGTCGTCGTTTTGTCCGACTGTTGCGAAACCTCGCATGTTGTCCGAGCCCTCGGAGAAGGCCCGAGAGGGGCCCGTTACGTCAACTTGACCGCGGCCCAAATTCCCCCCACCCCCACGAATTGAGGGTCCAAAACAGCCGAAGGAAAGATCGGCCGAGAGTATTCTGGTCAGTGCTGGCGCAGCATGCGGTGGAGTGTGATCCTGCGCCGGAAAGTGGCCAGATTTAGCTAGAAAAGCCGGAAATTGAACACATTGGGAAGTTACAAGGTTAAGGTTTACAAGATTTAGTATAATGAGCCAAATGACATCGAGAATATGAAATATTTGACTATAAACAAATTATGGGATATCTAGACTAAATTCCAAACACCTTGATTACACTGGTGCTTCCCTCAGCACCCAATCCTGCCCTCTTAGCCATAAGCAAAACACTCATGGCCGCATTGCCCAGGTTCAATGGGCAGTGCAGATCTCGTGCCTTCTGTACAGCCTTCTCCAGGCGACTGATAACATCATTGACGGTCTCGGAGTTCTGTCCGATACGGCCCTCAATCATCTCTAGACCCTTGGTCATGAACTGCTGGCTAGAGCCGGCAGCATCGCTGACAAGGGTGAAGAATTGCTTGAGATCAACGTTGAGGTGGCGGGCGAACGAAATAGCTTCCGCTGCGGCCACGAGGTTGGTCAACTGCATAACGTCAAGCACGAGCTGGAGAGCTTCGGCGTTTTCCTCGGTAGATTTGGTGTTGGAAACCTTGGTGATTGGCTCTGAGTAGTACTGGCGAACCATAGACGAGTCATCAACAGGGCCATAGCCCTGGAGCAAAGCAGAGAGATAAACCTGCTCCGCCGTGGAACACAGGGGCGTGGGGAACTGATTTTGACGGGCGGAGGTAGTGATAATTCCCTAACAGTCTGGTGTTAGTTGCGAATTTCACGGACAAAGCAGAGACCAAAACTTACCACATCCTTGAGAATAATTGTCAAGGCACTAGCACCAGGGTGCCAATCCTCCTCCAGCATGCGCTGCAAACGATTCTCATGCATCCACGTCCACGAGTCAGACGACTTGATAGCCTCTGCAGTCTTGGTTGCATCCAAGCCCAACTGAGCAGCAAAGCCCATAGCCTCGCTAGCACCGAGAATGTGAATACCCGCCAACACCTGATGAACCATCTTCATATTGCTTCCGGCACCGATTCCTCCAGGAACGAGATACAGCTTTTTCGCGTCGGACATGGCCTCAAGCAAGAATTTGCCCTTCTCCAGCGCAGCATCTGACGCACCGGCCATGATCGACAGAGTGCCATCAGCAGCGCGCTTAGCTCCACCAGAGACAGGAGCATCGATGAATTGAATGTCGCCACGACCAAGCGATTGCAGCTCGGCCGCGACGGACTGGGCATAGGACGCAGGGACGGTCGAGCAGAGAAGAAGGGTCGCGTTTTGAGGGAGGGCTATAGGCCAAGTCAACACTTTGTGCCGGTTTCCAATTCAGCGTTTGTTAATACACACCGGAAACAATGCCACCCTCGCCGAAGAGTACACTCTGCACTTGGGGCGCTGAAGCCACCATGCAGACATAGTACTCCTTCCCATCTGCAGATTCTTGAAGCGATGAGGCTGGAATTCCTCCAGCGGCCTTAAAGCGCTCCACTGAAGCGGGGAAAACATCGAAGCCGTGAACTGGGTAGCCTTCCTTCACAAGGTGAGTGGCCATGCCGAAGCCCATGGCTCCAAGGCCGACAAATCCAACAGCAGGCTTAGACATAGTGGGAAATCAATAATTGAAACTGTGAAGGAATATTCAAGAAAGAGCGACAATTCGAAAAGAAGAGACAGGAAATACCATTGAGCGTGGGGGTAAGAGGGGCTTTTCTGGGGAAGCCTCCGCGTGGGATGCTCGGCGGAAGTCCGATTGCCTGAGCGTTGAGTGCCCGCCCGGACCGAGTGGTGGCAGATGTGGCTATGGTATCATAGGGTTAGCCGGGGAAATGAGTTTATTGAGAATTCCGGCTAAATTGAGTAGACCGAGGTTACATTATGGACATCAATGCATAGCAGGATTTGGCTTTTCTTTTTCGCGATTGTCTAGTGTTTCTTAATCCTTTTCGGCCGAGATGAATGAACGCGATGAGAGAACACGCCTCGAAGCATGAAGAGCTTTCACATCATTCCGGAACAAAAGTGTACGCTATTAGATACATTGAATGAGCCACGCAAGATGCTTTAGAATGATGAAGCAACGATGGGCCAACGATTTTACGGGAAAGACTACAAATGCTATTGTTATTGCATGAAAGCCGCATTTCAATTTGTATTCGATTAATCCATGAGATGAAAGAAATGGGGAATCAGAACATACCTCCCACCAAGCATAATAGAAAACAAAGGGTTAAAAATAGTAAGGTATCATCAGAAGATCAGCCAGCTGGGCCCAAAACTTCTCACTTGATCGTTACGGGTCGAATAGGGCTCCTCATAAAGCATCTCAGGGGTATCCTCTTCAAGGGTCTCCCCACTAAAGATATCTTCAATAATGGAGTCCAGTGACAAAATCCGAGGAGGCTTTATCACTCTTAAAGGCGCTGGGCAAAGCATCGGGGTGGCTGGTCGATCGACCACCGGCGCAGAGTCTCGCATTGGCGGCAGTGCCACATCGGCATTGTTAGATACTAGAGGTGAAATCAAAGGTGAGAACATGTCCGCATATTTGTCGTCAAACTTATCTGGTAAATCACATCCACCGTCCAGCTCGTCATCGGCATCTGAGCCGTCATCAAGGAAAGTAAGAGCATTTGGGTTTGGTACCTCGCTTTCATCGTCAGAGTGAAAACTATCATCTGACAGATCGAAAAACGTCTGCTCTGGCTCATCGTCAGAGTAGAAACTGGCAAACGAATTGCTAGGATGGCCGTATGGGTATTGATCGTTAACGTCAATGGGCGACTCGTCAGACAGGTCGACGCGGGTCCAAGAGCAGGGGTGTCTGGTGTCAAGACGCTCCAGAGGGTGAGTAGCTCTGTCGATGCTAATGGGGATAGCATCGTGCAGGGAATTGCGAGATCTCCGGGCACCTACCTGTGTTGAGGAAGGGGAGATATCTTTTGACGAGGATCCTTTACGCAGAGCTTTGCCAAGGTCAGCGGTAATTTCCTCTTCACTCGAAAGGACTCCGGGAATAATCTCGAATTGGTTACCATAATGGGTTGGAGTTTCTGGTAGATAGACAAAATTGTCTAGATACTGCGAAATGTCAGCTACACTACCCGAGGTGGAAGGAGTCTTGTTATTGAGACTCACTCCAGAGCTGACCGGTGATGCGGTGCAGCTGTAGCAACCATAGTCACGGCACTCCTGAGGAATTGATGAGCGATAATCTTCCTCTTCCTCGTCACTTGTGTTGATATTCATACGACCAGACAGCTCAATGATCGGGACCGTCGAGTTCAAGCCCTCGATTGTACGATAGGACTTGGACAGAAAGGCGTGGGGGACACGACGGGAAGCTGCACGGTGTAGCTCGAAATCGCACTGGCCGCAAGTGTCAGGCTCAATTTCTGACAGAAGATCATGGGTAGTCTGAATGTGATTGCAATATCCCGACAGACCTCCCTGGCTGAGCAGTCGGAGGGTATTGGTGTACTCCCTACAGCTGGTCACCGTCCAGTTGGCGATGTGCCCGCAAGCGGGATAGTGGTGATAAGTGTACAGACACATTGTGGATTTTGATTGTAGTTAATCTGAGGGATGATGAGTTGTAGAGAAATCGTGCTTGGTTGTAATAGAATAGGATTCAAGATAAGATAGAGAGGATCGTTGTCGGTTGATTTGGGAGCGATTCCTGGGTCTTAAATAACCTGCGACCGTTGGGATTGATGGAAAAGATAAAAGTCGTTCAAAGGCGAGTATAAAGGCGTTTGCAAGTAAATAATGGGGAGAAACAAAGATACGCTGTGATGAATCATTGGCAACGAAGCCATTGTCAAGAACCCGCCAAGGTCTTTAATTCGAACTTCATAACAAGGGACCAAGAATAAAGGTCTGTTTCATGATTATCGAATCTTAAGAAAACACCCAACAGAGCAAATAATGAGAATACTTTGGTATTGTATGATAAAAGAAGAGAGATGGTTCTAATAATAGCTTGACCAGTTATTCTCAAGGATTGATGGCAAGGCCATCCTGGACAGTACGACGCCAACAAAGGGAAAAAGACACGCTCTCAGGACTCAAAGAGATAATTACACATCAAGATACCTCAACTTTCAAGTTCCATCAAGTACTTCACACCAGAGTCAAGTAACCACCAAGCAGCTGTTTCATGCATCCAGCGCAGCAACGGCTTCTCCAGAGGCATAGCCTGAGCCTCATCAGACCGTTTCCACATCAAAGTTTCGCTAGAGAAGACAACCTCGCTTTCCGTTTCCCGGAAGCTTATAGCGAGCCGACCGTTGATGAATTCCATGTTCTTCATCTTTATCTCAAATTCCACCTTGTTCTTGGTTCGCGCGGTCACGCGATACACGCCACAGACAAGATCTCCTTCGTTAAAGTCCAGGGAAGAGAGATGAGATGCCTTAAAGCTCCGCTGTTCCTCTGGAGCTCGACTGACGAGCCGGATTATTAACGCTTGGGGGAATCGCGTAAAAGCGGTCATATTGCGTCGGACGAGCTTGGTGAAAAGCTGCTCCGTAGGAATATTCTTCGGGAGCACATCGCGCGAGACGGACTTTGACGAATGATCGTAGAGTGCAAAATACTGATCCGTAAATATAGTCTCTGGGATTGACTCGATCTCTATCGGTTTTGGAGATGGTGCTGACAGCTTTCCGCGATGCGACTTGTGTTGGATGCGCGAGGACAGCCTTTGGTGGAGAAGGTAGAAGTATACCGCCGAGCCGCCGGTGATGACGGCGCTGGCCGTGGCTATGAAGCGTATCATAGTGACAAGAATGTCTGCGTCTTTGTTTTGACTTCTCTGTCCTTCGAGATGAGAAAAGTCGAGCAATATAGGGCGTGGATAAATTTTGCCTGGTAGGGTGACCGCATCAGCGGATCCGAGTAACCTCCGAATACGAGGAGGTCTTGGCGTCATGCGCCACTCACGCGAACACATGGGATGCTTTCCCAGCCTATCATTCTATGAGAAATAGGAAGGCTAAATGCATTTCTTTGGATGTATTTGTTGGTTATCGAAGGGGAAAAAAAAAGTCATGGGTCCTATACAATGATGTAGAACAATCATGAACTCAACCAGAGTAACGAATCAAAGTCCCTCCAAACTAAACGCCCTGGTGGCAATATAACACGAGTGGTATCACTTTAGAAGCGCAGAATAACACAAAGAAGACAAAACAGTCCGAAGACAGGTAGAAATCAGAGCGCACCGATCTCAACTTTACTGGTATGTGTGGGTGGGTGGCGCGGACTGGGCTGGTGGTGACTGGACTGGCGGGGACTGAGGACCATTCTGGGGAGCCTGGGGAACAGGCTGTGCTCCGGGCATCTGATCCGCTGCAATTTGGAAAACTTGAATACGCCCACTGTTATGCCAGCAGGCAAGCTTAGCACCGCAACCGCCGCAGTAGTGGTCCACATCCTTGAGCGAAGACATCAAGTACGGGATACATCCGAGGCAGCAGCAGAAGCATAGAACGGCAGCCCATCCACTATCGAGAAGATTAGCATCATAAGTTCTCCCCACCCAAGCATTCACTTTCAACTCACTGTGTAGTCAACCCAGTTACCGGCTCTACTCGAGTCATCTCTCGGCGTCCACAGGCGGGGCAGTCCACCGGGCAGGGCGCCGACTGAAGGGCATGCAAGGGAATTGCGGTCGCATATCCGCTCGGATGGCCGTAGGGAGTATAGTACATCTGCTGGGGGCCTGGCTGGCCCGGGTACGCCTTTACATCGGAAGGATATTGAGCCGGAGCTTGATTCAAATAGCTGCTCTCTTGAATCTGGTCGACTGGCTGGCCATTGTATGCTTTCTCGGGGGCGGAAGGAGGGTTGTTAACGGGGATAGGCGCTTCGTGTTCCTGTCGCGACTTTTCGTAGGTGGGCAGCAGAGTGCCGGATTGTTCTGGGGAGGGAGACAAAGGGGTGATGCCAGTGGGCTCGGGGCTGATTGGGGCAATAGTATCTTGATGTTGATGGGAGGATTGAGCGGTCGGAGGACTAGGCAGCGGGCTGACTTGTGGGCTGATGGGGTGGTGGTGCTCAACAGGAATGAGACCTACAAGAGTTAATTGACTGGATCGCAAAGCGTGGGGGAGAGAGTATGTATTCACCTTCGCTGTCAGGTCTTTGGGTTGTCATTGTGACTGGATTGTTTGACTGGTAAATCTGCCAGCGGTTTGTATGAAAATGTTGGGAAGTGCTTTCACAGGTGAACGTTGGTAGCAGGAAAGTCTGAATGGAATTGAGTCGCGCGATGGGGGCGGCGCTTATACTTTAATGCAAGCTCAAAATAAAATTCACTGTGGAGTCGGACATGGTTCTGGTTCTTGAACGTTACCCGTCCCATGGTCATGGCTGATACCTGTACGGAACTCCCAATGAAAAAATACAGGCTCTGTAGAATTCAAGTTGAGCCATAGTTTCTTCGAGCACTGCCTGGTTTCGCCTAGTTAGATCTCTCGAAAAGAACGGATTGAGGCTATGTATTTACCACTCAATTGTGTATTGATCATGTACAATCTGCAGTCACTAAAGGACTTATTGAACTTATTAAGTCATATCGAGGGCCAGCTATAGGTCTGGTTCAACAAGTGTAGCACTCTAGATAGACTCTTCCACCCTCGCCGATTCAGTTTACAGTTCTCTCTGGTCTCTCTCAAACAGGGGAATTTGCCTTTCCCTGGCACATCGTGCACTGCACGTCCAAGGCAGAACAGACGGACAAGGAGGCTATGTACTCCGTATGTGTAACTGTAATTGAGCTGCGGCTCGGGCTGTGCCAAGACTGCGCCCAGTCGTATTCCCTGACCCTTACAAGCTCACAAGGGTCCACTTCCCCTTTCAAGAATCCTGCTAACCCTTCGTTTGGGTAGGATGTTAATCTTACAATAACGCCGAGGGGAATATGACATTGAACTGCCGAAGGTCTTGGTAGTTAGATCTTGAGCTCAACAAGAAAAGGATATGATATTATCTGGAGCAGGAACCATTAAAGTAAACCTAGGCAGACTCCAACAAAAGCGCCCGTCAAACTTTGCAGGTGCCTAGAGTATGTACTCAGTACTGTAGTTTGATCTGTTGCTTTCCGCTAACCACAAACCGTGGTCCTGGTGTAGTAGGGCGGGTCTTCTTCCACTTAAGAGATAATGGTCTACGAGAGCTTCAGCAGGGCGACATGATCACAGGAGGAGGCTCAGATCGCTGAACGGAGCCATGTAATAAGTCTCAAGGCATAATTTTGCATTCTGACTTTAGAGATTCGCTAGATCATGCAGTACAGTATTCCACCACCCCTAGTATTCCTTCCGGGCAACAACGGGATATTTGGCCCCCAAGGCTGACGACAATTGGGGTTGCTAGCAGCCTAGCAGGCGTGACGCCGACCCACCTACTTTACTGTACAGTACTTGTATGTACGAGCCTTGTGGGGCCAGTAGAGTGTAAGTACTCCGTACATCGCCTTCTGGCCTGACTTCTAGAATCTGTCCCCCAATAGCTGATTGACTACGATGGAGAGAGGTTCGCCAAAGTATAAGGCGTCCCAGGCCGAAGCGATTAATTGGGTTATTTATTTGAAGCTTTTTAAGCATGTTTTAAGCTCTGTACTAAAAGGTGTTTGGTACACACTAACATGAACCGAGTACGATATCAAATCGGGAGCTACCCAACCAACATGGAGCAATGGGAAATTGGAAGTCTGCGATTGAATGAAGTCTTGAAAGGTAAGTGTAGAATCGCAAGACAGGATTTGGATATTTCTCTTCTGAAGCACTGTCAAACACACAGTTGCACACAGTTTTTTGATGATCAACAAATCTCCAAGCGCTACTTCAATTTGAAGCATCGGACTTGACATTATAAGGGAAAGAAGATGCTGTTGCCGAGCGCCAACCCTCTTCGGGCCGCCCAGTATCTTACTAAGGGAATTCTTACTAATAGTATCCCAACCCGCATTCAGCAACGTGATAGACTAGTTAGGAACCGAATACTTCAAAATCAAGATTATTGGAAGGAGTTAAACGGAGGCAATTGAATTATCCCCGATGGTGGGGCGAATTATAAAGGGTCTCCATTCACCCACCACGTCACGCCTCTTTTCTCAAATCAATTATTCCATCTACCGAGTCCATGCAAAGAATGGCCACCACAATCAATTCAACAATGAAGCTAGCCAGCGGCTACGAGATTCCTCGCCTGGGCTTTGGCGTGAGTGATTCTCGATCCAATTCAGCGCCAAAAACTAATTAATTCCAGGTCTACAAAACGTAAAACAACCCCGCAACCTCCGCATCTTAACCCCACCAAAGCTAACAAAATTCCGAGCAGTCCCCCAGAGGAGACGGAGCGATGCTGCGTTGAAGCGCTCAAAGCGGGATATCGCCATGTGAGTACTCGAATGCTGACCGAAATTGAACCGCCCAGTTTCCCGCTTGTACCTATTTCTGACGACAAACACAGATTGATTCTGCGGCAATTTACAAGAATGAAGCTGGCTGTGGCAGCGCGATTCGCGCATCTTCCATCCCGCGCGATCAGATATTCTTCACCTCCAAAGTTATCAATATTAGCTACGAGGGCGCGAAAGCAACTGTTGACGAGAGTCTTGCACTGACGAAGCTCGAGTACATTGACCTGATGCTCCTGCACAAGCCCATGGGTGGCTCCGAGAATCGCAAGGGTGCATGGAAAGCGGTACGCAGTCTCCTGCTTATTACAATTCTAATAGCCCCAATTCTAATAGCCCCTACTAAAAATTGAAACTTTCTAGCTGGTTGAGGCCGTTGAAGCCGGCAAAGTGCGCTCGATCGGTGTCAGCAACTACGGCGTGCACCACCTGGACGAGCTGGAGCAATATACTCGCGAGCTTGAAGTTGAACGTGGCGGCAAGGGCAAAGGAGGCGTCATCAGTGTCAACCAGGTTGAACTTCATCCTTGGCTTGCGCGGAAAGACATCGTCGATTGGTGTACGCAGCGCGGCGTTGCTCTCCAAGCTTACGCACCCATTGTGCGTGGCGCCCGCTTTGAAGAACCGTCGGTCAAGAAACTAGCCGACAAGTACAACAAAACGCCGGCCCAAGTTCTTATTCGTTGGAGTCTGGATAAGGGGTTCATCCCGTTGCCAAAGAGTGTCACGCCGTCGCGCATTGTTGCTAATGCCGATGTCTATGACTTCAAGTTGACCCCCGAGGAGGTTCAGGAACTGGAGACCGATGAATACAGCCCTTGTGCGTGGGATCCGACAGTAACGAAGCTGGAGGAATAGATGGGGAAATTGTGAGAATTAGTGAACTGGTACGGCATTATGCACATATCGTCAGCAATAATGACTACTTGGTTACCTTTTCACAATTGAAGATATCAAGAGTTTGAGAGTCAAGAATCATATTGTCAGCAGGTGGCATGACCATCCATATTCGTGACCAATTTATCGTTTTATGATGGCTTGTCGTACCTAGGGTATAGGGTACAGTACTTTTGACATCCGTGAGCACAATCATCCTAGCCATTCGTAGCTTACTCGGCAGTTACCCCCGGTAAAATGGCCTCCACTGATACAACCATAGTCTCCAGGACGTCAGGTACCTTCAAGACTTCATCCTTTACATGAACTTAAATACATCTCCGAGTTATGCTCAGCCCCGGGTTGTTAATGCTCAATATGAAAGAGCGGTCGGGCCAAACTTTTGTACTATCAATGCATCATGCTGTTTCAGCTACCATGTGCAATCCACAACCAGTATTTCACCAGTCGAGCATAGGCTTGTCGCATAAGACTAAGACGAAGAGGGTTTGGTTAAACTAACCTGGCTGAACGGACGGGCCCGGCAGCGCGGGAAATCCACAGAGGGGCCGAAGGGAGTTCATATAAGACCGGGGATCTGCACATCTACCGGAACTTAATAGCTGAAGCGACGGTCATATGACAGCCTTATATGCCTGATAAGATTCAAAATGGAGACCTGAAAAAGAAGATCATCCTCTGTGTCTGTCACCAATCATTTAAGCCAAGCTCGTACAACTGAAATGGTATATGTTAAGGGAAAGACCGGAAAAGAAAACAAGCTGAAATGGCACCATCATCTGACCCTTGTGTGAAATGAGGGACTTGGGGTTCACGGGTCAGAAGTACAAATCGCCACACCTAGACGCAGCCAGGCGAACACTACCGTCAGCTGTGAGATGACTATTCAAGCGGCGTGCAGGACGAACAGGGTTGGGGCGGGGTAGCTTTAGAAGGTCTCGACCGTGGGCGGCTGGCTGGCTTATCTGCAAGACGCAGCCTAGAACTCTCGAGAATCATCCTGCGCACAGCCGATCATGCGAATACACTCAGGCCCCGAGTGTCATTTCCCGCCCTGATACCTAGAACCGATATAATTCCAAGCTCCTAAGCGAATACACACATAAAGTTTGGTATTTACTGGGCATCGTTTTTATATCTGTAGGGCGGACATACAAACAACTACCGATGGAAAGGGAGAAGGACAGATTTGGCGCTGAAGACTTTAGGCAAGGTACGGAGTCTCCTCTATGATATTTGACAACTGGCAAATACTAATCTGAAGGTCGGCCCTGACTAGGTCTCGAGGTTCTGGATAACGAGATGGGTAAGGATGACTGGCTTATCGCCTTCGCACCCATTACCCTCATCTCGACTGGGGGATTCCTCGCGACGAACTTCTTTCGAAATCGAGAAAGCACAGGCGACATAGACTACCTCCTGGAGCCACAATGGGCGCATGACAATGACATCAAAAAGCCATTACAGAGTGCGATCACCAGAGCGGCCCGACACCTGGGATTCATCGACGACTGGGTAAACGAGGAACTCGCCTTCTTCGTGCCGGATCAGTTCCGGCAACTCCTGTTTGAGAAGGCTGAGGAGCAGAATATTGTTTTGTGGGAAGGCACACATCTTCGGGTTCTGGCCGTGCCGTTGGAATGGGCACTTGAGCGGAAATTACGTCGCATCCATAATAGCAGGAGACATGCAAAGCGAGCATCTGACATCGCCGACGTGCTTGCGATCCTGAAGCATCTGCGGATGCAGAATGATGGGCCTTTGGATAGAGAGTATATCCGAACCCTGAATATCTGCTCCTTTGAGATAGCCCCCGACCAGACAACGATGAATGAGATCGCTACTGCTTATCGAGAGCAATATAACGAAGAGGCCTTTTCCTGAGATACGCATGGCATCACTCAGTCCATCGCCCTAGACTGTGTAGAAGTGGCCGGTGTCGATGATGATATTCCTCTGTGCGAATATAGGATTCTCACCCCCTTCTTCGAGCACAAGTCTGCCTGCCGAGTCTAGGAAATCTGCCGGCAGATTGGCAAGCGTCTTCACGTCAATCGGAGCCACCCTCCTAGTCCAGCTAGGAGCGGTCTCCGGAGTGAAAGACGGCAAAGGGTCCTCAAATGTTTTCCGGTATATGTGCTTGCTTTTATCACGTCGCATACCCAAGCTCATACGCCAGTTGAACGCTCGCGCCAGTTCCTCAGCGATGCATGCCAGAATGGCGTACCGTACCGGGTCACCGTCATGAGGGTCTGGTATCCGATGCGCTGCCCAAGCCCCACGCGACTGGTACCAGAAGTACTCCACCTCCGACCCGATCGCATAGAACTCACGCGCCACCACAGCCTCATATATCCGATATAGAGCACGCAGGGGTGTATCTCGAGCACGCCACAATGGGACAGAGCGCATATTGGTGAGGTCGGCAGCCGCCTTCCGGGATTGCAGAAGCGCGACATTGTTCAGCATGGTCTCGACTGGGACCGGCTCGGGCAGGCGGAAGTGCCATGTCGGCAGCGGAAGGAGCAGACGGAGCAAGGCTAGGAAAGGGTATTTGTGCCGGTGGCTGAGACGCGTGAGGGTGCCGCGAAGCTGGAGAGGGGACTCGAGATTGTAGGCGAATCTCCGCAGACGCATCCACCAGGTGATCCGGGGCTTCGGACGATTCTGAGGCGCCATCATACAGGCAGGCTAGCGGGCTAGCGGGCTCGAGCGGCTTTGAAAGGTCACGGCATGTCGTATCACGTTGTGGGAAGTGTTCGCATGGTCAACTGTTCTGGTGACATTTCAGGTCCCTTTCAGGTCCCTTTCAGGTCATTTCCAGGCTGGGGTTCCAGTGAGCTTAACGATCCGACCAGGGCGCTAAGCCTGATTTGGTAATAATTGGTGCCTCATCGGAATGGCTGCAATGCTTGTCCATAAATAGCATGTCCAGTCCCATGGTCATGGCTGATACCTGTACGGAGTACGAACCTCCCAATGAAAAATACAGGCTCTACAGGAGGCTCCCTCACGTGATGAGCTGACGTAATGGTAGCTTGACAGCCCTGTGACAGCCCTGGAGGAGGTGCCTATTATTTGAGGTCCCTACCTAAGGACTAAGTCCTACTAAGTCATCTCTGACATCACCGACGCCATTTTTCTCTCACGCTCTTTCCTTCCCTTTTCCCACCAGCCTCCTTCCCTCTACCTGACTTCTTTCTACCTCTCTCTAGACTCCTCCCAAGCTCCCCCCGCACCATGTCAAGACTCAGGATTCCACTTGTTTCGGCGAGTCGCTTGAACCCATTCAGCGGCGTCGTCTCCCCGACCGAGTCTCAAGCTTCGTCATCCAATATCCAACCTTCTTTGGCGAGCCGTGCAGACTCAGGCACCGGCATCCCCTCCCCCCCCGAATCTCAAGATTCCGCAGGCATCCAGCCTTCTTCGGCGAGTCGCGTAGACTCTGTCACTGGCTTTCTCGCCCCAACCGACCTCCAAGCTCCTCCCTTACATTGGGACTCTACTCGGGTGATTTCGGTGCAGCGCTACCAGGATATATCCGAGACCCTGGACTTCATTACCCAAGAACTTGAAAAGTGGCAAAACCAAACGCCCGACTTCCATCGCGGGATTACGGTCTACATCTTCACAGACGTACGTCGTGAGTGGGGGGACGTTCTTTTTCAAGCTATTGATACGGGATTCCGGGTACGGTGAGTTTACCTCTCAACCCTAGATTTGACTCTTCGAAGACTGACCTCCAAAGGAAAACCTGGGACTCTCAAGCTCAAACACTGAGCCTCAAAATGCCGACCCAAGGACATGATATCGCTCAAAAATGGGTCATCAATGCCGTCGTGGATTGGAAGGACGATGGAATCATCAGCAAGGAAGAATGGAGAGCTCTGAAAATCGGCTTCGGGACTACTTTGAAGCTACCCACATCTCCATTTGCGAAGTTTCAAAAGGAACCTGACATCTACATTCGGCCCTACAACTCCGATTCCAAATTCCTTCCACCAATTGCTTTCGAAGTTGGATGGACAGAAACGGCTTCCAAGCTTAAGGACGATGTCCGCATTCTCCTCGAAGGCGGCGACGGCCATATCCGGGTCGTGATTGTGGTTGACTGGTGTCTACAGAAGGATGATCTTACTGTCACTGGCAAAGTGGATCTTTGGAGGCGAGGCTTAGATGGCCAGCCTCTTCACGTGCAGTCCGAGGTATGTCCAAACATTTGATGGCCTTTTCTAAGTATTTATGGTCTAACATCTCCCAGGACATTTACCCGGTTCCAAGGCTGCTTCGAGGCAAAGTCCAACACCTCAAAGTCACTCTTGACGATGTATTCTTGACCACCCTGCGAGCCAATCAAGACCCAAAGACTATCGTATACTTCGATATCGGGCAATTGCGTGAGGAAGCTGACAAGGTCTTCAAAGAGCTGCAGTTCAAAACTGCTTGATGTTATATCCTTATCAACTTGTTGCTCTTATAGCTAGAATTATGGTTTAATGCCGGTCAGCCATCAGCCCATATAATTAATGATAATTGCTAATTCCTTTCTCCAATTGCTTTCATCTCGCTGGAACACAACTCCTTGTTCCGCACCCCTTCTCAGATACTAACTGTCACAGCCATGCTTAGTAATCATGATTAGGATAGCTAGTTCCTCCCATACGGGAGAAGAGAATCAACTACAATTACCCCTTCCAACTTGGCTTGTACCACTAACCATCTCATTTTCCGCGCCCCTTGGGTTCGAGTATTCATATATAAACTCTCATCTTATCTCGTCTTCATCCATATCTAACATGACTGATTTATCTGATATTGCAAAGTATATGTCGATGTATATCTACAGCCATATCAAAACTTGGATTTTCTTTCTCCTTGCCAGCCAACCAGCTCCACACGTGGGGTGGTCCCTGGATCGACCCATCCATGTGAACCCTTCCGCGCCGCTGATTTGGTCCCGCCCAGGTAGCAGCATTCCCATACTTCAGGGACGCCTTGTTTGACCCTGAACCACTTTTCCACTTTGAGAAAAAAAAAAATGCAACAATCGGCATTCTACCCCGCCTGGATCGGTTAAAACAAAACGGTGCCCCTAACGACTCACATCTCCCTCTGTTCCCAGGTGCCCTACTCCCGGCCCGGATTGGAAAGAGAGACATTAATTTCCTCCCCGTGGAACAAGTCATCCTCCCCGTTGCACAACACAGATTGTACCCCGTACTTGTTGCTTCTTAGCCGAAGTTCATGATTAACTGTTATCCTGTAAGCTGACTGGCTATAATGTGGTTCTAGCGGGGGCGTGGGCGCCGGGGGAAAATTGGTGATTTGCTCGGAGCCTCGCATTCTTAACCCTAGCCAGCCTAGCACCCTCCACAGTAGTAAACATTATGACTTCTGGTTACATCTCTACCCACTAAAGATCATGTCTAGTGTGAAAGTGCGAGCGGGAAGGTACCACATCCTGTCCACGGTACTCGGCACATGCGATGAGTCGCAGGATCGTCTGGCAGGGATGCTGTAGAGGATTTAAGCAGATGCTATTTCTCGCAAATAAAACGGTACCGAGCGCCGCACGAGTCTTAATTCTTCGTACTCGTACAGAAGGAAGCGTTGAGTTCTTATGCGCGGGGTTGATCACAGCTTGTACACCCGAGCAACGATCATTTTGCAGCAGAAGGTGTGCTGTGCAACACACATCGGCCCTGCTCTTCAAATCGGAGGACCTCCGAGTTTAGTCTCACCATGAAGTCCTTCAAGATGCTGACCGGCCTCACCTTGCTGGCACTGTCTGCGGCGGAGGACCTAACCAAGCATGTCGATGTCTTGTAAGTATCACAAAAACCCCATTGCGTGGAGAAAGCGAGGTTTCTAACATTATTTTAGCATGGGAACACAAAGCGGGGGCAATGACTTTCCCGGAGCAGCAAGACCCTTTGGCATGGTCAAACTGGGCCCTGATCTTCTCCAGTCCGGTACAGATTCATACGCGGGATATCTACCCACTGGCAAGTTCTCCGGGTTTAGTTTGATGCATGAACAGGGTACTGGAGGTGCTCCCAAGTATGGCACTGTCTCGCAGCTGCCTCTAGTTGGCAATATCACGGATCCTCTGTCCAACATCACTGTCTCTCGGTCTGGAACAGACAAAGGCTCTGTTGGGTACTACAGCGCCCAGACAGCGGATGGTGTTGCGGTTGAGCTAAGTGCTTCTGCTCGGGCTGGAATCTACCGTTATACTTTTCCTAGTGACTCGGAGAAGAACATCTTGGTAGATGTCTCGCATGTGCTGCCGTCTTTCCGTGGCCAAGGGCTTGGGCAGAACTATGAAGGTGGGAACTTGACCACTTTCGCAGATGGCCATTATGAAGGTCTTGGAACCTACAATAATGGATGGAACGAGGCACCTAATTGGACCATCTATTTTTGTGAGTGTGATGTATGAAGAAATGGCTCAATAGGAATGCTAACATAGATAGGTGGTTATTTCGAATCCGATGCAACAAGCAACAAAACATACACCGCAACTGGTGCAGCCCCCAGCATCGAGAAGGCCGGTGGTTCAGTCTCATCCACTTCAAATTCGACTCGAGTTGGTGCACTATTCACCTTCACTGAGGAAGAACTTATTTCTCGTGTTGGAATTTCGTGGATCTCCACAGAGCAAGCTTGCGACAACGTGAACCACGAGATTCCAGCGGGCACAAGCTTCGCTTCGGTCGTCGACGAGGCCGTTTCTGAATGGAACGAAAAAGTCCTTTCCAAGATCACCACAACCAACACCAACGACACCAGTCTCAGTCTGCTATATACCTCTCTTTACTTCATGCATCTCATTCCTACGAACCAAACGAATGAGAACCCTGGCTGGGAGTCAGACGAGCCATATTATCAGGACATCTTCACATTCTGGGTAAGCTAAGTTCATTGGCATTATTAAACTCAGATCCGTCTAACTCTGATTTAGGATCTTTTCCGCTGCTCTACATCTCTCATGCAAGTCCTCCAACCAATTGCCTACGAGGAGCAGATCCGCTCTCTAATCGACATCTGGCGACACGACGGCTACCTTCCCGACGCACGGTCATCTAACTACAATGGCCGTACACAAGGTGGCTCCAACGCTGACAATATTCTCGCCGATGCATACGTCAAAGGTGTACGCGGGTCCGTCAACTGGGAAGACGGCTACAACGCCATGGTCAAAGATGCCGAGATCACACCTGCAAATAATCCTGTCGACCACATGGCGCCAGACTCATCAACCCACGAGGGCCGTGGTGCATTGCCCGACTGGCTCAGCCTTGGGTACATCACGCCCAAGTACAGCCGCGCCGTCAGCCGGGCTGTCGAGTACGCGGCCAATGATTTTAGTCTGTACCAGGTTGCGTCTGGGCTGAAGAAGAAGCAAGATGCGAAGAAGTACCTGAATCGGTCTCGCAATTGGCGTAACCATTGGAACCCTAAGCAGACATCGCTTGGATTCTCGGGTTTCGTCGTCCCGCGGAATACCACTGGTTTCATCGAGACTGATCCTTTGAAGGATAGTGGGTACTGGGGAGACCCATACTATGAAGCGAGCTCGTGGGCGTATTCCTGGGCGGATGTGCATGATATGCGGCATCTGATTAAATTGATGGGAGGTGCTGAGACGGTAGTCAACCGGTTGAATACGATGTTCACTGAGGGTGCCAGTGGATCGAGTGGGATTATCTTCGATTCTACCAACGAGCCGTGAGTTATACCTTACTCTTCTCGCTACATCAGAAACAAACTAACAGGCATCGACAGAATGTTCAACATCCCCTACCTATACAACTACGTTGGTCGCCAGGACCTGTCAGTCTCCCAGTCCCGGAAAGTCGCCAAAGGTGACTATTCCACCGGCGTATCTGGCCTCCCAGGTAACAGCGATGCCGGAGCCATGCAAACCTGGCTGCTGTGGAACATGATCGGTCTCTACCCCATCACAGGACAAACTACATTCCTCATTCATTCGCCGTGGTTCAGCTCCATGACTATCGATCTTGGCGGCAGCAAGAAGTTAAAGATCACCTCGAAGGGTGGTGATGGCAATGGCGATAAGGATTTCTACGTGCAAAGCTTGAAGGTTAACGGTAAGAAGTGGAAGAAGAACTGGCTGACTTGGGATGACATCTTTGCCAAGGGGGGCACACTGGAGTTTGAGCTGGGTTCTACTGCGGTGAATTGGACGACGGGCGAGTTGCCGCCGAGTCCAGCATCAGAGTAGATCGATGTACATAGCATATCACATACCCTGTACATACTTGCTTTGAATGCTATGGCCGAAATCCTCGCGTTCCGTGATTAATACTTGTTCTTTATCGTCATCAGATAGTTCTCCCGTTTCAGCCTATCGATTTTCCTTCCATGACTTGATTATTTTGCTTTCTTAGTAATCTTGTTCGTATGCTACCTACCATTTACGGATAATGGTATCCGCGACTTTCGAACGGTCTTTTCTCCCATTAGTTAGAACTTTGTTATCGGACATTCTTAGTCACCTATGTTGCTTTGGCCCGTCATAATGTTTGATAGTTTCTATCTCTCCGGTTAGTTGCGATGATTGGGCGAAGGGATGATCTGCGAGCCTGGACCATGGTGGACGGTGGCGAGACCCCGCATCTGTACTTTGGTTGGAGCTTTAGAGCTATGGAGTCGACATCATACTTAGAGTGTCTGAGGTCAGGCTCATTAATAGCCCCTAGCTGGAACAAAAACCTGTTGGGTGTTAAATTCGGGTCATTTAAAAGAGCTGGGGTTCTGCGGCTCGGCAGATATTTTGACAGTTCTTCACTCTCTTATTCCACTTGAAGTTTCCGACACAATTGGATAAATTTTCGCTGAGAACAGATCCTAAAATGGCTACTATGCTAGGACTACAACAGAGTGCCACGACCCAATTACACCCAGGCTCAGAATTCACAAATCCAACAACAATGGACCCAATTCTCCCCCCGGGTTCTTCCCAGATCACCCGCAGCGAAAAAGAATTACTTCTCAGGACCTTACGGGAGAGGCAACCCGCCAAGAAACCAGTGAACCACTCAACAGAACACGAATTCAAACCTCAAGCAAGACGAAGAAAGTCCCGCTGTGGCCCAGGCCCTCAAATTCCCCGAGACGACCTTAGCCCCGCGAGAGCCCGACACCTCGAACGCAACCGTCTTGCAGCGAACAAATGCCGACTGAAAAAGAAGAGAGAACATGAGCACATCCAAGGTGTATTGGAGAACGAGACGGCCCGACGAGACATACTACTAGCGGAGGTGGACGTCTTGAAAGAGGAACTCTGGTGTCTCAAAAATCGGGTCTTCGAGCATGCGAATTGTGATGATCACCATATTAGCAGCCAGCTTTCGAAGATGAACCAGGATCTACTTGACTCGAGCTCACGGCGAAGCTCGTCATCGTCTTTCTCGGATAGTTCTTCTTCTGGTGGGTCAGAGGAAGGGGCGATATGTATGGATGTGTGTACGGGTTTCCCAGACTGGGGGGATTTCTCAAAGACGTTGCCGGTTTATGATCAGGATAATTGTGGGGGATATTTTGATGAGTTACTTGACAGCTTCGTTGATGTCACCAAGATGTAGGGCGTGTTTTATTTCTATTCTTATGTATGTACTTAATTTGTGATGAGACCGACGACCGACGAGAAAAATGTTATTAATCCTTGATGTCATCCATATAACAAAAGTACGGTCTCGACCTATTGTAAGTGAGAGATCAAGTGGGTTTGACATGCGATTGATCAATATTCCGAGCACACGTGTATCTGTTCGGGATCTCTGTTCAAGATCTACAATTCAAGAAGGATTCAAGGGATGAATGTACGGAGAAGTAACGGATGATTTTACCTGCCATACCTGCCAATGAAGATCAGAGCTAATTATCAGGGCGCATAGAGCCGGACAATCTACAGGGGTCCCGAGGAGATACTTTTTTGAATACATTGAAAAGCCCCACTCTTTTCTACCCAGTTTCCTGGAAACGCGGATGTGGGGATCTGCAACCACTCAGACGTTTCCGGATTCATGATCCTGTCTGGTGTCATGAATTGAATGTTGATTAATTGATCGGAACAGCCGGGACATACCTGTGGGTAAGGTTCCCATTGATAGGAACGGCTAGCCGCCCAATTATATACTGTAGGGCTGGCGTTCGGGTGGAGCCGCACACCACCAAGCTTACTTGCCACCAAGGTCGACAGTTCCCGAGAAGTTACAATATGATGGTTAGCACTTTTGACTTGGTATATTTTATAATAATATGACAGCGGTGGCTGATTCCTCCCCTTGCTGCTGCCACGGAAACTTTGGCAATCAGATAGCTAATCACGAGGTCCCGTATCATGTTATGAGAGGAAGTACTTCCTGGTTCTATCTCGACGCTTTGCATCTTCTCTGTCTTCGGGTGCAGCCGGCCAAGACTCTATGATTAAGCTTCGAGATAAGTTTTATGACGCTTCTGTTGCTGTGACTGGAGCCTTTTTAAATTATATCGCATTTCACTAGCTTTTGCCTCTCAATGACCCATCGATGGCTCAGTTCACCATGGGCGGCACATTTGAACCACGGAGAGGTCAATCAAATTACGCTGGACCAGAGCAAATGTACGAGCTTACGTGAAATCTCGGTCTTGGGAAATAACGAACTTGCTGGGGTGCTCAAGTCTTGACTGGATAATACCGCGATGACGGCAACGGGGGATTACCGCCGAGTCCAACAATTAAGCCACTCCATATACAATGATCATCTGGATTCCTCAGGGGTACTCAAAGTTATGCACTTGAATTATGACGAGATTTAACAAATGCACAAGCGCTGGGACACAAGCCTCTCTACCTTGAGGAGAGAATCAAGATAGGGTATCCCTTGGCGATTCGCAGGGAATATCTTGAAGTGTGATAAAAGGCGAGGCGGGTTTTGGGGACTCGTCAGACTGGACTGAACTAACCACCGTGCTTTCTCGGCAATTTGTAGGCACGAGCGTATCAGATAGTGTGACTCCAGCTCGATAGACAAAGAGTCCACTTGCAGATTTCAAACTGTATTACTTGAAATTTGCACATCTAGTTTGTTCGGATATAACCAACTGCACCAAAAGATCTTATACGCATTATCTAGCCACATCAATATCTAGACTTGAGGGGGGTTTTTAAGATGGATTGGAGCTGCCCCTCTGCGATTATCTCAGACTTGCAGGAAGACCTGACAATTCACAAATGTCGAGCCTCTATCTGAACCATCCTTGTATCTTGGAGTTCTGCCTTTTGACCTTCCTTCACTCTGAAAATAGTCATATCTCTATAAGCAGACAGGCCAGGAAGTATAGGATTTGTGTTTGACGATATTGGCTGACACGTCCTAACTGCCAACCAACACAACTTGCATGAGTTGGTCTAACCAGGTGGGGCTATGGTATGGGGAATGAGGTGTTACTCATTTAGACGGATTGGTGCTCCACCTTCTACCCCGGATTATCATGAACTACAGAGGACACGGCACGGAAGACCTGTAGGGTGCAATAATTTGCTATGGGCAGCGGCATAAGCCCCCATTCCTGAGATGTAGAATATTGTAGGATAGTCTTACATGGCCCCGAGAATTTAGATCAGATATTCGCATTCCTAGGCTAAGGCTACTCGCACGACAACTTATGCCCTCGCACGACACCCTATACCCCTTTCGAATGTAGTGGATAACAGGTACATCGAGTACTTCGATATCCGTACAATACAGTATACTATCTATATTCGAGCGTATTAAATTTCGAACACCTAGGTAAAGTATCTTTCTACATAAGAGTCGAATGATAGACTAAAAAGTAATACCTAAGCTATTAAGAAAGATAGTTTAAAGGATATTCAGAATAATATTCTAAAAAAGAGGAAATTAAAGTATATCTAGTTAGACCGTTTCTCTAGTCTCTAGACTTAGACTTTTGAACTGCTACTATGGTTATGTATAATAAAAGGCTTGATAGGTATTAAGAGGATATCGAGGTACTCGATGTACCTATTATCCCCTACATTCGAAAGGGGTATAGCGTATCGTGCGAGGGCACAAGTTGTCGTGCGAATAGCCTCAGCGCATTCCTAAGCCTTGTTACTTCGGTCTAATGTGTTTAATATACAAAGGCGAGAGTTATGTGTCGCTGGATATTATCCGTATCCTTCTGACTGTTGAAAAGAGTCTTTCACGAGATTTGGCCATAGCTGTTTCAAGGGAACTTGGTCGCGCGAATTGATCTGACACGTACGAGGAGTTAGATCATTCTTTGCCAGAATTGACGCAGCTGGTCATCTGTTACTCCTATGTCTATTGAATCATGGGCAGATTGTTGATCACACGACCTCATGGACTAGATGTCATTGCGGCCAACTTCGGTCTTGTATTGAAGGCCATTCTCATGAATGCTGACGATCATTAGTATCTCGCCGGTCTCGGTTTCAACGTGTCAATATTCTCAAGTGCTTCCTACTATAGGACGCCTCCGATAGGTCAGCGGGTTTGCTATGATGTGCAGCTGGATATCTGCATATGGAAAGTTTACAATAAAATTAATAGTCTATGTCCCAGAAAGCTGCATAGAACCATTTTATACCCATAAAGACACCCTCTATGCACTCAGAATGTTATCTTTCCTGGGGATGCAGATGATAATGAGTAGTCAATGAGATCATAGACGGCGCTAATAAGAAAGAGCAATTGACTACTATCGGGCGAAATGATGATTTTAAAATAGACATAATAATGCTGGACTAACAAAAGGCCAGGGGTTGAGACAGGATTGAGTTTCACAGTTTCACCGAGATGCATCTGGTAAGGCCAAGTGCAGAGGCCCCGAACCGAAGCAGTCGAGGTGGTACCCGCGCCAGGCCAGGAACGGCGGGAGGTGGTGGTACCGGTGAGAGAGATGAATAGTAATGTTAGTGGTGATTATACTCGAATAAATTGTAGATATTATAGATCATTAATAAGCTAGAGAGATTCTCAATATACATTCAATAATATCACGATTCACCCTTTCCAAATACAAACTAAACCCCTCTCTCTCAGTCTCAAGTTCTCAACAGAGTTGGGCCAAGCACAAACCCCCCAAAACCGGATTCGCCAGTCCAGAAAACCACCCGGAGGCCCGAGCTCCCCGCGCCCATCTCCACCTTACAATCACAGCTCACCCCCCCGCAGCCAATCACCCCAAGAGTTCAAGGTTCTAGCCATCGCTGGGATGTGCGATAAACGTTGAGAGACGGAGAGGGGTGTCCCGCATGTTGCCTCCTCCCCTTTTCATTTTCTTCCAACTTTTTGAATCCATAAACAAACTGGATGCACAAGATGGCGTCCACTACTGAAGCCCCCGCCGACGGAACAGGTACGTCACAGGAGGAGCTGCGCTGCTGAGCTGCGCCAGCTTGAGCTAGGAGTTTTGCTGGTCGCCGTTTGGGGGAACCCGGATGAATTGAATAGCTGATTCGTGCTCTCCTATCTAGGTGTCCTTCAGCTTGACCCGTGGTTGGAACCTCATCGTGATGTGCTGAAGCATCGCTACAGTTTGGTGGAGAAATGGGCCAAGGCCATCAACGAGTCTGAGGGTGGCCTGGACAAGTTTAGCAAGGTGGAATTGAACTCCCCCGTCCCCAGTGTCATTGAATTGGCAAACACTAACAGGAGTCAATTCTTGTAGGGCTATGAAACCTTCGGTCTCAATGTAAAGCCAAATGGCGACATCGTTTACCGGGAATGGGCGCCCAATGCAGTGGAGGCTTCGCTGGTCGGCGATTTCAGTACGTGCAGGATTGAGAGCAGAACTGAAGGCCTTGGATCGCATTACTGAGACTAGCAGACAACTGGGATAGCAAAGCCAACCCCATGGCAAAGAACAGCTTCGGCGTGTGGGAACTGACCGTCCCCGCGGTCAATGGCAGTCCGGCAATTCCCCACGAGAGCAAGATTAAGGCAAGCCCATCCACATTCATCCTTGGCCTTGGAGAAAGTTTCCAAGCTAACATAGCTCCAAATAATTTAGATCACCATAGTTCTCCCCAACGGCGAGCGCATCTACCGCATCCCGGCATGGATCAAGCGGGTTGTGCAAGACCTCGACGTTTCCCCCGTCTACGACGCCGTTTTCTGGAACCCACCCGCCAGCGAGCGGTACACCTTCAAACAATCGCGACCCAAGAAGCCCGAGAGTCTGCGTATCTACGAGGCACACGTTGGTATCTCGTCGCCCGAGACGCGGGTCGCCACGTACAAGGAGTTCACCAAGAACATGCTACCGCGTATCAAGTACCTTGGTTACAACGCTATCCAGTTGATGGCCATCATGGAGCACGCCTACTATGCCAGCTTCGGGTACCAGGTGAACAACTTCTTCGCGGCGAGCAGTCGCTACGGATCCCCCGAGGATTTGAAGGAGTTGATTGATACTGCGCATAGTATGGGGCTGGTGGTGCTGCTGGATGTGGTGCACAGTCATGCGTCGAAGAATGTGCTTGATGGTCTGAACATGTTCGATGGATCTGATCATCTCTATTTCCACGAGGGTGGAAAGGGTCGCCATGAGCTGTGGGATAGTCGCTTGTTTAACTACGGGCATCATGAGGTGCTGCGGTTCCTCTTGAGTAACCTGCGCTTCTGGATGGAGGAGTATCAGTTTGATGGTTTCCGGTTTGATGGTGTTACTAGCATGCTCTATACGCACCACGGCATTGGAACGTATGTCGTTCTTATCTGTTATATTGCTGGTCTGAGCTAATCATATCAATAGAGGCTTCTCTGGTGGCTACCACGAGTACTTCGGTCCTGGCGTCGACGAGGAGGGCGTCACTTACCTGGCCCTTGCCAACACAATGCTGCACGAGCTCTACCCCGAGTGCATCACCGTCGCGGAAGACGTCTCCGGCATGCCCGCCTTGTGTCTCCCCCACTCCCTTGGAGGAGTCGGCTTCGACTACCGACTCGCCATGGCCGTGCCCGACATGTATATCAAGCTGCTGAAAGAAAAGTCCGACAGCGAGTGGGACATTGGCAACCTTGCTTTCACACTGACAAACCGTCGCCACGGCGAGAAGACCATTGCCTATGCAGAGAGCCACGACCAAGCGTAAGTAAACATAACAAAAACCACCTCCCCGAACAGACACCTCTAACAACAACCTCTCCCGAAAAACAGCCTGGTCGGCGACAAAACCCTCATGATGTGGCTCTGCGACAAAGAAATGTACACCCACATGTCCGTCCTCACAGACTTCACCCCCGTAATCGAACGCGGCATGGCCCTCCACAAAATGATCCGCCTCGTCACCCACGGCCTCGGCGGCGAAGGCTACCTAAACTTCGAAGGCAACGAATTCGGCCATCCCGAATGGCTCGATTTCCCCCGCGAAGGAAACGGCAACTCCTTCTGGTACGCCCGCCGCCAACTAAACCTCACCGAAGACCACCTCCTCCGCTACAAGTTCCTCAACGAATTCGACCGCGCCATGCAACTCACCGAGTCGAAGTACGGCTGGCTCCATGCGGCGCAGGCATACGTTAGCTTGAAGAATGAGAGCGACAAGGTCCTTGTCTTTGAGAGGGCGGGACTGTTGTGGATTTTCAATTTCCATCCTACGGAGAGTTTCACGGATTATCGGGTTGGTGTGGATGTTCCGGGGACGTATCGGATTGTGCTTGATTCGGATGATCAGGCGTTTGGCGGGTTGGGGAGGAATGTGAAGGAGACGAGGTTCTTTACGACGGATATGCCGTGGAATGGAAGGGCGAATTTCACGCAGGTTTACATTCCGACGAGGACTGCTTTGGTGAGTTTGACTTTGAGTTTTTGCTTTTCAAGTCTGTTCGGTTTCTGTTGGACTTAGCTAACTGACTGGTTTCCTGGTTATAGGTTCTCGCTTTGGAAGATACTCTGTGAAGGGTAGTGTAGGGCAACAAGAGTCCTGCCTGTGCTTCGTGATTCAACAATACACGAAAGTCATGTCGTGCATCTTACTCTGGATTTGGATGTTAGCTAGTTAGCTCATGCTGTTTAATTAAGAGAATGATTTTCAAATTTGATGGCCACGTATTACTGTTATTGACATCCACGTAGGCAGTAGCAACGTGTTGGCTGTGCAGATCGACTTCGCCATGCCATCGACCATCCACACCTTAAGATGGCATAAGAAGCATCGTGGTAGAGCAGACGAAGGTAGGTAGTAAGATAAGACCTGAAGATACCTCAGACCCAAACACCCAAGATACCCCCGACCTCGTCGTCTGATATCGCACAGCGTTTCACCTACAAGAGAGACAAAGCTACGAATACAACATAATCTTCAACAAAAGAAAATACAATTGGACACCAGGATATTTAGGGTCGCCATACAGGCCATGGGTTTTCAACTCTAAATACACAATAATGAAACACAAGCCAGGCCAGGGTGCGTCTAGCAAGGCTTTAAAAAAAGGGAGGTAAACCAAGGGAGAATCTCATCAACTCGCTCGTTAGACAAGGCGGAGTTTTTGTTTCCCACATCCAGCACACCACATCAAGCCTATCCTTCGTCCGGCCTCCTATTCTCTTCTCGAGCCTTGCTCATTCCACCCGAATGCAGGTAAACCTCCCCCCTTTCTGGAGGATCCAGCATAATCTTCATCACCGGTTTCACAGCGACAAGATCCGATGAACATCAAACACGTTTCGAGTCGATATCATTTCTCCCACAGGACATCACATCAGAAAGACAGCGGAATCAAGAATTGTGACAATCAGAATCCCCTTCTGGTTTTCTTTTTTTCTCTCTTTAAGATCGGAGTAGTATACACGCAATCGAAAAGGGAAAATGACGTCTAGTGGGAGACAAGACACGCACAAGACTCGAAAGGAGTTCAAAAACAAAGGAACAAAAGAAAGACCAGATCCAGACCAGGAGAAAAGGGGAAGAGAGAATACAAACACACGCAGAGAGAAAGAGTTGGCAAGAAGATTTCAGAAGCAGCGAAAGTTTTTGACAAGAGGGATGTTGAACATGGGAAAACAAACCCCCGCCGCTAGCTAAGCAAATGGACAAAATTACATTTAGGCAGAGCCCTCGAGCTCAGCCAGAATCTTCTCACCCTTGGCGCGGGCGGAGGCGAAGTCACCAACCATGTAGAAGGCGTTCTCAGGGAGGTCATCACCCTCACCGTTGATAATAGCCTTGAAGGAGGCAATGGTGTCCTTCAGGTCGACGAGGGTACCCTCGATACCAGTGAAGACCTGGGCGACAGCGAAGGGCTGGGACAGGAAACGCTGGAGCTTACGGGCACGCTCGACGGTGAGCTTGTCAGCCTCGGACAGCTCGTCCATACCGAGAATGGCAATGATATCCTGGAGGGACTTGTACTCCTGGAGCATCTGCTGGACACGGCTGGCGGTCTGGTAGTGCTCCTCACCGATGATACGGGGGTCGAGCATACGGGACTTGGAGTCCAGGGGGTCGACGGCGGGGTAGATACCCAGCTCGGAGATACCACGGGACAACACAGTGGTGGCGTCCAAGTGGGCGAAGGTGGTAGCGGGGGCGGGATCAGTCAGATCGTCAGCGGGCACGTAGACGGCCTGGACGGAGGTAATGGAACCCTTCTGGGTGGTGGTAATACGCTCCTGCATACCACCCATGTCGACGGCCAGGGTGGGCTGGTAACCGACGGCGGAGGGAATACGACCGAGAAGGGCAGACACCTCGGAACCGGCCTGGGTGAAACGGAAAATGTTGTCAATGAAGAGCAGCACATCCTGACCCTCCTCGTCACGGAAGTACTCGGCAATGGTCAGACCGGTAAGGGCGACACGGGCACGGGCACCCGGGGGCTCGTTCATCTGACCGAAGACGAGAGCGACCTTGGAATCACCCTCGAGCTGGATGACACCAGTCTCCTGCATCTCGTGGTACAGATCGTTACCCTCACGGGTACGCTCACCGACACCGCAGAACACGGAGTAACCACCGTGGGCCTTGGCGATGTTGTTCTGATTAAGCACAGCGGTTAGTATATGCTAAACAACTGTTTTCTCACGTTGCGACAGGTAAAAACTTACAATCAGCTCCTGAATGAACACAGTCTTACCGACACCGGCACCACCGAACAGACCAATCTTACCACCACGGGCGTAGGGGGCAAGGAGATCGACGACCTTGATACCAGTGACGAGAATCTCAGCAGAGGTGGACTGCTCGACGAACTCTGGGGGGTCGGCGTGAATGGGGAGGAACTTGGTGGCCTTGACGGGACCACGCTCGTCAATGGGGTCACCAGTGACGTTCAGGATACGGCCAAGACAGCCGGGGCCGACGGGAACCTTGATGGGGGAACCGGTGTCGCGGGCGGAGGCACCACGCATGAGACCCTCGGTACCTGGAGATGGACGTTAGCAAGGCGAGCTAGCGGAGGGCAGAAAACATGCCGGGCCGACCGTGTGGGTCCCCATCCCCTTTTGGGGAAGGATCAAGGGCACGACACGGTGGCTCGACAGGAAGATATGCAGGGGAAGCTTACCGTCCATGGCAATAGTACGGACGACATTCTCACCCAAGTGTTGCTAAAGAGACGGGCCAGGTTAGCTATATACGAAGAGAGAAGAGAGAGAGGGTTGTTGGGGGGGAGGTCGGGGGTGGACCAATCAGAAGGCACGTACGGAAACCTCGAGCACAAGCTTCTGGCCGTTGTTCTCGGTCTCAATGGCGTTGAGAATGGCAGGGAGCTTCTCGCCCTCGAACTTCACTGTAATATGGCGAATAGCAGGTCAGCAAGTGTCCCTGAGGTTGATTTGGGATCGATTGCGATGGCTTTGGAGATGGATTGGGGCCGAGGAAAAGATTTTCGCGCGTGTCCCCTCAAGATCCCGCCAGGGCGTCGAGGAACCACATACCGTCAACGACGGCACCAATAACCTGGTGAATCTTGCCAGACTGAGCGACGTCCGAGCTGGCGAAGCGAGCAGAGAGGGCGGGCAGGGCATTGGCGCGGAGAGGCTTGAAGGCGCGGGCGACGGGGGTCGGCCGGGCGAAGGCAGCCCTCCCGAAGGTCCGGGCGAGACCGCTGTAGAGAAAGAAAAACCAGTTAGGGGGATGCAAATCCTAGATGAAAAAAGGGAATGGATGTTGAAGAAGAGTAGGGGAGGGTAGGATTGGGATAGGTGACGTACCTCTTGAACATGATGAAGGTGTTGAAGAGCGAGGTGTAGGGGTAGGAAAGGTGTGGATGGGGGGAGGAAAAGAGGGAAGAAGAGGAATGGGAAGAGGTTGGTGGACTCTCTCTCAGTCTCTCGTTCTCGCTGGCACGGGAACTGGGCCGCACTACACCTTTCCGGGGTGGTTTTGCCGATGGTCCCGTGATGAACCGATGCTCGGAGGGAAGGAGGTCTATAGACCAGTCCAACACAGTTTTGACATTTTCAACACCTGAAATAGTTCCCCAACCTTTTACTAACCAGTATAGTTTTAACACGTTCTAGCTCTTATTTGACTCCCATCTTACCCTCGGTGGTGTGGTGGTGTTGCTCTTCCGTTGCCTGGCAATCCTCGTCCTTCTCACCGGTCGGCTTGGCATCCGGATGCAGGGGAGCCCCCAGCGCAACTATAAACACCTTGTCCAGCATGCAAAGCCGTTTCATATATTCCATAGAAATTACCAGCAAACTTCAAATCACGTTCTGTCACTCCATTGTTCACCATTGACCTTGATTTCGGGGGTTGGTGGTGGTTCGCTTTGCTCCCCCAGTTTCCCAGCTTTTTCTCCGGTGGAAAATCTCTGACGTGTAACTCGGAGCCATCTACCGTCCATCCGAATCGTGGTATGAAACCCATAGGAATTTTGGAAGCTCCTACGAGCCAGTCACGAGTTTTGAGTTATTGTATAAAACATATCGAACTGTCTAACCCCGTCCTAAATACTGTTTACCCTTTCCCATTCTCCAAAATGGCCACATTGCACCTCGCAATGGCCCTTTTTCTCGCAGCGGTGCGCTTGGACAGGGGTTCTCCGCACCAGCCCTGCAGGTTCCGAATCCCTCCGGGAAAAAGACGCACCACGGGGAAACCACCTACGTACCAGAGAGGCAGATCCACCATATGGGACTCCATACACATAGACAAAGTATTTGGTAGCTGAAGAAAAAGAACACCATAGTATAACAGAACAACAAAACAGTCCACCTTGTTTCTCTATGGCTACAAAAGAGATACATTGACTATAGCACAGTACGAGATACACGCATTTTCGGATGCTTGTGGGCCAAAGGACAAAAAACGATGGACAGTTCAGACTGGTGTCGACCAGGCGCCCATCAGCGATCAAGTCGACAGCATGGCAAGCAGTATGCAAACCATGAACCCAGGAGAGGGTCCTCGGGTCCCGATAGGCGTGCGAGATCGAAATCCCGCCCCGTTCGACACCGATATCTGAATCCTGCTCATCCCCAATCGGGCACCTAGCCCACTTATGACTTCTCGGCGGGGGGGCTCTGGACGAAGCCCTTGCCCTCGTAGCCCTCCTTGCTGATGCCGTGGATGGGGTTGATCTTCTCGGACTGTTGGGGAAGAAATATGTTAGCAAATCCCGGTCAAGTTCAATGGGGCTCGCGCGCAAGGATCCCAAGCGACCACTCGCGGCCAGCGGTCTCAGATAAGGAATTGAGAAGAAGATATGTACCAGAGCGTATTCGTTGGAGGCCTCCTGCCACTCCTTGGACATAGTCTTGGGCTGGGGCTTGGCGAAGTAGTGGATGGCGTAGAAGACGAGGAAGGAGGCGACGGTGAGCTGGGTAACCTTGAAGAAGATCTTCAGGCCCTCGCCCTTGGGGGCCTCGGCGCGGGGACCGTGAGGACCAAAGGCAATCCAGTAGGCTAGAAGAGAAAAAAAAAAAGGATATCAGCGATGCCGAAAAAGGAAATTCAAGGATTGCCGATAAAATTCAGCCTCGGATACCACAGGGTAGGCGAGCAACCACTTCCGAAACTGAAACTTGATGTCGACAGGATATTACATACCGGCCTTCTTCTCCTGCAGGGTCATCTGGTGCCAGTCAACCTTCATACGGTCACGGAGCTGCATCCACAGCTCGGCCTGCTCCTGAGGGGGCATGCCCTCCCAGCGCTTCTCGATGCTGGCCAGGGTAGGGTTCGAGATGGCGTGGTCGGAGACAGCGCGGGCCTGCATGGCGTTCAGCGAGGCCAATGGGCCGGCACGGATGGCGGCCGGGCTGCGAGGAGCAGCGCGAGCGATGGAGCGAAGAAACATTGTGCGGCAGGTGGGAGGTGGGAGCACCACGTCGAAAACTAGTCAATTGATGGTGGAGAGGAGAGTCCGGGACCAGAGGAGTCTGGCAGCGAGGGCGACTCGGCTGGAGAAGAGAGTGGAGGGGGAGGGTCGGGGGGATGGGGAAGGATTGAAGTTGTTCTGGTGGTTTGAGGTGGAAAGTCGCGAGGTTTCCGGACTAGCGCTGGCCTGGTTTGTCCGCCCGCTGATTGGGCCGTTGCCCAGCCCGGCCGCCAGTGAGCATCATCATCATTCTCAGCAGCATCATACGATGAGAAATTGCTAGTCTATTGTGAGGAGAGGCACAAAATTGATATAAAAGACTTGGATATTCTCACAGTGCTCAAAAATGCATTACCACAATGATTCTATCTAATCATCCCCAATCGGCAACCCACATCGACCTACGCTCATACGGACTCGGTCGCAACCCTAGTAAGAAGAGGGGCTTGTACAACAGGGCAGAAAGTAAAGTAGAAAATCACAGGCTATCAGATTGACCTCAAGCTCTCGTTCTCTTAATGCACTAATACGTCATCCGCTGGTTTTCCCCAAATGTCAATCCTACCACCTATTCTACCTTGTAGCTCAATCAATTCATACGGACTGACTACCTACCTGCCAAAACAACCACCAGTCGCAATTGGAAAACACCACCAATAACCAGGTACGAGGCAATTGATCAAAGATGCACAAAGGAACAAGGAATTGAGGAATGATCATGACTGTTCCACGAAAGAAAAAGAGGAGAAAAACGGCCAAAGTCGTAACGGTCTTTGCATTGCAACTAGGAAAAAAAAAGAAGAGAAACGAGGAGAACGGTGTGCAGAGAAGGTGATGGATTTGATCGTGCCGTAGCACCGCCAAGGTGGGAAAACAAACCCCCTATCGATCACGCAGCCCGGACCCAGCCGGCGCCGTTATCTATTTACCAGCCTTGCCACCGCTGGCCTCGCTGAGGACGGTCTTCCACTCAATGTCGGACTTGTCGTCAGCGTGGATGGAGGCAGACAGGTTGAGAGCGTTCTTGAGGACCTCGCGGGTGCTGGCGTAGATCATGGACCACTAGATAGCGGTGTTAGTCGACGGGAATTGCTCTTTCGAATGCGAGCTTCGCATTTTCAAAACCGGCAATTGAGACTTACGAGAGTAGGGGTGTCGCTGGGGACCCAGGAGATGAAGATGATCTTGCTTCTATAAGTGGAACAGGTTAGTGGAATGAACCCCCCATCACAAAGTATGGCGGATGCCTAAACGGGGGATACGTACCGCTTGCCCTCACCACCGCCGAGGTCGTACTCAACGTCGTAGACAGCGTACCGGGGAGCGGGACGGCCCTGGCTGTCCTTGGAAGCAGCAAGCTGCTCACGGAAAACCTCGTAGTCCTGGTCGTGGCCGACGGCATCGACAACAACGTCCTTCTTGTTATCGGAGATCTTGTAGATGATGTACTTGGTCTTGCCCTTGCTGAGACGGAACTCGTTGAATGCCGTCAGGCACTCATCCTGGACGGAGACACTGCGAATCGAAATATCAATATGGAATTCAGTGGGAATGGTGGGCGACTTTGCCGCTGACGGCCGAGGGGGAAGGAAATATCATACCCGGATGCGAGCTGCGCAACACATCAAATTAGTATATAATTGCAATGGGATATGGATGGAAGCCGCGGCTAGCTCGATACGTACCGACATGATTTTCTGTGTAGATGAGAGAGGAGGGAAAAGGGGGAGAGAGTGATCGCCTAGGAAGTGGCACACGATGTCAGTGGCTGAGATGTCAGGAACAGGGGAAGTCTCATCTCGAGGTCAAATTGTATGAATGACCAGGGCGGTAAGGAAGAAACTCCCAGAGTAACAGCTAGAGATAGCAGCTTACACAAGAACCAGGGACAAGGGGATTCTCACAAGATTAACGGGGAATGGGGGAATGGATGGGGGGGGATGAGGCGGAGGGGTTGTTGCCCAGGTGTTGCGATGGTGGGGGTGGCTGCACGTGATGCCCGGTACTCCTATTTTGGAATAAACAAAGTGCTGGCAGAGTGATATCATGGCAGACCTATATATGTCTCGAGGGAGGCTCTAATAACTAGTCTTTCCAACACGACTATGGCCCTTGTACTACGAGTTCTTTTTCCCCAGGCATCCATCAGGCGTGCTGGCAGCCTAGACTGCAGTTGACGTCTACAGTATCCCACCAACTTTGTAGCTCCACATCCACGCAGTAGGCTTATTGAAGATCACACCACCTGGCATGGATAGGCCCTGCACGACATATTTGTTCCGAGTACAGCATTTCCACACTGCAGGAGTGGAGGCTCTGATGTCTTGGGGGGAAAGAGACATGGAATTGAAAGTACCTACGCGCTAAAGTTGGGCGTGGCCCTCAACCATGGGACGAAGGGCCCGTACACGTCACTGCCCCTCCGCTGAGAAGTATGGATGCCCTACACTATATGAATACACCAAAATTCCTACCATAAGGGGGCATCTCTAAACATCCTCAGGAAGACTTTCTCTACATTTCCAGACCTGAAACCAGCCAATCACCAAAAAGAGAAAAATGTAAATATCATAAATCGAGCATCTGATCCAGCCACAAGCTCTAATGGCATCACCACCAATCCCCAAAATCCAGCAGCCTACTACTGCTTAGGCGCAAACCTAGCCCGCATTTTATCCGCAACAGCCTTCTCCTCCCAGATAAAGTTAACACTCTCATGGGCAGTAGTAGCCTCCGCCCAGCGCTTGAATCGTGGAGCCTGCTGCTCCAGCAGCGCAGGCAGCTTGGCACTAACGAGCCCATGCTCAGGCTTACTGAAGCCAAGGATGCGAAGCAGGAAAGAGCCGGATAGGACCTAGCAGCCAATGGTTAATACAAATTACTTTTATAAACTATTGGAGCGGAAAAGCACGAGTGGGAAACATACCTCAGCCAAAGTGAGCTTATCACTACCACCGAAGAAAGGACCCTTGCCCTCTGTATCGGCAAGAAGAGGTTCAACCTCCTTCACAACACCGGCAACCAATTCCTCGGCGGCAGCATCGCGGTCTGCCTCCGAGGCAGATCTGATACTGGCGAAGAAGTGCGGGATGACCTTGCTGAAGAATGCGTCGACGAAGAAGGCCAGGCGTGCACGGTACAGTGCATTGTCTGCCGGGCCGGATGCCGGGACGAGGTGAGAGGGGTGCGCGTCGGCGAGGAATTGCGCGACGATGCCGGACTCGGTGATGATGTTGCCGTTATATGAGAGACTGGGAACCAGGCCGCGCTGTAGGTAGAAGAGATTAGGGCTCTGTCCTTGGGTGTATGTCGCACAGATGTGGAAATGCTGTGCCGTGGGGGGAAACCCCAGCTAGGTACTGGCGAGTTGCTCGTGTGCATGTACATACGGGGTTGACCTCCAGATACCACGGCTCCCGAGGCACGCTCAAGTCAATAGTAACCTCCTCGTACTGCAGGCCAAGTTCCTTGAGAGCAATGTGGGCACGGTGAGCCCAAGGGCAACCGCGGTTGGTATAGAGGATGATCTTCGGGGAGGCCATGACGTGAAGTGGAAAGAGAATACCCAAGGGACAAGTTTAATCAACCAGGGGAGTCCGAACGAGAAAGTGAAAGAATATGTAGATGCTCAGATCGGTGACAATCCGGGGAAGACGCCATTATTTATGGTATCACGGAATGTGGTGGAAGGAGGGGTGGATTAGTAAAAGCGAATTGCGAAATCGAGGTCGGGCTCTCCTTAACGCCGAGCCGGATAAGAAATGATGAGGGGTGGAGGTTGGCAGGTCTGGTGGAGGCGGGTACTAAAGTACATTCTCAACCATGGAAGTACATCATGTATCGCAATGTTTAGAACGGAATGCATGGATCACTTTCGAGGCCAACTTTTGAATGAGATTCGAGTCTAATTATGTACATACATTAATGCTTGCACTAGATGTATCCGGATATCCTGAAAACCAAAACAATCACCGGAGGACACGCAGCGCAGGAGTCTCTCAACGGCGGGGTACCGATATACATAAGAAGACGAAACAAGAATCAAGACCAGCATCCATCGTATGCAAGGGTGGCCCTCACTCTGCCCGAGTTCCGTTGCGCCAGCGTTCGGTCCCACAGGACATTGATGAAATCAATGAAGTGAAGTGAAGGGGAAGAATAGATAGAGTGAAAAGGAGAGAGGTAAAAGAAAAAGGGACGAGCAGATCGATCACCGTAAAATGGGGGGGGTATATAGAATACGAACAAGAAAAAAAATGAGTTGCACACACAGTCATCCCACGCGAGCATCCCTAGACGATCGCAAGGGAGGGGTAGGATCGTCGGGATGGACATGGTAAGGGCGGCCAGCCGGAGGAGAGGACTCAGGAAGAAACATAAGCACACGGGTGAGATGACTTCTCGCGGAGCTAGCGTGACGAAATGAGAATGCTGCACACGCTGTCGTCAAGGCGTAATAATCGCATGAAAACAAGGGAGAATGAACACTGTCGACTCCCGCGCTCAAACTTCATCGTCGTCCTCCTGGACGCCACCGTCGATGATCTTCCGCCAGTGCTGGGGCAGACAGACGCACACCAACGGGAAGGCTTTGATCTCACCGGAGGGCGCCGGTGACGGGCCCGGCCGGTGTGAGCCGTTGGAGACCCCACTATCACGCTGCTCGCGATGGCGGATGTCATAATCCTCAGCTCGCTCGGAGAGACGCACACCCGTGGCCCAGCCATCGTCCCAAATACCGATGACCTTCAACATCTCGCCGCGGTCCAGCTCGAATTCATCACCTGCCCGGGGAGAGTATGCCCACAGGGCAGCGACCTTGTCACCGGGTTGAATGTCGTCTTGCGAGTAGTAGTCACGGAAGTATGAGAGCTGCTCAGACTGGCCACTGGTCACCCCTTCGGGGGATGAGAATTGGTGTGCGGTGCCTGACAGAGGTGAGCTATCACTATCCAGACCAGCCAGAGCAGAGCTGCTTGAAAGCGAGCCATGACGCTTTCCAGTCACCGGGGGAATCCGTCGAGACATGGCCCCGGGGCTGGCACCCATGGCTTCTGAATCGGACGAATCGCTATACTTTGTACCGCCGAACATTGGAGCAGATGTTCGAGAGTAAGCTGGCGAGGAGGAGCTGGGAACCTCACGCAAGGCGGACATGCGGGCAACGCGACCTCCAGGGATCATATTATATCCTGTTGGACTCTCCGGCTGCTGCATTGGTGGTGACGCGCCCTTGCGCTGTGGGTTGGGTTGGTTAAGTGCAGCATCCGGTTGCGACTTGCGGCGGCGGCGGCGGGTACAGATGAAAAGGAAGGCCAAAAGAGCACCAATAATGGCAGCTCCTGCGACGGATCCAACCACAATGCCGGCAATCTGACCCCCTGAGAGAGCGTGATTGCCGGCACCTGCGGCGGCTGCGGCGGTAGTCGTGACGATCGGCTGTAGAGTCGCGGTTGAGCTTGGAATAGTGACACCATTACAGCGGCTCGCGGCATTGGAGCTGGAACAGCACGTATCGGTCGAGTTGGGCGAGTTGGAAGCACAGTAGGTGCAGAGGCCAATTGTGTTGGACGAGAAACCACAGTTGTTGGGCTCGTTGTCGGATCCACTCACACAGCTGCCGGTTAGCGAGTCAGCTGGATTGGAGCAGATGGTGAAATCGGAGCGAATCTGTTTCATGTAGTCCTTGGTGGTTTTCGGGCAGAGGTCCTTGTTGACCATAATTTCTTGCTCGCTGGTGGCCATGAGCGCACACGTCTCGGCGCATAGTGGTTCTGATTGGGCGGAAGACAGGCTGCAGTCGTCCTTGGAGCTCTGGACGAGACCGCTGCAGATGGCACTGGTAGTATATTGGGCATAATAATCATTCATGGCGCTTTTATTCAGGCCATCGCAGCCCAATAGGTCGGCATATCTAAAGAAACGCGGTTAGGTTCATTGATCGCACGCGCTGGCTCCCCATGTTCCACCGCAAACATACTTGGAGGTGACATATGTGTCCGCGACGTAGTTGCTCAGGGCTTTATCGAATGTGGTGAGATTAGAAACGCCATCGAGCCATGGACTGCCCAGGATCCTTCGTTAGTTAACCTCCCATGCGTTCCGGGCGCGGTCCCACTCACAAGCTCGAATATTGACTAGAATTGACCGATACTTTCGAGTTTTTCCATGCTGGGCAGGCTGTCGACCCCGACAAAGACAGGCAGGACGACATCTCGGGATGGGTGTCCGCCGCAGTCGTTCCTCCTGATCGGTATCCCGAGGAATGTTCCCGTGGAATGTGTCAGGTATAATCAAGAGACGGTCGGAATTACACGCGTCGCATGTCGTTCTCAATTGCTGTCCAGGAGATTCGGAATCAATGCGGTCGATTATAGTCGCTTTCCAGGCCAGTCGGAAAGGGTCGCTTCTAGCTCGGGAAAGAAAGGAAGTGAGAAAGAAAAGGCGAAGTGAGAAGGAATGAGATTAAACGAGTGACTCGGGCGCCAACAACGGACGTGGACCCGCAGGGAAGGAAAGATCAATCGACTGGCGCGGTGGCCACGATCGAAGAAAGACGAAGTGAAAGGATGGCCAATCAAGAGAGAGACGAGGTAAGAAGAGGAGAGGAAGAGGTAGTTGTGACTCGTGAGGTGTGCAGGTCTGGCTCGGTTGGTCTGGGCGTGGATTCGGGGGGAGTTTGGGTTTGGGGGGGGGGTACGTGGATACTGTAAGGTACTCGATGCTGCTGCAGGTCACTAGTAATCGTACTTGGTGCTGGGGAGCAGATTTGACTGGTAAAAAAAGGGGGGGCAGGAACTCTGAGACGGACTGATCTGGAAGAATCTGAAACTTCAAACGAGGGCCGAGCCTGAGCGGTACTAGAGCCGTTTAATTACCTTTTGTATGCGTACTTAGTTTACAAAATTCATGAAGATGCCCTCACTGAACAGAGGATAGTGTCAGCCTGGGGCAGGCGTATCGCTTTGTTTACACCTTTTCTCGGCCTCGCCTCGCCCAATTTTTGTCACGTATCAAAATTCTGGCCCGGAGCTTCGACTCGACTTGGGAGGAACGGCGCTCAGCGACTAGCCTGATTGGCAGTAATTAGGCCAGCATAGCCAGCGGTGCCTGTTCTAGTCCTGTCTAGGAGCTGGCTAGTCCCGAGCGGTACCTGGCGTGGTTGATATCCACCATTCAGATTGCCCCTGAAAGGACCCATTTGGCCGATCGCTATCACCCACCCGCCTTGCGAATTTTTTTTGATTTGGAACACAAGTACGGAGTACGCTGTACACGTACGAGGGCGGTACGGAGTACAATACAGAGTATAGAGGCACTGAAGTGTTCCGACTCCCGAGGCTCACCTTGCATCCTGCAATGGGTATGCAAATAATGTGAGCTATCCGGCCGGGGGTTGGGCATGATGCGAGGGACGGAGGATTTTTTTTTCCTGTAAGATGCAGACCATGCATCAAGCACGATGATGACCTATAACAAGGGCATAGACTTCGGTGCCTGCATTGTTGGGTGTACGTATGTATAATTACAGAGTATCGTGATATCGCATCAGGTACGGATACTCCGTACAGAGAACGGCAGTCAAGGCGATTTCGGCATAGAGCGGGTACGCAGTTCTATACTAAGAACCGAACCAAACTGGCGTAAAGACCCTGGTTAGTCCCCGCTTCTCTACGGTCCGGACAGTGAATAAGTCTTTTGTACAACGTCTGCAAGACTGGTAAGTTCGTTAGTTCTCCTCTATATGTGTCGATCATGCAAAGGAGTACAGTTGATGCAGAATGCTTGGCACATAAATAGCTCTAAATTGATGTAGCAAATTCAATAATAAGCTGACCTGTCAACTACCGTCTGATCAACATACAGTACAAAGTTGATAGCAGTTGGAAGGTCAATTGTTGATGCCTTACTTTGGAGGCCGCAACACTCACATTACCTGCAGCACATCAGCGTGTCACATGATCAACGTCATCTGATCCCCGGAATCGAAGCAGGCTGCCACTTGAATAATCTGGAAACTGCAAACCAACTCAACCCAGACGACATTGACAGTTGAATAGGATTCTCACTTTATTTTTTGTGCTAGGGCCTGACAAGCTTTCGTCGTGATCTTGGATCTTGACCTGTCATCCATCCTCTCATTCTTGCAGGTGATACATAGAGCGCAACCTAACCACCCCTCCCTTCGGAAGCCATGTGCAGCTCCGATATCTTCCTGGCGATCCTCGCCGTCTTCTTCCCACCCATTGCTGGTAAGCATCTCTCACTCCCCACACGACGCCCTTGCAACCAACCCTCCTCATCCGGTTCACGACATGATACCTATATGACCATGACCGCTGATCTAACCATCTCCAACCACAGTCTGGATCAAGGCGGGGATCTGCACCGCTGACTCCATCATCAACATTGCCCTCTGCCTGCTGGGCTACATCCCGGGCCTCATCCACGCATGGTACATCATCATGAAATACCCGGACCAGGACTACGACGACGTAGCTTACGAGCCCATCCCCGGCGGCTCCAGCCAGCGCCGCGATCTCGAGAACGGTCGCGTGACGTACTACTATGTCTCACACCAGCCTCTTCAGCACCCCTCCCAGCGACCTTCCTACGGCACCGTCAACCAGCAAGGCCAGCAGGAGAACCGTTCGTCAAACGCCCCCAAGCCGTCTGATCACTCGCAGCAAGGTGCGGGAGCTAGCAATGGTGAGGGACGGTCTGAGGCCCGACTACCACCTACCTATGCTGAAGCTGTGAGGGGCGACAACAAGATCCAGTCCCAGGAGTAGAGGAGGGGCAGAAGATGTTGGTGTGTCTGTGATGACGACTGCTTGATTCGGTTTTCGTGAGAGATCGCATCTGCTTGGCCTCCATCTCGTAAAAGCTCCGTCCGGCTCGGGATGGGGGATTTTTCTTATGACTTTGACGAAGGATATGTTTCTATAGTTTCATTAACTGTGTTATCAGCACGCAATTCCAGGGTTAGCTTGTTTTCTCGATCTTCTTTCATAAAGTGTTCCATATGCAAGAAATTCTTCCAGTCACCCAAGGTTATTGTAAAAGACTCGATGAATTCATCCACCATAGCCTTAACCGCCTTTAATCCTACGAATCATTTGACTTGTTATGAGTCGTTTGTGGGCTTCTTCCGCTTATGTCTAGTTGATTCAGCCTCAATCAAGGCTACCTAAAATTCTAAATAGGAGCTATAGGTTGGGGGTGCTGCAAACAAGTGTTGCAATTGACTACCTACCGAGCTACCAGCAAGATATATACCATCGGAACGACGACCTCGGTACCTAAGCCAGGGCTGCCAGATGGAACTCTATCTTTCTGCGGCTGACCATGGGTATCTACACTACAGGATATAGGAACTGACTCATGTATTTCATATCTTCACCGAAGAGCTCTTTCAAATGTCGAGAAGACAAGAATTTGGACTTAATGTCGTGTTGCATACTTGATGATGGTCGATTCCCACCGCCCCATCTGATAAGCCCAATCCGCCCCGATCCTCTTCCGGCCGGGAGGGAAAGAGTGGACTCCAACACCCCAACCGACCACACCTCCCCTCCAGGTCCTCGATCTTGACACCGGTCATGCAGTCCATGCCATTGCTCCTGCGGCAATCGCTTCGGTCTAGCCTACAACTTACGCGCGCAACCGCCCGACCGGTGCAAGTGCCTCATCTCCGCCCGACACCTCCGAGTGCTTTTCCCGCAAGGCCGACAACCCGGAGCTTCTCTGTCTGCCTCCAATGCCAATTCCGCCGGCTGCCGGGGTCATACTCCCCGGTCGATGAGAAGGACAAGACAGCGGTGGAGATAGAGAGGATTGTTCAGGCTTCCAGGCAGGGTGTTGCGCCTGATGGTGCGCCCGGCCCAGATGCGGCTGCGGGGACCTCCACGGAGACAGAGGTGCCTCCAACAGGAGAGACACAGACGAAGCTAGATGATAAGATATTATTGGAGGGGCTAGGAGCTGAGAAAAAGGAAGGAAAGGAACAGAGCACAAATGCCCAGGGCACGCCGAGCGGAGGGTTACCGTCCTACTTGGAGAACCGTCGATCACAAATATCGAAGCAATTCACCACGATGATGGATAATCTGCAATCCAATGTCTTCGTGGCTGGGCAGCGCCTGAATGACCTGACCGGTTACTCCGCCATTGAGACCCTCAAGAAGGACATTCAGACCCAAGGTAAGAACCACACCCTACTTGTTATACAACATCCTCCACACCCGCTAACCTTACGACCGTTCTCTTTCCACAGAAGCCCGCCTCCGCACAGCTCGCGCACATGTCCGCAAAGCCAAGGAAGACTACACAGCCGCAATCAACAACCGCTCCACCTCCCAGCGCGAAGTCAACGAGCTACTCCAGCGCAAGCACGCCTGGTCCCCAACAGACCTGGAGCGCTTCACCCTGCTCTACCGCAACGACCACACTAACGAGGTCGCTGAGGTAGAGACGCAAGAGGCCCTGTCTCGCGCAGAGCGTGAGGCCGAAGAGGCCGCAGCATCACTGAACAAAAGCATTCTCTCCCGTTACCATGAAGAGCAGGTGTGGTCGGACAAGATCCGCCGCATGAGTACCTGGGGTACATGGGGCCTGATGGGTATGAACGTGCTGCTTTTCCTGATCTTCCAGATTGCCGTTGAGCCGTGGCGCCGCCGCCGACTCGTCAAGGGTTTCGAGGATAAGGTCGTTGAAGCGTTGGAGAAGGAGAAGAGTCTGAACCGTATTGAAGGCGGTGTGCCTTCGTCTGCAGCACCGGCGATTCTCCCCGAGGTCATCGATTCTACCGTTGAGTCCTCTATTGCCTCGATTGAGGCCCCCAGCGCAGAGGCTGCTGAGCCAGCTGTTGTTCCCGTGGTTTCTCCAGCTGAAGCTTCTCCCTCTCCCGATCCCATCGTTGAGCAATCTCTCTACTCTCGGCTTGCTGGCATTACCACGTCACCAATTTCTCTTGAATATTGGCGACAGGTGCTGGATGAGCTCTTCAGTGAGCGCGCCGTGGCCATCTCGCAGCGTGATATCACCGTGGCTGCGATGCAGAGCGCCGCAGCCGGTGCGGCCGTGGTGGGCCTGGTAATTGCTCTGGTGAGACCTCGGTAAAGGGACAAGTCTTGATTCTGTATATGGGATTTGTGGGACTGTCTTTCCCTCCCTTACAATGCCGATCCTGTCAGTTGTCTACATACTCCTATGAGCCCTTTGGCCAATCATGTACAGACGGAGAGATAGATCTAGGTGGGTATCAAGACTCACATGTACTATAATTGAAAGCATTTCTTTTGTAGGCGGTACTCCTCATATAACGAATTGGCCGAACATCATGCTAGGCCTACGAAAATAAAGCGGATCTTTCATCTTATCGAAAAGCCATTTTGATGAAGCACAAAGGAAATTTCATGACTAGGCAATACACGGGGCGATATAGAACACAAAGTATGTACTCAAGATGACGGGCGGGATGAAATCATGCCACCAGCTGCATGGCAGCTAGAGCAAGAATGACAACCCCCGTAGGTCAACCTTGGAGACCGAGGACACAAAGGGGAAAAAGAGGCTCATTTTTGTCCATATTAAAACACGGTCTCTTAATCTTGACAAGACACACACGGCCGCTCTGTCTAAAAAAAAGGAAAATAAAGATCACACAAGCACATACACAGACAAGATCGACCAAGTCCAGTCTTCATCTTGAACCACCCATCCTCACCTTTCCCGGTCTAAAGAAACAAGTTTTCCGCAATTGGGTATCGCGGGTTCTTTCGGGGTCAAACGGAATCAATCACGAGAGAGAGAAGCGATGGTCGTTTAACCGATGACGAGGGTCTCGTCCTCGGGGAAGCTGTATTGGGGAACCTCGAGGTTCAGGGGAGCGGGGCCCTTGCGAATACGGCCAGAGATGTCGTAGTGGGAGCCGTGGCAGGGGCAGAACCAGCCGCCGTAGTCACCGGCCTCACCGATGGGCACACAACCCAGGTGGGTGCAGACACCCAGCATGACCAGCCACTCGGCGCGCTGCACACGCTCGTCATCGGACTGGGGGTCACGGAGGGACTCCCACTTGGTCTCGCGGGCCTCGGTGATCTCCTCCTGGGTGCGGTGACGGATGAAGACGGGCTTACCACGCCACTTGATGATGACCTGTAGAAGAGACACGGATGTTAGGGATGATGGGGATTGAAGGCGGAGGGGTATTTCCGGGGTATCAACGTACGTTCTTGCCCTCAGGGATAGAACCGAGAGCAATCTCGACCTTGGCCTGGGCCAGGACGTCGGCGGAGGCGGACATGTTGACGAGGAAGTCTGTATGGGAGAAAGCACACGATCAGCATTCACATCCTTCCACGCAGTCATTTAACCCTCGAATCCAGCTATCTTAAGCCGACTCCATCCATTCCATCCCTCAAACAACCACAGAGGTTTTACCTACCCTGAACAGTCGCCTTGGCGCCAACAGCGGTAGCCAGACCCATAGTACCGGCCATGAAGTAGGAGAAGACCTGGTTGGAGCGAGGAGCACTGCTGGACTTGTATTTGCTGAAACTGGGGATATTCAGGGTCGAGCCACGCTCCTTAGCGGTGGCGAAGGGGCTCTCGAACGAGGCCTTCGCATCGGCGACTCCCCTCCGCTGCTGGCAGGAGGTGACGGCGGCGCGGGAGGTGGACAGCTGCTGGCGGGCGCAAGTGCGCAGCAGAGTGCTGGAAGCGGAGGAGAGCGACATGGTGATGCAATTGACCACGGGGTGGGATGTTGACCGCAATTGCGTTGCGTCGAGTGGAGGGCGGGTGAGAAGAGGGAGGGAGTGGATGAAGTCGGAAGTCGAAGTTGGAGCCAGAGCTTTCGCTAGCGATCGGAATCACGGGGCCTGTCATTGGCTGAGCGGGTCCCCGGGTGAACTTCATTCTCGACCAGCAGCAGTGGGTTCTATACATTTTGATATAAAAGCGCTTACAGATAACAATTATTGTATTTCAATTCATAGTTGGTTAAAGAATGCAATTTTTCATTTTTGAATGTGTTTGGGCTCATTCGGCTCAACTATGAACTACTTTCTCTTCCCCATGACCGAACCCGATGCAACAACCATAACCAAGTAAAAGCACCAACCGGGCAGGCAATAGCCCGCCAGCAATCCCGTGAAACTCCAATGCAAACGTTAAGAACAGTATATAATAGACCATAAGGGTCAAAGTCAAAGCCATGCTTCCACCCGACTTAATCCTTCATTTCAACGTCAGGGTCATTCCGGGCCGAGGGATCAACCGTTCGGTCGGCAATCAGCGCGCTCACAGGGACCACGGGTGTGCGAGGAACTGACGGTGAAGACGTGGCCGTTTCACTATGAGGTAGACCGGATTCAGTAGAGGTGCCATTGGTGTTGCTGGGCGCAGAACCGGTTCCATTCAGTGTCCGCTGGCCCTTCTCCATCTCAGTGTGTTTAGCAGCATCCTTAGCCTTCTTCTCCTTGAACTGCTTGTATGTCGTAGTCTTGGGAATCACATCGGCGAGGAATTCGAGGTTGTCAATGTGTGAGACTGCGCTAGCTGTTGCGTAAACGGGGGATTAGCATACTGTTCGATGGACTTCGACCGCGTATCAGTTATAACCCACCGAGGTCCTTGTATTGCACCGTCTTTCGCGGTTTCCGTTCTGACTTCACCACGTTGTGTCCCTGCTCGGCGAGATACTGGATGAACATCTCCTATAGGTGACGTTAGTCGGTGTGGAACGAAGCGTAGTACAAGGAGTATGGCGCACAGTAGCCATGGCAATCACAAAGGTCGCATTGTTGGAACATTGTACAATATCGTCGTCAAGCTGGATGATCTTCTTGATACGAGAAACTGCGAGCTCGTTAGACACTGCTAGCATCGTCTTTTTATGGGGGTTGATTGTACGCACTGGGAAGCGCGCTTTGTCCGGTAATCTCCTCCGGCTCAGAGACGTCCTTAGGAGGCATAGTAAAGGATTGTCGCGCAAGATAAGATCGAGTCAGAATCGTAGCCAGCTGTAGTGAGTTTTTACTGTAGTAGAAGTAGGTGTTTCTCAAGTAAAACTGGTCCGATCGCGTGAGTGACGAAGGCAAGAAAGTCAAACGCGTGGGCGCGGCGTTATCTCAGCACGGCTCCGTTATCGATACTTGGCGTAGGTAGACGCAGCCCTTTGACACCTCGACCTCCGTCTCGTACAACCGCAGGATTGTTTGCAGCGACTAGATCAGTACGAGCAGCTGACCGCCCCACGAGAAAATCTGATATAGCGCTGGCTAGAGTTCGATCTCGACCTGCGCCCACAGCGCTAGCCTGCAATCCCCTGCCGCGGTGGAAAAGCATCATCGATACAGCTCGAATCCGACTATGCTGATTCCACCGCCCGGGTCGATGCTATGACCTCGACACGCCCCTCCTCGACATTTTTACGGTCGCCCTCGATTGTCAGCGAGCGCCGTAACCTGCGCCGACTATCCGGTCGTTCTCTTTCCTCCCCCGTCGACCCCGAACCAGCCTCCGACGCTCAAGACGCCCAGGCCCCCGCGATCACAGACGAGATCAGCGAGATCAAGCGCTATGAAGATTTCACCACCATTGATTGGGTACAAGATGCCGTCAACGAACAGAATGCTCGACGGGCCAAGCGGCGGAGCGGCGGCGGGTTCTGGGACCAAGAAGGTGTCTTTGGCTGGCGACGGAAAGTGCGCGAGTCCTATGATGCTGGGCAGGCCTGGCTTGTGGTGACACTTGTTGGCATGGCCATTGGTCTGAACTCGGCTCTTCTAAACATTATCACCGAGTGGTTGTCGGATATCAAGTTGGGACATTGCACGACGGCATTTTACCTGAACGAACAGTTCTGCTGCTGGGGTGCTGAGGGTGGTATGTTGAGCTAGCTTCAACTTTCGCAGATCGTGGATAAACTAACTGAACGATTGAATAGGATGTCCTGAGTGGAAGCATTGGACTTCCTTCTGGCTGATCAACTATGTGGTTTATTTCTTTTTTGCAGTAAGCATACATCCATGCGGTTGAAAAAGGCCAGAGCTGAGATACGGATAGGTTTTACTTGCATTCGTCGCTGCAATTCTCGTCAAAACATTTGCTCCATATGCTGCAGGATCCGGCATCTCTGAGATCAAATGCATCATCGCCGGCTTCGTTATGAAGGGCTTTTTGGGAGCCTGGACACTCCTTATCAAGTCAATTGCATTGCCACTAGCTATTGCATCCGGCCTCTCCGTGGGAAAGGAGGGGCCCAGTGTTCATTTTGCCGTGTGTACAGGAAACGTGATATCACGCTTCTTCGGTAAATACAAGCAGAACGCGTCAAAGACGAGAGAAATTTTGACTGCATCAGCTGCCGCTGGTGTGGCCGTGGCTTTTGGTAGCCCGATTGGAGGTGTGTTGTTTTCATTAGAGGTATAGTACAACACCTTGGCAGCTTACTGGGCACGCATACTGATGATCAATAGGAAATGGCCAATTATTTCCCACTTAAGACTCTCTGGCGTAGTTATTTCTGTGCCTTGGTGGCAACCAGTGTACTTGCGGTACGTTGGTGCTGTTCCCCTCTGCCTCGAAGGCGCATTGCTGATGTTCACAGGCCTTGAATCCATTCAGAACCGGACAACTGGTCATGTTCCAGGTTGAATATGATCGCACATGGCATTTCTTCGAGCTTATCTTCTTTGTATTCCTCGGTGTCTTTGGTGGATTATATGGCGCGTTCGTGATCAAGTGGAACCTGCGAGTAGCAGCTTTCCGCAAGAAGTACCTTTCCCAGTGGCCTATCACGGAGTCTGTGGTTCTTGCTGCTCTCACAGCTATTCTATGCTATCCGAACATGTTCTTGAAGATCAACATGACCGAGATGATGGAGATCTTGTTCCGCGAATGTGAAGGTGGACATGATTATAATGGAGTCTGCGAGTATGCACAATCTCCCCTGGCTAATCCCGTACTGTACTGACACTCTACTCCACAGAACTAAACATCGCTGGTCGACTGTCCTCTCTCTAGCTATTGCTACGATTCTGCGTACTGGACTGGTGATCATTTCCTATGGCTGCAAAGTACCGGCTGGTATTTTCGTACCTTCCATGGCTATTGGCGCCTCATTCGGTCGCATGGTCGGAATCATGGTGCAGGCACTTCATGAATCCTTTCCCAAGTCTGCCTTCTTTGCCTCGTGCGATCCGGATGTGCCTTGCATCACACCTGGTACATACGCCTTCCTGGGTGCCGGTGCAGCGCTTAGTGGAATCATGCATCTTACTATCTCCGTTACGGTCATCATGTTCGAGTTGACGGGTGCCCTGACCTATATCTTGCCGACTATGGTAAGTCACTCCACAGAATGAAAATCTCGATTCAAAATGATGGCTAACATTCGGCGTCTTGCTAGATTGTGGTCGGTGTAACCAAAGCCGTTGGAGACCGATTCGGCAACGGCGGTATCGCCGATCGAATGATCTGGTTCAACGGTTTCCCATTCCTGGACAACAAGGAAGATCATGTCTTCAACGTCCCCGTCTCGCACGCGATGACGACAGACCCACTCACATTGCCGTCGTCTGACTTCCCCGTGCGCGAAGCAGAGCACCTGCTGAGCGACAACAAGTTCCAGGGCTTCCCAATCGTGGAAGACCGCAGCACCAAGACCCTAGTCGGCTATATTGGACGGACCGAACTGCGGTATGCCATTGACCGTGCCCGCAGCCAGGGTCTGGTGTCACCCCGAGCCCGGTGCGTATTCACACAAGAAGCCGCCGAGGCAACTGTCGCGCAGCGCGCATTTGGTTCACAGCATCTCGGAGCTCCAGACACGTTTGACGGAATCCAGGCCAGTGTAGGTGCTGGTGTTGTTGATTTCTCGCGGTATGTTGATCACACGCCGTTGACTGTGCACCCGCGTCTTCCCCTTGAGACCGTCATGGAAATTTTCAAGAAGATGGGACCTCGAGTCATTCTCGTTGAGCACCGGGGCCGCCTGACGGGTCTGGTTACTGTCAAGGACTGCCTGAAGTATCAGTTCAAGGTCGAAGCCGAAGAGCATGCACTGGCCGCGACGAGCGCATCCGAGTTTGCCTCCGCCCCGCTGGGCGGCCACTTGAGTACCCCTGCCCCGGAGACATTGGACGACCGGCTATGGCGGCTCATCCTTAAGGTTGCTGGATTCGTTAGTGGGTCGATTCGGACTCACCGACCTGTGCGCCTGCAGGAGCGGAGCCGCCCTGGGAGGTCATCGGATTCCGAGGGTATCTTGGATGGCACCGAGGACGATGCGTTTGTGGAACTGGAGGATAGAGAAGACCGGCCTCGTGGTCGGTAGAACTGTAACAAATGTGTCATATAGGATGATAGAGGTGTTGGGTCATGTACAGTGTCATTCCAAAGTTTGCTTGATTCATGTGCTGTTCCAGCCAGCATACTAATTTGTGTTCATTCGTCCGTATGCTTTGCCGGGCTTGAGCTTTAGGAGATCAGACAAAAATATCTCTTGTCTACATAGGACCACCTCCCGACTGAAGGCCGAGGACATCGGCCCATCCATGGATCGATCATTCAAGATCTGATGTCAGACAAGATAAGGTTCCATGTAACACAACATCAACTATCAGTCACGGACCTCAATATAAAGCATCTATATATCAACGCTTCACTAAATCTCCAATATCAATCCAACAAAACGCATTATGCCCCCTCCCGCATCCCAACTAGAATACACCCAGCCCCCATCATCGCCGCCCCAAGCCACCACAGCCCACCCACCGACTCCTTGAAGATAACCATACCCAGCAACGCAGTCATCAAGAAATTGGCCGATGTATTTGTGATGGACACCTTTGTCGTGGAGGGACCGGCCGTCAGGGCGCGGGTGAAAAGGGCCCACATGATGATGTTGCAGAGGACGTTGAGGCCGAGGCAGAGCTATAAACACACCCGGGTTAGTATGCATTATTGTGATCGGGTAAGGGAAAAGAGCGAGACTGGATATGGTGGAAAGGGAGGGAGAAGGGGGCGTTACGTACACCGCGAACAAGGAGTTCTAGGAAACTGGAGGACTCGAGACCGAATAGGTGGGCGATGGAGTGCGCGAATGCGGTGGTGTGGGTATCTGTTGTTCTAATAGGTATAAGTTAGTATTAATCTTTATAAAGAGTCAATGCCTTTGCAATGATCCCACGGGTTGGTAGCTTACAGCTTTGCGAAGAGCCCGTTCAAAGCCGCGAATGCGCCGCTAGCCACTGCGACGAGAATCCATGAGGTACCCGTCGAAGGTTGTGCTTGTGTGCTGGAGGAAGACATTGCGGAACTTATATGTACAATCTAGGTTCTCCCAATGATGTACAGTTGGACAGGAAATCGAGATCGAGTCAAGATCCCCCAATTTACCCCCCGGCCGGAGAAGGGCGAGGGAGAGTGCCAAGACTGATAAGATAGTGGTGATCGACATTATCGACATTAACCGGGGGAGTATGTATGTATGAGACTGCAACACTATTGAAACAAATCGTTCGGTAACACTCGTAGAATCTATATATTGGCCTTTTATGGTGAGAGTCTCTGCAACCGCCATTGAGCTCCCTCACCCTCACCCTCAACACGAACATAGCGGAATCGATCGTGCAAACGACTCCGCCGGCCCTGCCAGAACTCGACCGACTCCGGCACCAGACGAACACCACCCCAGAAAGGAGGAAGAGGAATCTCTTTAACACCTGCAAATCGCTCCTCCACCTCTCTAACACGTTGCTCAAGCAATGCCCGACCATCGTCAATATCCGTCAAATCGATATCGGCGGGGACATCAGCACCAGTCGCAGATCCCGCAGAAGCCTGCAGCTTCGCCACGCTCTTGCGCCGCTGATGCTCAGCCAATTTAGCCGGTTCAGCAGACCAGAGTACACGGCTCTGCCAGCTAGCCCAGGCGCCAATTTGACTGCCACGCTCTCGCGTGCGCCAGTAGAGCTCACTCTCCTCTCGACGAAGCGGCTCCAGCATACCCTCCACCCTCACCTGCCGCTCCGTGGTCGACCAGCTAAAAGTCAACGCGCCCCATTTATTGCCCGCATCGGGTCCCTGTTGCGTCTCATTGCCTGGTTCGGGGATCGCGCCTGGTGTATTCTCGCCGTCTGCCGCAGCCTGTCGTCCGAAGACCTGCCCGCCCTTACCCTCTCGACTACCCCAGTTACTATACACCACCCACCCGCGCTCATCAAGTTCTTTCAGATATACCGTCCGCGCGCTGATCCGGCCGGAGGGTAGCTCGGCCGTAGCGAGGGTGCACGTCTCGGGCGCCGAGCTCGCCGACAACCGCGGGTCACGGAACCAGGTGTGGAATTGATGGAGCGGGTTGGTGCCGTGGAGCTGGGAGACGGTGAGGGGCGGGTTAGTCACGAACTGGTGTGCTCGAGCCGCGTTCGATAGGATCTGGCTTTCGGTCGTGGAGCTGGGCGTCGAGGTTTCGGAGCGGAGGGCTTCGGCCTGGACTAGACGGGACGGGATCGGGGCGTGTGCTTGTGTTGGGGGAGTAGCGGGACTCGGGGACTCGGCTCCAGCTTCAATGTCTCCGGGGGCGACTGTGAGGTGGAACTGGAGTTAGCTTGGAGCTCTGTAGCTCTGCAGTTCTGCAGTTTTGTATCTTGGTAGCTTTGTGGGAAGTTCCCCGCGGCGGGGTGTGTTGCTAGCGTATGTGCGTCACTGTGGTCGCGTGGATATATCGGACGTACAGATGAGCTTTTTTGGACGCTGTGCGTTGGCATCCGAGCCAGCTTCGTTGTGAGACATGTCTGGCCTGCGTGCGCACGAGGGTGTTGTCGTTGAGAAATGGAGGTGGGGTGGTCTGAAAGTGGTTCGACAACCGATGCGGAGAAATGAGTCAAGGGTGACGGGTGCAGCAGGTACAGCAATGCGGGTGAACATGAATCAGCTCGGTACAGCGAGGTTGAGGATTGGACTGGTTGGAAGCCTGTAAATCTGCAGTGGAAGGCGAGTTGAGGAGCCGTGGAAAGGCACCTTGTAATAAAGTCGGCGTGATGCGCTGGGTGGCAGTCTCCAGATCGTAGATCGTACCGCGGATTCTCCCGAGACGTCATACCACATCGGACCAATGATATAAAAAATCAGCACTTTGGCCTCATTTTACTATTGATTCGTAATTCTATTGTACAAATTTGAAAATGACGGAACCAACCGATCACTCGAGAATGAGTTCCAGATGTACGAAAGAGTTGCTTAAAGCTCCCAGAGTCCACCCAAATTTCCTCGAATCCAAGTGCCGGGTTGGTACAACTTTATCATGGCCACGAACCAAGATTGGTGGAAAAGGATGATGATTGAAAGACTTCTATAGTCCGCGGACGCCTTGCAATTGCCTCCTGGCCGAACGCGTTCTACCTCTCTCTACCCGAAGAAACGACGCACCTGCTTCTCCGCAGTCATTGTCTCCAAAGGGTGTTTCATCAAACCATATCTCGGTTGCTCTCAGCCACAAAAAAAGTCTATCTAGAGCCAGAGAAGCAGGTTTGTTCGGGGATGGATTTGCCTCTGAATCCATATCAGATGAGGAGAATCGGAATTCCTGAGGCGCATATAAATTCTACAAGGGTTGTGCTGACACTCGGAGAATATACTAAAACAATCTAATCGCGATTATTCCTGCCCTCCGGAATCGAAGACATCATAGCGTGAAAGGATATAGCGGTTAACAAAGGCTCTTAGTTCAGTTCTATGAGACTTCCCAATTAGCTATACATTCCCTACCTTGCCAAAGCCTGTTGGCCAATGAGGTGTCCAGTCCTCTCCAGTATATCCATGTCTTTTGACCTCTATGAGGTCCATCGGCGATGCCAGAGAGGAGATTGATGGTGTGACACCTATCATGATGTGACACCTATCATGAATATGAGATCTTGAAACGAGGGTTAAACCTGAATCATGTCCTTGGCAGTAAACTAGAATTGTTGCATGCTTCTCGATAAAAGCGCCGATTTGAAGTCATGACAATAGTCGGGTCTTGCATGCGATATTACAGGCTCAAGGCGGGAAGGAATATAAATCGCTTTAATGCACTTAGCGCTAAATGTTAAAAACGAATTGAAATCCGTGGCAAGGACACCACGCCGGCTTCAAGCCAACATTACAAGTATGAGGTTTTCACTCTTCAACGCGAGCCCCGAACATTTCCGAATATCATTGAGTGTAAAGGTTGTCAATCTTTTCAAAGATTTCAAATTGTCTTGAAGATAGCTGTTCAACATAACAAAGAGCTTGAATTCAAGTTAATGATCCTCCCAGAATTCTTCATTCTTTGGAAAGCACGCTTTTCCTCCAAAGTTGTCCGTATCATACATAACCCCCTGGCTCAAGTTCGACGAAGTCTCGGATTCGGACTCGTAGGAGAATTTAACTTGACATCCTAGTTTATGAGTAAGTGTAACTCCTGTGGATGGCGCCGATGATATAATTTTTACAAGGAAAGGACAGTTCATGATACTCGCACATAAAAGACCAATTTTCAGATACTGAACCATCTTCTCGCACAATTTCATACCTTCAATCCATTTGCGTCACTAGCTAGTATAGAACCATAATTGTTGGCTAGTGCAGCGTATGATCCAAAAGGTAAATGCCGTATGTAAGTCTCGCATCCAAGGCAACTTCCTCCAAGTTTTGATTAGATGCTACGAAAATTAACGTATCACCACCGACCCGATCAACCCCTGACCGGTATAACCCGAGACACTGTAACAACGTGATCTTTTTCAAGTTGATATTTAGACACCAATGGGATAATGTTGTGTTATTAATGTTTATCGTATCTCTGATTGTTGATAAGGCTGAACTAAAATTTGGTAGATTTTACATCTTTTAGGGCGAATAAATCTATGTCCGTGAAAACTGAAATTTTAGAATATAATAGAATAAGATAGAACATTTTCCCTGACTGCTCTAAATAATTTATTGTCCATAAAATCACAAGAAGCTTTAAGATCGAATTGAGATTGTGTATGGTTGTTGAAATCCTGGCTGAAAAATCGCATTAATTATAGTAGTGTCTTGCGGCTCGTACCGCATGTTGATCAGCCGCAGCTCGCTCACTCCCTTAGCAATCTTAGCAACAATCGAGAGATGAATCTCGCGCCTTCAACTTGGCAAATAGGTGTAGGTGTAATACTCTTCTTGGGCTTTTAACGTTCTTTCGGGCCTTTTCAAAGCTAGCAAAATAATCTTTACATTAATTTGTACTAATATAATCATGGACTCATCAAGTTAGCCCCGTATTTTTGCTCTGAAGAAAAAATTCCGCGCGCAACCAAGAAAAATCATGATTTCGAAGTTTCGCAATTAACCGGCTTATTTTTTTTATTACACCGTTGCAGTTGTGGGACTGGGGGCCAAATACCGAATGTAAACAGTTAAGTAGTGGTGAGACTAGTGTAAATTATCTGCGGCTGACCATGAACCTCCACTGGCACAGTGGTGGTTGAGTACTTATACCGTTTTAATTGGGTGATCTTCGAAAATATAGGCTCAAAATGGGACTGGCACTTGTTTTGTTGCTATCGAATTGTTTCATGAACTCTTACTGCCAAGATAGATTACCTAAAATCCCCTCGTAAGCTGCTTTAAGTTGAGCAACCCTGCATTCAAGAGCCTGCACGCGAGGTCACATGATGCCCCTGAAAAAGAGCTGGCCCTCGCGAAAACAATCTCCAATCTTTCCGACAAATCTGTGAATTCTTCCTCATCTCAATTGCTAGCAATGGCCGTGTCACAGAGAATTCCCGTGGCCGCTTCTGCGCCTGCTAAAGGTGCCAAGGAGATTGAACCGAAGACCGCCTCTAAATTCACAGATGGCGCGTCCGATGAGTTCGAGTTTGGAGGCTCAGTCGGTGCTATGCTGTTGATGACAGGCTTTCCCCTCTTGATGTGGTACATGTGGATTGGTGCAACTTATTATGATGGCATGCTTCCTCTGCCCGAGTCCAACCAGACCTGGGCTGACTTTGGCCGTCACCTTTGCCAACTGGTTTACGAGGGAGCCTACCCCACCGCTAAAGCATGGGCTATCTACTGGATCTTCTTCATCATGGAGGCACTGATGTATTGCTACATGCCTGGAGTTTCGAATTTCGGCCGACCCCTGAGGCACGAAGGCGGCAAGAGGCTTCCCTACTACTGCTCCGCCTATTGCAGCTTCTACGCGACGCTTGCCATTGCCGCCGCCTTGCACTTTACTGGTGTGTTTCCTTTGTACACACTGATTGACGAATTTGGACCTATCATGAGTGTCTCTATTCTGTCCGGTTTCCTGAACAGTTTCATCGTCTACATCCAAGCCATAGTGCGCGGGCGAACCCACAGGCTGTCGGGTTCTCCCATCTATGATTTCTTCATGGGTGCTGAACTGAATCCGCGGATTGGAATTTTGGACTTCAAGATGTTCTACGAGGTCAGAATCCCGTGGTTTATTCTATTCCTTATCACCTGTTCCGTGGCGGCTCGCCAGTACGAAACATATGGCTATGTCTCGGCTGAGGTAGTCTTCCTGGCCGGGGCGCACTACCTGTACACCAATGCTTGTGCCAAAGCTGAACAGATGATCATTACGAGCTGGTAAGTCAAGAAGAATGCTTGCGTTATATTCCCGCTAAACTGACGCTCGAAAAGGGACATGTATTTTGAAAAACTCGGGTTTCTGCTCACCTTCTGGAACATGGCTGGTGTGCCTTTCACTTATTGTCATTGTGCCCTTTACTTGGCCAGCCATCACCCATCCGAATATCACTGGAACCGATACGCCCTCGCAGGTTTCTCTGCCTTGTACATCTTTTTCTACTGGATGTGGGATAGCGCGAATGGCCAGAAGAACGCGTTCCGCCACAAGGAAAAAGGCCAGCTTATCAAGCGGAATACGTTCCCTCAAGTGCCGTGGCAGGCTATCGAGAACCCCAAGACAATTCAAACAGACACAGGCGATCATATTATGGTCGATGGCTGGTTTGCAATCATTCGAAAGCCAAACTATGTGCCTGACATGTTCTTTTCTATGTCATGGGGCCTGATTACCGGTTTCAAGTAAGATTTTCTGTTTACAAAAGTCATGGATTGACATAGCTAATGACCTATTTATAGGAGCCCATTCCCTTGGTTTTATTTCATTTTCTTCATGGTAATGATCATCCACCGCACCAACCGGGATATCAACCGATGCCGAAGAAAGTACGGCGAGGCCTGGAAGCGTTATGAGAGAGAAGTCCCCTACTTGTTCATCCCTGTAAGTTTTAAATAGCGATCAGAGATGGTGGGGAATTACTGACAGAATTTTAGTACGTGATCTAGTTAGTGTGCCGATCACGCAGAGTGGCTAACGCTTCTCTTCTTTTATGAACTGGGCTTTAAATTCGGAGCTCTTGCGAAGTCGTTGCTCTTGCCACCCATCCACAACGGATCTTGGCTTAGTGACTCCGACCGGTCTGAAAAATAACACTTGTTATCCTGTCAGGACATACCTGGTATTATATTTGTCCCTGATTGCAAGTGTCCTTTTTTGTAATAGCAGATGGTATAGAGATTCATAGAATACTTTATCGAGTACTTTGAATATAATTGACACAAAATCTCTCCCAAGACTCTTGATAATTCACGCATGTCTAGTGATATCAAAGTTTATTCATTCTAGTACGTGCTTCTATATACGTCACTCTTCTGCCTCACTCTACGTTCCTCTGTCTCATCTCTAAGTCTGGGTAGGACGGCACCACGCATGTAAGTGTCTCCTAGGATAATAGGCTGCAATACACTCTCGCCATTCCATATCTTCAGGCGTCGTTCCGTCGATGGTCATATCAAAGCGCCGGATCATGGTCGCAAAAGCGATGTACATCTCTGCCCAGGCTAGGTTCATGCCAAAGCACATGCGTGGGCCACGACTGAATGGCACAAGCCAGTGATCAAGGTCACTTTTGTGATGAGATTTCGAGGTAGCTGCTTCATTCTCGGTATTGGCTTGGTCTCTGCCCTCTAGCCACCGCTCCGGTCGGAACTCGAGGACATCCTTACCCCAGACTTCGGCGGACTGATGCACGTGTAAGATCGCCATTCCGACTGTGGTTCCTCCCGGGATGTGCTGGCCCGATATCATGGCACCTCCTGGGGGCACAACACGCGTTAATGATACACCCGATGGGATGAAGCGCAGAGATTCCTTGATGGTTGCCGTGAGCAGTGGAAGGCTCTCAAGATCATTTAGCGAGGGCTGCTTATCGAGGTCTGGCCAAACAGTAGTTATTTCGCTTCTCAGTTTTTCAAGGAGGCTGGGGCTCTGCATAGTATGCCAGTGGCCCATGAGTAGTGTGTCTGCCACTGTGTTCGCGCCCGCAAAGATAAGTGTGAAGCCCTCGTCGTGCAGGGCTGTCAGGTCCGGTACCTCCTTCCTCCGGTAGGCTTGGGGGTCGAGCATACGGTGAAACAGAGTCTGATGGGGCACCTCATCAAGCTTAGACGGGCAGTTCAACACAACCTGTAGTTGTTGCTGGATGAGATCGCGGACTTGATAGAGGCGCGGGGCCAGCTTTTTGGCGTTTGGAACGAGGCGCATAACCAGATTCGGGGGCACGGCGAAAATCAGATCCCGGATCAAGGGGAAATTTTTCAGAAATGGCAACATGCGAAGGCTGGCGTCCATGGCTAAGATCAAAGGGTCGCTGAATGCCGGCGCATCGGTCGCGTTCACACAGTTGCCAAATGTGAAGCACATGATAGTGTCGAGAGTGAAGGACCGGAAGGCATAAAGGAGATCGATGGAGCTTTTCGTTGCGTTGGTTTTGACGATGGAGGATGCGAGGCGAGTTGCCTGTGATTTGGTCAATGGGAAAATTACTCCTGAGGACATGCAACACCCTACTTACATTTCGCCAAACAAGATGCTCCAGGCTATTAATTGCCTTCTTGGAAAAAATGGGAAGAAGCACCTCCCGTCGTTCCTTTGCCTGGGCATACTTCAAAAACACGAAGGATCCGGTCGTGACCCCGGGGGTTCGGTAGAGGCCCGGATCCTTGTCCCATCTTTTGCTGCCGTTGTAGATATCATGGAATGCGGATGGACTTCCGAAATGAAGCTATGCAAAGACCGATGTTAGGGATACTGGAATTTCACAGAGGGGAGTGTAGACTCATAGGTCTGTGGTACGGAGACAACTTACCTCGTTCGGCGCGATACGCACAATGTCACCTGGTGGGATTTGATTTAGTAAAAAAACTCTTCAGTCTATGTTCCAAGTTTATCTCACCATATCTTTCGTGCAGAACAAAGAGCTCCTGAGCCAGTGTCTCTTGTTTGATAACTTCCTTATATGCTTTCCAACCTGAGGTGGCCCCAGCCATCCATGGCCCGGGGAATTTTCGTAATGGATGGAAGAAAAGATTGTATACAATGCGAGACAATTCATAAAGCGCCGCAGTTGTCAATAATGATAGGCAAAGTAGTGCAAACGCCATGATGATCGTCAGGATTTGCACAGTGTAAGTCAGTCCAAGAATATGGAAAAAGAAGCAGATATTTAATCTTGAAGATGATAGTGGTAAGGTTGATAGTAGTGAGGGTATTAAGTAGTAGTAAGACTGTTTAGGGTGATAGTAGTTTGAAATTTTCAGGCAAAGGCTCGAGACCCCGAATCTCAAGCAAAACTTTTGATACTTCCATCTTAGGCGGGATGGAGGGGCATCATGGCTGCTTACATGGGGGCCGTATACTGTCCTGTCAGAAATAATCGATGGCGTAGCCAAGAGCCAAGAGCAAAACTGTCGTATGGTAAGCATGATTAGCTGTTGAATCAGATAGTGACTTGTATATTCAATCCACTGCTTAAATACTATATAACAACTAGCGTGCGGTAGTGATGGTGTAATTTCAAAATCTCATTTCAATTCCAGCAAGAAATCGTGAAATCTCATAGGCTTGAAATTTCACAGAGAGAGAGAGAGAGTCGCATTATCCTCGAGTACAGCTCCCAACGGGGCTCTTTCTGAGACCCTAACGGCCGAAAGGCCATATCACTGTAGCCGAGCAGCCGCTAACCAACCCTAGCGTGCGGCCTTAATGCAAACTAAAACTACCACATGGGCCCTAACTGTAAACTAAGGAACAGGCTTCGTTGGGGCCAAATCGGGCCGAAGAGTGTATGAACCGTCATTGATTTCTTCCGATATGGCGCCGTAGAAAATAGCCATGTCTCGTCTATGCGATGGAGTTTCGCTCTGGCCAAAGAGTGTATAGAATAGTCATTTTTCACGAGATGGGGCCCTATAAAGCGACTATTCCTCATACTACGGCGGACAATAGGTGCCATCCAAATGGACGATTAACCTTATACAAAATGTGACCGCTTTCAGTACCGCCCTTACATTAACCTTAAGTCCTAGGTATTACAGTATAATCACATTCACCTTCCTAATTAGGAAACTGGCTGATATAATTATTATATAATTCTACGAATCTAACCGAGCTGGCCGCAGCCCTGCTATATTATAGTGATCTCTATTTCGTAGACCTTTCCTATCGCCCTTAACCTTATCGCTTATCGCCCTAGACCTTTTGAATAGCTTGCCCTTTGTAACTTCTGGGAGCGTAGTTAATTAGTGTAAACTGGGGTAGTAAAGCTAGGTAAATAATGAGCACATATAAATCGACTAACTAGAGGCGTAGAGTTAAATATATGCCCAGCTTCTTAGGCAGTAAGGCATAAAATAATCGCTACAGTGATTGGACTTGGTCAATTTCAAGATTCTGCTGGTCAAGTTTTATCAAAATTACTGGATAGCACCTATCGTCTGCCGTACTTATACGTGTGATGGAGCCTTGCCAAGTGTAGGAACAAATGCCCATTTCGTGGGTCCTTCTCGTCAAACATCCACCAAAAAAAAGCGAATTTAGTCCAAATAGCATTTCATTTCTCTCTACATCGTGGCCCCCCTGTCCATTTTTGTGTTGTTTGTATTATGTTACGTACCGTAAGATAAGTCGGGGCATCCACCGAGCGGCTTACGTGTGATTCGTATCCGCAGAGACGTCTTGGCTTGGGCGGGCAGCGAAAGGAAAAGACACAGTCATCCTCTCCCAAAAAATGCCTCGGTTGTCTTATTCGTATCATGGTAAGCTAGTGATGCTTTTCGCTTCCCTCCGATAAAAAAAAAACAGATTGTGGATGAAGAGCAGCAGTTGAAAAATCAGCATCCTGGGGAGCCACCCACGACAATTACAACATGAGCATGATGCTTCAGACTCCTGTATTGGCTTTGCTATTTGCGTGGCTTGCTTATGCTGCAATCAGTCGCAGGCTCTCACAAAAGGCAAAGACGAGCACTTATTCACGCCCGCCTGTTCATTTCTCCTGGATCCCCTTCGTTGGTCACATCTTTGGGATTGCAAAGAAAGGTTCTAACTTGTACATTTCATCACTATGGTATCTCAAGACCCTCCCCCTCCGATTTATCATATCCTTGGCTTATACGAAAGTTCCTCAGTTCGACCCAACGCGCGCCGATAGAAACTCTGAAACTCCCCGGAATGGACATGCACTTGATTCACCCGTTGGACTCGGCTAGCATCAAACAATTTACGGGAATGCGTCACTTAAGCTTGATGTCTGTTTTCCATGTTGCTGTTGGGCCCGCCATGGGCCTTGTACCCGCAAGCCGGAAATTTCTCACCGATCCAGATACTGGTGTTTTCAAGCGAGAATTATCGAAGTTGTTCAACGGCGAGCTTCGGAGCCTACAGAATCTTCGGAATTATGCATCTCTGATGGACCAAATGATTGAGGAATACTGGTGTGAGACCTTTTCCGAATGCGATTCACAAGCTGAAGTTGGTCTTGGATCCTGGACTTTCGATTTCCTTTCTCGCTCGATGGGCGCTATATTTTGGGGGGAAGACGGACCCTTTCAAGATGAGAAATTTCGCCATCACCTCAGGTAGGGAACTCCCTCATGAAATTCTCGCCAAATCGCACAACTCCTCACTGTTCGTATACAGACTTTTCATTCAAAATCTGGAGACCTTGCGCAATCCAATTCCGTGGCTGATACCATCTGAGCTCCGTTCAGCGCGGAAGGTCGTTCGTCAGAAGATCGATCAGTGTGTCGAAAATGGGAATTACGGAAGGAAAGAAAAGCAGGGAGTCACACTCTTTGAGCGGCTCGCTTTTCTCTACGAATCCCTTGAGATTCCTCGGGAGGGATTTACCGACTGCCATTTGGTCGCAATTGTCGGACTGATGTCCAATGTCATTAACATACTAACATGGGCATTCTGCGAAATTGTGGCTGATTCAGAGCTATTGGCGTCCCTGCTGGCTGAGACTAAAGCTATTGTTGATGGTTCATCCCCCAACCTGGCCATTGATGTTGACCAAATTCGATGCTCCTGTCCACTTCTAGTGGCTACATGGTACGAGCTTCTGCGTACATATGGAGATTCTCCCGTTGCACGTGGCGTGCATGAGGATAGCGTCTTCGACAACAAATATCAGCTTAGGAAGGGCTCGATTATTATGACTCCAATCCATCTGCACAATTTCAACATAGAGATATGGGGAGAAGACGCGGAGATCTTCCGGCCCAGCCGGTTTCTCCAGAATGACAGAGAAGTTAACCAAGACCTAGTCAAGCATCTCAACGTCTTCGGCCTCCCTGGCATGCACCAGTGCCCCGGGCGGTACCTTGGTATGAATTTGACCCTTGGAATTTTGGCCAAGGCTCTCCTAACCTTCAAATTTACACCAACACCTGGTGAGGCTCTTGGGCGAGGGATCCTTCCCAAGCGAAAGGATACTATGTTGGGGCTGCCGGCGCTGAGCCGAGACCCCAGTGTCATTGTGAAACGTCGCGAGGGAATTCGAGCAGTGCATCTTAATTTTGATAACGTGAGGCCTGGGTGGTAGAAAACATAGTCTTTAATGGAAGTATGGCTCAATTTGGCCAGAATAAAGTCCAGCGCTTCGGGCGCCATGATAGTAGAGCTAGAATGACAAAGAGAACCTATGTAGATACCTAAGAATGACCAGGTTATGTCAGCCTTTCGGAAGCTTCAATCCTGCTAGGATTAGTTGAAGAACGTTGAACATATGCTTCCCATTTCAAGCAGAAATATCATCATGGTCGATCGCTACATTTTTGGAAGACTAGAAATGTCTGCTCAGGGCAATAGTCCAAACGCCCAAATAGACAATCTGATCGATGCACAGGCCCCCTTTCAGCTTTCAGGCTAACAGGCTTCTCCATCTCTAGCTCATGATCTAATGTTGCTTCATACGGTAGGTCAGTGATCCAGCCTGTTCTTTCGAAGTTTCGAATGTGTTGGTTTTCGGCGGTGCGGCCTGATGTTACATACATTGCGGATCGACGCCGAGGTGAGGCTCCACACTTTGTCACTAGTATGCACAGTGAGAAGATGGCGCCGCAATCTCTGACCTGCATAGATCTGTCGAGACATGTGGCGGTAACTTACCACTCAGACGGGGGTTATACTGAGTGACCCACTTTCCTTTGCGTTTTGTATAGTAATTTGGTATCCTTGGCATTACGGTTGTCGTAGCACCGTGTATCTTAGCCATCTATGGGGTATTTCAACCTGCCCCATGACATTCGTTCTTTCTTCAATTAAGGGGTTCCAAGACAACAACTACGGTACAAGGCATTCTCGAGTACCCCATGGGTCCCATGGAGGAACTGGTTCCATCCGCATATCAACTACGAACCAACTCTGCAGATAGGCATTTAACCTACTCTCTGCCTGCCATTCTTTTGATCTACAACCAATCAATTCTATCCCCCAGTTCTACCGATTGGTTCCGATTCCACTAGGATCCCCACTCATTGCAATACTAGCCAATACTGATTTAGTTTGCTCGATCAGTATTCCTGGCAGCAAATCACCGTGTTACACACATTATTCTACACCCTTCGTATGTGCTTACGCAAATTTGCACACTAGGGTAATTCACGTTGGGTACGAGAAGGACAACCTTCTCTAGCGCTGTAACCCGGCGCTAGGCTAGTAGGGTAAGCTTAAGCGTAATGGAGTGTAATATGCTGAGGCCGGAACCCCCTATTATTGAGTAGAAAGCCCCTTAAGGCCCTAAGCAGTCACCGTAGTCTCCTAGGCTTATGACTTTAGTTGGTACCGAGCCAGCACCGGCCGGCGCAGAGCTTATGAGTGGGCTGTTACAGGAAGCTGACTGGTTGATTAATAGAAATGATAGGGGCTGACATTGTAACCTGAGCCACTAGCGGTAAAACTAATCTGGATTCTGGAAGACTTGTGTCGCGGGTGGAGGGAAAATAAGCCCTAATGAAATCAGCGTTTATTTCAGAAGACGCCACGGAACTCCTGGTCCTGTAAAGCGCCATAAAATCGCCCTATATCATCAAGATATATCTCACGTAAGTGGCTTACGGTGGGTAAGGGTCCACTAGGAAAAATATTTTTCAGGATGTGAGGACTAGGAACCACTTCTCTTGCCGTTAAGCACCCGTATTAGAATTCTTTTGAGCAATCACCATCTCTTTTGGGACGAACAATTCCCTGCAAAGACATCGCTTCGGGAGCCCGCCCCATGTTCCAGCCTCCCGTAGCGACGCGAACGTGCAGGCTGTGTTGTTAGTGCTAGTTTCTGATTCGCACATAGTCACTCAAAGATATTGCTCCTAGGAACATACTAAGCCCTACCATATTCTCCTACGGTCTAAACTATCTTTCACTTATTCGCTCATAATCGTCTAGGTTCCTAGGAACTCAAACTATTTTACGTGTCCTATAATTTCTAGCCCCGAGCCCTGCCAAAAATAGGCGATGTCACGGTAGACATACATAAATTTAAGATGTTCAACCCTCAAGACATCACATATCACACCAATTACTCGGATCAGAATCCGTCTAAGTCAGAAACCACACTCAGGTACTACAGTACACTGTGTTTTCCCTTAGGTTTTTTGAGAAGCGTCAACTAACCCTTATCCAGACATTCAGTTACAATGGCTGAAGCCACAAGGGTCACTATTTCCAATGCAGAAGCGGCGAAAGCAGCACATAGCAGCGTCGTTGCTTTTTTGAGAGGCCTAGAAATAGTAGAGTATAGACACGAGGCTCTCAAAAATCTTTGCCATCATTTATCTTGTATTGCAAGAATACTAGAGAGATTTACAGCGACATTTAACCAACCAGGCTCTTATAAACTCAACTTTGGAGCTCAGCATCAACTTCGGTTAGCAGTTCAGAGTAATCAAGGTGCATGTGCAAGATATAAGGATGATAAGGATGCCTTCGAGGGGAGAAAAGAGCACCCGGTTAAGGGCTCTCTGTATTACTTAGAATTAGAACGTTTTCATGATCTTAAGGACCTTGAATCCCGGAGCTTAAGCGAACAGCTACAAATGTTGGGAAAGACTATGAATATGCAATAGAGATTTCTATGTTGTATGTTAGCTTTGAATTCCCTATCCTTGTATCGACGGACTTATTGAGAATCTACACTAGAATTAACGCTTTGCCTAGCTCCTGGAGTTTCTCTGACCGTGATTAGATTCCTGTGATAGCCAAAGAAAATGACTTGCTATTAGCGATGATTAAAACGAACGAATAGCAATATACACATTAGACTAAGGAATGAGTGATCTAACGTATCGCTTGCGAGATAAGAGGGCACGGCATAGGAATCAAACACTAGCGATAAATATTTGATAGTCTTTTGTCCGAGTTTTACCAGCTACAACAGGGACAAAGGATCAATTTCCCGGGAACGGTATCAATGCCATGCTAGAGGAGGATCAATCCGGTATATATGATGGGGCTATATATAGGGGTCAGGTTCCAATTATCTTCTCCCCGAGGGACCAGGAAAATTAACGTCTTAGATCTCTATATTGTTCCATTTTCTCTCGGCTTCTATATTAAACTAGTGATAAGATCAAGGAGTTCTGGGCTGCCATCTTACTGTGAGCAGTGCTCGAGCCCAGTATTATATTAGTAATCTCTAAACTAACTCATACAGCGACCTTCATACAGCGACCCCGCGACCTAGGCGCCCAGATTACTAGGTAGCTAAGATTACGTACAAACGGGTTCCTTCGCTCGGTTAGTAATTAGTGTAAAGAGTAATATAAGACTTAATACTATAGTATAAGCTAAGTAAAACCAAGTAAAAGCTTTTGTTCGGTATATCTAGCGAAGCTGCGAAGGTATTAAGTCTAGAGAAGGGAAAAGAGAAGAAGAGGAAGATATCTAGTAGGAGGTAGGCCTTTTATATCCCCTTCCTACCTAAGGCATCCGCCTAGCAAACTTCCCTATTCGGAAGCGCATAAGGCATTCTAACCAAGCACCATACTCGCCAGTTACTAGCTCTATCCTTAACCATCCGATTCATTATCCAATCGTCCACGTTCGTCACACTTGCTAAGATATGATATTGTGATTTATCGGGTTTACTTTGTGTTTTAGGGTAGCCAAATATTATATATAGTCCTAGTCTCGACGGGAGAACGAGTCAACAACATGAGAGTGAGGTGAGACTTGTAGATAAATGACGATGTAACTATCAATCGAATGATGAGAGGAACAATAGAATTTTGGCCATGAAATTTGAGATAAGCTCTATCTTTCTTTGTATAGAATCAACAACTTCGCCGAGTTCAAACTGACCAACGGCCAGATGAGAGATACAAGGGTAATCACGTCTAGGCCGACGATGAAGATAGCGCATTTTTGGCATGGCCCTCTACCTGACCAGTTGCTTAACTCTTGGTAGGGATGTGGCTTGTTTGTAATCAAAGCCCTTGGTGCTGGACAGAGATGATAGAATTAAGGTTTTTTGCTCGGCAAACAATGCGGAGAGAGCTCGGCAACAGGTCTTTTATAATGGATGTACCTCTCCAATTAATAGTATGCCAGATTGAGCTGAGGGTAATTAAAATTGTTTGAAGTCATGAGCATGCTGGAGACGCTTTAGCAGAGAATTTTAGGATAGACTGGACGAAAACTCACCATCTAGAAGCGGTATTTGGGAAAGAGCCTCCTCTTAGACGACGTTTTAGAGGTAAGGCGAGATGTGAATGATCGAGAATCTCCGCTTTCACTTGATTCTGACGAAGAGCTCATTGTTGACTCGTCATCCTTTGGTAAGGATTCCTTCCTCAAAGTTTTGAATGCCTTTCCTGAGCTTGGAGGCGGAGGCGGGAATGCGAGATGCATGGTGATGCAGACTAGTAACAAGAAGTAATGTAGAAGGGTGCGTTAACTGTTAGGTATGAGAAGGAGAATATCTCAAAGACCATGCCACCCCTTTGGTACTTATAGTTCTGAATGGTTTGATCATCGTCAAGGTTCGGATGAAAAGTGGCGAGCTGCTGAGCCAATGAACGTGCCATATAGCTTCCTTATCACATCCCGAAGAAACCTTGGAATTAGCACCTCAGCTTTATCGCAAAGCTCGCTGGCTCCTTCCGACGACGACCCCGCACATAGCCTTAAGGTCCAGATAACCAGGATAAGAACGTGACTCTTAAACTACTGGAAAAATTGTTCTTTCATGCATGGAATTCGTTAATGCGCCAAGTTCATATAAGTTTGAAATACGAGACTTGGCTTGAAGCCCACTATATCCATACTTTATTGGATTCGACTCTCTAGATTGCGAGAAATACTAAGATTCAATTCCTCCAAGCTCTTGTTGTACAACCGCAGCCCTCTAGGGTCATCTCTCACAGCTCGTCTTTGCTAGCACCTGACACGATCTTGAAATCGGGAGACTTCTTCTTGACCATCGCCGCCAAAATATCGATAATCAAATCCGCCGCTGCGACCGAAGTCGTCTCTGCCACCGAGTCATACGGAGGGCTAACCTCCACAACATCGGCTCCAACCAGATTCAGACCCTCTAGTCCTTCGATATATCGCTTGAGCTCGCGGGTCGTCCAACCACCAGACTCAGGAGTTCCCGTAGCTGGAGCGATGCTCGGATCCAGCACTGCAATGTAGATGTTAGTGTCAACCCTCTTTGCTACTATGATGAAGAGCAAAACGTACCATCAATGTCAATAGAAAGATAAACCGGATTCTTTCCAACAACATCCAAAGTCCTCTTCACAATACCCTTGACACCAATATCATCAATCTCGCGAGCCTCAATCCGATGAAACCCAACGATATCATTATCAATTTCATAATCCTTAGGCCCGAACAATTTAGTCCGCAATCCGCCATGAACACTGGCCCCCTTATTGATACACCCCTCCCGACTCGCATGCCAAAAGAAAGTTCCATGCGTAATCGCAGATTGCTCAGATGCAATACCTGTATACCCCTCATAAGGATCCCAAGTATCCAGATGAGAATCCAAATGGATGACAGAGATGGGCCCATACACACTCTTCAAAGAACGCAGGATCGGCAGGACGATTGAATGGTCTCCACCTAAGCTAATGATGCGCGGATGGGGCCATGCATTCTGGACCGTCTTGGACATATTGCTTGAATGGTGTAGGACTTGCCGATATCCTTGCTCCATTTGCTTGAAGGCGTGGGCGGCATCGAAGGGTGTGATGGGGATGTCGCCGCAGTCCACGATACTTAATCCCTCGTCGAATGGATCCACGCCCCAGACTGTGTTGTAGCTGCGACCTTTCTTCTCGCGGGAAGAGCCAGCGCGAATTCCGCGAGGGCCGAACCGAGCGCCGGGTCGGTAGGATGTGCTGGTATCATAAGGGAAACCCAGAATGGCAATGTCGAGGGGCTATAGATATTGTTAGTTTGTAAAATATGTTGTGCTAGAATGCAGTAGACGGACGTTTTCGTGATCGGCAGCTAGACATCGCTGCCATTCGAGATGAGCGAATGTCACTGGCTGGGAAAAGGGAAGGTCCTTGTCGAGATCTATAGAAATATGGATTAGCTTAACCCTGGTTGTTGGGGGCATGATTCTATACTATACCTTCAATTGGGTGTTCGTAACCCTCTCCAACATTCAGAGCAGAGGCAGCTTGGAGAGCCGACAAAAGGCAAAGTGACGACGAAAACTTCATTTTGAATGCAATTGAACCCAATGTTTATTGTATACCCATGTTCAATTGCATATTTTTGAATGCCTTTATACCCATTGAAAGCTCCAATAACCCCGCTCCGCAAAGCGGCTCTCTCGCTGGCTCCTGCCTACACAACACGAGATAACAGCCAGACGGGCCCCACATCGGATCACCCAAAAGCCAAGATATCTCGACCCTCGACAGAAATTATCCATTTATTACCTAAACACAATTCCGGCCAGAAGACAAAAAACGATCTAGTCCTAAATAAGGCATTGGATAGCGAGAATGTCAATCACAGGGATCTTCGGATTGAGGCTGCAGCTGCCCGAGTATAACGATCGGACTAGTCCCAAAGAGGGTATCTCGGTGCGACTTTGTTGGGCGTGCAGCGTGGCTGTTCTGAAGTGGGCACTTCAATGCGAATTGCACCAGGCTGACCCTCCCGTGTACAACGCATAGAGATATTAAAGTGATGCAAGAATAGATGCACGAAGCAGCTTAGAGTATAAAGTGCGATGGTGCGAGCCCCGCATTTACGAGTCATCGTCCGGCGTGGTGGTATCTACGCCAATTGTTCAAAGGGACCGGCCCGAATCGAAAGGATTTAAACTCTCAACGGTCGATCTACTTCCCAGCATCAAGATTCTGCTCTAATACGAAGTGATTAAAGCTTAATCTAGGCCATATCGAGAATGCTGCTGTGCAAAGATACGAACAGGCATCATGGCGGTGAAGGCTTGTCCGAGTTGGCATCTCCCTGTATCTTGTACTTTTGGTTCCTGATTTTTTTTTCACTCTATACAGAACCCTCGCTCTATCTCGGATACTATAAAGTGGTGAACTAAACAGTCAAGTCCCATCTTCTTACGACGCATCCTCGCTTGCGGTCCTCACAGGATATGGGAGTTTCTGATATTCGAGGGTGATTTGCTGATTCAGAATACCATCAATATAGGTATCCATGAACCAATCATCCACTCTCCTCAAAGATGCTCGCCCACGGAGCATTCGATACATTCTGCTTCCACACGATAGGCAGAAGTCACCGTAGCAGCACAGCATCCACAGCTGAAGCATGGAGGGAAAGTCATAAAGCCCTATCAGAACAGGTCCATCAGAATGACCGAAGAACACCAGGCAAAAAAAAAAAGAACCTCCTCTTATAAACAGAATGCACGGTCCTGCTTCTGATCCTATGTTGGGGGAGATGGGCCTTGATCATCTCTTCCAAAAGGTCTCTGCCGCAATCGTGGCCTACTAACGAGATTGGTTTGCTTATATTCTATAGAGGTCCATGTCAAGACGCTCAGATATAACATCAGATGTGCATAGTGCGAGTGGCGTGGTCAACGGACTTAAAAGTCCTGCCTCGAAAGGGAACTCTGAACGCCATTCCAGCCATCAACTGGAATCATGCTCTTTCTTGAAGCCAATACAGGTATGATCTCGTTTCTAACAGTTTGTCCCTGTTTTCTAATCACGCATACATGCTTGCTCTATTGTAGCTAACGCCCTCGATAGTCCTAGTTTGCTGTGGCTTTTGGAGGCTTTGCTTTGCATTGCTTTGCAACGCATTTGGTGTCCGAAAAATCCCCCGCTGTGGACCGTGTTGTGGCCTGTATATAGGTCATATGGGCTATGATCCATGTTCCAATTCATAGGAGTTCTCGGTTGTGAACATGGACCTTTTGATGAAGTGATCATCAAGCCAACGAACACCTTTACCTGGCTCATTACATCAGCGAGGCGTTCGGCAAGCCAATGAATGAACAGTCCCCTTTTTTTTGTCTCATCGTGAGGGTTACGATCGTCCCGCCCGCTGGTGACTGATTGGCCCTGCCACCTCCACCTCTCATCTCTCCCTCGGGTGATCCTCCCAACCCCACTTTCTCCGGGGCGTCCAGAAAGTCTCCCTATTTCTCAGAGTCTGAACATCTCACCCTCTCCTCGCTTGGGGCCTCGCATCCCGACCCGCGCACAATGAGCTCCATCAGACCGCATGAGAAGCTTCGATCGGGCTGCGTCGAATGCAAGCGACGCAAGATCAAGGTATGTCCGCTCCCCGCTGACCCTGCCCGCGGCCCACGGCTTAGGAATGTTCTTCCCCGTACTCATTACGCTATAATTCAGTGCGACGAGACGAAACCAATCTGCAATCGCTGTAAGCAGCGACCGGACAAGTGCAAATACGAATTCAAACTATGCTGGACGGAAGGAAGGCCGTTCAAGAACAAGAATCGCCAGAAGGACAAGGCTCGACAGCAACCAGAATCCCAAGCACAACCAAGCGCCTCGGGCAAGGTTCAAGAATGGCAGTCCGAGCCCACAATACGTCCAGCAAAGCCTACTGTGAATAGTAATTCAGGGTCAGCCAGCGGTCGTGTTACAGGGTTGCAACAGAAGCCCGATGATTCTGTCGAGGATGAGATTGATCGCCGGGCATCGTTGGCCATGTCCGTGAGTACGTGCTCGGATTACTCGGTGGCCACTCCACGGACTGCGAGCTTCAGCTGGGTGGACCAATCCAATTCCTATGCATATCAACAAGAGCCAGCGGGGATGAACTGGCATCATTGGCAACCAAAACCACAACGCCAACGAAAACAGCCCCCTCCGCCCGTCTTGCAATATCAATGGCAAATCCCTCAGACCATATCAACAACCGCATCGCCACTCATTTCATCGTCGGAGAGTCGATTCTTTCTGCATCACTATATCACCAACACGGCGGGGGTGATCTTTCCCCTTTCGCTAAAGGCCAACCCGCTCAGCGAGTCCCTTCTCCAATCCGCCATGAACTCATCGCATCTCTTGTATGCATTCCTCGCATGTTCCGGCTCCCACTACATCAGTCTGCGAGGAGATCCAACGGGTGAAATGAACCGAAGCGTCACAAAATTCACCAACGCCGCTCTGAACGGGCTACGAAAGGCCATGGTCGATCCAAATCAGGCCGGCCAACTGAGCACACTAACCACAGCACTTGCACTATGCACATCTGATGTTATATCTGGGGGGATGAATACCTGGAGAATCCACCTTTCGGGGGCTAGTAACCTGGTCGCCTCGGTATTTGAGCTTCAAAGCAACGACGACTCAATAAGCACCCAAGACCCGACGAAGCTCTTCCTGATCAAATGGTTTACTCTTCTCGATATCTTTGCCGGCGTCGGTGGCCTTCGCAAGAGTGCCAACGCTGGAAGCTATTGGTCACTGCCTAAGTCAAACGACACGGGCGGGTACATCGACGAATGGACAGGGTATTCCTTGGACTTGATCCCGATCATGGCGGAGATTGGAAAATTGGCACGTATTCAACGAAAACGAACGAAAATCATGTCTCTCAACGACGACGAGTCTGAAGACGAAGCAGCCAATCAACAGGCTCGCCTAGATACGGCGGAAGACATCCAGCGCATCGAGAATCAGATTTATGCCCTTTATGACCGGACGACACATCCAGATCTAGAGTCGAATCCGACGACGAAAACGACGGCGGAAGAAATGCGACATATTCATCGCATCTTCCTACACACCAATCTCCTCCATCTTTATCGTCGCGTGCAGGGCCTGCCTAAAGAACATGCCAAGCCAGCCCATGCAATTCATATGGTCATCGAGTTGCTGCTCAAGATTAGACCAACCTCCATGGCGAATATCCTTTGTCTATGGCCAGTTTTTACCGTCGGCTGTGAAACTGAAGATCAGACTCAACGGAAGATCATCAAAGATCGGCTCGCGAATATGGAGGCGTTTGGGATGGGCAATGTGCAGAGTGCGCGGAAAGCGATGGCGGAGTACTGGGACTGTGATGTGAAGGAGAGATGGGATATCTGGCTGGAAGATCGTGGTTTCGACCTGAGTCTTTTCTAAGGGACTTTCTTTTTTTTAGGCAAATTTTCTAGCGGGATCCATTGAATGAATTATGACCTAGATATCTATGCACATTTTTTCTGCCATTTTTACAAATGAATTATACAACAGTTTGGAGGTCTTATACAAGCTCAACCTCGGTTGAAATTAAGATTTCTCCTTCTCCGTCAACCGCACAGAGCCTCTTTCAACATGGTGCTCTCCATGTGCTCTGGGCGCCATTCCCATCCCCTCGAGAGCCTCCTGAGTTTCTCCAGAAAGCTTCGGCCCTTTATACGACCTCTTTCCACCAATGAACCACCAGATGATGACCAAGATAGCCATTCCATATGATACCAGAGAAGTATAGTTCATCGACTTCGCATCCACCGGCGGCCGGTTATAGGGCAGGCAGAAGAACACGTTGGAAACCAGGATATAAACGATGGCAACGCCGTTGATGAAGAAGCCCATGAATCCGTCGCCGAGGTGGAACCACCCAGGCGCGACTCTCTTGCGACCCGTGAAGAGGTGGACGCCAATTGCGAAGCCGAAGGAGGTGGTGGACATGACTGCGTAGGATGCGACGAGGGCGTTGAATGCGATTGGCGATGCGACATATAGGGCACCGAGGGCAGTGGTGATGGTGCCTGGAAAGGAGGAAACTGGGTCAGCTTTGCAATTATCTATATCAGGGGGGCTTGTAGTACCAATTAAGATATTAGCTCTAACAGGCATCACGCTGCGCTCGTCAATCTTCGAGAAAAAGTCGGAGAATGGCAGTGCCCCGTCACGCGCAAAGGCCCAGATACTTCTGACAGCGACAATCTGGAAGCCAACCTGTCCAGTAAGAGAAGCGATGAAAATAATTAAGCCACACCCGAACGCTGCGTTAATGTTATCGAAAGACTGGGCCATGATGCTAGCAACGGGATAATTCGGCTGCGAGTTCAAGATGGCGTCCAGAGAGCCAGCCGAGTAGAAAATGGCAATTAAGACGATGAAACCCCTATCCTATAGTCAGTACATGGTATGTATCAGATGCCAGAAAGTGCTTACATTGAGAACGATCCAAACCATTGAACCAGTATAGTCTTTGGAATGTTCTTGGATGGATTCGGGATCTCCTCTGCCATATGCGTGGAGCTGTCAATAGTTCCAATGGCAAAGGCCGGCCCTACAAGACCCAGGATGAAGCTCACGCCTGTGGGCCAGCCGGTCAAGTTGGTATACTCTTTCCAGACGAAGGAGTTGGTGGAGTGGGTTTTGGGAAGGGCGGCGATGCAAATCACGACGACGAACCACACGCCGACATTGACGAATACTGCAATAGTCGATTAGAGGGACAGAACCAAAATTCTGGTATGCAGGCAATACATACGACCGACCTTGGTATACAAGGGCAAGATCTTGTTACCAAACTGGACAAACAGCGCCGCAGACCAGGTAAGCACGACGAATACGACAAAGACGTGCCATGGCTGACTATTGTAGTCGGGATGCCACAACTGATATAGGCCGGTGATTTCCAGACCGGCGACCGAGTATAGCGAAGCAAGACCCAATGTATACCCTAGAACGTTGAAATAGCCCGTCAGGAAGCCGATGGGCTTCGCGAATCTCGGGCCGGCCAAGGCAGCAGACCAGTGATAGACGCCGGCAGAGGTAGGCATCGCCGAGGTCAACTCGGCCATCGAGAGGGCGATAAAGAGGAAGAAGAAGTTATCGACGATCCTATCGTATTGGTAGACATTGTTCAGCGCATGTTACGAAGAAGGGGAGCGATTGTACACGCGACCGGCGACGGGTAACTGGCGACCGGCCCGTCTTCTTACATACCATGCGTATAGCAACCCAGAAGCGCCACCATTATAAATTGAGGTAATGAGAGAACCGATCATCGCAGTCTACGGATAACCGGATACAATCAGTATGGAGGAAATGGGTCCCATCGCTGGTGGAGCCTACCATACCCAAGCACTGGCGGTGATGACCGCGTTGGCGGCCATGGAGAAAAAGGAGAATTGGCGTTTGAGCTCCTGCTTGTAGCCGAGCGCAGCCAACAGGGCCGCATCATCCTGAATCTCCTCGACATTCGACGACATCGCGGCGTAGATGGACTCTGGGGGGCTGAGGGGTGGATGGTGAAGGTTAGGAGAACACGACGCGATGCACGATCCACTGTCGACAGGATCTGAATCTAGTACGGATTCGTCAGAGGCTCAGAGCAGACTGAACAATGGCATTGATAATGCAAGGCCGTGAAGAATCGGCGAGGAACGAATTAAACTCGGGGGTGGATTTAGCCCCCCCCTGACCCCTGTCGCCTAGGAGTGGGAGTGCATGCTAATAACTAGTTTGGGATTAGGGGGGATCATTAGGGTAGGAGTGTAACGAGTACTTGGGACCCGACAGACATTATTATTTGCATCGTTTGTTCTTCATTCTTCTTTTTTGACTGGAATTCGAGTTTGACTGTTTCTTACTTAGTAACTGGCCGTACTTTTGCTCGCACCGAAGTACCAATCGGGGGTTAGTCTCTCCACATCCCTGCCCCTCCACGCACTGTTCTCTATCGCTCCGAATTAACCAAATCAGCACGTAATGCGGCAAGAGAACCGTTCAACAGTTCAACAGCTGGCTCGCATTTCCAATGCAGCTTGACCAATAATCGTCTGATCCACTCTACACGGTGCAAGAAAAGCCCACTCAACGTTAAAATCTATATCCGTTTCGTAACTGCCAGATCCGATCTCCTAGCCAGTGCGTTTTTTTTTTTTGTATAAATAGCGGGGAAACCACCCAGATTGTCGGGTTCGTTCGAACCTATTCCCTCCCAACGAGCCTCGAAATTTCAACAATATCATGGCCATCGTTAAAAAGATCAAGGAAGCAACTACTGCTGCAAAGGTTGCTGCCGGTCAGGCCGGCGCAACGGCAGAGGATCCTATCGATGCCCTTATCATTGGAGCTGGTCCATCCGGTAGGAAAAATTATCCGCAATCGGGAAAATTTCCTTTCTCTAGATATTAACGCATTACTAAGGGATGGTCTGTTTGCGGAATCTTCTAAGAGATCAACCGCCACTCTCCGCGATTATTGTCGAACGCCAAGCAGTCCCCGGCGGTATTTGGACCGGCCATATCCCGGAATACTCGACGCTGCAGGATCTCGTTTGCGAATACGAAGTTCACGGTGTCAAATTTCCCCGACGAGAGCCTCAACGACGTGCGACGAGAGATCAAGTTGCCGAGTTTTGCGATGCCTATTTCAAAGAGTTCGATCTACATGACCATGTTATCTGGGAGCATGATGTGGCTCACGTCGAAATGGTCAAGCCTATGCTGCACAAAGTCGACATCCGCCCATTCGTAAAGGGAACGGAGACCACTACCACTCGAACTGTTTACACACGGAGTGTTCTTGTTTGCACGTAAGTGGACTTGACCCCATACTTACTGACGTTGAATGGTACTGACGGATCTAGTGGTCATAATATGGAACCTTATATGCCCAAGTTCCCCGGCCAGGAAACCGCAAAGTTCCCTATTAAGCATAACAACAACATTCGTGATGCAACGGAAATGCCGGACTCTGATATTCTCGTCATCGGCGCCGGACCTTCAGCGATGGACATTATTCAGGAAGCGTGTGTCACACAAGGTGCGAAGAATGTACATTTAGTTGCACGTTCTCCTCACTGGTAAGCATCTCATATCGACGGCCCAATGGCCCATAATTCCTATCATAATGAAAGTGAAAGACTGACCAAAATGATAGGGGAGCTCCTGATCTATGGTGGCCTTGGCTATGGCAATTCGGATGGACGGAACTGCATCTCATGCGCGTACTCTACCGCCACTTGCCTATTTTCGTCGTTGATGCCATCTTCTGGCTCATTCATCTTGCTTGGGCAGTATTCCACGGCGTTCCAGAGTGGAGGCCTCCTACCCGTAAGCAAAACATCTCATGATCGAAAAATCCCTACTAATGACAACTTCCCCTTCCAGACGAAGGACCATCTGCAAAGGTTGGCCTAATCCTGCGATCACACCTCGTGAAACCCTATCACAACGGCCAATTCCGTATCCACGACAAATGCGGAATCAAAGAAATCGACGGAGACAAAGTCATCCTCACCAACGGCACGGCCCTATACCCGCGGATGCTGGTTGCCGCAACAGGCTGGTCAACCGAGTCATCATATCTCCCTGAAGGAAACCCGGCCGGTGAATATGACTCTCTAGCCGCCGCAGACGCCCCACGACCCCTGTATCTCCGATTCTACGACCAGGACTACCCCGGAATTTTCTATATCTCCGTGTCGGCTGGCTTTATCACGTACACGGAGAGTGCCTCATTCCTCAGCCAGGCTATCAGTCAGATTCTGCGGGGCACCTGGACGCCTCCTTCTGAGGAGGAAATTAAGAAGAACCTGAAAGAGGTTGTTTTGCATCATATTTGCCTCCCTGGTCTTATCGAGGAGGATCTTGCTGCTGCAGGGTTCAAGGACCTGCGTGGCAAGAATGTGCGCTGAGCGATGGCAATCCATTACCTGACAGAGCACAATTTTCGTTTCCTTTCTCTTCAACTTTGAACTTTGGAGTTTTGGGGGGCATGCATCCATCGCTTCGAGGCGGAACTAATTACATTGAGGTTGGGATAACGAGACATGACAAAGCTTGGTGACGAGCATCCAAGCCATTTTTTATACTTGTAGATATCTTTCCTTCTCGAATATCAGTTTGCATAATCCAGAACCTACAATATGAAGATCATTCTCAACCTTGGTTAACTTCTGATGTTCAATTGTTCGTGTTGGTGATACCTGCGTCGCAGACCAAAGCCAGAGGGCAATTGTAAGCCCTAGAGTATATTTTCTTTTGGCCAGACCCACTGGAGATCGAATCTACGCTATCAGTAGTTTAATCAACAGTACATTTCCTGCCTACCAAATGTCAATGTGATTTGTAGAGGCTCTAGATCCCGAGGTGCACATGTGAAGTCATCATGTCGTGCCCGTACCAGTCAACCACGAACCACATACTATGCCATGGTTCTTCCGCGAGTCGTTCCAAGTTTACACTGATCTGAAACCGATCGCAAGACATGACGTTAAATATGGTCACTGCTACTCGATCTTATATGAATAAATTGATCCCCCAACGCAACTTCCGGGAAAGAACTTCAAACCTCCGTCCAATGTGCCAACTATCTCAGAAATTGCCTCTCATAAACACGAAACCAAATTCAATACCGTCTTCCACGTCGAGAATGTCAAGATATCAGATCACCGCATCCAGAATACATCGCCTTGGGCCTTTCGCATCTCACTATGCACGGCCCTTACTATCGAGCTCACCTACAACCACACGGCATCTAGGACGAGCACTTTACTCTACCCAGGGATATGGAGATGGAAAAGGCGACCCGGCCGGTGAAAATCCGAGTAATCAAGGTGTCAGCCATCGAACTCGCGAGTTAGAGCACCCCGGACCCGAGCAATCCAAGAAAAAGTCCTCTGAGGCCAACAACCAGCAACGAGGTGCACCCGACACTTCGAAGAAAGGTTCAGAGCGCTCGTCAGACATTCCAGCTCGGTCGGCGAAGGAAGGACTTGAGAATGAGATTTCTAGAGGAAGGGGCCAATAAGGGTGTATTCATTCGATTGTTTTTCTTATAGGATGCTTCGTTTTCATCTGAAATGCATTATCGAAACATGAGGTCAATGTGTATAATCTTGATGATTTCACGCCAATTTCCCATAATGTAGCTTGAACGAAAAAGATAAGTAATGTTTTAGCATTCAGATGTCCACTTGCATTCTATCTAGACAATCAAACACTAATCATTTTCAAAAATCGTTCCCCTAGTGCATTCGCAGCCAAAGGATTCCCACCAGTAACCAATTCGCGATGCAGCGTCGTCCCACCAACCTTCTCCGGAACACCCTCCATCATCACAGCACCTTCATTCCTCAACGCGGATTCAACCTTCTCAATCTCACCACCAAACATCGTCTCCATCATCTTCTCTTCCACATCACTATAACAAGTAATCTTGTACCCAGAATAAACAAACGAACCATCACCCGCCTTCTTCGTGCTCAACAACGCATATGGTCCATGACAAATAGCCGCAGTGGGCTTATTCTCCCGATTGAAGTATCTCAGTATCCGACCCAATTCTGGATCTCCGCCCAAATCTTGCAGAGGGGCATGGCCACCCGGGATAAATATACCCGCAAAGGTAGTTAATTCCGAGTCACTGATAGAACTGAATGGTCGAGGAGCGCTGAAGCCATTTTCTTTTTTCATTCTTTCGATGAGCTCGTGTTCACGGCGGCGCTCGTAGAAGTTGCCTGCGTATGCGAGGAGAGTTTCGCTGTTTGGATCTGCTGTCGGCTCGCGGCCCTTTGGTGAAGCGAAGGTGACTTCGTGGCCGGCGTCTAGGAGCTTTTGTAGCGGCTTTGCGAGTTCTTGGAGGAAGAATCCGGAGGGTTGTTCGATTGTTTTCCCGCTGTTGGAACCGCTGGTCTTTTTGATCGGGAATGAATCCGCATCGCTGAGGATGATGAGAATCTTCTTGGTTTTCATTTTGCGTATGATGAGCGTTGAGCAAAGTATCTGAGAGTTAAGAAATTCGGAAGTAGCAGATTAGTGTCACTTAGAAGAATATTATTGTCCTCACTTCATTCTTATGTTTTCATTTGCGTACCGTGTTGGCCCGGGGTAGGTTTACATCGGGATGACGTATTCAGAGATGTGCTTTATCTGATGCCCGGAATACGCAGCGGCCGTTTCGACGTAATGATGATCGAGTTTAACAGAAATCTTGCCTACTTACTTTCTACCGACTTGCAAACTTCTAGAACAGGATGACCTATTGCTTCATATGGTGAGTTGTTAAGCATGTTGCAATGGCATCACTTTAGCCTAGCCGTAGTAAGTGACTGGTCTAAGACGATTTTAAAATTGCCAACATTTATCTTCTTCATATTAGAATCTTACTTCTAGTCAGGTCCTTTCTTCTTCTTTAACTTTTATACCACCTCAAAGTCAAGTTCAACGTGATAACGGAACTTGTTCTGGACTATCGGAGGTGAAAACTTCGAGAGAGCCTCGTTTGAAAATGTCACCAACTACAAGTCTGTCGACTTCCAAGTCAACTCCTGTACATCTGCGTGGCAAGAGACTTTTAGAAATATCCCGACTTAATGTACCACCGATCTGCTAAGGGCCGATTAGGTGCATCGAATCGATTAAATTGCACAAAGAACCAAGGAACCATAGAGATCAGCGTCATAGATCGCGATGAACCGATCTCTTGAGAACACCATCTTCCAAGTATTTATCAAGGCAAAATAGATCGACCAATACCGCAGTCTTCCTCGAGGGCTATTGTTCTATGACAAATTCCATCTTTACGATAATCCTCCGCTGGCCATCTTCTGTCGAAGAACGGCCGCCTTAGGTAACGATCTCCAGTTTGCTGTTGAAGGAAAAGGTCCCGGCTACCTGAACAAACAATCCATTTACTCTACTTAGAAACCATGTTTATCATGTTTACAAAGACCAAAAGACTCATTCACTTTTTTTGTATTTCATCAGCGTCTAGAAGCGCGATGCAGAGTAGAGATGTGTCTATGAACATGCACAAATCAAAATGGTATACAAGTCAGGGCAGCAAGCCCCGGCCAGACAAAACAAAAACAATCCCTGTCAAAGAACCATCCTTTTGATCGCCAATCAACGCCTGAACCTCGCTGAATGCCGATAAAAACAACAACAACAAAAGATTAAACAAAACCGCGCAAGTCACGTTTATTCCACAACCAGGTATATATCCAAGAACCAACCACGTAGATAGATAAAAGATCCGGGGACCCCCAATTACAAGCGCCGACCCGGAAGAACCAAGCCTGGGGCCAAGCCGGGATCCAGCCCTGGCGAGGTGATGTAGGTGTTAGGGTGTTTCGAGTCGCCAACTGCAGTCAAACAGAATCACCAGATTAAATGGGTATAGACCTGGTCGTAGGAAATTCCAGGGAACAACAAACACAAAAGAAAACAAGAGGATTAGGAAGGGATCTTGTTGAGAAGAGGGGTTTAGACGGACGACGCAGCACCGACCAGGTCGATGATCTTGCTGGCCACGGCGGATGGGTATCCGCGCGACATCATTTCCTGGACGATGCCGGCAGCCGCAGCACGGTCATCAGCGCCGAGGAACGCGCGAGTCATAGCCTCGTAGGTGCTAGGCTCGCGCTTCTCAATGCCGATGCTGTCGTAGATGGTCTTGGCCTTGGCGACCTTGCCCTCGGCAGCCCAGCCGTGGATGAGCGTGTTGGCAATGTACGCGGTCATCTCGACGTTGCGCTGCTTCATGCCGCTGACGACCTCCTCGGTATCCGCAACGCGGTTGGTGGCCACCATCGCCTCGAAGAGGGCCTGGTACAGGCACGGCTGCAGGCGCACGCGGCGGTCAGAGAGCACGGCGTCGAAGACCTTGCGGGCGGCGGGCAGATCATGCTGGACGCAGCCCTTGGCGTGAACCAGAGAAGCATAGTGCACGGCATCGGGCTGAACACCGGCAGCTTGCATGTCGGCAAGGACGCGTTCGGCGGCGGGCATGTCAATGGGGTCAAGAGAGGCGTGAGCGTCAATGAGGAGCTTGTAGGTGTGCATGGTGGGCTTGATGTTGCGGGCCTGCATGCGCTCGTAGTAGGCGAGGACCTTGGAACGATCACGCTTCGTGTTCAGGAAGTACTGGATCATCGAGTTGTAAGGGGCAGGGCGCGGCTTGTAGTTGGGCATGGACTCCATTTCTTCGAACATCTCTTCGGCGAAGCGCTCGTCACTGACTCGGCACAAGGCGTTGACGATCGTACCGTAGGTGACACTCGTCGGGCGCACGTTGTTAGCACGCATCTCGGCGAAGTAGGCAAGGCAGTCGTCAATGCGGCGAGCTTTACCGAGCTTGCCAATGAGCGCGTTGTACAAGAACGAGGTGGGTTCGACGCCCTCGGCGACGGCGCGGTGGAAAATCTTCAGGGCCTCGGTGGCTTCGTCAAAGGTCTTGGTCGACTCCTTCAAGGTGGTGATGTACAGGCCGAAGGTGTTGGCGGAGGGTGCCGAACCCAGACCAAGGAGCTCCTGGTGGTACTGACCAGCTAGGTGACGGTCACCAAGGGTAAGGCAGGCAGCGACCATAGCATCGAGGATAGAGACCCAGCCGTACTTGACGGCGTTGTGAGCCGGGTTCAGAGGGACATCGGTGCGGGCCATGGCGTGGATCTCGTGAACCAACTCCATCCGACCGACCTTGGCCGCAGCGGTGATGAGCTTGGCGTACGTGACGTAGCGAGGGTGACGACCAATGCGACGCATGTTCTTGAGACGAATCAAAGCATCGTTGAGGTGGGTCTCGGCGCGGCCGGTGGTCTTCTCGAGCTCATCAGCGATGATGGCAGAGCCTCGGAAGTCGGTGGCATGGGCGTACGGATCGAAAGAGTCCGCGCTCACAGAAGGAGTCGTGATGTTGGTCTCGGCCATAGAGACAGGACTGTGGCGGTCTGACAGGAAGGAGGCCTGCGTCGATGCCTCCAAGTGATCCTGCCATCTCTTGACGATATCGGGGCGGCTAGTGAATAGCTTGGCGACAGCCTGGTCGACCAGACGGGTAGTGTTGGTATCCAGAGGCAGGGCAGCAGCCAGAGCGACATCGAGCATGTGCGCGAAGCGGATGGGGTGGGCAACGTCAAAGAGCAGAGCACTGTTTCCAGCCAGCATGCGAGCCTGGACCTGAAGGGCCAGGGTGAGGTCGGCGGGCTTCAACTGCGAGATACCAATGGGTCCCAGACTGGCGACGGCGTGCTCCGCAAGAGGAGACACAAGGCCACCATTCTCGACCATTGACCACAGAAGATTCATCGAGACCTGGGGTGAGAGAACAGCGGCCGTCTCCATGAGAACACGGCTAAAGAGATGAAGCGACTCGGTGATCTGCTCACGAACAGTGGCAGGAGCGACGGTGACCTGTTTGGCAGAGGCGTTGCGGATACGGGCAAACATGTTGCGAGCCTCGTGAAGACCATCCTCAACTTGGCCGCTCTTCAACAACGCAACTGCGTACATTGCGGTCGGCTGGACCATATCCGGGGTTGCCTGACCAACCGTGTTCAGCATGATCCACAGAGACCGGGCTGCTGAAACGTTGCCCTGGCGGACGTGAAGCGCAAGGAGTGAAATGGCGGGGTTCTGACGAGTGTCGGGGGAGGTGGACAGACGGTCATATGCTTCGGAGGCGGTGGTGAGATCGCCTGCGTCGGCCGCAGAAATGCAGATCCGGGAAATGGCCTGATCGCGAGCCGCATCGTGCAATTGCTCCTTGGCCTGCTCGAGGGCCTTGCCGTGTTCGCCAACATTCAAAAAGTGCTGCACGAGGGCGTCCTGAACAATCACAGCTTCCAACGAGGCCCAACGGCCTTCGCGGTTCTCAGTGACCTCGTCGAACGAGGAACGAATCCGGTCGAGGAAGTGCATGGCACCCTCTTCTTTGCCACAAGACAGATAAGCGCGGATAACAGCCGCGTAGACTTCCCCGTCTAGACGCTTGATAATGGTGAACACACCGTTGTCATCCGACACAGCCAGGCCACGGTACTCGTTGTAGCACTCGACCACGCTGGACAGGTCACCCGTGCCGGCAAAGGCGTCGATCATGAAGGGGAAGATGGACGCGTGAGGAGTCACTTTCTGCATCTCCATGTGGGAGTAGATGCGGATCATGTCCTCGACCTTGCCTTCGCGAGCGCAAGCAATGATGAGATGGCGGTACAAGTCGGTGGGGAACACGAGACGAGAGTGGCGGCTGGTGGCCGTGTCGAACAGCTTCACGGCGATGGATAGGGAGTGGTCCTCGGCAAGCAGGTCACGCTCCAGCTCGCTGGACTGCAACATAAACTTGCCAGGTTCTTCCATACCGCCATACCGAACACGTTCCTGCTCAAGCACTTCCTTTGCCTTGATCGCGTGGTTCGCCTGGGTGACCAACAGCTGAACGAGGGTCTGATACGTGTCTTCGTCGGGAATTACCCTACGACGAAGCATATCAGAGTACACATCGAGAGCCTTGTGAATGGCCTGGGCGGCCTCGGGGTGGAGACGAATGGCAGCGACCAGAAGGGCGTTGTATGCCTCGACGGTTGGAGTCAGACCCTCGCGGAGTATCGACTCGAATGCTGCCGGGATCTCAGAGTAGCTCTTGTCCGTGGCCAAGTGCACGATGCGCTCCGAGGCGATTCTGCTCTCCTCCGAAATCGCCTCCGAGATGACCACATCCTCGACAGCGGACTGGGCAACGACCGCCTCAGTCACGTCCGATGCCTCTTCCGCTTGTGCCTGCTCCTCCTGAATCTGAATCTCCCGGGCGACGGCCTCTTCGACCTGTGCGCTGACATTCTCGTTGACAGCTGCCTTAGTCAGGTGTGGAGGTTCGGGGGAAGGAATGCGCTCATCCTTCGCATCCTCGACTTCCTCGGTGGGCTTCCAGCCAATGCGGCGGTTGAACTGGAACTGGCGCCAGTCGGTATCGTCGCCGGTCTGCTGGGCGTGCTGCCAGGCAGCGTAGTAGGCGGCTAGACCGAAGTCACCATTGCCGCCGGCGCCCTGGCTAGCCTTGGCGCCTGCGCCAGATGAACTGGAAGCATTCGAGAAGGCATTCTGTAGTTGGGTTGTGCGGGAGAATTTGGCGGCCGGTTGAAGGGCGAGTTGGTTGAGGGTGGTGGACGACGCGTAGGATTGCGACGCGGCCACTACCGACTGAGCATAGCCATGGGTAAAGGCTTTGGTGAAACTCTGGCGCGCGAGATGGGTGAATGGCTTGAAGACCATTTATCTAGCGGGAGTCCTCTTCAGAGTGAAGAGGCAATGCTGGAGAGAGATGAAAGAGACGTTAGAGAGTGGACATAAGAGTCATAAGGCGCGTTTGAAGGGGGACAGGAGGCAAAGATTCGAGGGTCTTACCTTGCACTCAGAATAATAATTAAAATGCAGGTTCATTGAACGACTTCAGTCGCCAATGAACGCGCCGATAAGCGGAAGTAGGGAATGGTAGGGAGGTGGAAAATTAGACGTTGGTCGAAGAGATAGAAAGACCTGTGTTCCGGACAGGGTCTTCCAGTTAGTTGGTGGTAGGATAGGATGGGATGGGGTGGAAAGGAAGGGATCCGATGAAAATCAGGAGCCTGAGAAATGTTCACACACACACACAAAAAAAAGAGAGGCACCAGCGTCACAAATAAGGCATGGAGGGGATTCTGGAAGGAGATGGAGTCGCAGCGTAGTGGGCCTGGCTGTGCTAGCAACCTGGGTTTGGTGGTTCTGGCTGTTTTGGGGCCGATCCTCTCCGGAGAATCCTGTGGATGTATTCGGTACCTGTCGAGTGTCGCATGTGGCCCATATGGGTCCATATCACTACAATACCAACAGTATGTACCGTGTACCATCTTCAAACTCAAAAGCACAGGAGGTACAAGCCACATTCGAGGCTGCTACATTTTACACTCTTCGCGGAATCGACACGTCAACACTTCAGCTGAGCCTAGGTATTTCCGGGGAACACAGGAACTACTCCTCGACGTATCGAGAAACCAAGATCTGTCGTGGCAAGAATATTACCAATCCTTGTACATTAGACTTCGATAACTTCGATTTACTTCAATGATCTATACATTGAACGTGTCAGGTAACGAGTATACGTCGATATACTTCGAGGACTTCCCCGGTTCCTCCCAGGATCATGTCAGCAGGGTCAGGTGGCTCGACGAAAAAACCGGACGAGAGGGATTCCATTCAGCCAATCATATTGCAGTGAATCCTTGCGATCGGGCAAAAAGGGGGAAGTAAGCGGAGAAGCAGAAGCCAAAAGATCCAAACAGACACTGCACGGTGCCTGGATGACTCACCCCCGTCCCGGTTCTTTTTCTTCTCTGGCCCCTCTCGGAGAAGCTACTCTCCTTCCCCGTCGGCTCGGCCTCCCGAACTGTCCGACGGGGTTAACGGTCTTTATACTCGCTGGTTCTGCGCCCTTTACTCTTCGCCGTTCGGACATTGATGGTTACTGTCGGAGAACGGAGGACGGAGAGCTGGAGATACTGAAAGGGGATACGAGGGAGTCAGATTGCTGTTCTTGTCTGACTATGACGTGGTATGTCCTGCCGTAGTTCTCTCGAGAGTCTCGTCTCGATGGAAAGCCAGGTGTTCTTTTCTCCATCATTTGACAGACTTCGTGGAATGTCCGTTTCTTATGTATTTTGATATCCAGTCACAGGTAGAAAGAGCATCAGACTCTGGAACGGTCATGACGACGCCAAGAAACATCAGACGATTGATTCTTTAGTGCCCTTCCACCCGCCAGCCGGTCGGTCATCGGTCATAACTCGGATACCGACTCGATTGACGATCACGTGATTATGTGCGGTTTATGGGTAGGGTCTCTATAACATACTCACCATCCGAAGTAAAACATGGGATCAGAACAAGAAGTTCTACTCATCTCTGCCCTCTTGATATCACCGTGGATACACAACTTCCACCGTGAGACTAACTCTATGCAGGAATAATGACAAAGACTTCTTTCCTGCCGGCTTGCTCACTGATTATGCAATTATACATGTGGTATAAAGTAATCGAGCCTTCAAAGTCAACCCTCCGAGTGGAAATGCAGCCCGGGCAGCCCCCAGCACAAAAGCATCGTGTCCTCACGGGAACAATCAGCCACCATGAAAGGATAAAAAAGCGGATGAAGATAGGCACACATCTGACGTCAGATTGATCATTCGCAGCGCTCGGACATCGTCCCGCGAGGCCGTGCTTCATGGATACTTTGTCGATCGATGTCCCGTGTCACGTTGGCCCCAACCTCTATACTTACTGGACTTGGCTTGGTCTGCGCCCGCGGGGTTTAATCATGATTTATCAAACCCCCGATCCCAGTATCGTTCTCATATTTATTAGCAAAGAGAGGGGGGAGAAGAGGGGCAGCAAAAGCCAAAACGCGGCGTTCCCCGCTGCATGCCGCGTGGGATGGCGTTGGTACCTTAGGTGCCTGTCGTGCTACCATTGACCTGTTTGGTCCGCTCGTTATCAGATCCTGGTTCGTGCAATATAGTCGTGGTACTTTTAGATATGCACGGGGCGTGAGATGGCTGCTGGCGAGCGACAAGCGAAGTCATGTCTCCGGTAGTTGATTCGTTGAATCGTTGGGGTGTATGGCCATCCGTGAGATATATAGGAAGCGGGGAACGTTGACCCCCAAGATAGTTTCTAGTACATGATGTACAACCTCTCCGCATGGTCATCAATTACCAAAGAGTTTTTCAAGCGATGTCCATGGTGCAAACGTCTTAACTCAGTCACGCCAACAACGACAAGACCCAACGAGCTGGGTCGGTTCCACCATCAGGCCCCTGTCCGGGGGAGGTGGAGGCGATGAGGGGGCACGCAGTGATAGAAGCTGATACCTACCATAAAAGAATAGGAACGGCACTGGATCTACATCGTAAAAGCTCCATCTACAGAGGCACGGTGTCATGAAAGAGAGGAGCGCGGTAATCTTTCTTGATTTGTATAGTCGGCGCCGAATAGGTCTCCGAACGGACAACCCCTCATTCGAACAACAGGATCATCCGCCGGTGTTTCTGTCAACATATGACTGGTATGACTCACACCGTATTCTAGTAACTAGCTGCTGGTCAGCTACCAAAGAAATAATCTAAATTGGATCCCGCTTTCGTCGACATACACGTACCCTGGTCTGACTGACCATAGTCGTGATAGTGTAGATGGCCTCATTTTGGATCTTCCTTCGCTTTAGAGCGAACCCCTTGACTGATAGGATATGGCAGTTCATTTTTTGCGGTTCTCGTTGGTTTGATACTCGACGCGCATATGTAGCAGTATTTTCTCTCTTTTTTTATGGGCCGATGGTGGTCCACCAGATGGACTCCACCATCATGCACGCCCTATGAAGGGTTGCATCATAGTACATCGGTGATCTTGGCCACGTTGATCGCAGGTTGGGGTTGCTATCTTTATATTTTTTATATTTCGTAAAAGAGAAAAGAGGTTCACAAATGAAAACTCCTAGGTAAGGTTCGATCTCTTTTAATTCTTGAAAAAAAAAAACAAAGAAAACAGAGTCAAAATGAGGAAGGTCTATTCAACCACTGCATATCTCCCTAGTACCTCAATTTGCAGGTATTAATTTTTGTAAGCGGCCGTTGCTAAAAGGCCCGTGTACTCCGGACTAACTCCGTTTATCCTCTGTAGTCAGCGGAAAGAAGCAATGCCAAGCGCTGTCCGTTCACGAGCATGCTCCAGTCGAGAACAACATCACCTGAGACCTTTACTTGCCCGAGCCTCGAGCCATTTACCCCTGAATGCAGGGCAATAAATCTCTCTTTTTGAAGGGGTTCATAAAAATCACCACTCTTCAATTCGTTAAAGTCACCATTCTAGGAGCATAATACTTTATTGGGAGCATCAGGTGACCGGGCCCGGATATACGGGCATCTCAGGGTCCGAATTTCGGGTCAAATTGCCTTACAGTCGGACGATCCAGTCGGTGGTCTGGGAACAAAGTGGAGCTCATCCGTCACTTTAGCCACTTTTGGTCATCTTTAGTCCATTTAGTCAGCTGTAAATGGTGGGTCCGGTCAAAAACCCTCAAAGATTATTCATTGACAAGTTGACAACTGCGTCAGTCTTGACAGTTCGATCTAAAAGTCTTCTTACGAGCCGCTCCCAAGGTAGTTAGAGCCCTGAACGTATGGTCCGGCTCGAGTGTGATTTTTTACTTTATCACGTTTCATTTCACTTGGTAATGGCGTTCGCCTTTTGAGAGAGATTTTGGTCTTCGGAATGCCCCCGAAAAAGCTTCTCGAAGCCGCTTCCGTAAGCTTCCACCGGCCCCGCCCTACAGGGCATACCTTTATTTCATCCTACAGCGAACCGCATCACAAAAGAGTAATTTCGTCGAGAGATGCGCATGACTTCCTAACAATAGGTAGACGAAAAAGATAGGAACTGAAAACTGGCAATACTTCGGTAAAACAAAGCCTGCGGAGGGGTTGACGAGGGGTTTGAGGGTATCTGATGCACGGGAACTATTGAACTAGTAGGAAGCTAAGCCTAGAGCTTTCCGGCACAGGGCCAGAGCTTTATGTCCGACTCCGTAGGCACTCCGAAGGAGTTTGACTAACCAAGTAATTTTCTACTGGTAGAGAGCTGGATGGCGTAATCTAGACACATTCCACGATGCCATGTGTAATGCTGCCCCCCTGCCTCTATCCGCCAACCAGAGGCATCATTCGGGATACAAACTCGCATAATACTCCGCACGCACTGTAGCCCGGCGTACTCCTCCTCCAAATTGATACTATCGGCAGGCTGAAAAGAGCACTCCGTATGTATCTCATCGTCAAAGTACACGTGTGGGTCTCGATCGTCGTTCCCATGACGATGCTCATTTCCTCTCAAAGACCCTTCCCGCGTCATCCGTCATCCGTCTCTGGCCCAGCTCGTACTCATAGACCGTGGCTTGGTACGCCCATCATAATACTAAAACCCCTCCTTCTGCAGTCACCGAGGGGATGGATGGGACGGGGAATTCCCTATACTCTGTAAGATGGCAAATCTAATCGACCGGCTTCAGTTCTTCAGTTCTTTAGTTATCCGAATCCCTGCTAAATCGCAGGGCTGGATGATTCCGTTCAAAGACCCATTCCATACTCCGACGGTTCCAAACCATAGTTCCATAGTTCCATCAATCCAGAATCCAGTCCAGTCCATATTCCCCTACGAGTTTTCCTTGCGGGTAGTTCAATATCTCCCGGTCTTTCTTCTGCCGTCCGAGCCACTACTGCCGGCCTATCCGAAAGGAGCTTCCACGTCTGGTGACAATCCACCCAAGTGGCTCCTGTCCGCTCATCAACTGGCCTTGGCGGAAGTTTTTTCACCTTTTTGGCATTTTTCATGCTTTTATTTCTTTAATCGTGGAGACAAAAATGATCTCCGAGTGTGCGCTGCTTATAAATTGCGCCGGGCCCTCGTGGAGCACTGCGAAAAATGAATGATAACTATATCCCGCGACCTGATCTCCTCTCCCATTCTTTTTTCTTTTTCTTTGAGCTTGCCTACAATACCCATTATTGAAGCTATCCAAGCTATTCAAGCTCCCCTCGCATTCGCATCTGCCACTTCGCATTCCCCTCGCTGCATATAGCCTTTGTACAGCACAAAAGAGCTTTGCATCTCTTTCACCTCTCCAACATGGTGTCGCAAACAGTCTTGCCGCAGCACCCTGGCCAGACCAAGCGGGGTTCTGAGAGTGATAGCTCGCTGGACGAGATCGCCGAGCAGAAACAAAAGCTTTTCATCACTGCGCTGGGAAAGCATGGAAAGCATAGCAAGGATCTCGACGACTCCGCTTCGCCCAAGCGCTGGAAGAGCTTCTGGACTTCCTTCCGCTACCTCGCCAACCTGACGCCAAAGGAAGTAGATGACTTCATGGCGTCCTACGTCATTTACAACTTGGATTGGGAGAACAAGCAGCAGATGACCGAGGTCTTGGGCCCTAACTACCAAGAAAAGGTTGGCGATTGCTTGAAGTCTTACTACGGAGTGCTCAACCACCTATGCGCTCTGGGCGATGTCGAGAAAATGTATATTCCCCCATGGCTGAGTCGCAAGGCCTCTGTACTGGAGAACCAGATCCTCTATGAGCGCTCAATTGCGCATGATATCGGCCTGCGCGCCGGCGACAAGGTGTTGGATCTTGGCTGCGGACGTGGGCGCGTCGCAGCTCACATGGCGCAACACTCCGGGGCGCAAGTCACCGGCCTGAACATCGATCCCAATCAAGTCGCGCAGGCCAAGAGCTTCAATGAGGAGCGCGGACTGCACAACAACTTCATCCAGCAAGATTTCAACAGCCTCCCACTGCCCTTCGAGGACGAGAGCTTCGACGCCTTCTACCAGATCCAAGCCCTAAGTCTATGCAAGGACTTGCCCACACTCTTCCGCGAAATCTTCCGCATTGTCAAGCCCGGCTCCAAGGTCTCCCTGCTGGACTGGATCAGTCTCCCCGCCTACGAGCCCACGAACCCCGAGCATGCCGAGCTTATGCGCCGCGTCAAGCCCTTGATCGGTGCTGTCGGAACTCCCACGCAAGAGAGCCTGGAGACGGCGCTGAAGGAAGCTGGCTTCGAAATCGTCAAGTCCGAGAATGCCAGTATCGATGGCCTGCAGGCCCCGCTGATCGACACCGTTGATCTGTACTTCCGTACACTGCGCCAGGTTATCCTCGGCCTGGTCAAGCTGCACATGCTGCCCCGTCACTTCAAGACTCTGATCAACCGCCTGTGCCTTGATGGCCAGGCCTTTGTCAAGATGGACAATATGCGCCTGGCTACCACGAGCTATAGTATCATTGCGCAGAAGCCCAAAGCCTAGATTGTGGGCGAGGAAGGTCTCTTGACCAGCTAGCCCTACAATGAACGTCTCCTCCATTGTGGTGGCGTTGAAATGACAGCGAGGGAAAATTGGCAAGTCGTGACGGACTCCACCGGGCGCCTCTTCAACCCTACAATTTATACATACACTACGTCTTGCATCTTGCATATGCATCGAGTCGACCCGATCGAGCCCTCGGCTCCGCTGCCGCCCTGCCCTTCGCCTTCCCCTCCGTTCATTCGCAACTTGACCGATCACTTTGATCTTTCATCCATACGAATACCCATGTACAGTTATAAAAACTATAGAGGGCTGGGAGTTTTGGGTTGTTCTGCTGAGCTTTGGCTTCCACGATCTTCGTCTTTTCGTTTCTTGATATGAGGGTTACGTCGGAGTAAGGTTGGAGTTTTCTGTTTTTGGAAAGAGTTGTTAATTTCAATTCGCGTATATATTCTAGCATCCACATAGCTTTTAGTTTTTAGTTCTCTAATTAATTTTAAAAACACTATGAAATATACCTGCTCTTGTTCGAAATTCTAGGGAAGAAGCTGCTAGGAGTAAGGATAAGGATAAGGAGGATGGTTGGGGAGGTATAATCCCGTGGGGTGAGGCAGAACTCTGTTACGGCAAGTTTCCACGTCACATAGTGACATAGCAGATTCAATTGCATTAGAATCAGTACTAAACCACAGAAAAGTCGTTTCTGATATCATACTTGGATTCTTTACGCTGCCCAATTAGAATCATTTCTCGATATCAATCCAGCATTGGTGCCGTGGCGCATAGAGCGAAGAATAGCTGAAGTCACGAGTTTTGCGATCACTTGATAAGTTCTTTTGGAAGGTCTAGACCCTTGAGATAAGCATGAGCTGGATGCCAGGTAAGCTTGGTATCCCTGGTTGGTCCAGCTGATACCAGATCGACGATATACCCTGCCATCATCGTCACTACATTCAGGATGTTTATTAGGACCAACGGGCTGTAGGAGAAATGTAGTCTAGTATGTATTAAATCGAGATCCCTCTTCCTTCCACCAGGAAGATTCAATAGTTCCAATTCCCCCTTGTGACCATAAAGTTTGTATAGTTCCCATTGATGGATGCAACATGTGGCCCGGCACGCTAGTCCTCTTTAGGAGATTTAGATACATCCTTGCCTCCACCGACGAGGGGCGCCCTTTCTTCCGCCCTGCTTTTTCCCCTTACCCCTCTCCACACTGCAATATAACCTTCAGAATCGACGACACAGGCTCCAATCCATTATTCACGACTCCAATCTCGCCGCGGAATAGTTAATCTCGTCTCCCGCGCACAATAAGTCCCGCGGGGCATATCATATTGATAAACCGACCGACCACCCCGCCTTTCCTCCACAAAATCCATCGTCGGAATCCATGTCCCCCCAACCTTCCTCAGTGACGGCCTTGTCTGCCCCCGGCAAGGTCCTGCTGACCGGCGGCTACCTCGTTCTCGACCGGGCTTACACGGGCACTGTCTTTGCCCTCGATGCGCGCATCCACGTTGTTGTTCAGCAATTGAGGCGGGGACACCGCCGCGGACCGTCGGGAGTGAGTGCGGATGCGAAAGCAGCTGGGTCAGATGCAGATGCACAAGCTAGCAAGCTTGAGGGAGAGGAACAGGAGGCCGAGCGCACTATTGTTGTGCGTTCGCCACAATTCGTGGACGCGGTCTGGGAGTATGGGGTGCAACGATGCGAGAATGGTGGGGGTGTGAAAGTCATTCAAAAGAACAATGGGTATGGTGTTCCACCTATAACGTTTCCTCCAATTGATTTCATAGTTGCTAACCGGCGCAAATTTATAGACCACGCAATCCGTTCGTCGAGACCTCGTTAAGCTACGCATTGACCTACATCAGCTACGTCGCCGACTCCAAAGACTTTGGCTCCTTGTCGGTCACCATCCTGGCGGATAATGACTACTATTCCGAGACTGCTACGTCGAAGGACCACGCATCACAGGGACGCGCTGGACGCTTCGTCAACTTTGGCGTTCCCCTTCAAGATGCCCACAAGACGGGATTGGGCTCGTCGGCCGCCCTCGTGACTGCTCTCGTCTCGTCCCTGGTGATCCACCGTACGATGCAAGCAGACGATCTGGGTGCTGGCCGTGACAAGCTGCACAATTTGGCTCAAGCTGCTCACTGCGCTGCTCAGGGCAAGGTTGGATCTGGATTCGATGTGGCAGCTGCAGTATACGGATCATGCCTGTATAAGCGGTTCTCGCCTGCGATTCTGGAATCTGTCGGCGACGTGGGCACTGCTGGCTTTGACGAGCGATTGTTTGCGATTGTCGAGGACGTGGACCCCAAGCACCCTTGGGATACCGAGTGTGTGGATTTCGGCATGCAGCTCCCTCGTGGGATGCAGATGGTCTTGTGCGACGTCGAATGTGGCTCTCAGACGCCATCAATGGTGAAGAAGGTGCTGGAGTGGAGGAAAAATAACCGCAAGGAGGCTGATATCCTCTGGGGTAGCCTCCAGAACAACAATGAGCGGTTGCGACAAGAATTGAAGCGCCTGGCCCAGCACCCGGACGCCAACGCGGATGGCGAGTTTTCCGAAATCGCGACCTTGATCCAGCGCACCCGCCACCTCATCCGTACCATGACCCGCCAGACGGGCGTTCCCATCGAGCCTAGCGTACAGACCGAGCTGCTGGACAGCTTGACCGAGGTCGATGGTGTCATCGGAGGCGTGGTGCCCGGTGCTGGCGGCTATGATGCCATTGTGCTGTTGATTCGTGACGATCCCTCGGTGATTACGCGACTGAACGAGCGATTCGAGAATTACCAGAGTGCAGTGGAAGACGACTTTGGCGGCAAAATTGGCAAAGTGCGACTACTGGGTGTGCGGCACGGATCCGAGGGCGTGAAGAATGAAATGCTTGATCAGTACGCTGGCTGGGTCTAGGAGACCCCCTGGCTTACAATGTCTCGCTATCTTGGAGATTACTACTAGGCAAGCCTAGCCTTGCCTAGCTCGGCTTGCAGTTATTGATAAACGGCCCTCAGCCGCTGGCTCCTCGCACCTCGGACTAGGACTAGCACACCTCTCTGAGCCCTTCGAACTTATGAATACCACGAATCATGGCTCTTTTACTATTGAAACATCGGGAGCCATGACTCGGATGCCCACATCTTTCCATGCGCCCGGTCCATCCCTCCCTCTGTATCCATCTATTTATCATCGCGACTACCCATGGCAGCATAAGTGCCAGTCATACCGCAGCTATTCTTATCTACCCCCAAATGACCCAGAGCGACCCCTCACTGTTTGCAACCGTAGTTTGTTTGTCGGGCGTCTCAATCTGGCCTGGATGGGGCGGAACTTGGTCGAGACTGATAGTTGGGGCCGAAGAGCTGGATGTTTTTTGATGGACGAGCACACGAATTATGGAATTATTTTACTAGTTGTAGCCCTTGGATGGAGTGGCTAGACTAGTTGTATGACACAAGCAAATTTATTCAGGAATACCTCTGTGAGACAGGTTTGAATTGGTGATGGTTGACGATGCAGGTAGCTTTTCCAGTGTCAATGTTTCCGAGTTGAACGATGCAAGTACCTCAAAGCCCTCCAAAAGACTTCTCAACCCGGAATTGCAACTTGAGCATCCAAAGAATGAACTCGATACGAGGCTGGAAAGAGAAACTGAAGATTCAATAGCTTCAATGGGTGCCCAGCGAGTCAGGAACGCTTGGCTCCTCGAAGCCAGAGCCCTTCCCCGTTCTAGGTATTTTCTGGCTCGTCAGCGCATGAATCCGTCCAGACCGACCCAGAGACACATAGTGAGTCTTTTCAGAGCCAGAGTTCGATTGAAATCCTCCCACAACCATATTTTGCGAGAATATGGGTCAGAGCTATCACAACCTTAAGGGGAAATAATGAGACAGATGCTTTTAGTGGCGCCGTGAAGGTTCGACAAGACCCGAGGATTGATATTTATGTGAAATTTTTTAATGAAGCAAAAATCTAGATCTTACATGTATTACTTGCTAACTCGAGTCCAGAGAGTAAGTCGAATCCATTGACACTGGGGATATGCATCCATTAAGGAAATTGTTATATACAGCAGCGGCTTTAAATCAGACGAGGGAAGGGGAGTCGTTATATCCTTCTCCTGTCTATGTATCAAAGTCTTCTTATTAGAAGGATATAGAAGCTCGATTCTAGGTACCTTGTGTCGTGATAAAGTGTCACTTGTAATCATAGTCTTTTATAATAGATGTGTTGGTTGTTTCTTGGCTTCTCGGCACAGCCCTGTGGTTAGTGGTTAGTGCTTTCCCCGGATCTTCCTTATCATGCTGGCCATATACGGGGTGGGAATTATGACAGGATACATCCATATTGGATCTTGGGCCTTTGTGCCATCCTCGGACTATTGGTAATTACAGACAGTTTTCGACTGTACTTTTACTCGACTGTATTGAGGTCATTTATGGCTTTGTCTGTCGATCCCTGAAGGTTTTCTCCCGACTTCCCTTTTCCTCCCTCCTTCCCGAGCCTTGAGCCTGGACTTCAAGGTGAACCGGCACCCTTTAGCCTAGTGCAACCTCCATTTCATCTGGTTTTTTTTTTTTTTCATCCCATCTTTTCATCTTGATATATCCTTCTTTATCCGACACGCACTGTACAGCATCTCCGTAGAGGCCGCCATTTCGCTAGCGACAAAGACTATTGCGCCTCCCGCTTAGGGTCGACTCCTCACGTCTGGACCGATCGACCGTCCGTCCGCATCTCTCCTCTTCTCCTCTTTCCAACCTCTTACCCTTCCTCTCCCCCCTCTACGACTTCATTCTTCCATCCCCGTTGGTGCCCATCTTTCCCAGTGTTCCCCCGGGAAAGCTAATTGCCACCTACCATCGGGGCCACCGCTGTCATGTCTACCACCGATCATCCGGAGTCCGGGGTGCCCGACTCCAGCGACCATCATGAGTCGGGGGCTACCACGACTTCTCCGCAGCAGAGCTCCCACCCCCAACCCACGACTACAGAGTCCACCTCAGCCCCAGCAAACCCAGACCCGATCGCGGATGCACCGACATCGACCGCATCGGCCGATCCTCAACAGTCTCCGGCAGGCGAGGATGCGGCTACTGCGCCCCAGCACCCCGCAACCGGTGGCGAAAGCGTCGCCCCTATGACAGCGACGGCTAGCACTACGACACCCTCAGCCAACGACATCACCAACGCTGTCGCGCAGCCCCAAAATCTAGACACGCCATCAATGGCGACCCTTGAGCCCAAGTCGGGCGCAGAGCTTTCGTCGGACCAGTCGGAGGATATCTCAGGGAAGGAGGTTGAGGATGCGGGTCCATCGCTGGTCATCACGCTGTTGCTGACGACGGGATCGCGGCACCCGTTTACGATCGATGCGAAGTACCTGCGAAAGCAATCGGTTAATGTTGAGAATGATGATCCCTTTGCGATGAGCGTTTATACGCTGAAGGAATTGATTTGGCGGGAGTGGCGATCGGGTGAGTTTGATCAACTTTGGGATGACTGCCTCAATGATGGTCTGATGTTAACTGTTGGTATTAGACTGGGAAACCCGTCCTTCGTCGCCGAGCTCTATCCGTCTGATCTCTTTTGGGAAGTTGTTGGATGACAAGTCCCCTCTGTCTGGTATGTACTTATACTCTGACGATCATGGCATCGCGATATGACCACCGGGTTACCAGATATGCTAATATAGACACTCCCACAGACTCAAAATTCAGCGCAGACCACCCAAACGTCGTACACATGACCGTTAAGCCACAAGAAGTGGTGGACGAGGAAGATGCCAAGGGTGCAAAGGCGCACTTGAACCGTGACCGCGAGGCGAGTGAGCGCAGCCCCGGATGTCGCTGTGTCATCCAATAAACGACACGTCAATCGTCTTTCGGTAAGCGTATATCTTTATATACGGGCTGCTCCTGATATCTCGCTCGATTCTCCACTGCACGACACCTGTGATCTTTCCGGAACCGCTCCCACACTAGCCACTGTCTGGCATCGTGGCATCTCGACACACCCTGCCTGGACGCAGGACAAATATCGGCACGGGTCTGTTGCGCCTGACGGCTTGATCGAATATAGCCTGTCTAATTGTTCCTGCGACCCGCTGCATTTCCCCCACAACACTACCTGGTTCATCTGACACTCCACGGGGTTTCACTTTGACCTTACCTCTCTTCTGTCTCACTCTCTCCTTCGTCTTGCCCTGTCCTTCCTATCTATCTATCTATATACCCACCATCCGATCCCTTTCTTCTCTTTTCCATCTTCTCGATTTACTCACCGTCTTCTTTTCCCCGTTTCCCGTTTCCCTTTCCCTCCCGTGTTTATTTTCTGACTGGCTTGGCTTCTCTTGGGATTTTGTGTATCTACGAATGTGCCTGCTCTCCATTTGTTGGTTTGGTTTGGTTTTTGGTTCCTTGCTCGTAGTGTATATGCTTTTCTCTGCACTGGTACATAATTGAACCCTCACGAGATCTTGCTTTTGATTGGGACTCCGTAGCGACCAGACTTACGAAATGCTGAGGGATCAGTTTTGTTAGACGTGGAGATATAAGTAAGATATGAATCTAAGGGTGTAGATTGAACTGGATGAAGGAGAAGCCACATCGCGTTATCCGCCTGCTTATAGGAGAGCAGCATGATGGATATACACGGTGTTTCTGTTCCAGTAATCTATTGCTCTATCATTGACATCAGATGAAAGGGCGATGTAGGCAAAGCAGGAAGAAGACTATTGTAATGGAACATGGCGAGCAGGGGATAAAGGGACATATCCAGCGAACAAACAAAACGAAACGTTAAAATTAATTCATCCAAGTGTGATTCTCTTAGAAGTCCATCTTCAGCCTCTTCTCCATCTCGTCGTGGAACGAGGGTGGTTCCCGAAGATCGTCGCCTGCACAAAGAAAGAAGACAAGAGTCAGCCACATATATCACTCAATAGTCACGGTTATATGGACACCAGAACATCAAGTCCCAAATCCAAGATTCAATCCCCATAGTGGTAGGATAATGTAGGATAATGAAAAACTTACCCTGGAAAACATCCTCCCAACCAATCTCCATATCCCGACCACCAAGCACAAGAATATCCTCATGCACATTACCACCCTTCATACCGCCCAAAACCGCAGGCCGGAACGTGCCATCCCGAACAATCTTGAGCTCCATCCCACGACGCACCGGCTCGGCGATACCATACGCCCGACGCAGAGACTCCATCTTCATCGAGTCTTGGGTTGCGCGCCAGGCCAGCAGGCGGGCCTCGAGCGGGTGTGTCGAGGAGGGGATGTCTGCTGCGGACGGGTTGTTGGTTGAGGAGGCGGTTGCGGTGGCCGGGAGTGTGAGCTTGTTGCGGAGTGTGTCGGGGAGACCGGGGGCAGAGGGGGCGCCCTTTGAGAGGCGGCTGGCGGTTTGTGTGGTTTGGAGGCGGGCGGAGGTGTTGGTGGTTGAGGTGCGGTTGCCGCTGGGGGGTGCGATGCGGAGGGACTGGATGGGAGTTGTTAGTTGGTAGGTTGTTAAGGTGTTTGGCTGATGGAGGGTGACAGTGATTGGGAATGGATTGAGAGGATAGAGCTTGAAGAGATGCTATGGCTGGCATTGATGATGGGCAGGGGATCGTGGGATCGGGATAGGTCCTCTTTTGAAGGCCATGGGCTGGCTGGTCCGGAGAGTAAGGACCAGGTCCGTAGCTTGATAACGCACCATTATGACAGGTATGAGGTTGATTCAGAGGATCCTTCAACTAAATTGGCAAATGAAAATGAGGATTCTCAAGATTGACAAAGCTGCAGAGGAAGAAGAAGAAGATGCACGAAGGTATGGAAGATGATGACTGAAATGCGGAGGACGACGGCGTCAGGCAGAGAGCAGCAGCGCGTCCAGCTTCTCCGGCCACCCACAAAGCCCAACAACGCAGTTCCATCTCCATGTCACGTGCCATCCCAAATCCAATCTCAAATCATCGGAGCAAGTTGAGACTCGGCCTTCCTGTCCAGAGGAATTTATTCCACGACCAACAAACCCAACCACACGCCAATGCCTCAATTAATCTCCCCCCTAGCCCTCCGGGCCCTACGGACACTCATTCACCGTCCAGCAACAACACCAACACCCCTCCGCACACTCACAACCAGCGCCTTCCGCCGCGCAACCACAACCAACACCCCAATCACCACCCGCTTCACCTTCACCCCAATCTTCCGCACCCAGAAAGCCGCCACCACCCTCCTCACCACCCGCCAATTCTCCAGCTCCCCCATCGTCCGCGCAACCTACAACCAAGTCCGCCGCGGCTGCCGCAGCGGCCAGCGCGCGCGCCGTGGCCGTTCCCCAGCATTGAAGGACCACCCTTCGCTGAAGGGCGTCTGCGTCAAGACCGGTATCACCAAGCCCAAGAAGCCTAATTCGGGCGAGCGCAAGGTTGCCAGAGTTCGGTTGAGTTCGGGCAAGGTTGTTAGTGCTATTATTCCCGGTGAGGGTCATAATATTCAGCAGCACAGTGTGGTGCAGGTTCGCGGTGGTAGGGCGCAGGATTGTCCTGGTGTGAAGTATCATCTTGTTCGTGGGGCTATGGATTTGGTAAGTGGTTGATTGAGATGCCCTTTTTTTTCCGCTCGAGTATGAGATCGAGGCTGACACAGCTTGATAGGGTGGTGTTGGAAGCCGTGTGACCAGTCGCTCTAAGTATGGTACCAAGAAGCCCAAGAGCAACTAGAGGGCTGGAATGGCCTGTGTAGGATAGGGAGTCTGTGTTGGAGGAACGATGCAGACTGGCATTCGGAGTTTCCAGTCTCGAGTTGAGCTCAGTTCGACTGGTTGATATGGACCATGTCCCCTGAGAGGAGCGGCATGGCATTTTCATTTATTTTTCTACACCATTGTATTTATGCAAGAGCCCTTGTTTTCATTTATTGTATTGCATGTACTATTATGAAGTGATTCGGTCATCTATACTTCCAGACCTCTTCCATATGTTTCAAGTAGGTCGCGGCCCCTACACAGTACAAATGATACTATGAATAGAGTTGAGCAATTGTCCAGGAATAAAAGCCAGTGTTCGTAGTCTTCGAATTGGGATATGTCAAATGTAGAAAGAAAAGTATAAAAGAACCGTTGCTCATCCTGTGAGAATCCCCTTGTACTCCGGTGACCGATGCAACTAACTTTGAGAAAAAGAAGATGATCAAAATGGAGCAAGAAACAAAGGGGGAAACACGCTGCTGATAATCAAGATAATAACACATAGCAGGCATCAGATCTCTGAGAGCTGCCGGTCAAGGAAGAATGAATGTTAAGGAGAAAGAGCTGGCCAAACAAGAATCCTGCGTCTTCCTCGAGTTCCAGACATCGTAGATGGCACAACAGGAGAGATAGACTAGGATGGGATATCTCTTTGTTTTCGCCAAAAGAAGAAACATCAAACATGGCAATCGTTGCGGATGGCATTACGAACCTGCCTGCTTTTCGCATCTTCATCTTTACTTTCCGCTCGCTGAGCGGTACTTGTAGGTGCCGCGGCACACTTTGACAAAGTCGACCAGGGACTCGATCGCCAGACGTAGCCCCTGCATTACCCTTACTCGCGCACGTTGACTGGCTAGCAGAATCATTGCGCCGATTAGGCACAGGACAACGACATAACGACCGAGCGCAAGGAGTCAATCTTGCTTGTCCCACCCATCGGGTTTTTGGAGGTCGTTGACCTGGAACCACCGGTTGGTGCCTGTAATATTACATTAGCAAAACCGATGTTGTTTTCCGGGAATACAATGCTGTCAGATGCTTACAAGAATAGCCCTTCCAATCAAAGTTCTCTTCGGGCTTGCAGTGGCAGCGCAGGTCCAGCCTCGTCTGCTCATCGCTCGGGCAATGGGTGAAGGGTACGTGGTAGTAGGCGATCTCGTTGAAGAAGTGGATTTCCTCCTTCTTGAGCATGGCGGCCGCAGCGATGGAGTGGACGGGTGCATCGCCCCATCGCTCATAGAAGAAGCCACCATCCTGATCCAGGGAGGAGAAGTAGTCGATGTAAGCCTTGGACCGCAGCCACTCCAGGCTGCCGATCTCAAAGTTGGACCACTGTGAATTGAATGTTAGCTGTCTTGGATATCTTCAGACAATGATGCATGGAGGATGACATACGAAGTGGCACTTGTTGTAGGTCTCACCGCCGTCCTCACTGATAAACTCCATGGCGTTGCCACTGGGGACGTGCTCGGGGTGGCTCTTCAAGAACTTCTTCACGCTATCCCAGAGAGTAGGGATGGTATCAATGTATTCGTACAGACTGATGACAAAGCTGTACTTCTTATCGTTCTCCTTCATGAAGCGGAAAGGGTCGTGGCCGATATCACAGTAGAGCTCGATGCTGGGCTCCACGCGCCAGTAGTACTCGTAGTTCATCATCAGCGGGTGGCGGAAGAAGAAGCCAGACTCGTAGCGGCACATATGGCGATAGCTCTCCGAATCACCATAGATGATCTTCTTGCGACCCATCTCCTCTCGCGCCTCTCTGGCCTTATCCTGGTTAATCCAGTCCGGATACGACCAATGCTCTTCGGGAATCGTGCCATAGTGTGTGGTGCCGGAGGCCAGTGACGTGGTGAGCTTCTTAAAGTCGTCATCGAACTCCTTGTCGTTTAGGAAGACCCAATCGTAGTTGTAGTTGCGATTGAAGCGGTCCTCGACGGTTCTAATAGACTTTGCGATCTCCCAGATGTCGGAGTTGCGGGCGAGGGTGACAAAGGTCGCATTGACCCGCTCGCTGCTGTTCGTTCCGACATTCTGTGGTTTTTGCGACCTGAAGTCTTCGTAGGAGGGCTGTGGGCGAGGGAATGAGGCGGCGCTAGGCAGATGGAAGGAGGATCGGGAGATGATGTAGAAGAAGGCCAATCCCTGTGGAGACGGTGGTTAGCGCCACTGCGATTTCATGCGGCTTCAAAGGGTACCCAGGGCAGGCAGCGCTGGCTAAAGACAGATGCATCACTTACCACGACGGCGAACACTAGATACCGGGTATATCGCGCGGAGACGGACATTGTGGCGAGTGGGGAGGAAAAAGGCCTGGAGGAACAGGCAAAAGTAACGAGTGGATGGATGCGACCAGGCCGGCGGAAATGCGGCCTATCCTTTTTTTGGACCTCACTGAAGCGTGATAAACATCCGCCGATGGGAGGAGCGGATGTACAGATGAAAAAGGAAGAAAGAAAACACGGGCAAAAAGGTGTTTAGGGGAATCGTAAAGTGGAGGAGGAGGAGGAGGAGGGAGGATGGGGGAAATTAGATAGGCGACCGACCAGGCCGCGCAAGACAATGGCAAGAACCGCTTTCAGCCGCCTGGTTTCACCGAATGCGAGACATTCGGGAGTCGGACCGTTTAGGGGGAGACCCAGAAACCTGTTATGTGGCCCCCAGGAATCGCTTGGCCGTTAAGTGGTTAAGAACGGTCCAAAACCAATTACTTAAAGACAGGGACCTCGATGATGCAAATGGCCCGCCATCTGGGCCCGTGATCTACAGTATAAAATCGAATGTAATCGACAAGGTGGACATCCTAAGGTTCAGTCAGGGCTGGAGCTTACCAAGTGGCATTCATGGCTGAATCAAGTGTGGCCAATCATGAGGGCCGGGACATTCTTTGGAAAACAACACAATAACTAACTTCTTCAAAGGTCCAGAAATAACTACTACTGACATGATAGTGCGGGGTCTTGAATCCAATTTTTACGAGATATGAAACATTGGAACTGTAACTAAGAATAAGTCCGACACGATCTGACAGCTCTCCTTGCGCCGTGATCCCCGCAGTAGTAAAATAGTCTTGCCAGTTGGTTTGAGGAACAGCCAACTGGCCAGTTGATCCTCCTCCGCCTTGGCAGATCTAATGTTGGCCTGAGGCCACTATCCCTCCAGAACTTCGCACCTCACCTTCTTCCCCCCCCACCAGCCGATCTCGCCTTCCCTTTTCACCCCTTCCCCTCCTTCCCCCCCATTCCTCGATCCCATCTGGCATCTGGCCAAAGAAACATGTCTTTCTTTGGTTTCGATACCAACCTCCCCCGGGACCGCCAACAAGGTGGCCCGGCCAGGGGGTTCTTCGAGAACCCGGATCCCTTCGCGGAGGTTGCTCGTGCACAAGCACTGGAGGATGACGATGGGTGAGCTATCGCAACGGGCATTTTGGATTGAACTTTGCAAGAGACTAACTCCAATGACTAGAATTGACTTCGAGGATACCTACGATGGTCTCGGTGACCAGCTCGACGATGATCAGGATGCCTTCAACGATGACACCTTTGGCGGTGGGGATACTGGAGCTCCCGCTACTGGAGCGGTTGGGAGAGACTTTGACTTTTTCGGCACCACGGCCAAGGTCGCCGATGTCATTGGCGAGGAGCAGGTTCGCTACGCCCTGCAGAACCCCTCGGCGGCTCCGTTGGCTGCCCAGCAGCATGCCGCAGCCCCGGCTCCCACGACGGCGACCACCGCTACGACCACCACCAAGCGCACTGGGTATGAGAAGTATTCGGACCCGGGATACATTCCCGATCTGCAGGCCAAGTCCAGCGTTTGGGGTATCTCGCAGAAGAAGCCCGAGCCGATTCCAGCTGCCAGCCGGAGGCCGATGATGAGCCTGGAGGAAGTCGAGGCACAAATGCGCCAACGGTCCCAGCCTGCCCCGACGATGCCATCCCAGTCAATTCCCCAGCACATGGCCGAACAGTCCTACCTGCCTCATCCGCAATATCCACAAGGCGTTCCCGAGGGCTTCCCCGCAATTCCTCCCGAGTACTTGCGAGCTGCCCTCGAGAAGGGTGTGCTCCCCCCGGGCATGTCTGGTCTTCCTCCCGGTATCCCCGAGCTGCATGGTGCCCCTGTCATGTCTGGACCTCCGCCGATGCACATCCAGCAAAACCAACTTCCTCCCCAGAACCTACCTCCTCAGGGTCACCGTCATGCTGGCCCGCCCCCCGGTCAGCGTCAGCAGCAGCAGCAGATGCCGCCCCCGCCGTCAACTCGAGGACCCAACGGTGGTCTGCCGGTCATCACCAACCCGCAGCAGCTTATGCATCTCACCGAGGAGCAGCGCAATGCTTATCTGGTGGAAGATGCTAAGCGTGCGAAGCGCAACCACAAGATATTCCTCTTGTCTCGCGGCAATGGCTTGATGACACCCCAGGACAAGAACTTCATCACCCGGATTCAGCTGCAACAACTGGTGGCGGCCGCTGGAAACGTGGCTGATGCGGACCCGGAAGCTGTTCTGGCCGAAGACTTTTATTACCAAGTCTATAGCCAGATCCGCGGCGCCCCACGCCAGCACCCACACCAGCCTCTCGGTCACTTCGCCCAGACCTATCTCCTCCAGACCGGAAACCGCCTGGGTGGACATGGAAACCGGAGGGCATTCCAGAGTGCCGATAACCACATGCAACGCATGCAGCAGCAGGTTCAGCGTGCCGTCGAGGCGGCCAAGGCCAAGCCGAAGAATAAGCAGCTTATCATTGAGGGCAGCTTGGGCAAGATCTCATTCAGCAATGCCAAGGCACCCAAGCCTATGCTCAACATTAAGCGGCCCGATAGCTCCGAGGGCCCTCGGCCAAAGAAGGTGCAATCGGACCTCAGCCTCAGTGACCGGAAATCCATTCTCACCAACATCGAGAGCGTGTACAGTGCTTTGATGGCCATGGAGGATATGGAGCGCACCATGCCGCCTCCCCCGGAGGAGGGTGATGCCGAGGCCATCCAGGAGCATATGGAATGGCGGCAAAAGGTCCACTCGCTGAACCAGAAGTTGTGGCGAGCCCTCAAGGTCATGGAGCCTATTGTCCCCAACTCAACCACGCCACACCCATTCATCGCGTTCTTGTCGTACCCTAAGGGCAAGAAGGCCATCCCCCGCATTTTCCGCCACATTGACCAAGAGCAACGTGTTACCATTCTGACCATGATTGTGGTCCACTTGGATAGCCTGGATGTGGTACGTCTCGCACAGCCCGGACCGGGTGAAGCTCAGCCCTCCATTGCGGTTCGCGAATCTATTGACCTCTTCTCGCTGGCTGTGATGCCCAGCTTGCTTGGCTACGTGAACGAGGCGCCCTTCAACATCATTATCGGTCTGCTAGGTCTGGTGATTGCCCAGACGCACGTGCAATCCGTGGCTCGCACCAAGGTCGGTCTGGGTATTCTGACGATGCTGCTCAGCCGTGCCGAGATTGTCAAGGAGGCCGGTCAGGCTGCCGAGCGGGACTGGCAACAGTGGGTGGAGAAGTTCAACGTTCTCTTCGATACCCTGGAGCCTTCGCTCGCCGACATCTTCCCTGGCGCGATCAACACGGGTGATGACATGTACGTGTGGCAGTTCCTAGCCGCCGTGGGTATTGGTGCTAGCCCTGAGCAACAGCAGCGCCTTGTGATTGCTGTCAAGTGAGTTCCCCCCATATCAAATAGCGATATCAAGTTACTAACCAGATTGCTTTTAGGGACCGTGTGATGGAGACTGTGGGCTACAGCAAGACCCTGCCTGCCGACATGGCCAGCCAGCGGCTGGGCAATGTCAACCTGTTCATGCGGGCCATCGGTCTGGATGTGGAACTCTTGGGTTAAACCGGAGCTGTAATATCACCGGGAGGCTTTCTGTGCGGGTTTCCCCTTCTCGAGTTGCAGTATTGCAGCCCATGGCCGTAGGCTCATTCATTCCTTGGGGTCCTCCGTGTGATGACCTCCCTTTGATCGGACCGGACCTGTCGGTTCCATCCTCTCGAGGGGCTTTGCGGACATGTCTCATATGGGTGTATTGATGCCCCATACTCCCTCCACCCCGCACCGTTGCTGAAATGCACACTGGCGCCGATTGTACTCGAGAGTTCTTGAGTCGGATGTCCCTACCACATAAGCAGGGGCATCTTGACATCCTTTGGCTGGCGCCAACCAAAAACACTTGACCGGGCAGCTTATTTTTTCCACGCCCCGAACCTCGAGCATCTAAGTGTTCTTTATTTTTTTTTTCTCATACCAATTCCATCTTTTTTTTTCCAGTCTATCTACCATTTCTCACGGCCTTGTGGAGGGGGAAGTTCAAGATATGGGCATACCTGCAAGGAATCCGCACCTAGGGCATGTTCTTCTTCAGCCGGAATAGGGTCTTGAAGCGTCCCTTGTGTGGCCCACTAGTTTCCGACATCCTGGATATCTTTGGTTTCCTCGGTCGGACATGCTTAACTGTACATTGTTATTCACCATCTCATGATTCCAATTGAGTACATACATATTGTAGTTTGAGCAATGGTCTCGGGTGATGTGATGGTCCCACCGGCCGAAATCGGGACATTCTTCGCACCGGCAACAGAAACGAACCACTCGGGCCACGTACTAGGCCCAACGGGAAGTTGGCTGGGCTTAACTGGATCTAACTGGACCTGACCAGTGACTGGGCCTTTCCGAGTCTAACTGGAGTCCTGGACCCTGGGCCCCCCCCCCCGGGGGGATGGACCCAGCCGGGCCTCTTATTCGGCAATGCCCACGCCCAGTGGGACACTGACCCACACGGTCCTGAGGTGAAACGGGGATGCCTCTTTGAAGAAATTATTGGAAATTGACAGTTGGCTTTTTATCGACCGGAGATTTTTGTTTTGGTAGCCGCTTGCTTGAAGGTAGAGAGAGAGGTACAGCCAAGTGTTGAGGCTAATAATAGACAGCTAAGAATACTACTATCCATGCAGATAGAGAGTCAATTACCCGATCGTTTGAGTTCTTACAGTATTGAGTTACGATATTAGTATTTTTTTTTCATCTCATAATCGGTGTTGTACACCGCCAGGACGATCAGTGATCTGCACTTGGGATCGTCCATCATTTCCTTAGGATTCGTTCAATTGAGTTGTGACTCGAGTACTACTGTCACAGAGATAGTGCTGCAAGTATCATAGAGAGCGACCATGGCGCCCTACTAGGAATAGAGAAAACGACTACCGTGGTGCCACCATGCAATTTTTTTTTTTCATTTTTTTTCATAGAAGACCTCCGCCTCCTCTGCCGGACGGATCTTCGAGGCACGCGGGTAAATTTTCCAACTCTTGCAGAAGCAAGTGTCGATCGTCACATTTCTGAGCCGTGTCAAAATCAATCAAAATAGCCTTCGCATCGCGGACGAGGAAATTAAATCGATTCGTATCCCCATGTCGGACTCCTACATCATGCAGTCGAGACAAGACCTCTCGGCAAGCCTGAAGGTCCTGGGTGCCAGCGTGCCGTGCATCGGTTATGCGTTCCATTAAGAACCCAATCACCCGACCGTTTTCAGTCAAATGGCCAAGGAATCGGGGCCCGATAGTATGGCCGGAGATCCATTGATATGCTGTGGTTTCATTCTCAAGGTATTGAATCTCCCAGGGGAAACGAGCAAATTTGGCGACGACAAGATCATCGAATAATGAACATTTGGCTTCATAAATGCCCGTTCGTAATTTTCGTCCGATCGAAAGCTCCAAGTAGTCGACAAAGGTTTCATGCCAGGGGTTCCGAACGCCAGGGAACTGGGTCCGGTGTAAGCACGCAAAATGTGGCCGACCTTCCTTTGTATCACTATCCTGGGCCACTCGTCCATCGTTCCAGTCTCCGGTGGGGAATTTGGGCAAGAGGGAGACGAGGGAAGGACCAAAACACATATCTTCGGCGCGGTAAAGGCCAGGTTCCACGGTGATGTATTTAATAGACCGATCGTCGACTAGAAGACGGAAAAAGCTTTGGTCGTTTTCGTCGACCTCAGCTTGGAGTAATTCGATTTTGGGCTGGCTATTATTATCCATTTGGATGACCTTAGCTTGGCGGACGCCAGATTCATTCACAGGTCCCCCTATTTTCTAGGTGTAATAGCATTGGACGATATTAACTCGAGTATCAAGTACCACGGGGGTAGTCGGGCCGCGTAAGATGGGAAGATGGGGGGGGGGGGAGATGAAATAATAATATGACATATGACGGAGTCTTCTGTCCCTGTCCCCACCCCCCACTACTTTTGGGCTGTTTGGCCTCTCTCCATACAGTAGTGTTTCCCCTTAAAAGCTGCCCCTCCTCCTCCTCCTCCTCCTCCTCCTCCTCCGCTTAATTCTCGCCCTCCTTCTCCAATCCCCTTCAATTCCTCTTCTTATCTTTCCTACATACTTCTTTTCACCATGCCTGCTGGTTCAGTTCTCGTCGCCGGGTGAGTTTCCTGTGTTGCTTTAATTTCCTATTCCCATCCCCAACCAATCCCCACCCCCGCCATCCTGGCCCCATTGCGAATCTCCAGCTAATTGAACCCGCTAGTGGTACCGGTTACATTGGCTCCTTCACCACCCTCGCCCTTCTCGAGGCTGGCTACAAGGTCGTTGTCGCGGACAACCTGTACAACTCCTCCCCCGAGGCCCTCAACCGTATCGAGGCTATCTGCGGCAAGAAGGCCGAGTTTGTTCAGCTCGATGTCACCGAGGAGAATGGCTTCGACAAGGTCTTCGAGGCTCACCCCGACATTGACAGCGTCATTCACTTCGCCGCCCTGAAGGTGCGTACATCCGTCATCCTCGCGAATTGGAAGAACCCAATTCAGCGCTGCAATTGGCAAAGGAATAACCCGAAACTAACATTCACTCTCTCTACCACCAGGCTGTTGGCGAGTCCGGCGAGAAGCCTCTGGACTACTACATGGTCAACGTCTACGGCACCATCAACCTCCTCCGCTCGATGGTCAAGTACAACGTCACCAACATCGTCTTCTCCAGCTCCGCCACCGTCTACGGCGATGCCACCCGCTTCCCCAACATGATCCCCATCCCCGAGGAGTGCCCCCTGGGCCCCACCAACCCCTACGGCAACACCAAGTTCGCCGTCGAGACCGCCATCACCGACGTGATCAACGCCCAGCGCAACAACGCCATCAAGGCCGGCAACGAGGCCGAGGCCAAGAAGTGGAACGGCGCCCTCCTGCGCTACTTCAACCCCGCCGGTGCCCACCCCTCCGGCATCATGGGCGAGGACCCCCAGGGCGTCCCCTACAACCTCCTCCCCCTGCTCGCCCAGGTCGCCACCGGCAAGCGCGAGAAGCTCCTCGTCTTCGGCGATGACTACGCCTCCCACGACGGCACCGCCATCCGCGACTACATTCACATCCTCGACTTGGCTGACGGCCACCTCAAGGCTCTCAACTACCTGCGCGAGCACAACCCCGGTGTCCGTGCCTGGAACTTGGGTACCGGCAAGGGCTCCACCGTCTACGAGATGATCAAGGCCTTCTCCGCTGCCGTCGGCCGGGACCTCCCTTACGAGGTTGCCCCCCGCCGTGCTGGTGACGTTCTCAACCTTACTGCCAACGCTACCCGTGCTACCAAGGAGCTCGGCTGGACCCCCAAGTACACTTTGGAGAATGCTTGCGAGGATCTCTGGCGCTGGACTGAGAACAACCCCCAGGGTTACCGCCAGCAGCCTCCTGCGGAGCTGCTTGCTGCCCTGAAGAAGTAAGGGTTGGGTAGCATTAAGGTTGCTATGTTTTGCTGATGATGGGATTATTTTAAAAGTATCTTGTTGAGATATTTGTGCGTGGACATAGATAATATTTCTGGTAGAATACATGAAACGAATTTCCTTTTTCTATATATTGCTTTCAGCAAGTTGGAGAGATGGTTCAGATGGGAAGTAAGCACCTTGATTGGAGAGTAGTGAGGAAGATGAGATGAATCGCTAAATACCAATAGAGAGTTTGTATATCCGAGTATGTACCTACAGGGCCTTGAAGCTTTGACAGATCTACTTGATATACAGCTCTTCTCATTACAACACTTCAAGGTAAGACGCAAGGATATTTTATGCAAAGAAGTAATTCTATAAAATGGCACCACGCATCATACATTGGTGCCTGTGTAGGTATAACCTAGATCAAAACGCCTCCCATGATAACCATCCCACCCCAATATATAAACACTCCCCCCAGAACAAAACACCATTCATAGGTCCCAATCTCAGACCGTTGATCTAATTCTTACCCCCCTTCCGACTCCTCCTCGACCCAGCACTCTTCTCCTTCCCCGAAGCAGTCTCCTTCCTAACCTTCTTCTCCGCCTCCGCCTCCTTCTCCTTCTTCTCCACAGCCCGTCTAACAGCCCCCTCCTTCTCCGCCTCCTCAATCTGCTTCTCACTAAACTCCCACAACCGCTTCCCCAAATCCTCGTCTTTCACATCCCGCCGCGCACAGTCTACCTCCCGACACTCCTTGATCATCCACCCGCCCTCGCCGCGCGAGTAATTCTCCTCCATCAAAGCGTAGAGAATGCTTTGCGCGCCTTGCTGCGGAGATTTAAGGATTAGACACCAAAGTGGCCAGGTGAGGAGGTAGAGGAGGAGGCCCCAGAGGGAGCCGCCTGTTAGCCAGCGGCGCGTTCCTGGGGTGCGGGAGAGGCCCGGGTCGACGACTAGGACTCTTGTGCAGGGCGGGAGACCGTCGGGTCGGGCGTATGCGTTTAGGTGGCGTTGGAAGGAGTGGGCGAAAGTCATGAGGGAGAGTTTGCTGAGGGCGTAGATGCCCTTTTTCGGTGGGGGAGGGGTAGTAGACTTGGTCTTGGATTTGTTCTTTGTCGAGGGTGTGGGAGTATTATTTCCGCGCTTCACGACGTCCAGATCGAATTTAGCCCCGATGTAGCTGGAGCAAGTCGCGAAGACGACTCGGACGTCTCGGTGGGCTGGTTGCACACGGAGTGCGGGGCTGAGGATGCTGAGGAGGTGGAAGTTGGCGAGGTAATTGACCTGCCATTCCTCGTCGATGCCGTCGATGGTGTTTTTGCGTGCGCTGGATGGTACGGCGACGCCGCCGCATAGGACGACGGCGTCGAGACGTCGGGGAGGATTGTTGTCAATCCATTTCGTGGCAAAGGTGCGGATCGAGTGTAGAGAGGAGAGATCCACTTGTTCGGCGTAGATGAGTTGACTGCCCGTTGTACGGCGCAGGTCTTCAATGTATTCGACGAGGAAGAGGTCCGAGGGGGGTTGCTTGGTTAGGAGGATGACTTGGGCGCCGCGAGTAGCTAGTTCTTGGACGACGGAAGCTCCAATGCCAGACGTACCGCCCTAGAGATACAGTTGTTAGTAAAGGAATTCAGATAGCGATCATGGGGAATTCGTACTGTCACCATCACCACCTTAGAGTGCATCAACCGCTCGGAGGTGTTGCGTGCTCCGCCAAAGTAATACTTCAGCGCGGCAAGCAGGAGAAGCCATGGCGCTGTCTTGATCACAGTCCAGGCATATGGAATTGAGCCAATGCCCTCCTGAATGCCCTGAGCAATGAGAGGAATGGGCATGATGAACGGCGTACACTGGGCTAAAAATAACGAGAGAAGGAGAAAAAGAACGTGGAGCTGTCCGGAGACTCGGAGTGTACGTGGCTTATCGCCCCCTTATCGGGTTCTTATCGATCTTATCGCCACTGACCGTCGCGGCTTCGTCTTGGCTTTCCCAGAGAGCTTTCTTTTTGCATCTTTCTGCTCTGAACTGCCCCCACAATGTCCAACTTCCAAGAGGAAGATGGCGAGGACTATTATCTCCCTCTACAAGACCAGCGGGTGTTTGGCGCGGGTATACGGCGTAAACGTGTACCATTCGTGCGGTCATCCGAGCATGAGCTCAATACGATAAACCCGGCACGCCCTTCGTCTATACCTCCGGGACCGAGTATCGCAGACACATACCTCTCGATCGTGCTTAAAAAGCCGAATACAAGCACATCACCGAGTACACCTACAGATCGAGAGGCATCAGCTCCAGTGCGCACCACAAATTCCGCGCCGTCTACATCAGAAGCCATCTCCCCTCCGCCACCTGCTCCTACATCCAAGGCCCAATCCACCGATCACTGCGAAATATGCAACCTCCCAATATCCTCAGAGCCCGGTTCAGACGACAATACAGATACGTCCACCTCCCGACCTCACGAGGCCTCCCTCGCCCACCAAGTCTGCCTCCAACACTCACATCCACCCTCCCATCTCGACCGGACCCGTACCGGCTTACGCTACCTCTCCAACTACGGATGGGACCCGGATAGTCGTCTCGGCCTTGGCGCAACAGGCCGTGAAGGTATCCGAGAACCCTTGAAAGGCCGGATCAAACGTGATACTGCGGGATTGGGCACGGGTCTGGATGCAGATGGAGATCGGATACGAGTGCCACCTCCCAAGCCGAAGAAGGTTGAAAAGTTGAATGTGAAACAGGCGCGGAAGGGGGCATTTGAGGCTAGGAAGAGGGGGGAGAAGCTTAGGAATTTGTTTTTCCAGAGTGACGACGTGTTGAAGTATCTTGGTGAGGATGCGTGAGGAAGTTATGAAACACAACTATGGAGTATGGTTTGTGAGATATATGATTATGATACCCATTGATAGAGAATACAGCAGGTGAAGCGATATTCGAATTGAAAGTCCCTTGATGCCGACCTCGAATGAGTTCGTATGAACTAAGTTACTCAACTACGACGCTTCGCTGAAGAATCGATTCTCCGGTCTCTCTAGGCCGAAATGCTCCCGCAGTGTTGAGCCCGTATAATCCTTGCGGAACAAGCCTCTGCGCTGCAGCTCTGGGACCAATCTGTCCGTGACCTCTTCCAGTCCCTGGGGCAGGAAGGGAAACGTGCAAGTGAACCCATCGGATGCCTCTTCCTTCAACCAAGTCTCCATCTCCTCGGCAATATCACTAGGCGATCCCAAGAAGGCGAGTCCAGAAAAACCACCATATCGCTGAGCCAATTGTCGAACCGTCAAATTCTCCTGCTTCGCCAACCTCTCAGCACCCTCCCTACTCGTCTTGCTCGCGTTCGTCTCCGGCAAGTCTGTCGGCAAAGGCCCATCCGGATCAAACCGACTTGCATCCACCCCAAGCACGATGGACAAGGACGCAATAGCGCTGTCATAATGCACCAGACTATCCAACCTGAGTCTCTTCTCCTGCGCCTCCTGCTTGCTATCCGCAACGATAATCAACGCCGCAGGCAAGATCTTCAACTGCTCCCTCTTCCGCCCAGCCTTCTCCACCCGACCCTTAATATCCGCATACAACGCCTTCGCAGCCTCGATATCCTTCGGACTGCAAAAGACCACCTCGGCCGTCTCCGCAGCCAACTGTCTCCCCGGCTCGCTCTGCCCAGCCTGCACGATAACAGGCCATCCCTGCGGCGGTCTCGCAATATTCAACGGACCGCGTACCTTCAACTCCTCCCCCTCGTGATTCAACACCTGCATCTTCCCAGGATCAAAGTACTGCCCCGTCTCAACATCCCGCGTAAACGCATCATCCGCAAAACTATCCCACAACCCGGTAACGACGTCGTAGAACTCTCGCGCCCGCTTATACCGATCCCCGTGGGCCATATGCTCATCGAATCCGAAATTATGACTCGACTCCGGATTACCCGTGGTCACGATATTCCACGCAGCCCGGCCACCGCTAAGGTGATCTAGACTCGCGAACCGCCGTGCAACATGATACGGCGCATCGTACGTCGTGCTGGCCGTTGCCGCGAGGCCGATTTTCTCTGTGACCGCGGAGAGTGCGGAGAGGAGAGTGAAGGGCTCGAAGGATGTCACTGTGTGGCTGCGTTTGAGGGCTTCGACGGGCATGTTTAGGACGGCGAGGTGGTCGGCCATGAAGAAGGCGTCGAATTTGGCGGCTTCGAGCTTTTGGGCGAATTGGGTGATGTGTTTGAAGTTGAAGTTCGCGTCTGGGTAGGAACCGGGGTATCGCCAGGCTCCGGTGTGTAGAGAGACTGGTCTCATGAATGCTGTGAGGTGTAGTTGGCGGTTGTGTTGGGAGTCTGCCATTATTGATTGTGGTTGACTGGAGTTTGGAGTGATGAAGTAGTGTAGATGGTGGGATCTAGTTCTATTTCTAGATGGTTTTCAGAATAGATTTCGAATTTGGTAACACAAAATTATAGCTTTATATCCCGCTGCTTGTAGCTTCACGATTATCGGATTTATAATCTCATTTATAATCCCCGGCGTTGAAGCCGGAGTACGACATGGCGTGCTGCTGCAGGCAGCTCGCGCAAGATCTCACCAGTACTAGTTTAGACTTGCAGGATGACGAAGAGCTCCATCGTTGATCTAGATAAGCATTCTATCGATAACCAATTGATACTATTTCTTTAGACTCGGAAGCATTCAAAAGTAACTGTACGTCGATTTTTATCTCAAGCCTTATATCTCTGCCATCCAGCGCCTTCTTTCTATGTTGCAACCTCCAATCTGAGCGTACGCCCTCACTCCTCAAGCGGGAAACCATATCCAACCAGCATAGCCGGCTCATCAATGTTATGGTGTTGATAGCTGTATCGAGAGTTAGCAAAATGCGGTGTTGGTTTACAGGGATGAAGGTGAAAATAATACCTCAGGACACCAACCGCACCAGGGTCAAGCATCAAAGAAAGAGGGAATTCCAAGGGATATCCAAGCCAGCGCTTGGTGAAGGCACGAAGAAGGTGGCCATGAGCAACGAGTACAACATCGCAATGCTTCTCGCCGTGCATGTTACCCCGGTGAATGTCACGGATCTCTGCAATGAGGTCATCAATGCGGTCGGTGACTTCTTGCGCGGATCTGCAAAGGACGAATCAGTTATAGTTCCCCTCAAACACACATGATCAAATATTCTAGCTTGATCGGGGGGAGGTTCAATGCCACTTACTCTCCACCCTCACAACCATCACGCCAAATATCCCACGGCTTCTCAGCATCCAAACCATGCTCCTTGCGCAAAGCCCGAATCTCCTTCGTCAAAAGACCCTCATACTGACCATAATCCCACTCAGCAAGCCTCTCAGTCTCACTAATCTTGTTCGCATCCTTCAGCACCTGCTGATCACCCTCGGAGAAGGCAATCTGGAAAGTCTGCATCGCGCGCTTGCGCGGACTAATGTACACATGCGCAAGGTGAGCCGGGTCAATCAGCTTGCCGGCTCCGACAATCATCTTGCCAGAGGCGCGGACTTGGTTCTGGCCATCTTCTGTGAGGTCTAGCTCGGTTTTACCGGTGTATTGGCCACTCTTGGACCAGATTGTTTGCCCTGGGGGTGGTGTTAGAATGCGGCTTGAGAGAAGCTGATACTATGCTAGGTTCTGCACGTACCGTGTCGGTAGATGAAGACACGGGGGGTACCGGCGTCCTTGTCAGGCATTGTAGATAAAATGTATCACTGGGTTTGATGTATGTACTAGAATTGAATTCAATTGAATTCCCTGAATAATTGCAGTGAATTGATTGGGGAAGTGGCGGGTCCGTGGGGGGGCAGAAGACGAAAAAAGAGAAACCCCGCGGTGCCAATCGGGTCTTCACCGGTGCCCGCTACGTACGGAGTAGTTGTGGTTGAAGGAAACCCCATCCAATAGAGAATAATAGGATCATCCCGTGCGTTCTATACGATTGGAAAGGAATAATTTTTGCACTGTACCTATGAGATGAATCATCTCATACACGCATTGAAACTCCAATTTTATCTGTTAAGTTGGAAAAGTACATGATGGTGAATAATATACGGAAGCATACAAGAAGCACCTGGTATCCTTGAAACTGAAAGACGAACAGCACATCAACCCCAAGTTCCACCGCCACCACCTCTGCCTTGTCGCCGTTGGGCTGAGAGACGCCAATCGTCCTCGCCAGCAAACCGATTGTGCAGAGGCTGGATGCGCTCGGCCTTCTTGCGCTTCGACAAGCGATCCGTTGGCGCAACCTTGAAGAAGGTCGGCGCCGCCTCGACAAGCCATTTCGGCTCGATAGAGGTTGTGCAATGCATGTACTCCTTGGTGGTAAGGACCAAAGTGTGATAGATGACATGCTCGGAGGGCTTGCCGAAAAGCGCGGAGCTCGGGTGCATGTACACCGGCGTGCCTTCGACGAGCGTCTTATATCCCTCTTGAGGATCCTTGCGAGCCGCATTCCGGAAGAAACCAGTGCAAAGTGCTTGTCGCACCATGGTAGTGTCCCGTCCACAGGAGACGATCTTGTGACGGTAGCGGTTCATGATACCGAGAAGCTGCTGGCGCACATCTTGAGCACGGCGGATCTGTCGGGCCTGGATGAAATTCTCGAAGCACCAGGCGTTGTTGAACTTGGAGTTCTTCCAGCCGTTGTACACATTCAGCAAGGTGAGATGGTCGCCGTGGGGATCATGGAACTTGGCTTTCTTCTGATCGGCCTGTTGCTGCTTCTCCTTGGGACGGTAAAAGACCGACTGGATGGAAAGCATGGCGACGATGCTGAGAATCTCCTCGGAGCATCCCATGTCAACGGAGGCGATGAGAACCTTCGCAAGAGCTGGCTCCATGGGGAAGTCGGCCATTTTGCGACCAAGGCGAGTCAAGAGACCTTCATCGTCCAGTGCTGACAGGGCATACAGCTCCTCAAGGGCAGTCAACATTGTATTGGTGGGTGGCGGATCCATGAAGTCAAAGTGAAGAAGGTCATTAATGCCCATTGCTTTGAGCATGAGAATGGTATGTGAAAGATTTTGGCGTTGAATCTCGGGGATAGTGGTGGGAAGCATTTCAGACTGATAAGCAGCCTCGGTGTATAGCCGGAAACATTTGCCTGGTCCTGTTCGTCCGGCACGGCCAGCTCGTTGCTTAGCTTGTGCTTGAGAAATAGGTGTGACCACAAGAGAGTCCATGCCAAGCTTGGGGTCGTATGCATTCTGCTTCACGAAACCAGGATCAATGACGTAGTAAATATTATCAATGGTGATAGAGGTCTCGGCGATGTTGGTAGCAATGATGACCTTCCGGCCACCAGGCGGGGCGGGCTCGAAGATTCGGCTTTGCATCTCACTAGGAAGCGCGGAGTAAACGGGAAGAATGACCAGCTCGGGCACTGTTGGGCCGAGAGCTTTCATCCGCTCGTACAGAATCTCGCATGCTGTGTCAATCTCTTCTTGTCCTGTAAGGAAGACCAGAATATCACCACCCGCCTCTGTCAAGTGAATCTGCATCACAGTAATAAGAGCAGCATCCAGGTAGTCGGATTCGGGCTCTTTCGAATACATGATCTCGACGGGGAATGTTCGTCCAGGAATTGAGAAGATGGGGCAGCCGTTGAAGTATTCCGAGAACTTTTCGGCATCCAGCGTGGCGGAAGTGACAATCAAACGGAGGTCAGGCCGTCGCTTGATGGTCTTCTTCAGCAATCCAAACAGAATATCGGTGGCAATCGTGCGCTCGTGAGCTTCATCAAGCATAATGACGGAATACTTCTTGAGGTCCGGATCCATGAGAATTTCTCTCTGAAGCATTCCGTCCGTCATATACTTGATCTTGGTCTCGGGACTAGTACAGTCCTCGAAACGGATCGTATATCCGACCTCCGCGCCCAGTCTGCAGCCAACTTCTTCTGATACACGTTTCGCCACGGACATGGCAGCAACACGACGAGGCTGAGTACAGCCGATGATACCATTGTTTCCATACCCGGCCTCTGCCAGGTACTGGGTCAATTGGGTGGTCTTTCCAGAGCCAGTATCACCAACCACGATCATCAACTGATTGTCCTTAACGGCATCAAGGAGTTGTTTGCGGAACTTGAAAACGGGCAAGCTTTCACGCTGTTGCTTGATGGGCATGTCGGTCCGCTTGCCAAGAGACACGTTCTTGCCCATGGTCACTCTCTTCCACTCAGGAACTGGCTCGTCTTGCTTTTGTTGGGTATTGCGAAGATCCGCGGCGAACCTTCGATCCTCTGGCGCGACCATGGGATCCTGCCACTGGGCATTTAGATCGACTTCGGCTGCCCGTTCAGCAGCCTTGTCCTGTGCCTCTGACTGTTTCAATTCGCGTCTCTCTTTCGCAAGATTGGTGCCAGACATGGCAGCACGGTTCATTGAGCCATCAGGAGCCTTGACAACACGAATGGGTGACAACTCAAGTGACTGCTTCGTCTGGCCGGCCAAGAATGGAGGCTCCTCGTCCCTGACCTCAATGTCCACATCCTCCTCCTCTTCAAAGGTTCCCTCGCCCTTAAGGGTAGCATGGTACTCCTCCTCGAGATCAGGGTAATCCGCGGCAGATGCAACACCGGATGCAATGAGCTGTCTGATCTCCCAACGCTCAGGGGAGGTCATGCGTTTCCGATTCCTCATGGGCCGGCCATTTGATCCCTCGATAACGGGCACCTCGGAACTAAGGTTGCCATATCTGTCCTCGCTTGAAGCGCCATCAAGACGTTCCATATTAGCACCTGACGCGAGACGCTTTTGCGGGACAAGATCCATTCCAGTTGCCTGGTCCACCTCTTTCATCGATAATCCAATGCGATTACCCTGAATGCTGACAACCTTGACCTTCACCGGCTGTCCGCGCGATACCAGATCGGATGGATGATTCACTCGCGCTCCTTCTTGCATCGCCGATACGTGGACAAGGCCGTCTACCTTCCCTTGGACACCTCGCAGGTTGACAAAAGCACCAAAGTCCTTCACACCCGTCACTTGTCCATCGTAGACCTTGTACAGAACTGGCGCATCATCCAACTCGACAGGAGGGGGCCGGCGGAAGTCCTCGTCTTCATCTCTGTCGCGATCTCGGCGTCTGCGGCGGTCGCTGTGGCCGTTGCGGTCGCCCTCCCGGTCACCGTATTTGCCAATCGACCTTCCAAACTCATCAATGAAATCGTCGTTCTTGCTGCGTCGGTGTGTGCTGCGCGATCTTGAGCGGTACTTGTCTCTGTGACGGCGTCCGCGGTCATGGTCATCGTACTCGGGGCTGCGACTTCGTTTCCTGCTGCGGTGGTCGTCTCGTGGGGCGCGGGGCTTATCATCCTTGGCTTTTCCAGCCAGTCCTTCAAGCATTGCGAATGTGTCGTCCATGGCGCCGGCTTGCGCATCGGTTTCGTTGTCGGCCGGGCGATCCAGGTAGTCATCTTCCTCCCAGCGCTGGCCTCTGTCTGGGACAGCAAGGCCCTTGAACACGCGAGACTTCTTTTCCAGAGCGTCCAGCTCATCCATAATATCGTCGCCTCCGCCACCCGAGTCTCCATTTTCCTGTTTCTTCCCTTTGTACTTGGGGTGCATCGTGAGCACCAACCGGTCGACACTCTCCATCAGACTCTGCGGGAACTCGGCGCCCATTTCATCGAGACTTTTCTTGAATTCCGGAAACAAGCCATTGCATTTGAGATGCTGGTCGATCACGAATTCCGCCAGCGTCTTGTCGTTAATGCCTAGGTAGTTCTGGAGCTCGTTCGTCACTCGCGACACGAGCGACAACAGCTCCAGCGATTCCAGGTCATCCATGGTGGCGACCGTGGAAAAAGAGCGACAGAGATGAAAGAAATGCGAGGCACAAACGAGAGGGGTTCCGAGTGAGCGAGTGCGCGAAACACTACCTGGTGATCGACGCTGTCCTCCGCGAGCAAAGAGGTGAATGCGGCGGAAAATCAGTCTGGCCGAAGTTGCCACCGATAAGCGATAAGCTCGACCAAGGTACAGCATGCACCATGCCATAGCTATATCTCAACTACTTTTGAGACAGTCATTCATATGGCTAGAAAGACAAGCTCAAAGATATTCATGTCCAACCGTCTAATTCTAACTTTCCTTGATATTACTAGACTTGGACTTTTTCAGATTATCAATCATACATGTGGGAGGAGTGAGTTTTCCGTGGCCGGAGAGGATGTCAAGGTTTATACAACTAATATACAAGTATTATTACATTTTCTTCAGTCATGCTGAAATGGATTTCGACTCATTGGCCTCAGAACCATCAGAGCCTCTCTCCAAGTCTTCAATGAGATCGTCCTCCGGAAGATCATCCTTGAAGGCATCGTCGGAGCTTTCCTCAACTGGACTTTCGTCCAACATTTCACCACCAGATGAAGTTGGTTGGCTGTCCGTAGACTCGTCTTTAGATAAGTCTACTTGCATTGCCTCCTCCCCTTCGCCATGAGGAGACATGAGATCCTCATCAGAGATGATGCGCATCTGATCAAGCTTCTGCTTCTGCATCGCGATCTGACGTCTGAGGGAAGCATTCCTTCGCAACTTCTTGTTGGCCGAGAATTCGGTCAACGCCCGAATCATCCTCTCTTCAACAAGCTCTTTCACATGAGCCGCAAGAGTCCGGTCTGTAAAGATTCCTCCAAATCGGAAGCTCAGCCACGAGTACAGAATGATGGATCTGTGTAGACTCTCTAACGCATGCAAATATTCCTTGTTTCCAGAGACTCCCTGTTCGAGAATCTCAAGGTCGAGGCTTGGAATGTCCAGTAATCGACCACGCGTGTTTTCAGCGACACAGTCGGCAAAGGACCCACAAACCATGCGAGACGATTGATCTTTGGTTTCCATGGGTGCAGCTATGAGCGTGAGCTGGTCATGAATCCGCAATCCCTCCACAGTATCAACGATCCCCGCGTTCTCCAACTGGCTGTCTGACTCGCACATGAAGAATAATGGGTCAACTTGAGCGATTTCCATCAACCGCTTGATTAGGTACTCAAATGGTACACTTCTTGGGAAATATGCTGCAAACTTTTGGAAGGCAAAGTCAGGCGGCCAAATTCCCGCAGCCCGAAGCGGTGGGGGTTCCGTGTTCATTGCTTGTTGGATATATGGAAGGTCGACTTCTTCAATGCAAGTGACGAGGCCAACGTTAGGCTCAGAGGAGTCTTCTGAGCTATTCTGGTCATTAGCCGGACGATAACGGCCAGCACGTCCGCCAATCTGCTTGATCTCAGGCACCGATAGACGTTGCAGGCCAGTTGGTGTACGTTTGATGAGTGTCTCGAAGATGACACGCTTGCAGCTCCTTTTAGGGGTCAGTGAGGCTCGACCACAGCAAGCCATTGCGGAGTTAACTTACAAATTCAATCCCATGCCAATCGCATCACTTGCCACAAGGAAATCGTAGTCATTATCTGGATCGTTGAATAGACTGGCCTGCTGAGTCCGAATCTCGGCCGGGAGACCACCGTAGACAATAGCCACACGGCGCCCAGTCAACTTCTCGATGTCTGCTTTCAAAGCATGGATACCAACCCGGGAAAAGGAGACTATGCAGTCACCCTTCTCAAGTTTGTTCAAGTTGCCCCTCAAACTATGGGGCATCACCTCTAGAGGATTCAGCCGCTCATATCGATGAATCTCCAGATTATCGCCCGTGAGAGCGCATAATTCGCGAATGAGTGGCACAGCACGGGTTTCACCACAAAGATGAAGCTCTTTAACCTGCGCTCCAAGTACAGCTCGAGTCCATGCCCAACCTCGCTTAGGATTGGCAATCATCTGGATCTCGTCAATGACTCCAACGTCGAACTCGCGTCCCACGCCGACCATTTCCACCGTATTGCTGATGACGCGGGGAGTCGCTCCATTTTCTGGAAGCTTGACGTCGTCTCCTGTCACCAAACTGACGGGGACTCCCTTGTCCTTGAAGCGGTGGTATACCTCCTGCGCCAACAGCCTCAAGGGACCTGCGTAGAACCCGGACTTGCATCCCTCCAGCCTTTTCAATGCGTGATAAGTCTTTCCGGAATTTGTCGGACCGACATGTAGATGGATCGTCCGTTGGATCGAACGTGCGCGAGGGTACCACTCTGCGGGATATCGGAAATCAGCCACTTCTCGCTGTCCTTCCAAATTCGGGGTCGAGAACATCGCAGTCATGCTATCGGCATAAAGAATATATTCCAGTTCATCTCGAAGACCCTGTTCTCCAGATCGCAGATAAGCCTTTTGCAGGGCCACTTTGATTCGCCGATAGGAGCTTCCTGAGCCTGGTTTCTCGGTAACTTTCGCTTCATCTATGCGACAGGCATTTATCATCTGGCGCTCGAATTGGCCCCATGCTTCTGGAAGCTGGCCTGTGTTCTGTAGCCGGTATTTGATATCACGGAGAGCCGTCTCTACCACTCGGCTGAAATCCCGCGTCGCTGCAATATCCTGTCGGGCGGATTGTCGAGTCGTGGAGGACTTTTTCTTCAAGGATTTGCTGAAGACACCATTGCTGCTATCCTCGCTTGGATTGGCCTTCGGCTTTTGATTCCGCTTCGATCGTTGGAGCGCCGGAGTCGTGGTGAAATGTCGTTCAGCAGGCCGAGTTAGTGATCTCAAGGCGCAGAAGAGTGAGCGGCTGCCTCTGCCAGTCCATGACTGCATTCCTGCACGCTGGGAGCGTTGGCGAGCAAAGATAGGAGGAAAGACTGACGCCAACAGCCAAGATCAGGGGGTATCCGACGATAGAAAGCGGGATTGGACAAGGGAGAGCGATGGGCAGAGCCACGAGACAGGCGGGTTTCAGCGCGGTTTCAAAGAAAAAGAATCAAAGTTGCGCAAGCTGCTTATCGGGATGAGTTCCCTGGCGCGCCACCCGGAGATCCACTTCTTCCCTGTCGAAGCTCCCCCCAATGGTGGGGAACCCTCTCCTACCAATATCCTGCCAATATACCTCCTACGACCACCTTTACGGGCCACCTAAGTCCCTTGCGCACCGCCTCAAATCGCCTATCTTGGGCTTCTGGCGCATTGTACTGTTCTTTCTCGTGCACCTCCGTCGGTTCCGTCCCTTCTGCAGTACCAGTCCCGTGGGCTGCCCGCCAACATGGGCTCCTCCATCATCGACATCCAGCGCGACAGTACGCGGCCTTCTGTTGATTACCCTCTCTAACGATGGCAACTGACCTCTTCTTGCTTTTCCACAGTTATCCTCAATACGATCCGCAATGTCGTCGGCAATGACGTGGGTTGCATTCCCTCCCCTCCCCTCTACAACGGACGCTGATGACCGCCACCTTCGTACAGTGGAAAGTTTTGGTGGTGGATGAGGCCAGCCGAAAGCTGATCAATAGCGCTGTGAAAGACGAAGAAATCCTGAACCTGAATGTCTCCAGTGAGCGAGTCCCCGACCCTTTGGCGCCAAGGTCGGTCTGCTAAAACACACCACCCCGCAGACATCGAACAAATCGAAAACCGCCGGCAGCCCAATCCGGACATGAGCGCGCTATACATACTGTCGCCGCAGTCATGGATTGTCGACTGTTTGATGGCCGACTTCGAGGTTGGACGATATAAGAAGGCATACTTGGTTTGGACCTCATGTGCGTGCTGGCGAGATGGAGCTTCCGTGGAGTGCTGGTAGCTGACGAGGTTGACAGTCCTCGACCCACAGCAGCGTCAACGTCTTGATCGATCTGAAATGGCCCGGAATAACATCGCCGACTACCGGATCTTGAATATTGACTTCTACCCTCGCGAATCGCACCTGGTCACCTTCCGCGACCCATGGAGCTTCCCGGTGTTGTTCCACCCGGCCTGCAACGGATTGGTCCGCAAACATCTCGAAGAATTGGCTCAAAAGGTAGCGTGCCCTATATATCAGAGTGAGGGTTACGGGCACCCGTATACTGATCGTGATGAAGATTGTCTCGCTTTGCGCCTGCCTCGGCGAGTATCCTGTGATTCGGTATTACCGGCCGCGTGCCCCGACTCACGAAGCTGGTGTACTTTGCTCCCACCTCGCCCGTTTCATTCAAAGCGAATTAGACCAATTTGCGCAGTTCCAGCGTGACTTCCCTCCTCCGTCGAACCGACCCCGTGGAGTGCTGCTTGTTGTTGACCGTTCTATGGACGTCTTCGCGCCACTCCTCCATGAGTTCACGTACGGGGCCATGGTGTTTGATCTGTTGCCAGTCAAGGATGGAGAAAAGATCACATATAAGACTCTACTCAACCAAGGCAAGCCCAACGAGGAGCTGAAAGAGATGGAGATTGGCGAGCACGACAAGGTCTGGGTAGACTATCGACACATGCACATGAGAGATGTGCTCGAGAAACTTGGTGATGATTTTGCCAAGTTCAGAGCAGCGAACCCACAATTTGCAGAAGAGTGAGTTTAGTTAGAGCGGGAGATTATTTGACTTGTGTTCTTGACTAATAGTGGGATCCGTAGGAACGAAAAACTCAGCGTGAATACGATCAGGGACATGTTGGTTGGCTTGAACGAATTCACAGAAGGCAAAGACGCGTACACACTGCATTTGAATATGGCAGAGGAGTGTATGAAATTCTTCCAGGAGCGTAAGCTCATTGAGGTCAGTTCCATTGAACAGTCCTTTGCAACTGGACTCGATGAGAATTTCAAGAAAGCCAAAAACTTGGCAGCGCAACTCGTTCAACTGCTAGATGATGAATCCGTCATCCCCCCGGATCGACTGCGATTGATCCTATTGTATATTATGTACCGTGGCGGTTTACTCGGCGGCGACATCCGAAAGCTAATGGCACATGCCCAGCTTCCAGGCCAAGATGGCCAGGTAATTGCCAATCTGGACCTTCTCGGAGTGCGCGTGGAGAAACCACTCAAAGACGAAAAGCCGCCGGCGCAGCCTTTGTTCAACCGCAAGAACCCAGCTCCGGACCCGGAGGAGCTCAGCCTGGCCCGCTATGATTTGAATCTCAAACAGATGCTTGAGGAGCAAATCAAGGGCACGTTGGACCAGACCACATTCCCTTTCACAAGACCTAACACCGAAACTGATGGCGCAATGGCCGCCCAGGAGACGCTCTCCCAGCAAGCATCTTTGCGCAGTGCCAAACCAACCTGGGCGCGCACTCGCGCTGTTGATCAGCCGCGCCAGCGCATGATTGTCTTCATGGCTGGTGGCGCCACCCACTCCGAGGCTCGTGCCTGTTACGAAATCTCTCAGGCTTACAACCGGGATGTGTACCTAGCCACCACCCACATGCTGACCCCAGCGCTCTTCATACGTCAAGTCAGGGATCTCAGCGTTGACAAGCGTCGTTTGGATCTCCCAATGGACCGGCCGAAGCCTACTGCCCCTGCTCATCTGTTCGAGAAAAACACACCTTCACCCGCCCCTCCTCAACCACAAAAGAAGCCTGTCCCACCGCCCAATCTCAACCCGCCTGTAGCCCCGGGGGACATGATGGCGAAACTGTCTCTGAACAACGGATCGGCATCTTCACCTAGCGGCAAGCTCGGCAAGAAGGACAAAGATAAGAAGGATAAGGACAAGAAGGACAAGGAGAAGAAGTACCGGTTCTTCAAATAGCTGGCTAGCAGAATCGTTCAACCTCAAGTTTCTACATACTTGATCCCCATCTTCCTGCTCTCCGTTCAGCGCTACTTTGATACCATCTTTTCTCTGTTAGCTTAGTTCGTTTGGTCCCAAGAATTCAGAAGCCCATCGCCAACCTTAGATCAGGCTCCACGATCAGTCCTCGAACATGGCTGCTGGTTGTTCTAGGGCTTGTTGGCTAAGAAATGGGACGTGCAATAGACATGCCAGGTGGGAGGTCAAACGGAAAGTCCAAACGCACGAATTTGAGGTTTTGTAAATAGTATACGAAGATGCCCGTACCTAGGTGCGATGTTGAATTCCACTCCTTGTCAATCTCAGGCGGGGGCTGCTAGTTCCACGGTCTTAGGTTTAAATGCGTCTCTGTTGACTGAGAGTCTCCATCCTTCCAACTCCATCCTCCGGGAGTGGAGAAATATATCTGCGTAGGTACCAGGCAGTGGAGGCTTTCAGAACACTTGGTGCGACTTCAGACGAAGCGCTAGATTTTTATTCAGCTTTATACTGGGTTGTTCAGTCGTGAATTTGCGAATTTGCATCGAGGAAGAAGCCTTGCAAAGTGAAAAGGGGACTCTGGAACAGTCCACACAAGTGGCTGTCTGGAGTATCCAGTACGTTTAAAGCTGAAGGGATTTGCGGAGTGGCTCCAGCCAATCAGCACACGTGAAATCTCGAGGGCATCGGAACATCAAGACTCTGAAAAAAAAATAATACCGTCGTCACCAACGCAACACCACAATAAAATGGCGCACATTGCCGAGCATCCCTCTCGGGCAAAGCGCAGAAAGCTTGACGATGAACAGACCAGCGAGGATGTGAATTTCACCTCTCCCTCTCAACTGCGCGAGCTGCTGCTTTTCCAGCAGAACGCTCCAACCGCCAAGCAAGGTGAGTGCCGGCCCTTGAAACCGTTGCAGGGCGGCCATTAATTCAGGACACAGGCATCCTCAAATTCAAGGAGTTTCTGGTGTCAATTGGTCAGACCGAAAAGGAGACCGACAAAGCCCAGAAGCTTCGTGTTCTGAAGGGCTATTGCGATAAGCAAATTACTCCCGGCAAAGAGGAAGACTCCTCGGTCTGCTTTCCGGACCTCATCCAGACCTGGGGCTTCGCCGATAGCAACAACAATGAGCCTCTACTAACTAATATTCCTTCGGTTCTGGCAATCTTTTTGAAGACCATCTCTCGTCAGCTCGAATTCCGGGAATTCGGTGTCGCTCTGTGCAAACACCTGCTGCAGAAGGACCAACTCAGACTTTTCAACCGTGGTTTGACGGCCACGAAGACAAAGGAGCATCTGATTTCTCCATGCTTGCGTCTTCTCACCGAAATTGTCACTTATGATGGTGGCGCTGTCGCTCGCAAATTGTATCTCAGCCGTTATATTACCTTCAAGCGGCTCGAAATCTTTTTGACACCTAACAAGCTGCAGCTTGAGGCGGCAGAGGATGATGCACCGAAGTCGACCCTTCGACGGAATGCCCTGAAATATCTCCTTGCTAATCTGAGGGTCCAGCAAACCTTGGAGAAGAGCGACATTATCGAGCAGCCGAAGCTTACTCGAGCGCTGCTTGAACACGCCCGGAAAGACTCTCGGGCGGACGTCTTGGAAATAATCAAGGCGGTCGAGCGGGATATTGTGCAAGATGAATCACTGCCACGCAAATCCAAGAGCAAGTTCTTCAATCGTTGGAACCTGGAGAAGTTGGTGACGCTCTATGGCTATGACCGCGAGTCTGATGAGCCCAATCCAGAAGGGACATTGATTGCGAATGAGATTCATCGGGTCCTGATGAATATCTGCAAGACCTCGGGTCTCGGCGTTCTACTTCCCGAGACGGGCTGGTACCCAGTTGGGACCGATCCCGAGACTTTGCCAATCGATGATGACGAAGCCATCGAACTGGGTCTCGACTCGCCTATTCACGTCGACAAGTACCGGGAGTTCGTCCCTGTGCGAAACAACTCCCTATCTCACCTGATTCAATGCCTTCGCCCAGATGTGGACAGTCTGCAGATCGAGTTGCTGGTCACCATCTTCAAGGCCGCCCCTGAATTGATCGCCGACTTTTTCACTAAGAAGACTATGTTCACGGCAGACCCCAAAGCTACCCCGTCATGGATGGCCGAGTCTGCTTTCCTCTTCTCGACAGTGCAGCTACCCGTGCCCACCAACTGTGGTTGGAAGGACAAGCAGCCGGCTCTGCCGCCTCCCGTGTCTATCGTCATTGAGAATGTTCTTCCCCGTCCTCTCAGCCAGAAAATCATGACCCGATGCCTGAACCAGAATGCCGAGATTGTCACTTTGTTCTCCGTGCGAATCTTGACTCTCGCATTCACGAAATTGCGTGCTGTTCTAAAGATCTTCCGAGCTGATCATGGACAAGCCCAGCTGTTCTGGAACCAGGCTTCTTCCAAGTTGCTCGCTGAGTTCTCTCGCCGGATTCCAGCCGTCAAAGATGCAATTCTTCTGTTCCGCCGAACTGCTAAGGAGGACTTGCAGCAGCAAGAGGCTGTTGCTGAGCTTTTGGCTTGTTACTACGAAGTGATGCCCGATATTGCGTTGGAGGAGAACTTTGATGTCTCATTGGTTCTCGTGGACGTTTTGAAGCGCCTGGAAGAGCCCAAGCTCAGTGCTGATGACTCTGAGATGCTCCTGAGCCAGTTGCAGAGTGTCCTCCAGATTGCGCAGCAGTCTGCCTCAATGAGGTGGTGGCAGAAGCCAGGTAAGCAGACATCTCTAGTAGTAATTCGTAAATTTGTCACCTAACTTATTCGCAGCATCTATGCAATATTCGCCATTCACCTCAATTCTCAAGGTTCTTGTGGAAACCTCGGACAAGGACTCTGCGCGTCGCATTTCGGCTTTGCTCAGGTCTGTCCTCACGGAAAACTCCGTCTTGCAGAACTTACCGCAGTCATTCAACGCCCTCCTGTCCAGTCTTGAAGATTCCGAATCAGAGACCTTGCACAAACAGTTGGTTTTTATTGACAACTGCGTGTCCCGAGTTGCGAAGAAGCCTGTCCACTACTTGGACTTGATCGGGTCCAAGTCCCAAGATGAAGCTGCCGCCAGCCCTCTTGTCGCAGCCATTGTTGAACAATGGCCTTTTGTTGTGAAGGCTGGGGATGAATCTGCTGAAACGGCCATTGGAACATGGATCGCCAAGTTGCTTGCGCACTTGAAACTTGCTGGAGAAAACTCGACTGCCTTGAAGGCTGCTCGTGTTGCTTTGGTTGAAGCTACTGAGACGAAGAAGACCCGCTCTCTGATCAAGAAATGTTTCAAGGGACAAGAGGATGTTGATGATGAAGACAAAATGGACGTTGACTCTGGGCCAGTCGCCCCGACGTCGTCCGACAAGCCATCGACAGTGGACCTTGATGAGATATTCGGCTTCCTGCCTACTGAAGGTACAACACATAACGCATTGCACAGATGGGAGAGAGAGGATCTCGAGCAAGCTGTTGAGCAAGGTCGTATTGCCGAGCTGGTGCTTTGTTTGTGTTCGGAGCATGAGGAAGTTCGGAGACAGGCATTTGCGAATATCGCTCGCTTTATGGGCCAGCTGAAGGTAGGCAACAACGTCCTTGAAAACACTTGAACTTTTGCTGACATGAAATTCAGGAATCTAAATACGTGGAGTGGCGTACTGTATATACCCTGACGGGTGAGCTTCTTGAGACCGTCAATAATATTGGTCTTGGGGAACCTATACCCTGGATCGTCGGTGAATGTGCCTCGAACTGCCTGAACATCCTTACGCATCCCCTGCACAAGGTGTATGGAAAGGTCAACAAGTTTTTGCAGAAATCTCCCGTGTGGGAAGTGGAAAAGATCCCGTCCTACTGGATTGACAAGATCTTCCTCAACGAGCCCGACTTGGACGACGGCTACTTCGATGAGATTGACTGGCTCCTGGGACTATTCGTGAAGGGTCTCCGCACTAAAGCCGTACGTATTCGAGGCATTTGCCCTTCTGCATTCGCAATTACTAATTATTCTTTAATAGGACATGGAAATCTACAGACGTGCGAACGTTTTCGAACGCATTCTTTCGCTCTACCAGTCCCCGACTCTCAACGAGGCGGCCCGACGAAAGATTCTGCATATTATCTACCGAGCTGCACAGGTGGGCGGCAGTACTACGCTGATCACTCGCGCGGCGGTCATCAGCTGGATTCAAGTTCAAGTTGCGGAGGCTGATGCGAAGGAAGTGGTATTGCTCGCGGCTTTGGCTCGGACGTTGTATGAGACGTCCGACCGTGAGCGAGTGGATGCATGGAGCGCTGGAACTGTCGAGCATGCTCTGGAGGAGATCTCGCAAGCATGAGATTGGACCATTTTTTGTACAATAATTTCAATACTGCCAATGTTAGGCAAAAAGATGACTAGATTACTCATATTGGCTCCGTTCCCAGATTTGGCGTCCGATGGCGAATTGAGGCATGGCATCTATGGATCTTTCTCCTTCTTTCCCTATTTCGGTTACGATGCCGATTTGAATAGTACGAAATGTAGTAATCTTCGACAAGCATATTTTCGTTTCTCAAAATAATCATCAACTTTACTTGTGTTCAAGATCGCAAACTTGTATCAGCCTGTCATGGCCGACCAGCCTTCGAGCAATGAACCCTTTACCATCGAAGGCGTTTTCGCCGACGAAGAGATCGCATGCCTCGAGAAATTTGCAATAATTGAGCCCGTCTCAGTGGAAACAAGCAATGGCGGAACCTGCACGGTCACAATGTCCCGTCTTCAGGTGAAGCCAGCACGACTATTGTTTCTCCCGGTTCCAAGCCAAGAAGACGATGAAATCGACGCAGGAAAACCCTGGCAACTGAACGTTCCCTTGGCTGAAGAAAGCCCCGCGGTTCTTGAATTCCTCGGCTTCACACCATCCACCGCGAGAGAGCTCTGGTCGGGGTACATTCACCAAAAGTCCACCTTGCCAAAGCCTCTCAAATTGATGGACTACCTATATGAACACATCAGTCTTCTGCAGACCCCAGCGTTTAGAGAAATGGATATAAACAAAGCACTGATGCTGATTGGTATTGAGAGAGCCATCATGCGGACCTTGTTCAATCCTACCTATTCTGGGGTAGTGAAATCGAACGGCCTATATAACTGGGTGAAGCATGCTCTGGGGGATAGGTACACTAGGATTCTTAAGTTGCATACAGAGCTCAAAAAACGTGCTGACTGGCTCATTGAGTGGGGAGATGATTGATTGAATTATTGGACTCCTACCCTTTGCTCTTCATAGCCTGGGATGTGCTACTTGATAATCCCGAATTTGACTTTTAAGCTCCTTGTTGAATCTTCAAGAGTACTGTAGATGAGATAAAGCCAATAATCTGAGGAATTTCCAGCCTTCATGTAAGAGAGGCATTGCACTTAGGAATACTTTCTAGCTGATTGTTTCAATAAAAGTTGGTATTAGACATCTTATGATACGTTTTCATTGAGTTTTGGAGAGCCATGCATAAGGAGAACCCGTACCTGGGAACGCCCACGTATGTAGATGTGTCTTGGAAAGGAAGCATGAGAAGAATTATTATCCATTTTTCCCACGTCATTCTTTGTCCTCGACTACCATACAAGCTTAGAAAAATTTCTTACACATAGAGATCAGTTTGGTTGTAAAAGAATCTTCTCTCATCTTCATCGTGACGCCCATCTACTATCAAAATCACGAAATAATGCAATACGCACGCACGAGCGAATCCCGGTTCCCACTAGAACTGATCGAGGAAGTTGACAGGGCGCACGAAGAAGCTACCGAAGAACACACTTCCTCACAGGATATCGAGCCTCGTGTCTTTGTGGTCGTCCACGAGAAGCAGGGGCGCGACGAATCAGAATTCATCATTGAGGGCGTTTTCCACACACTCAATTCGGCCAATGATCAAACGATAGACATCTTTGAGTCGCAATATCCTGATTATCCACGGTCTTGTTTCTATGCGCAGGGTACTTGGCAATTCATTGGAGAGAATTCGGTCGGCTGGTACGTGTCTAGGAATGGGACATTGTCTTTGGAAATTCATGACCATCAGGGGAATACTTGTCGAATTTATGCTGAAAAGCATTATGTTGAGTGATATTGAAGAAAGAAAGATTTCTTGTTTAATGAATACATTCTTTGAATTTGCTTGGACGGTGCTACTATAACTACCCTGCCGGAGCTAGATCGTTTGGTTATTACACATCGGCAGTCTGCAGTATCATTCAGGACACAGCCGCAGCTGTGACTTTTCGGAATAGATTCACATGATAGAAACAAAGAAATCGGATTGAAGAAATACTCAGAAGGTCTCCCAAGCATGAACAAGCGCTAGAAGGCCTTGGTCTCTTGGACACAGCTACAACAACAGTAGAGACGTTCCATAAAATCGAGCCCCCAACAAAGCTTCAACATCATCTCATCAGTCATACCTGAGCTATCTAGGAAGACAATTTAAATTATATCCCGAAAGAGATTTCCAACAAGAGGAAGTTGAAGCATATTTGGCTGGGCCATCTCTCCATTCTCTAGATTCAGATGTACATCAGACGCCAGACATCAAGCCACTGCAGTACACTCTAAGCTAGGTACAACAAGATGAGAACAATTTAACACAGCTTGACCAATATCAACGAGATGCCCTAGGCAAATATTTGTGCATAGCAACTGACCAAAAATGAATAGTAAGGTTGAGGGTTCTCCCCGACACGACTATTGCCAACTGGTCGACTCCCCCTATCAGTACATTCGCATATCAGACAGGGACAGGTCACGAGTGATGCCGCACACCCCTCCCTCTTCACTTTTACGATACCTCGCTTCGCACCAGATTCAAACATTTCCTTCTCCATTCATCACCTGTCTACATTGACCTTGCCCGACTACCACACCCTAACGTGGTCCTGCATCGCTCGGAGTATCTCCTGGTCCAAACCAACGATCTCCCCCCCTCCATCCTCACCGACCCCGACTCCGCCTTGAGCCTCGCCACAAAGTGGCTTACTGCTGCTTCTCCTCACTCAACCTCATTTTCCCGACTTTCGCTCCATCCACCCCTCTGCCCTCGTCTCCTCGATTATTCCTCCTACGTACCGAATCTTGAACCTTTGACACCAATTTTTACCGCCATCGTCATTCGTACTCTACCATCTCCAGCCTCCGCGTGGACCAATGAGAGGACCCTGAACTCTCGTGGATAAAGATCGCACACACCTTTTCCAGCCCAGGCCGTCATGGCGCGACGGTACGAGATCGATGAGCTGCTCTGGCTGCGCTCATCGCCTCTCGTCGCAAAACCTCCTGGCCTACCCCCGATTGAAGAATGGATGTATGTTCGCGAGTTCTCACAACCTCGGCCACTCCACATCCCCACAGCAAAGACTGACCTTATCACCCCCCTCTACAGGCCTCAACCTGACCCGACGACCCAAACCAAGCAACGAAACCCGCGTGATCCTAATAACCCATCTGAGACGACTACCAACAGAAGACCCAGCTTCTTTGAAGCTCGTCATATCTCCCGTGGCTCCAATTCAGGTAGGCCTTTCTCTCGGGCTCTTCGCTACCCGATCATTGGTCAATTTGTTCCTGCGATTGAGCTTGCTAACCCTTGTCACGGAATGGTATAGAAGACATCATCCTCGGCCCCCCGAAAACTGCCTTTGCGTCATCACGAATTGGTGGGGTTGGTAAAGGGTCGTTCGACCTGACGGACCGGTCCGTGCGACCAGGGGACTCGGATGAGAAGAGTGACCGGTTCAACTTCCGCGACAAATTTTTCAAAGATAAGGACGCTCCGGAGAGAGAATTGGAACGCCGAGATGGAAAGACTGCTGGTCTGAACGGCCGGCGCGGGGAAAGGGAGGACTGGAATGCTGGCCGTACTCCTCGTCGTGGGCTCGGAGCAGACGAGCAAGACCGCAAGCCGCGCCGCAACGGTGAATTTGACCGATGGGAGAACAGAGAAAATGCCCGCGATCCAAACAATGATCGAGGAATTCGGGATCGAGATGGCCGCCCCACCCCGAAAAAGGACGGACAGCCGGGACGAGCCAAGTTCGAAGGAAGCTGGTTCCGTGATGAGAACACCCAGGAGGGTGCCGATGCGGATGAGGATAAATCACAGCTGCGCAACCGAGAATGGCGCCGTGACCGACATGGCGCAGACCGCGACTGGACCCGCGGTGCTAAGCTTGAGCAAGAGCCCGAGTGGCTGGATAGTAACGACCGAGATGAGCCACGACGCGCGCATACGCAGGAAGACTTTGAGCGCTGGAAGGAGAGAATGAAGGCTGGATCTGGTGCTGGTCAGCAGGCTCCAGCTCACGATGAGAAGAGAGAGTTACCCACAGAACCACACATTGCTGCACAGCAGCCAGAGTCTCACGCTACTGACGGGGAGATTTTCAGCCACTCTGGTACTCATTTCATGCCAGATGCCTCGATGGAGCGATTCTTTGGCATGCTGGGAGATACGAAACCTCACGTTCCTGAAGTCAGCTCTCCGATTGTTGCTGAACAAACTCCCAAGAAAGACCCTCTAGGCGCTGGCATGAGCGTCAAACCCGGAAAATCATCTCGGTTTGCTGGGCTGTTCAGTCCGCCGCCGCCGGAGAGCCCTGCGAAGGAACCGGAGCCTCAGGGACCCTCGATGGCCATGCTCTTTGGTGGAGGAAGCCCGGCCAACGCCCATGATGCCGACCAGGAAGGTTTCCAGCGTATTTTGAAGATGCTGGGAGGTGGAGGCAATCGATCCAACACTGGCACTCCTCACCAAGGCGAACCGCTTCAGCATGCGCGCCCACCCCCGATGGCGCATCCCGAGCAGCAGCCACGCCCTATTCCCAATATGTCATCTCCGAGAGATTCTCTCCCGCACGCGGAGTACATGAGCCCTCATGAGCATCCTATGGCCCAAGCGGCTGGCAAAGATCCGCAGTCTCGCGAGAGAGAGCATCTGCTTCGGTTGATGCAACAAGTCCGCGTTGGACCTCCCTCGGGTCTTCCACCCCAGCATTCACCTCCGAGTGCAGGCGTGGCTCCTCCCCCTGGCCTGATGCCCGAAATGATGCCTCGTCCTCCCCCTGGACTTGGTGCTCAAAAGACACCAACCTTCCTCGATGACCCGGCCATCGCGAACATGCAACGACCGGACAGTGAGCAGCTTCGTCGGCGAGCTCCTAACGGACCCCCACCCATGGGCTACTTTGATGATGTGCCCTTCCCCCCTCAGGGTGGCCAGGGCCCTATGACTCCTGGTGGCTCCCGTCCTCTTCAGGGTCTGAACCAGCCTCCCATGCCGCTTCAGCGGCCTCCTGGACTGGAGCACATGCCACCTCCTGGCTGGGCGGGTCAACATCCTCCTCAAGGCAATGGACCTAGCCCTATGGGTCCTCCCCCCGGTATCCAGGCGCCTAACCGTGGCTTCCCGCCGGGTATGATGCCGATGCCGCCTCGTGGTCCCCCACCCGGCATGATGCCACCACCAGGCTACATGGGTGGCCCGCCACCTCCCCCTCCCGGTTTCCCTCATATGCCCCCTAACCCGGAGGCTATGATGGGAGTTGGCCCTGGCGGTCAAGGTCCCTTTGGTCCCGGCGGCCCCGGTCCCCAAGGCCCGCCTCCCTCATCTCGACACCTCCTAGAGATGTTTGGCCAGCCTAATGGCGGTGACGGCCGTGGTGGCATGGTCGGCCCTGGCCAGTTCAGGTAGGCCAAGCAAAGGCACGATGATCTTTGATGTCTGCTTTCAATCTACCCATCTTTTTGCTGCTCAATGAAATATGTGACAATTTGGGCAAATATGTGGTGGACAGCATGCGGCGCAAGATTTTCGTTTGTTTTCAACCCAGCCTGGTTACACGGCAACGTTGCATCCTATCGAGAGATCAAAGAACATCTTTTTGTTATTTCTTTTTCCTTGATGTATTTGCTGATGCCCATTTTCGGTTCTATGATGCCTCTGCTTGACGCTGCTTTTCGATAACCCTCAGCTCTGGCTTGTTCTGTGTTTTCCATTTAGCTGCATACTACCCTTCTGTGGCAGTTACCTCTTTTTCATTCTCCGATGTTCTTTGTATCCTCGAGGGGAGATGATGTTGTTGTATCTAGTGCTGGCTGTGAATGAGTACACTGTGGAGACGAAGAAATATGGTTGATACATCAGGTGATGGATCAACTGTGAAGCTATGATCCTGAGGAGGCTGGGAGTCTCTGAGATATCTGTAGACTCCTACTCTCATTGTAAATGGCTGCACAGTTATAACCAATCCATTACTTGATTCAGAACCAGTGATATTTGCATTCTTCGGCTATTAGGTACCTAATGTGTCGTAGAGACGTATTCGTAGTAACTTGATGTTATGCCGACCTCGGGAATCCTCGAATTTAATGATTTGTCTCCAAGATGCCTTTCCCTCCATCCATACAACAAACAACACCACGGGGTTTCAGACCCAGAACTGAGCAAAGCCTAAGTGTGATAGCTTAGGTATCTTTGCCTCTTTGTGACGGCCTTTCGGGATATATAGCCTTAGGAATCAGCAGTATGGCCAGAACGTATTCTCCCACTCGACGAACGGGAAATTTCAGGAATGACTGAATACTTCGTAGATCCAGTGAGATAAGTATTTCTCCAAGAACAAATCCTTTACTGACTAGAATGATAGGGCCCGGACGTACCTGAGAGATCATACAGTCTTTAAAAATGATGCACATCATCTCTAATGCAGTTAACTATGTTTGCTCCCGTGCATTTTTAAGCTCAACCAAGATGTCCTTATATACAACAGCCTATCTAAAATTTCTAAGATTAATACTCCGGGGTCCTTCCTAGTTAACCGACATCCAAAAGGGGACAGCAACCATCACCATAACGAAAGTAGTGCAGTGGACACCTGAACAACTTACTACTTTAATATAAATCCATTTCTTCGGACATGAACGTAGATTTCGTGCTCAGGCTTTCATTCTTGATCGAGACAGCGGGAATATCAAGCTGTCCGTAGAGCCGTTACTCGGCTTTATATCTTCGCCTGTGGTACTTAACAAGCTATCAGATTTTGACTTTTAAGGTTCCTAATATTACTGGTGTGCTTATCTCCGTGCCTCCAATCAGAAACATTCAGTATATCAATGAAACTTCCGATAGTAGATCATGGAGAAGGTAAGATGAACGGCCATGCCATGACATTCCGCTTTTTTAAACCCTTTTATATACCCTGAATAAAGACTCGGGTTAATGAACCAGGAAAATTCAATAACAGAGTCTAAACTGGCCTTACTGGACTTACAAGTCATACATGCTTATTCAACTATGTTCTCCAAATAAGCTTTTATATAGTCTTCACAGCTGGGGTACTTACTGCAAGCTGACCCGTAGCAACGAGCATGTCTAAACCTTATCCAGGGTCTCCTTGATCTCTATATTGGTTATTTTTCAATATAATCTATCTAATCATAATGGGAAATGATAGAATAGCCTTCAGTTTCTCGTTCAAAGTGAGCCTAACGATCTTCACAACCTCTTTAATACCCGGCACAATATCCACCACTGAGAGGAATAACCTCATCGTAACATCCAACCTTAGACACAAAATTCTGCTGGCATTAATCGTAGAGACCGCCTATCCCTATACCATATTTGGACAAACATGAGATGGCGCGTTTCGTCACTTCACTTCCGATCAAAACAAACCATCCGCATCCACCCTTTCGTCTGAATTTCTTTGCTTCCACAAATTTTCATTCACACTTCGAGTTTCGATATTTTCATATCGAAAATGGATGCAGGAGAGCAGTCTCGCGCCGACGGCGCTCACGGAGTAAGTACTATAAATGTGAATGTGATATTGCGGGGTCCGGATGCTGATATTGATGAACCTACAGAACGACATCATCCGTGAGTCGTCGTCGAGTCCAGAGCCACCTGGACCCTTACGACGTCGTTTCCCTCGTTTGCCCCGTCTGCCCCGTCGTTGGTCGTGGAGGTTCCGGATGCCCTCGCGGCATCCGATGACCTTACGATCCCACACTCGAGGGGTCGCCGCCTCGCCTTCGGGCTCATCTCTGGCCGGTGCTCAACCACCGCGCCGTAGGACCACGGTCCAGACGCCTCGTGGTAAGTTCATGAACGTCAATATGCTTGTCCGTTTGTCTGTTACTCGGATACAAGAGACTCCCGCCAATTTTATACTTCCATCCCCACACACGGCACCTGCCAGAAGGACCACCATGCACAACAGACGCATCCAGACTCTCGAAAAAGTAGCTGACAACGAGACAGAGAATGAGGCAGGCCGTGTCCTGGGTAACCCAGTTACCCCAAACCGACAAGCAGGTCGGGAGTGGTTCCACGGCCACTCGGAGACACAGAACTTTGTGATCTTCGAAGACGCTGAGGATCAAGAGTCCATCCAGGCTCGCACGCCAGTTCCCTACTCTGGCTCCTCGGAGGAGAGAGAGAACACCAACCTTGAGCCTAGGGAGGAACCCATCCCTCCTGGCAACACTGTCGACTGGCCAACCCCAGAAGCCGGCCCCCGCGACGTCTTCGGCCTTCCTTTCAACCTCCCGCTCCCCCTCCATCCCCCAACCGGTACCACCGCCGCAACCGCCAACGTGCCGAACATGCCTGCTCACTCCGACTTCCAAGACGCGGTGTGGAATATTGATGACGAGACAGATGAGGACCGGGATGAAACCACTTCCGTCATCCTGCTGCGGGAACTCTGGGAAATTGGGCATTTCGACCGGGCCTCTGACAACGAACAAGAGACTCCGGTACGAGGGGGACAAGCCCAGGCCCAGGCCCAGGCACAGGCAACCACCCTTCCCCAAGCGCAACGTGCGACACGCCCCTGGCGTCAATACAATCTTCGCCCGCGCAACATTTGAGGGAATAGGGGATGAGAATGGGGACAATGTCCGAGTGAGATGGCGGTGATGTGTGTGGGGGGTAGGAGGGCGAAGTTGCGATATTTCTGGTGATGAATATCGCATATGTATGACTTATGTAATGTTACGACTAATGTGTGTATGCCTATGTTGACTAGTACGTCCTATGACGAATAGGAGAAACGGAATTAATGACAATAATAACAAGACAATAATAACAAGACAATAATGTCTATAATGACTAAATATAAGATAATAGACCACTATTGGGAAAATTCTAGGTAAGATTATAAAGCGCCCCTGTAGTGACTCGTAAGTACCATATCCTAGGACCCTAAGTAATTTTAATATATACTATACCAGCTAGTAGGGGGATAGAATATAGATATAACTAGGAGAATGATAATATGACCATACTAATCTCTTCCCCGACGATTTACCGAAACTACTTCTGGACGTTTTGGCCGCAGTAAAATATGAATCTTTCATGATTAGATAAAGACGTATATTAGAGCAGTTTTGAGTTAAAACTATTCTGCGTAAAGCGGACTAAATAGAGTCGTACTAAGTAACCTCTGCTTCTTTATAAGGATTAATAGTAACTACTAAACGAGGGGATGCGTTAATGGCAGTCTGGGCAAAACAGACAGGTCGAGGCACGAATGAGATAGACAGCCGGGAGAGGGATCAGGGCCAAAACCAACACCACCAGGATAGCAGAATACTCGCATACAGTACCCCCGACGGGCACACACCACAAGCGGGCAAATCCTTGAAATACGGCCGGCAACAGAGTAGAGCTCCAGGAAGAGAAGAGAAGAATTGAAAGAGAGAGATTGAATTGATTCCGGTAAAGACTGTCAAGAACGCTTGTATACCATAAAAGATGCCATAATGAGTGTGTGTGTAAGAATGCTGATGGAGAATCCTCTTCTCCCCCTTCTCTCACCTCATCTCCATGAGGCTTTCATCACCATTCTCCAAATCATGAAAACAAAACAAACAGACCAAACAATGCAAAGCGAGCATGTAATCGCACCAAAGGAATTCAGTACTAAGTAAACCAAGGAAGGAATATCAATCTGCCAAACCAGGCACACCGCCGACACCACCGCCCAATCCTCCGTCAGCAGTTCCCCCACTACACTAGTTAAGTAGACGCCCCGACCTTGCTCCTTTTGCAACACAACTCTTCGACTCTTATCACCAGCACAGGCCCACAAAAATGGACGAGGACGACGAGGTGTTATACCCCCTTGTCTGCATACGGTTTATTCCACATTATGTAATAGAGACCCTTCTTCATGCATACCGTATTCTTATCTAATTCATCTCCATAGATCCTCACCCATATTATCGTCACGGCCTACCGAAGAAGCTTTCTTTTACCACATCGCCTCTACGTCCTTGAAGACGACGACAACATTGAAGGGGACGCAATAAGCGCCGCGGACATGCACAATGAATACGACACATCTGCGTTCCACGGGAAAACTATTGATAATGTTGCTTGTCTTCTTCGAGAAAGAATTACCGGCAAAAAAGTAGCACCAAATGTGTTCTACATTGCGGACGACCAGACGATCAGAGATCACAGCTTGCTCCTGGTTCAAGTTCAACCTCGAGAGAAGGATGTATCCTTGCTTAGTGTCCGACTCGCATGTGAATTTGTCAACACAATGGCGAGATCTATCTCTTATCCCGAGTGCCCAATGTTAATCCAGGATATACAGAACGATGTCGATGACGATAGTGTATATCGGGGTGGGAGAAAAGACCCTTACACATATTGTGGGACACGGACTGCCTATCTAGACAAACAAGATGCGTTGGAACGGAGCATTGGACTAGAAAGCCCATCCGAGGACTAATTTCAAGACCTATCGCAGAACTAATATTACTTATCTATCGGGTTGTTATACGGTCTACATAAAGATAGCAGACAGAAGGATTTTGTGTATATAAATCAATGTGTCATAACGTGATGGTGAAGAGTGAATATAAATACATAACAAGGAAGTAATTCGTATGTAACCGCTAACATCAGAGTTGAGCAATTTGACTAGTGCCTACGATATTAGTCTCGGGTTAGAAGAGAATTCAAACCTATTCTTTTTAACTAGTAAAACATGAGGTCTTTATAATATGATAGGGAAATTTAATTGACAAGCAGGAATGTAAGCATGTTAGGATTCTCATTACTTTTAAAGGAGGATATTTAATGCGATTGTTGAAGATTAGTATAAAAAGTAAAGGATCTTGGTATACCTATAGATCTATTGTATAGATCAGATTGTATCCACATGGCTAATACGTATTAGTGGATCCACACACATATATATATATATGCTGATAAGTTATCACCAATGGCCATTGTTCTAGAATAAGTATCTAAGTCTATCTGTTACAGCCAAGCGAGATGATGAGGTCCAAATTGGTATATTCAACGAATTCTCGCTGACTTGCCCACTGAAGTGGAAAGTGATTCTACGGATTATGATTATCGCTATTGTTGTTTCTTTGTCTCTTTGGCAGTCTTGCGGTGTGTTGAGGGAAGGTTGGGCTGCCAAAGGTAAGAATTAGAAACTGGTAAGATCTGAGAGATGAGAAAGTATTGTTTATCAGGAAAGATCAATGAAGTTCCTTTGTCACGTTGGTATCGAGATCGTCACTAACGGCCTGGCTCTCTCAAGATTTAGTGGAGACTGGGAAGTTGTGGTTTGGAGATAGGTCAGGAAATCAATCGTGAAGATGTCTTCGAATTCCTTTAGACGTCGGGCGTCGAAAGCCAATCCAAGCTCGAGAACAACCTAACATAAGAAATGAGAATGGAACAAGCGCGGGAACTGGCGATTCTTGGTCGAGTATGGTTAGAAAATGGGGCATAAGACTAGCTCTACCATCGATCCCTTCTACCAAGCTACAATCTCCCTGAATGAGTTATCAGTGTTTCTTAAAACATCGTTAGGATATCGCAGTCAGGCCAGAATCATACCTCTCGTGTTGAGTAAAACTACAAGCATGGACATTATTCGAATAAGGCATTCCATTGAAGGCACGAAGGATCCCAATATTTGCAACAAACAATCATAAATGTCAAACGACATATGTCTTCTCTTATCCATTTATACACTTCTCGAACATCTCGCCCCGGACATTTCCCCAAAGCCTTGCATAAACTCATCACCAACTCAACTCATCACCCCAAATAGTCGTCAAATCATATCGTCGTTTAACTTGTTCCCTTTCAACCTCCCTTCCTACCTACCATCCCCATCGACTAAAAAGTCTAGCGAGTCCTTCGCTTGCTCTTTTGCCCTCTCATCTCCTTCACCCTTTCCCTTCCTCTCATGCTGAGCCGTTCTGCATATATCGCTCCAACACTTTCTTTCCTATACTCCCCATCGACACTTTGATAACTCCGTATCATCATCTTTTCCCTTCAAGCTTCGCACTTTACTTCTCAGTCCTATTCCTCCTACCCATCCATCAATCGAGCTCTCCCCCCTTCCAAACCCCTCTACTCTAACTTCAGCAGCCCCAATTCGACCCACACCTTCTTTCCTTCATCAAATATCTCCCCTGCTCGACAACCTCACCGACTCCTACATTCTCTCACTTTCCCCTTCAAATTCCCCTCTCTTGCAACTTTGCATTACCACCTGCTTTCTATATTAACGACCAACTTCTATCAGGTTTGCACTTCAGTTCTCCTTCTTCCACATCAGTGACTCTAACACGTCACAGAAATTCCAAAGGTCTAAACCAGATCGTCACAATGGAGGACGATACGGGAGAGACCATGGGCCCTCCGGGGAATGAGGATTTGGAATCCTTGGCTCTCTTGAACCTCGAAAATCCGAACTCCCCGAAACCTAATGCCAATGTCACAAAAAACGACCTGTCGAAGGCAGGCGTTGATCCCACGACGGGCGTGAGCACCAACTTCCAAGCGGAGTACTTAGGACCGCCAAGAGAAGGCAGAGAAGGGCTTCAACGTGCCATCGATGACTTTATGGCCACCGAAGCAGAAGGAGACTCCGACCAGTCCCCTGAAAGTCAGGCACAGTCCTTGTACGAGGAAGATCGTCATCTCCAACTTCCAAATTGGCAAGACGATGAATCTGACAGCACGAATTGCGATCCTCGTGCCACAGTGGACCAAAGCATGGCTAACGAGCAAAAGGAAAAGGCCACTGGATATGATTGGCAGAAGGAAGACTACATCACCCGCGAGGAAGGGAGTAACCAGGAGTAAGTTCTATGACCTTGCAGCATTTGACTTTATATACTAATTATGTCGTTCTCAGGTTCCTCCTGGCTGAAGAGCGGTTCAAGCGTCTGGAGAATCCAACTGCTGAAGATGAGATTCTTTTTGCAAAGGCAAAGAGAGATGAAGAATTGCGCCAAAAGGTCTTGCAAAGTCGCCTTGCAAATGGTGAAGCGTCGCCCCAAGAAAACGACCAAGCCCTTTTCGTGAGAGAAACGGATCTCCCAGGGCCTTCCTCTTCGGCTCGTCAACAGACTCATGTCGCACGATCAACACAGTCTCGAAACCAGGTTCCAAAGAGAAGAAGAATATCGAAGCCCTCTCAGAAAGAGAAGACCAAATCCATGGAGCTGGGCCTTCGGCGAATGGTTGGGACGAATCAATACACAACCAGCCTCTACGGTATCGAGCCTGCGGATCAGAAGAAGGGCAAAGCAGCCCAGCGCAGATCGCGGAAAAAAACGACGAGACTGTCTGACAAAGAGCTGGAAAGTCTCTGGAACCCAGGAGAACTAATCGCCAGCGCCCAGAAAAATGCGGCTCTGCCTGAGATCCCGACCTTTACCAGTGCGGACAAGTCTAAGGCTTTGACGCAGCTTATTGCGAGTATTCCATCCCTATCACCTGATGATCAAGCCGCCGCCAAGTCCGACCGACTCAGGATTCTTGAGGCAACTCGAAAGTTTGATCATAAGCCTTCGAGTGATGGAAAAGGAGGCTGGAAGGTGAAAGGCTTCAACGGCAGTTTACTTCACCACCAGGTGAGAGATGCCATATCCAATTCAACAGGTGGTTTCGCTCTAACACTGAAACAGGTCCTAGCTGTTGGCTGGATGGTATGACTCTTCAAACTTTTGCATGGATGAGTTACTGACTCATATTTTAGCGGGAAAGAGAACGGTTGACGACTCACCCTCTAGGTGGACTGCTTTGCGACGTGATGGGATTTGGCAAGACCGTGACAGCTCTAACAAACATCTTGGACGGAAGATGTACCAACGCAGCTGAACAGAGAGCACCAACCCTGATCGTCGCTCCAACCGGTCTGATTAGCCACTGGTATGTATACCACAATTACGGCCAAGGTTACACTGCCGGGTGATAAGCTGACGACTTTGCATAGGGCTCACCAAATCAACAAGTATTGTGAGCCCGACGTATTTGGTTTCGTTCAGGTATACCAAGGCTATACAAGGATGAGCATTCAGAACGATATCAAAGGCATATATCGATGTGATGTGGTGTAAGGCCTTGCTTGAACCCTACGTTGACTCGAAAGAACCTAGTAGCTGACTTTTGTGACAGGCTTGCCTCATATGAAGACGTCCGGAGGTCGTACCCAACCCCAAACCCACCAATCAATCTGGAATCTGACGAGGAGATTGAGACGTGGTGGTTGCAATTCTACGATCAGGAAGTGGGTGTTTTGCATCAAATCAAATGGCACCGAATCGTTCTTGATGGTAAGTGTGTTTCTTATTCTTGGTGTCGGTGGACGAATGACTGAACCTTGACTAGAGGGCCATGCTATCAAAAACCCGGACTCTGCCACGTCTGTCGCAATTCGAGCTCTGGCGGCAACCCACAAATGGATCGTGAGCGGAACTCCTCTGCATAAGTATGTCTCATATCCAGCCACATGAACCCTGCTGACTCTCTTAGCTGCATCGAGGAGTTGTTCCCATACTTCAACTTCATTGGAGTGCCAAACTGTGCGACTTTGGATGGATTCGAGCAGAGTTTCTGCGATGTAATATATTGATTCCAGTCTATGTGTTATTCTTGTCTTTCTCATACTCTCTTGTGGAATCACTAACCCTTATTGTGCATATAGGAGACTACAAACTCGAGGAAGCGTCTCATCAATGTCCTGAGGTCCATTCTTCACCGGAAGACTCATGATAGCAGGCTCTTTTCCCTACCTATCATTAAGTTGCCGAAGATCACCCAAAGAGAAGAAATTGTTGAGCTCTGCGAGGCCGAAAGGATCCTGTATGACAGGATTGTAGAGATCTTCATTGAGAATGTCAATGGTAAGTCGAGAAATCCATAGGCTGATCCTTGATGCTAAAATTGTCTGCAGACCTCTCTGGCCCGGGGCGCAAAGCACATCAATGGCAGTGTATCTTGACCATGTTCTTGAAGCTACGGATGTTCACCAGTCATCTGCTTACTGCACAGGACGTGGTCCAGTCCATGCTCAGCAACGAGGTTGTCAATGAACTGAAGGTTCTGGATGGGAAGCATGACATACAGGTCAATCCATCGGGACAGATCATAAGAATGCTTCTCCTTGCGAAGTTTGAATGGTCCATTCCTACCGCTCCAGCAGCTCCAGCGGCTCCAGCGGACGATGAGATGACTCGCATGCCACCGACAGGAGATCGCGGCAAACTGATCAGAGAGTTTCGAAATTTCATGGAGAGTCTTCATGATGAGGAAAGATGGCAAGACCGTCTTGACAGGCTTGAGTGCCCTCTCTGTCGGCATATCCCAGTCCAGGCCATCATAACCTCTTGCAAGCACATGTATTGCGAAGAGTGTTTCCACCAACTGCCGGACGAAGAAGGTAGGCTCGGAAAAGAGAGCAGAATCTGCCGCGGTTGCATGGAGCCTATAACCGAAGCAGCCCAGTGCGGTGTCTTCGACAATGTCAACCCGGATGGATACGAATCGTCGTCGTCAACCGGTTCGTCCTCCCAGGCCAAAAGAAAACGACAAGAGAGGGCCAAGAAATCCAAAGCGTCCAAGAAGCCCAAAAAAGGCTCAAAGGGACTACAGGCATCCGCGTTATTCTGCAAATATCGTGTCCAAACTGACGACAGCGATGATGAGAACGAGTCCGATCAGGATTTCGTTGCAGAGGACTGGATCCCAGTCATCGGGGAGAATACGCCTGGCGCCAAGCTCACAAAGCTCCAGGATATAGTGGTGGAATGGATGAAGAAAGACAAGAACGTCAAGATCGTTCTGTTCACGCAGTTCCTGGACACAATCCGGTTGCTCAAGTGTATGTGCGCCCAGAACGGCTGGCTTTATACCACGGTAAGTACTTAATCCTGCCCTCTATTCTTACCAATTCACTAACATGCCAATTCAAGATCTCCGGAAAAATGGGCCCGATTTCCCGTGATCAAAGCATCGCTAAATTCCGGGAAGACGAAGAAATCAAAATCATGATCTCCTCACTCAAGACTGGAGGTGTTGGCCTTGATCTTTCTATGGCAAACAAGTGCATTCTCATGGATTTATGGTGGAACGAAGCTGTGCAGGAGCAGGTAAGCTCCTTGTCCTACCAAGTATGCCAAAATTACCAGCTGACAGGTAGCAGGCTTATTGTCGCCTATTCAGAATCGGCCAGAAACGCGAGGTTGAATTCGTCATCATCGTCGCGAAGGGGACCATTGACGACAAAATGCTTGAACTCCAGAAGGACAAGACCGAGAAAATTCAGAAGGTTCTTAGCCTCAACGTTCTTGAGAGCCGAGATACTGTCAAAGACATTCTGCAATTCTTTGGAAAAGTGACTTCTGTGAAGGGAGGTGGTTTCCGGGTCGAACTTGACCGTGGAAAATGATCAACGTTATCTCTTTCGAGGAAATGATGGGAAGCAAACATGGTATTCGGCGTGGGCAATGGTGCGGGATTCAGATTGCTTTTTATTTTGCTTATTAACATGGGGGATCATAGCACGATTTATAGCAAGCAGTTATGATGTCGTTAAAGCTGGACACTGGACTAACACATAGGGAATTCTACGATGGTCTTCAGCAAACATTCCCACAAATTCAACACTGCGTGTAGATTCTTCAGTGCGTGAATAATACTGACTATCATGCCACAAAAGTACATCAGTAGGAAAACGACCATTCCGAATATTGATTATCTCCCAGGACGTAGAGGACTCAACAAGGGCAAGTGTGAGATACTGGACTGGCTTGGGATAGAATAGACAGATCTCGATCGGTTTTGTAATGATGTTCCGCTCCAGGAGTAACGCCCATGTCATCATGTATATTTCCCGGTTCGAAGACTTATTCTCAATAAGCCCAAGACGAGTGTCGATATCGAAGATAGAGAGAAAATCGAGCCCTAGTTGCCCCCTAGGATATTCGGCCTCGTGCATTGCTCCAAGTCTGTATGCCGTAGTCTCGGTTAGGTTATCCATCTTGTCCTTTGAGTGAGTCTCTCCCTTAATAACAGGCTGAGGCTAATCGCACGATAACTTATGCTTTCGCACGAGAGACTATACTATACCCCTTTCGGATATAGTAGAGAACAGGTACATCGAGTACTTCAATATCCGCATAATATAGTATACTATCTATATTCGAGCGTATTAAAATACCCCTGGGAGGAAAAGAGGCAAAAGGGACATAGAAGGTAGGTAAATTAATCTATCTTTCTCTTTTTATCGAAATTAAATTCTGTTTACGTATAGATCTACCTAGTAGCCGGCTTGAAATAATAGCTTATATTATTATATAATATATAGAGCTACCTATAGCGATAGTAAGGTAAGACGTTCACGTAAGTAGTGCTTATTTATGGGTAGTAGGGTTCTATAAGTTTAAAACCCTAATAGGTTCAAACTTTTCAAAAGCAAATTTTTAGTTAAGAGTTAAGAAATAAAACAAAACATAGACTAAAGAATAACACCTAAGCTATCAAAAAAGACAGTTCAAAAGATATTTAGATTAATGTTCTAAAAAAGAGGAAGTTAAAGTATATCTAGTTAGACTGTTTCCCTGGTCTCTGGACTCAGACTTTTAAACTGCCACTGTAACTATAGGATTATGTATAATAAAAGGCTTAACAGGTATTAAGATAATGTCGAGGTACTCGATGTACCTGTTATCCACTACATTCGAAAGGGGTATAGCGTGTCGTGCGAGGGCACAAGTTGTCGTGTGATTAGCCTCAGCCTAATTACACTCCTGAGGCAGAAATGTAGAGCAACGTTAGGCGCGAGTGGGTCCCAAAGTATTCTTAGGCAAGAAATCGGAGGCGTTTATGGCGCCGCCCGCCAGTCTTCGCCATCTCTGAACCGCTTGGTGGTCCTGTGGATGGCGGGACCTGCCGTAGAGATAGCCATTTAATTTTCTCAATAGATCAGAACTCGCTCCTTATCTTCTGCTCCCTTGCTTCCCTTGCATGGAAGTGTCTGTCGCCTTAAAGACTTTTAATAAGAAGAGGAAATTGTTAAAGCTAGGAATCACTTCGTCAAACGTGTGTGGATTCTTCAGTACGTGAATAATACTGACTATTATGCCATAGTAGGAAATGCCCATTCCAAATACAAAGTTTTCACTAGCGCCATCAATGGAAAGAGTTTCGGGTATCATGATAATGCAGAACAAAGTACAAAGTGGTCATAAAAACAGATCATGACGCAGTGATGGCTGACGGAAAGCCAATCTGTTCAGTGGAGGTGTAGGTGTCGTTGTCCACCTCACTGAAAGACTTGGAAACCATGGAATCAGGACCATTGGCCTCCACAGGCAGCGCAGTCCGATCAGGGGTTGAGACGCTTGTTGCGCGGGACGTGGTGGACTCGGCGTCTGTTACCGTGGATGTGGTCGACATGTCCTCAGACATGGTGAAATTGGACACTGATTCGGAGACTTCGGAACGGACAGATTCTGGTTTCGTGGTCTGATCCGAGGGAGAGGAGGTCTTGGTATCGACTGCCTCGTAGAACAGCATAAAAGCGCCCCCTTGAGACATGACATGGCCCTCGCTGACCATCTGCACGTCGTCGTCACTGAGTCGATACCAGCGCTCTGGCTTCTCCTTGTCTCCTTCCGCCTGCAGGACCTCGTCAGGGACTGGCGCGGGAAAGACTGATGTTGGATATTTGCGATAGCAGATATAATGACCGTTCTCGTGACGACCATAGTGCGTAATGATGGCACGGAGTTCATATTGTCTGCTGGGCACGCGGATTGCTTCGCCAGGGCGAGGGAGCATTGACTCGGACGGATCAGTAACCCACCGTTCGGATGTTTCTTCAGACTGTTTGGCAGCCTGAGTACCAAGACACCAGTCGTTCATATCCAGAGTCTTGGGAAATTTGACTGCTGCATAATTTTTCTTCAACATCCCGGTCATCTCATCAAACAGGCTGCGGTTGATGTGGACGACGAGGCATTGGGGTGCCCGAGCGATTACAGCCTGACGAGACTTGGTAGTAGTCATTCGATTCTTGGAGGGTATGTGGCATTTATTTGCCAGCGTCTTCTCAGCAAAATCGTCCTCTTCAAGGGCGGTTTGTACGGCCTCAAGACGTGCCTGAGCGGATGTCTTCACAGCATCTGAAAGGCCGGGCGACTGGAGCTTGTCGGCTTCATCTTCATCAAACATGCTCCCAAGAAGGTTCTTCAGTTGGTTTTGTGCTCGTAGCAGAGTGCACTTGGCACATTCCACGCCCTCGATGGGCTCTAGTGTCATATACTGGTCCAAACATTCGCGGATGTCGTATTCATGTTTAGCTCCGAGAGGAACTGTAAGGCAGTTGAATGGAATGAGCGACAGCCCTTCTGTCCATCCACACTTCATGCATCCGACCCGCTGGGCAAGTAAGCCTTCGAGGGGATTGCGAAATGAAGCTTTCTCGATCGTTGATACGACATTCTCATCGGCTGACGTTGTATCCAAGCAAACTTCTTTCAAGATGTTCTCTTCCGGTCCGGCCATTTTCAGACCCATGTTCCTCGTCTCCCCTCGCGAGGCTTGTTGAATTTCGATGTCAACCTGATCCACTAACTTGGAGAAGTATTCCTGCGCATCCTGCTGTTGCCAGCTACTCATAGATTTCAGGTCCGCAGGAATCCAAAGTTTGTGTCCATGATTTGATGCACTGTTCAGAAGGTCGATGATGCCTTTGAGCGCCTGATGTGTCGAGAACGAGCTCTTCTCTCCTAGGAGATCGACATTGCGACCCAAGAATGCCGAGAGCGACTCAAGCGACGCTAGTCCCTGAATGATACTATTCTGGTAGCACGAATTATCCCAGTTACCCAGTCCTGAAGGGATAGTGTCTTTGTTATTACCCAGGAGAGCGCTGCCGATTCCGGAAAGGGATCGTGATCGAGGAAAGAATGGGAAAGAGTTGTTGTCCAAACCCAGTATCCGTTGCATAGATTCGCTCTTCGCGTGAAAGGATAATCCCGAGGGGCTCGAGGGGGAGGAGTCGGGCGGCGACATGCGGGAATCCAATGCGACGAGGATCCAGGACGGAGTAAGATAGACAAACGCGTTCCAAAGCGTCTGTGTAAGCGAGAGCGGAGCGAGACCGAAGTGATCGAGAATTAAGTAGGTACAGAAGGTCGCGATAATCGTGTATGCTAACGGTTGGAGGTTTTGCAGCGCCGTAGAAGCTGTCGCATCGTGGCTAATCTGGCTTGCGTAATGATGAATGGGGCCGCTGGAGAAGATGTCAGCTCCCTGTCTATGAGCATTCATGGCGGAATGAAAGATCATCAGGCGAGCCGCAGACAGCAGGATATAGACCCGTGTAGCATGGGCCAAGTGGGTGAGGTCGTGGAAATCGCAGGGAGCGCAGTAGTTGAGAATGGGAAGGTGGAGAAAAAGAAGGACTGAGCCTCCGATTGTATACAGTGGAACATTATTAATTTCCAACTTTCGCGCGCCCACCGGTGCTGCGCTTTGGGTTCATCGCGCCCGCCGCAAAATTTTTATCGATAACAGGACGATCCTCACACACAACTACAGTCTCTTACTCTCTTCGCTCTCTTCTCAAAACAAATCACACCATGGCCAAGAACAAGCGTGAGTTCTATGCACATTTTTCTTCTTGTTGGATAAATTATCATAAATTAACTTTCCCTCAGCAAAGGCGAATAACACCCGTGCCGCCCGGCGAGGCGCCTCGCCGAGTCTCGACTTGGATAAGTCCTTGACCTCTTTACCTCGAGCCGAGTCTACGACCGTCCAGCGTCCTTCCCTCTTGGTCGATCGAGCAAATGCTGGTGTCCAAAAGAAAAGAAAAGATGGCAAGAGAATGACAAAAGCACAGCGCCTGAGACAGCAGAAGGGTATGGACAGGGCCGAGGCGGTCATGGATCAGTTGGAAATCAAAAAGGCCAAGAGTGTCAACCGCGCAAAGTCTATAAAAGACCGAAGGGTATGCAATGATTTACTTATGAAATTTGCGTCTACTCGTGGTATAGAACATATGCTGACAAACTCCGTCTTTTCCCAGGCTGATTGGGAAGAAATGAATAAGAAATCATCAGCATTCGCCGCTCTCCAACAAAACGAGGAAGTGGAAGAAGAAGAAGATGATGATGAAGACGACGACGCCATGACAACTGAGAAGATCGAACCTAGCGGGCCTCTGATGGCGAGTATTTTCGCCCCTCAGTCCACAAATGCGATGTCCAACCCCGTCGCCGCCGACTCTGCCCCCGCGGATGAGTACGACGAAATTACTTGAACGCAACAACACATCATAAAAGACCGACCCACCTGGGAAGACTATTTCTTCGGCCTGAGCTGGTTGATCATGCGCTCGATTTCAGTACTTGCAGGACCGGACGCTTTAGTCCGGAGGAGTTCGAGGGTGTTCACGTCCTTGGCCTTGTGCGCCTCTTCTCCCGCCTTGACAATCATTCCGCACTTGACCCACATTTCTATCCGGTCGGCGACAGGAAGATGTGTGCACTTCGGGACGAAGATCGAGGCAAGCTTTGTGTTTCCGGCACCAAGGATCTCGTTATAGAAAGGCTATACCCGCTCGCGTAAGCGTGCATCCAAAAAATAATAGGAATTTCTCAAACTTACCTCCCACCCGATCGGAGATTTCTTGACTTTGCCAATCTCCTCCAGCTCCCCCCAGTCGCGTTTAGCCACCAACGCGCGGAGTCTCAGCCACCAAAAGGCCTTTTCAGGCATCTTGAATTCACTCTGCAGCTTCTGTGCTCTTTTACCGTAGCCAGCTCGGACTAGTCTGTAGATAGTCTCGTTCAAGCTAAGGCCGAAATACTCACCGTGATCAGCGAGATCTTTGTCCAGTGACTCTTGAACTTTGAGAAGCTGGGAAGCCTCGGAGACTAGTTTCTGTTGCAATATCACGTTCGGGTCTTTGGAGTCTGACAGGAGACGTGATGCCAGATGGAGTTTCTCGGTTTTGCGTTGGGGGTCTGTCTCTCGAAGAGCTTCCGATAACAAGACATTGGATCCTTCCATTGGCCGGTCGTCTTGGTAGTAAAGATCCTTGAGTAGCTCGGTGTCCTCTCCCCTCGCTGCGGTCTCGACCAATGCCGACGCCATAGGGCGAGTGTTGATCATTCTGAAGAAGCTTGCGAGGGGAAGCTTGCCCTTCAAGTGGAGTAGAACATAATTGACTAGATCATCATCACCACTCTCGATTGCTTTGTCGAGGGCAAGTTCATCCTCTTCCATATTCAACAGGAGAGGAACTTGTTTACCCGCTCGCGGCTCATGGTTTAGTAATTGCGTGGCCAAGTGCGATCGACCTTCATCATAGGCCGTCTGTGCAATGACCTCGAAGGAGATCCCTGGTTTTCCTTCCAGTCTTTGAACAATCAATCTGCACACGGCTTCGTCATCGACCGTCGAAACTCGGACTTTCTGGCTAGCCCAATGAACATAGATTCGGTCTGCGGGGATTTGAAGATACTCCGAGACCCGGATGGCAAGAAGATATTGGTGCCGGGTGATGAGTCGTTCAATGAGTCCTTCTGGGGTCAAGCGGAGGTATTGCTCATATGATATCGGCAGACCGATCTGGTAATCTCTAGCGGCCGTGAGAACTCTGAGTTTCTCAGTCATCTCAACGAATTCATCGCTGTTGTACAGCTCCAGGACCGATTTGCCAAAGGACGCAGCCTTCAGAAGCCGCTTCTGCCAGTAAGCATCAAATTCCTGGCCTGCAGCTTTGATGCAGGCATCAACTGCGGCAGGGAGACTAGAGCGAATGCGCTGAATGTTCTCGTCAGCTTTGGGCGACTTCTTCTCTAGTTGCTCAACAGAATCAAGAAGCACCGAGGCAGGCGATGAAGAGCCCAGCCGGAAAATCTCTTCCGTTACATCTGTATCTTATTAGTAATGTTTCACGAATGGAAGATGATGTCTTACCTGTAACCTTGTGCAAGAACTCGCAAGTGTCATTAGTGAGAAGACGCACACCGTCGAATTCAGGGATGATATGAACACGGCCATCATAGTAATACCTTTGACAAGAATCGTGGTTAGTGACTGGTCGTGGTTATGCGAGGCGTGATACCTACTTTGATGCCGCGCCGTTAAGCCCAACAAGATGGATCTCATCCTCCCACGCAAGAACAACTGCATCATCGCCGCACCAACTCACACTACTGGGCGCCACGCGAGATTTCGAGTCATATTCGCTGAGTTTGTTCTGGAAGTCATTGTTGACAACCCACAACTTTCCTTCTCCAGTGAACAGTGCCACAAAGCGACCAGTGGGCGATATAGTGACGTGCTTGAATGGGCCATCCTGCAAGATCTTGTCTTCCGCCTCAGTAGAATCGACCAAGTAAACGGTCTTATCCACTGCGAGCAGAACCTCCACAGACCGTGAAAGTGTATGCGCTGGAGGAATCAATGACCAGGATGACACCTCACCCTCGGGACATGGTGCTAGCAGCCTCGGCCGTGGCTCGTCATACTTGGAAACAGCAATCAGCTGGTTATTAGATAGCAGCGCCACAAGACCCGAGGCCCAAAACTGGCAGGCTCTCACGCCGTATTCTTCAGCGCCCTGGGTATCGTTAGCTCAACTTCGTCCCGCAGAGACTATAGCCAATATCGTCTTACATTCCCCAAGGAGAAAGAAGTGAATTCGCCGTCTAGACCAAAGTAACGGCGAACAGTGCCATCCTCCGACACGACTAGGAGTTCCTCTTTGTCGGACCAGCCGAGCCCACGAATAGTAGCTTGCTCCCACTAATATGCTATTAGTTCACACATGCGAAATTCCTTTTGCGAGGAGAGAAACAAACATTAATGCGGTTGATCTGCTTCCCTGAGCAGGAGTAAATGTCGATACTGGACCGGGAGGCCTGGCTGTCCCGCAACTGATATGGTTTGCTCTCATCACGATAAAGGGCTGCAGGAAGCTTCAGCTGGAGTCTCGTTTCGCGATCAAAACTGGGTCATACCTATGGCTCCTCCATAAGGGGCGCCCGCGACAATGTAGTTCTCTAGTTCAACGTCCTCATCGAAGACAGCGTCATACACGGGAATTTTGCGGTAGAAGCTGTCGCCAACCTTCTCCCAGTTGGCGAGAGGGTTTGAGGGCGCCATTTCTGGGCAATATTTGTCACAGACGAGGGCCCAGGAAAGATCATCAACCCATGCCCCGTGTTGTTACGGTGGTTGGGTGTTGGCTGGCGAAGCTCCGCGGCTCCCACGGGGAAACGACGCTAGTCTCTTTTGGGTAATTTTATGCCTGGTAACTCAGGCCGCAATTCTGCATCTCATGTCCGCGCATCCCCTCTCTAACCCAGCACTGACGCCATTCGACTGGCCCGGAAGGAACTTGTTAGGGACTCGATGACCCATGGAGCTTGAAAATGGATGAGACGAGACTTGAGGATTTTGTGCGACAGCTATCTGATCTTGAAGTCGCGCTTTTCCTCTCTTTGGTGGCTCGCGAACATTGTCTCATTGAGACCACGGGTGACCTTGTTGACGACCTCGCCAAAGAACTAGCCTTGGTATCAATAACTTCCTCTCAGCAAAATATTGATTTTGGCTAACTCAATTCTAGATATGCTCACGTACTTTTGCCCTCTCCTATTCCATCCTTGATTGTTCCACGGAAACTTCCATTGAGGCCTTCTATGATGAGATCCTCACCGCGGATGCCCGCAAGGGACAGGAGCGGCCATCATATTTCAGATTGAAGACTGGATCTGTGTGTACTCATTGCTTCAGAGCACACTCCTAGAATCATGAGCTAACCAATGAAGTCGAGCAACCTTTCAACGTACATGACACCACGGGAACGCGATCAGAGCAGGTCCCCGGCTCCAAGAAGCACCGCCGATGAAATCAATGTGGTCAACATTGTCATTGCTAAGAATTTCAATCTTGTCGATGATGACCTTCAAGTCCAAGCTCTACAGGTTAGTCTTCTATTGTCAGTAATCGAGCGGTGCTAACAATTGTCACAGTTAATGCGAACCCGGAGGTTAGCCACGGAGCTAGGAATGTTAAACGCGCCCACGGAATTTCTCTTCCTACCACTGGTAGTACGAGAAAATGATCAGCTCGATCCGCCATTGAATACTCATTTAGTGGGTTTCTCCTCGCTTCCTTGTCTTTGCTGTCTCTCCCTCTCTAACCTGTATTTGCAGAATGAGCATCTTCTCGTCTCTCATTTCTATAGTTGGGTAGATGGCTTTGTGTACCTCGAGGAAGATGAATGGCTGTCCGATAGTCAAATGTCGGCTTCATCAGTTATTCACAAGCCAAAGCATCAGCAGAAAAAGAGCGCCAAAATCGATGAAATGGTGAGTACATCCTTCCTTCCCTTTGAAACGTCTCATGCTGAAGCCTAACCTTGTTTTGTGAATCTTCAGATGATGGATAAGCTACGAGAAGCTAGTGAATCCGTCACTACGAGTGCAGAAGTAGCCCGCTACATCCAAGACATCGTTGTCTTCTTACGTCTGAGCCGCGCTGTGGGTGGTGGAGTATCCGCCAAGGCGAACTTTCAACTCGCACGATTTGCAAAGTCAGTCGAGGCCCTTTGCTGTTCATTTCCCCCAGGCGCTTGACTCACTAACACCATCCAATAGATTCCTTGCACCTCTACATGGTGTCGATTATCTTACACCTTCGATCGTGGCTCTCGCCGCGAGAAAAGTGTTCCGACACCGTATCATTGTCACGGCTCCTGGTCAGGATCGAAGTTTACAGTATGGGAGTGATATGGTGGCTGTTTCCCATGCCTTGGCGGATGTCACGCCAGATTCAATCTTGGATGGCGTCTTGGAGCTGGAGCCTCCCATTTGATGGGTAAAACGTGCGAACTTCTCACGCTATCACAGTGATGCAAGGCACGTTATTCATGTCGTTTGTATTAGTCCGAGTCTATGTTTAAAATACCCCTCTAGCCAATGAAACTACTTGCAATTGTAACATGGCGGGCTCGGATTCGCTAAACGGTTCGTTGTTTCTGGAAGTACGTGTAGGACAAATGACCACCAAGAAAAACCGAGAACACATCCTTTCTGCCTATGGCTGAAGAACTCCACGCTATTCTACAGAAAGATATCTATAGGCCTTGCTTGATGAAAAAGTAAAGTCAATCGATAGATCTCAGTAAAGCACTTCGGAAATGGTTTAGAAGACGTTTGTATCTGCTAGACATGATTTGTTTCCTATAACCCATTCAGAGAGATTCAAGAGCACATTATGCGGTTTCTCGATGTCCATTATCGGCCGCGGTACGCGGCCTCAGCTTCAAAAACAGATCAGGTGGGGCATACTTCCCTTGGCCTTGTTTATCGCCGTTTGTGCTCGGTTTAGGACCAGCTTCCACGCATCGCTCTCCGTGGCCACGGCTTCCGTCCTTTCCATGCCAGGAGCTTTCCATAGCCTTTGAGTATGCCCGCCACTCCGTAAGGACAACGTCAATCTCGATCTTGGTGTCGCCAACAAGCGCGTCCATCTTGATGTCATTCCTATCATAGCCGAAAGGATCTTCCAGCTGGGAGCCGATACCCTCAATGCCATACAAAGTGAAGATCACCAGGCAGACGATCGGGATGGCCCACCAACCCATCTCATCGACCATTGCAAAGGGCAGGACGCAGCCGAAGAGGGCGAGGACCTGTTTTTGATGGATCCTTTATCACATAGTTAGCAACAGCGAGTCATCTCAAGCCGATGATCGAACTTACAGATGAGCCACTGGCATTGGAGTGAGCTTAATCGTCTCCATCTTCCCATACGCGTCCAAAAACGTATTCAGCTGTGCCTGCATTTGACTCGCACCAGGCGCATTGAACCACCCGCGGTCCTCGCCACGCTTGATAAATCCATCAACAAAGAATGTGAGCTGGTACGGGAGCCCAAGTCCCTCATCTTCATGGCCCTCCAGTCCAGCTGGAAGTAAGCCCGCATAGTCGGGGTTATACGCCGCGGTGCCGCGCTCATCCACGTCGTTTCCAAGCACACCACCAATAGCCCAGGCTGCTCCCCATTCAGCGCGCAGATGGTTCTTGACTGCGAATGGAATAGCCATGAGAATGCGGATAGTACGTTCAATGTCTTCGCGCTCAGCGAGTGTGGGCGGCCCACGCGTTGCACTGTAGCTGTTGGTGACGATAGTGCGAGTTAGGTTTCGCAAGCAGGTGTTCATAGTGCTCATGGAATTGCGCCCATCCCAGAATCTATTGTACGAGGTTTGATTCCGGAAGACGAGCATCAAACCTACGACGATAGACAGTGAAGGAATCTAGCAATATATCAATAGGGGCCTCCTTCAGTCGTGAAATGGGTACTTCTCATACGATGCTAGTCGGAAGTCCGACGGTGTCAAAAACATAAGTGTCAAGGTAGACAACAAAGGCTGTGAAGACGGCATGCAGGAAAACTGGTAGCAGGATCTGCGCGTGAATCGCCCCCTTGATGAAGCGGAAGACCAGCGGCCATCTACAGGAAGGGTGAGTGATGATTCTTGGACTCGGGAGAAGCGACGTTCTACCTTCTTGGCTTCTTTCGCGACGACAATAAATGCGGATGTGTCAACCGTCGTTGGTGGTGCCGCCCTTGCAGCGAGGTGTTTTGGCGACTCAAGGTCGGGGTTGGCGGCTCGCTGAAGTTCAAGCGCATCGTGGCTCCGAGTGGATCAGTCGATCAGCGATAGACAAGGGTTTGCTGTGGAGACGGCACCATTGATCGGTGCAGTCACTCTTTTGTCACCAACACAGTTGGAGGATACAAAGTGCACGAGTTGTTACAACCAGCGAGTCTCGAGGAGGGAAGTTTGAAGCTCCGTCGCGTGTCGAGGGCGGGGGAGGCGCTAGGATCACAAAGTCACCATGCACGCCGACATCTTCGCCGGGCAGTGGCTTTGTTGATTAAGCGCCATTGGCGGATCGTCGGGCTGATACACCGCTGTTCTCTCCCCGGACACTGTAGTCAAAACAAACAGTCAAATATCCACCCGACTATTGAATGCTCCAAAATTTGACTGACTAAATATTCCAGCACAAAATCAAGGTGTTCGTCCTTACAAGTGGCAGCCAGTTGGCAACTAAATCGGCAATCGAGCCAGTCTAAAGTGCGATGCGATGCATATCATGCATACGCTAATGTATAATCCAGTGAATCCAAAACTTCATTGGGAAACAATCAACCTACACTAAACATTACTTTCACCACATCCTCTCCCAAACCCGTCGCGCAAAGCTCATCTGCGCCAATTCGGCCTTCCGACGCTCCTCCCATCCACCATCTTCCCAGTGCTTACATTCCTCATCCACCTCTGCTTTACCCGAGTACAAATCCGCCTGAGCGGGATCGACAAACTTAGTCCGATGATACACTTTCCAAAATACAAACATAACGGCCCAAAAGGCAAGGCCGAAATAAGAGGTAACGAAGCCCTGCACGCTGAAGGGCTTGAATACCGAAAATCCGTTGAAGATGGCCGTCAGGGTGCCAATGCCAATTGCAAAGCTGGCAAAGTATGGCTGGAAAGGAGATGCCCAGGGAACGAAGGATTTGCGATCGATGCCCTGTGCTTTCAAGGCGCGGTACCAGGCCAGGAAGACGCAGAGCATGCCCGTGTAGGTAAGCACAAAGGCGATGGTGGTCAGATCGACGAACCAGTAGAACACGGTCACGGAAGAGGAACCCGCCACGAGGAAAGTGATGCAGGAGAGAAGTGAAACAGTAAGCACGCAGTAAATGGGAATACCAGATGCCGTGCACTTGAGAAGGAACTTCGGAGCTTGGCCATCGCGTGCCAAAGAGTAAAGGGTTCGGCTGGAACTATACAGATAGGCGTTTCCGCAGGACCAGCCGGAGAGAAGGATGAGAAGATTGATCAGGTCAGGAAGGCCGGTGATGCCTAAATTCTGGATGCCAATCACCCAGGGTGAAGCAGCAGATCCAGCGGCACCATCATCGATAGCAGACATTAGACGAGGATCTCGCGGGTTGCAAATAATCCCAACGGCCAGCACGCCGACGACGTAAAAGCCAACGATACGCCAGACAGTCATCTTGGCGACTCGGGGGATAGCGTATCGTGGGTTCTGAATCTCTCCTGCAGCCAAAGCCGGTAGGTCAGGACCGGCCACGGAGAAAGCAGCATATACCATCACGGAGAAGAAACCTAGGAAACGGCCAGTTGCGCCATCCGTATAGTACTCAAACATCACACCGTCGGTCCAGTTACGGAATCCATATGCATCATGCTTTGGGTTACCGCCAACCATGGTGATGAAGGTAAGGAGTACGAGGCCGACAAGGAGTAAGATCTTTGTCGATGCCATGATGAACTCGCTCTCTCCGTAGTATTTGACCGCCACGAAATTGAGTAGCGAACAGACTACTAGAGCCATGGCCACCCAGACTGCAGGATTGACGCTCGTCGTCCAGTACTGCATGACTGTTGCGACGGCGGCGTATTCGGTACAGACTAGCATGACTCCTCCATAGAAGTATACCCATCCCCTGCAATCGTAAGTATTTGTCCTGGATTCAAGAGAGGGCGTGGTGGACTTACATGGCGAAACCAAACGCTGGATCGATAAACCGGGCAGCCAATTCGAAAATGGATCCTCGAATAGGTAGATACGCACACATCTCGCCAACACTTAGGTTAGTGGGCAGAATAAAGAGCACGCCCCAAACCAGATATCCCAAGAACAACGATAGTGGTCCGGCATCCCGAAGGTAAGACCCAATACCGACGAAGAGTCCCGTTCCGATAGACCCTCCAATAGCCATCAATTGCACATGTCGCGACGCAAGACCACGTTTCGTCTCGCCATACGGCTCAACAGTGCCAGAACTGGCATCTTCGCTGGGAATAGGATGGTTCTCTGCGGAGATCTTCTTCTCCATTGTGGTGATCGTGTGCTTGAGTGCCGTGAGGGGGCGCCCAGCATGTGAGCGGGGAACATAACTCCTTATATGCGCACTGGGGTTGGGTCAAGGAGAATAGACTCAAAATACGACGCGGAGACAGTCGCCAAGTATGATGCTGCTGATAGTGACCCCGCGTCCCTATCGGGAGATGGAAGCGATGCAGCGCATCGGACAACTTCCACTGCGTATGATACATCTTGGCGTGAAGCTTAGATAGTATGGCTGGAAGATAAGAGCGATAACAGTGTTTGGCGTGTTATCATTGATGACCTCAAAGGGGGAGGAGAAGGCGACGCTAATGAAGCTGCCAAGTGATCAGCTTATCAGTGATTGGGCAACCGGGGCTTTACCCCAGACGGTGGCCTTTCCAAGGATCCCGTCTGCATATCATTACTCCAACGAGTCTTGAGGTTGGCAACTGAGCCAATGAGGAACAATTCGTGAAGGTTTACGCTTGGGAAGTTTTAGCCTTTAGAGGCAAAGTGCCAACTATCTATACAAGGAAATAACAACAACAAGTCCTGTCAAAAAGACAGGATAAGGAAGGAGAATCACGGGAGAGATACAGTTGGTTAGTCCAAGTCTCTCAAAGACTTATCGATATCAAAAGTACCATTTCCCGGTCTGATATGACGCGGCATTGTTTCATGCCTTGGTCTGAACTGTGAAGGTTCCATGCAGTCTCAGATCCCTCGAACTAGCACCAACATAGACCGTGTACGTTCCATTTGCGACAGCCCACTTCTGCGTCCTTGACATCCCAGTATGAGATATCGCGACGACGCATTTCGAACTTGACATGTTCACGCCGACCGGCCTTGATATCCACGTTGTCAAAGCCACGCAGTTGACGAATAGGCTGTTTCGCGGACCTGGGGCACTCGATATACAGCTCAGGCACGTCGGCACAATCGACGGATCCAGTGTTTTGAACAGTCACGCTGGCACTAGCGACAACATCCCACAAATCTTCGTAGCCTCCCACAGACAGCTTTCCGGTCTGGTAGGTCGATAGTTTGGCGGGCGAGTTGATCTTCAGGTTTGAGTAGGTGAAGTTGGTGTAGGACAGTCCGTAGCCGAACTCATAGCGAGGGGTGACATTGTAGGCATCAAAGTACCGGTAGTCGATGTAGAAAGTAAAGACTGAACAAGCTTGATTCCCATTCCGACATTCCGAGCATGCGCCGACTATGTACGGAATACATACTCTCTGATCCGCAACATTCAGTCCAAATGAAGTTATAAATTGGCCCCTGCAAACGCGTCCTTTAGGTAGGGCTGTTGAGCCTGAGCTTAATAAGTTCAGGGTTGGAAATCAGGTTCTCAAACCTCACCCTGGGTACAGTCCAATGTTTTAAAGTAGGATTATTACGTGGAACCAAGGCCAAGATGACGCGGATGACGGATGTGCCGGTAAAAAGAGGGTCGGTCGGGATGCAAATCTCGGGAAACCCGACATTTAGAGCCATTTTTGGTTGGATGATGCACGTGGGGAACTCGGCAACCCGAAGAAATGCCGGGTGCTAATCACTACCCGGTTCAGGCAGGCAACAATCCAAAGATTGGTTTGCAGCAGATAGGTAGAGCAGCAGATGAAACACTTCTCTCTATTATTGTGTCTTATTTACCGAGGCTGACATCCTAAACAATTAAAACAATCGTGTCAGAAGATCACTGCACATTCTCACAATATATTCCGTCAAGTGTGTATATGGAAGCGCCAACTGCTCGGAATAATGAGTAAAGGACCAAGGAAAATTTAGGCAGGCAAAGTCCGATGTATTATTGAGCCCAGTATGGGTGAATCGTGGACGCTATTTCTGGGGCACATGGTGTACCTCTTATGTTGGTCATTATCCCAAGCAAGATCAACTTCAGCGAAGGTTCATAACCAACCAAATAAAGCATGCTAGAAACTCGGAACCACAGATAGGAAGAGAGAGACCCCCTAAGGTCCGCTCATGAACCCAAACTCGATCACATTCCCGTTGCGAATAGCCATCTCTAGCTTCGAGGATGACTTGAAATTCTTCCTTTGTCTGGACTACCTTGGCGATTCTGTCCTCGAATAATTATCTATACGTTCTCAGTACACATGGTCAAGTCTTGACGGTGATGCCTATGGGAAAATACAAATGAGAACATCAATATTCTCAAGAATATGGATAACACAAGCTTGCTGAATGAGACTATTTTGGTCTAATCTCAATGGCAGGTTCGATCTAGATGCAGCTCGTGACTCACAAAAGACAGACCGGGATAGAAAGCATCACCGAGGAATGTGAACAAAGATACTATATTATTCAATCACTCTAATCGACACGTCTATTTAATCCTAAATTGCTGCAGAAAGCGCTGTTAAAGCTGGATTCAAACGGGCTTGAAGCTACTGAGCAAAGTCCCATGCAGTGCTTTCTCACCTGCAGGTCAATGATATGAGGGATCCCCAAGTTTCGATACTCCGATCGAAAGGGCCGAAGAAGTACTCGCCATACGGGAAACATATGTCCCTTACCTTCTCCATATTCTTGGTGGATTTTCGCTTGAAATGTCCAAAAGCCTCGCTCACTCCCAAGTGCATCTACAAGTGGTATCCAGATATCAAGCGAAGTACTTCTTTAACGCGTTTATTGATCTGCTATATTACAAAATGGGTATCAAAGTAAATCTGACCTAGTCCTCCTTCTGCACATTCCTCGGTACTTGCGAATTAAGCATCCGACGCTGCTTACACGTCCTCGAAGTCGGCGCGCATTGATAATTCTGGAACATCCGCGGTGACATCTCACAATCTTTATCGTCACTGCACGGGTCACCAGGACAACTTCGTCCAAACTTCGACGAAGCAGAAGTACTCCTCCAAACATGTCCTTCTCTGTTTGTAACCCGCGCTCGGCACTTAACACTTGCGGCCCGGCGACCGATGGCTTTTTCTCTGGGTTTATCGCCAAAGGTGAATAGATTATAATGTGGTCGATCGAATGTGATTATCTCTTCTTGGCAGTTTTTATCCCTGTGAGTTGTTAGTCTAGTTGCTCTTTTGACGTGTAATGAGAGATCGGGTTGTTGTTCACGTACTCGTAGATTGTGCAAATGTTGTCAAGTCCAGGTTCATGGGAACATGGGATGTCTATAGATCCGAGAGTGTTGTGTCTGTTCTGGAGTTAGGGCCAGTCTAAAAGTGGCATCGACGTAGAGTGGGAGGACTCACATCAAGCCTTTAAGCTCAGTACATTCACCCCATTCTGTGCGTTGTTGGAAGCCATTCATAAATTGTGTTGATGTTGATATCACCGGCTTCATAATTGTGAGTTAGCGACATTCTGGGCAATTGCAAACGTATAGAACCAATGAAAGCTGTACTATCTTACCAGAGGTTCACCTGTGCTATTGCTGCTTGCCGATACCAACCCCGCCAGCAGAGCACAAACAATAAATGAGAGACTCAACATCTTCTCACTTTATGCCGTAGACAAAAACAGACCCTCGGAATTGCAGTATGGAAGTGAAGTATCAACAGCAGACGAGAGTCAAATACTCGTCGGTCAAGTCACACGAACACAAAGATCCTTTCAAGCACCCACATTAAAGCCAAAGTCCATCCGCTATAAATGGCGAAATCCCCCCAAAAGCCAAGACAAACCTGCAGGAGACCCCTCGGCCCCAAAGTTCCAAACCTCACCTCTCCCACGTCCCCAAGCGCCTAAAAAGAGCCGTCCACTGCTGGGGGCGCCTTTGCCTGCATACTCGGGGATCCTAACTGGCTCTCGTGGTGGTAGATGCCCCGCCCGCTTTTCCTTTTCCAGCAAGGTGGAAGGTTGCTTGCATGGCCACGGGATTAGTATTTCCCATCTTGCGCATATTTTAGAGGGACGGGTATGGGCTAGCGTGGTGTGCTGACCGTAGTTAAATGAAGGGTCCGTTGCACTTTGAGCTAGGTAGTGCATGTCTAGCTCCGCCACGAAGGATGCAGCCCTGAAACGGGGTGAAAGGATGAAGGATAGGATGAAACTGCTTTGTTCAAAGATAGAATTTGGAGTATCTAAGAGAGAAGACACTGCAACCTAGCCCCATTCAATGCATGAAATCCATGCAAGGGCGCTTATCAGATAGCTCTTTGTGCTACTGCTACTACTACTGTATGTCACATCGAGGACGTGAGTGTGATAATCCAGGAACTGGGGCAGCTTACCGCCAAGGACGGGAGGGGCCAAAAAATTAGCCATTCGGGGCCGGAACCGACATTGATTATTGAGATGCTGGCCCGGCCCCAATTTCTGAAGCTGGAGAGCCCCGGGGGCCGTTCCTGGATTTATTTATATACTATCGAATTTTAAACTTGAAACTTCCAGGCGCCTGGTCGGGTGGCTGGATGGATACACTTCAGCATTCCGCACGACTAGAGTCAAAGATAATTATCAGATTCCCCGTAGTGGTTACACTGTTGGAGTTATATCAATACAGCGTCATACCCATCCAGAAATCCCACAGTCTCACCGACATCGACTTAATCCCAGTGCGTACTTTAGACATCACTAGACATTTCATATGTGACTACGACATGCACTTGAGATTGGCAGATAAAAGAATTCATAGATACCCAGGCTGTCAAGATAGAAACTGCGAGACTTAAACGCCAATCCCAAGACAATGGTTTTGAGTATACAAGGCATCTAGAAGATAACAGGGCAAACTGAGAGACCGGCCAAGTAAAAGGCTCCTATAGTCCGCCCCAGAGAATCACCAAGTTCATAACAGAACAGCCCAAGTTGCTGGAAATGGGGTATATCGAAAACGACGGGGAGTGGGATGCATCGCGGATAAGATGGAAGTGGAAGTGGAAATCATAATCAAGTCCAAACGAACGAAGGCGTAAATAAGAACAAGAGAAAACGCCAAAGTGCCATGAGCAGGTCTGATTGAACGACAAACGCTGTTGAAAAATGCGGCGGGAGGATGAATTGGAAATTGTAGACTATCCCGAGATCAAGGGGCCGGAGGCCCGGAAAGGACATCAAAAGAATGCAAAAATGGCGCAATGGCGGAAGGCTAAATGTCACGCGACTGGCACAAGATAGCTGGGATAAATTGGTCGATAGATCGTCCACGAGGATTATTTCAGGTGCGCTATGCCTCCTCACCGCATGCCCGCGCGACCGTCAAAGGCGAGGGGACCCGAGTCGTTACGTGGTGTCAGAGGGTTATCATCAGATGTCTCTGACCGACCGGGCGTATCCGCACGAAGATGTGGTTGTCGAGCTGCAGGCACGTTGAGAGGTTGTGTGGGTTGAAACCCGGGGATATTGATAGTGGCGCTGCGAGCAAGGTCGTCATTACTGGTGTTCGGAACTGGGGAGTCCGAGCTGCGACCATCCTCCATATCAATTCCAGACCCAGACGCTTGATCACCGTCGTCGTCCTGTAAGTGTAAATTCTCGACGTCGGTGACAATGTCCGGTTCTTCAGAGTGGGGTTCCAACGGGGTCGACTCGCGCTCCTCCGCACCATTTGTCGTAGCTTGTGTAGTTACGACTGACTGCGTCTCGGAGCGAGGCTCAGAAGAATCATTTGTCGATGCAGCTTCGGTTGTCGCTTTGTCCTCGTCGTTTTCAACGACATCGTTGGTGTCGTCGACCTCGGCGCTGAGATCGGTGAATGCACGACAGTTGGGACATTGGAACATGGGGTAGTCCGGGGAGTGTAGTAAGCGACTGATGCATTTGTAATGCCAAACGTGGGCACAGGCTGCCATGAAAAGACATTGATATGGGCGCTGGATCACGGTTTCAGTTAGCGTCAGGTACGAGTGAGGACAGGACGAAAAAGGACAAACCAAAACAGAGCCGAGGCAAATCGAACACTCTCGACAACCAGAGTAGTCGGCCCCATCCCCTTTCCCCAGGTTCTTGATGAGACTTTCTGTATTTTTACTGTCCAACATGTTAGCCATGGACGAGATGTACCAGTATGAAAGGACATCCTTACTTGAACTCGTTCGGCTGCTGCTGCCAGGAGCGATTGCACTCGATTCGAATCCGAACACAACGGAAAATCATCTCCTCGCCGCCCCGAAAATCAATTCCCAGCTGCACGATGTCGCCGTCCTTGATTGAGTATAGACGAGATACCATATTTGGCTGACTCAGGCGCATATGGTTCAAGAACGTGCCAGAGGAACTTCCCACATCTTTGATGTGCCACTGGCCATTGCTATAAATGAACTCGCAGTGTTTCCGACTGACCACCTTCGATTTGAACCCCACAGGAGCGTCCGAGGGCTCAGTGGGATTGGGAATCGGGATACCATCCCGTTCAGAGTACCGGCCCACTCGAATGACAGAGCTCTCCGAAGGTAACGTGCGTGCAATGGGGACGAACGGGAGGGACGGTCTCGAGCTCTGGAAAGTGTCTTGATAAGGAAAAAATCGAATGGTGGCCTTCTGCTTCGAGCTCGCGAGGCTGACCTGGGCAGTGTCCGCCGGAATTGTACCTGTCAACTCGGGCGCATCGGTGGCCGCAGGGGTCGGTTCTGGGGAGGAGGTGGGTGCCTCTGGGGTGGCAGTTCTCGCGAGCGCGGTCGTACGAGGTGGGCGACCTTGCACGGCCGAAGCACTCCTTAATCGCGCCATGACATTGGGGGATTGTTGGGCTGGCTCGTTTGGAGGAGTTGATCTGGACGACTCGGCCGATGACGTTTGTGTGTCGACGCCGAGGCCGTGGGAGCTCGCAGTGGGTGCAGAAGTGTAGCGAGACAGGGCTGGTTGGTCACTTTCGGGGCCTGGAGTAGTGGAGTTCCCCACCCGTTGCGTGGGAGACTCTGGACCTGATGAGGATGGGGACAACCAAGGCACCCGACTACTCAGACTGTTACGCGACCGATGCCCGCCGGGAGAAGAGTGGGATAGGTTTTGTGTATAGGCACGAAGTTGGCTGAAGCGACGGAGTCGCCCTGGGCGTGGGCAGTCGGAGAGCGAGGTGGAGGCGGTGGCGGTTGAGGCAGACATGGGGCTTTTAAGTAGGCGGACTTTGGTGGGGGGGGGGGGGGAAAGTGTGTTGGCTGTTGGCTGTATGGCTTGGCTGATTGGGGGGTTTCGGTGGTGTGGTCGACCTTTTGTCTTTCCTGCTGCTGGTCGCCTGCACGCGACGGGGATTGTCTCGTCCAGCCGATCGACGGGGGACTGCCCGGCAATTGCGCTGGCTGAGGAGAAGAGAGAGGAGACGAGGTTCAGAATCGAAGGCCTGTTTACCTGGGATCTGCAACTGGACTAGAGCGGCTCAAAGGGCGGTTGGGCGGGACTATCTAGGCATGGCCCGAGGAACAAAGAAACGCGATCGCAAGGAGGAGAATTGCGAAAGAAGAGAGAGATGAAAGAGGAGAAGAGGGACGAGGAATGAGGAGAAACAGGGGAAGGAGCCCGAGAAGGAGGAGGAGGATCTAGGCTTGGTATGATGTGGAAGTGTCGAGATTTCACGGGAACCAGACCCAGTCGTTCCACGTTTTATGACTTTGGCTTCGATGGAACGATATAGACTGTCAGACACTAGTTTAGCATCGTTAGTGAGAGACCTAAGGTAGGTTTTAACGAAGAGGCTAGTCCCTTCCACCGTAAGACTTACTCTCGCAGTATCGTCAGCATCAGTACGTTGTACGCCTTTAAACCTACACACCTTTGAACCTACGAATCTATAGATCTATTGCCGTAGGAGCATAGAGTGTGGATAGGCCTACAAGGTCTATTGGACATGCTGTCTTGATCATACCGGCATACCACCCTCGCTCGACTCCGAACTTATCGCCCCCTTCGCCTCTCCTCCATAATTTTTTTTTTTGCGGGGAAATAGCCTCCATCCGGCCCGAGTTTGCCTCGTGTAGTTTTAGCCGACGGCCGTGGCCTTGCTGTGGCTCTGCTACCTATCGGGCTTTGCCCTGGTCACAACCCAGTAACCTACCACGTTAATAATGTGGTGACTGAACACTGACAGATCTCAGGACGGGACTAGTTTCGCACGGATCGACTTTCCCTACACCTGGGGTCCTGGATCCCGCCTCTTGAGCTTGGCCCGCTTCTTACAATTCTGTTCTAGGGTTCAGTATATTCCATGTGATGCTACAAAATACTAGGCGCAAGTCTCCTCCCCGATCGGACTATAGAGAGCTCGTAGTAAACTTCTCTTCCAGTCTTCATTTTCACGCGCGCGGATCATCTGTCCGGTGATCATCTGCGTCACTGGGTAGGAATCACAAGGGCGATGAGAGGAGATCGAACCTCATTGGGCAGGTCTGTGCTGCACGGACCCTAACAGCAAGCGGAAAAGAGGCAAAGAGGAAAGGAGGCAACGAGGGAAAAAAAAAAAAAAGACTTGAGGGAGGCGGGGGCGGGGGGAGTAGTAGGAATAGTGGGGAGGCTGGGGACGAGATACTATTTGGAAAGAGAGAAAGAGAGAGTAAAGTGAAAAGAGAATCAGAAGAGCAGGGAATTATTTGGATATATCAATAGAAAGATAGATACATATACATAGGCACATATATGGATATCTAGATCGACATTATTATTACACATCGTTAAGTAGGTATATGAATGGGCATCCTGTCAAATAATGGAAAGTATAGATAGATACTTATAGGCCTACACTCTCTAGATAGGTAGTAGTGCCCCTGCAAGTCTTGATGTCTTACATACTTCCAAGTACCGAAATCAAAAATCATAGTTCCCTATACCCTACATCTTCTGATCTTCATCATTCATTAGTCAAGAAGCCGGCCTATGCGGATTGGTCGCAGCTCTCGGGATGATGTATGATGTGATGCGGGAGCTTGACTGGGTGATTCGGATTCCCCATCACTAACGATAACAGGAATCAGAAGATAAAAATTGGAAATGAAAAGAAAAAAGCAAAAGAATGTAACCTTATAGCCCAATGTCCATAGGTATTTTACTAAATCTCACAATCTAAGTAAGAATCGGTGGTTGTCGCAGACCTGAGCCGAGGAGGACTTGACTGCTGAGCTAGTTACTAGTTACCCAGTTAGTGAGCTCGCGCCTGCAACCTCGTTTCATCTCCCTCCCTCCGCTTCCTTCCCCCCCCCCTCCCTGCGCATCGCCTTTTCCTTATCTTGAACTTTTTTGGGGCATTTTCTATCTTCGCCCTGGAAAGTTGAGTCCGATTGCATCCGCGGGGCTCTCTTTTCGATCACGCGCCACTACTTTGTGTTCCCATCCCGAAGCTTGACCCGGGTTCATGCCACTGCCTCCAGCCTCCTCATCTCGACCAACCTGAGTGTCTCCCCGCAAAAATTTGAATCGCACTCTTCTCCTTCCTCCTTCCTCCAGCTTCGATCCAATCGCCTTCGCGGCCCTGATGCGGGCCTGTTGAGGACGGCATGAGTGGAATCGTCACCACCTGTTTGTCGTGCCTGTCGGCGGTCGACCGATGGTGTCATATCACGGCCTGCCTGGGTGGAGGCCGTTCCCGGGATGGCATCTACGAAACCACCCTTGCCGACAATGAACGAGAAGCCGTGTCGGACCTGTTGGGGTATCTCGAGAATGTACGTCGCAACTCATTTCTATCTTTCGGGGTCCCGATACCGTCACCCCCCGATCGGTGATGCCTGAGAGTGACCCGCGCCAGCCGACGAACGTTGCTAACCACAGCCCCTGGCTGCTTTTTGACAGCGCGCCGAAACCGATTTCTTCGCCGGAGAACCCCTGCGAGCCCTGAGTACACTCGTCTATTCCGATAATGTCGATCTCCAGCGAAGCGCTAGCTTGACTTTTGCCGAGATCACCGAACGAGGTGCGTTGGAAAATATCAGTTGCCCATGGCGATGTCAGACCTGACCCCAGACCTGCAGATGTGCGTGAAGTCGACCGAGACACTCTCGAACCCATCCTGTTCCTGCTCCAGAGCTCGGATATTGAAGTACAGCGTGCCGCCAGTGCGGCGCTGGGCAATCTCGCAGTCAATGGTAAGCGACGGCTCTCTGATCGGCGGATTCACAGTTTCTTCGATCGCTTACCCCCAACCTCAGCTGAGAACAAAGTCTTGATTGTCGCCCTCGGAGGGCTGGCCCCTCTGATCCGTCAAATGATGTCGCCCAACGTCGAAGTGCAGTGCAATGCCGTTGGCTGTATCACCAACCTGGCAACCCATGAAGAGAACAAAGCCAAGATCGCTCGTTCGGGAGCGTTGGGTCCTCTAATCCGCCTCGCCAAGTCGAAGGATATGCGGGTACAGCGCAATGCGACCGGTGCATTGCTTAACATGACCCATTCTGGTACATACCAAATGCCTTGGAGTCCGGGAAAGCCTTGAAGGAGTAGTAGCTAACTCAACGCAATAGATGATAATCGCCAACAGCTCGTCAACGCCGGCGCCATCCCCGTCCTGGTCCACCTCCTTTCATCCCCCGACGTCGACGTCCAATACTACTGTACGACGGCCCTCAGCAACATTGCCGTGGACTCGACCAACCGCAAGCGCCTGGCCCAGACCGAGTCGCGTCTGGTCCAGTCCCTGGTTCATCTCATGGACTCCTCCACCCCCAAGGTCCAGTGCCAAGCGGCACTCGCTCTCCGAAATCTTGCCTCCGACGAGAAGTACCAACTGGAGATTGTTCGAGCGAAGGGCCTGTCTCCATTGCTACGACTTCTCCAATCCTCCTACCTCCCTCTCATTCTTTCCGCCGTGGCATGTATCCGCAACATCTCTATACATCCACTGAACGAGTCCCCGATCATTGAAGCGGGCTTCTTGAAGCCTTTGGTGGATCTGCTGGGCTCGACCGACAACGAAGAAATCCAATGCCATGCTATCTCCACCCTTCGCAACCTTGCCGCTAGCTCCGATCGCAACAAGGAGCTGGTTCTGCAGGCTGGAGCAGTCCAGAAATGCAAGGACCTCGTTCTTCGCGTCCCTCTGACCGTTCAATCCGAGATGACCGCCGCGATCGCTGTGCTGGCCCTCAGCGATGAGCTCAAGCCTCATCTTCTTAACCTCGGCGTGTTTGACGTCTTGATTCCATTGACGAACTCAGAGAGTATTGAAGTGCAAGGGAACAGTGCGGCTGCCCTTGGCAATCTGTCATCTAAGGGTACGTATCTCTCGTGTCTAATATTTCGCATTGCCACATATAGCTAACAATCCACTAGTTGGCGATTACTCAATTTTCGTCCGCGACTGGGCCGATCCCAACGGAGGAATTCATGGCTACCTCCAGCGATTCCTCGCTAGCGGAGATCCTACCTTCCAGCACATTGCCATTTGGACCCTGCTTCAGCTCCTCGAGTCTGAAGATCAGAAGCTGATTGGATACATCTCCCAATCCGAGGATGTGGTGCAGATGGTCAAGTCCATCTCCGACAAGAACATCGAGTCCGATGAGGAGGATGCAGATGACGGCGAAGGGGAAGTAATTGCCCTTGCCCGACGCTGCCTAGAGTTGCTCGGGACAGGTCCTAAGCAGACTTTGGTCGAGGCATAAACTGACCCATGATTCTTTCCTCTCGCGTGTGCGATAATCTACCCTTTTCGGACCTTTTGCTTCGTTGCCCTTCCTCTGTCCACTTCCTTACTTTTCCGTTCTCTGGGTGTTCATCTGGGCATTGAATTCACTGAATTCAGCTTTCTTTCGTCAGCGGGCATTGGCGCAGTCTGGGCCGTTTTCATTTCCCTTTTATGTGACTCTTCTTCTCTTCCGTCCCGCTTTCTTCTTCCACGTCCATGTTATTCATGGTATTTTTGGGCCGGTGCTGCTGTCTCTTCCTTGTTTCTACGCATACACCGTGTATTCATGCTAGATACGGGGCCTGTCATAATTAATCAGTCCGCTGTGCACAGCGAGTTCGGGTTTAAAAATAGCTAGAATAGTTAGATTCAGAACAATTGAGGATATACAAGAAGTGCTGTTGTCCCTCTATCCGGAAAATAGTATTGCCGCTCCGGCTGGATCCAGAGAAAGCTCCCCGAACAAAAAAACCTCCTCCGCTCCAACCATCTTCTCAACACAAAGAAGTCTGCCCTCAAGGGCCAACTACACCATGGCTACCTCCCTTCCACCTGTGGCTATTCCTGGCCAACGCCTTGGCTCTATTGCCGCATACTCTGCCGGCCCCGGCACCCATGTCCAACAGTCCAATATCTACGCCTCCATCGCCGGCCCCGTCATCGTGGATCCCGCACAGCCCAAGACACAAACCAAGTCAACACTCCGTGTCTCAAGGACCCTCCCGGGTACATCTCAAGTGGCTCCAGCTCCAGCTTCATCTACCGCCGCCAAGCAAAAACCGCGATACAACACCCTCCCCGCCGTCGACTCCATCGTCCTCGCCCGAGTCACCCGCGTCCAAAAGCGCCAAGCAACCGTCTCCATCCTCGTCGTCCTCGACGAAGCCACCACCGACCCCTCAAAGCTCGCCTCAGACAACGACAACGTTGCCTCTATCCTCACCACCGCCGCCAACCCGGAGAACCACAGTAGCACAGACGAGCTGCGGTTCCAAGCGTTGATTCGGAAAGAGGACGTCCGAGCCGTGGAGAAGGACCGCGTCGTTATGGATGAGATGTTCCGTGTGGGTGATATTGTGAGGGGGTCGGTGCTTTCGTTGGGCGATCAGAGCTTTTATTATTTGACTACGGCGCGGAATGATCTGGGTGTTGTTATGGCGAGGAGTGAGGCGGGGAATATGATGTTCCCGGTTAGTTGGAAGGAGATGAGGGATCCGGTTACGGGGGCGGGCGAGCAGAGGAAGGTTGCGAGACCTTATTGAATGCCGGTCGACCGCTCCAGCTGTTCTTCTTCAAAGCCCTGACCAGCGATGTATGGGTCTTAATTTGTGTCTCGAATGCCGACTCGAGCATGTCCATCGCCCTCACACCTCTTCTCTGGCCTGGCATGGCAGAAATACGAGCCCTCCTTGAGTGACACTGCATATTTATTGCATCGCACGCCCTGGGCAGTTTGTTCAGAGCCAACCGACTCCAGTCAGAATTACTTCTCCAGGTGGCTCGCTCCAAGTCCTACGAGACGGACTCATGCCGGAGGCAAACACATCTTCCTCCCAATAGGGCTGCACTCGCAAGTACGAGATTTGCATGTACCACCACTGCTGCCCCGGGGATCATGATATCCCCACTCTCACGACCCCCGCAGCATTTATGAGATACCCACTAAACGAATGAAAAGGCACATGATTAACCTCTCCAACCCCCAGTCTCTCAGCTGCGGTCTATTTTACGTTACCTTACACCGTAGACCTATCTACCGCTTGGCTAGCTACCCTCTTAGTATACGCGGTCGAGAATCTTTCAATGTCGGATTGTGTTTGTCACTGGAGGCCGATTGATGGATTTTTCGAAATCACGCGGGAAACTCTCATCTTTTGCGAACCCCCAGACTCGTCTTTTTCTGTTTGCAGTTTATGTGACAGGATAGAGATCTGGGGGTTACATTTAACAACTTACGAATCATGGATAGCCCTTCTCGTCGAGTATGGAGCTTTATACTTGATATCGGCCAAAGTTTTTAATACTGATGACACTGTTCCATAGAGACAGATACTAATCAGATCACTTTTGTGTATTCACCTCATCTAAAATCCAAATGAAGACCACCAAATAGACGAGTAAAAATTTCCAAAAACCATGCTTGAACACCCTACTTCTTCAACGTCTTCTGCTTCTCCGCATCAATCAACTTCCGCCCCTGCACAACAAGACCCTTCCGACTCCTCACAGCATCCATATACCGCTTCGCCACGTTCTCCCGATCCGCCAACTCACCCAAATCCTCCAACTCCTCCTCCGTAGCAGGAACCCAGAACGGATCCTCGTCCAGAGCCTCGAAACCCGCGAAGATGAGCTGTGGCTGGGCTGCGCCGGACGTGCGCTTGCGGATTTCCTCGGCGAATCCGAAGGATTCGGCGACGGGGAGGAGGGCGATGATTGTGAAGAAGGGGGTGCCTTCTTTCATTATTTCGGAGAGGATGCGGCCTCGGCGGCGGGTTATCACGCCGTAGACGCGGCCGAGGACTTCGGCTGTGAGGGGGATAGAGATGTTAGTTTGTGTTCTAGATATTTGTGAGAGGAGGGGATAGGAGTGACTGATGGTACGTACTGGTTGCTTGGATCTCGCAGCTGTACATTGCGAGCATGATGCGGGGGCTCCAGTCGAGGAACCCTTGGGTGATACCCTCGCGGACGAGCTTGATGGAATCACCGGTCAGACGGCCCATGTCTAGCTCATCGCTGGAGCTGGCTTCCACGGAAAGATCTTCAAGGAAGACGGCGACGCCTTGCATTGGTTCCTGGCAGAGGGGTCCCTGACCCGTGGCTAGCTGGAAGGCGTATGCGATCTTGTCGCAAAGGTCGCGGACCAGCAGGGCCTTCAAGTCATCGGAAGAAACGACGTTCTGCTTGGAGTCCTCGAGCAAGCTAGAGATTAGAGGTTAGCATACGTAAAAGGTGCAGTCTTCTCCGGTTGACAGATGTATTTACTCACAATTTCTCGCAAGTGTTGACTGCAGTTGCATCCACCAAAATGTTAGGCCCAACTCTCCGAGGCCCGAATGCAGTGATTCGGTTAACGACGTTCTTCCAAAGCTCTTTATCTTCCTTAACCTCGTCGTTGAACACGTTGTCCAGTTCATCTCGGAATTCCTTCAATGATAGGACGTTGCCCTCGCCAACCTCACCAGCTGCATCAGCTTGCTGGGCACTGTCTGCAACAGCAGTCTCTGCATCCGATTTTGACTCGGCAGCCGAACGCTTTTCTGCCTGCAGTCGCTTGATGGTACCGACTTGTTTAGTCAAGAACTCGGTGACAGCAGAAGGCATTGGCATAACGCGCAGACGGACAGTCAACTGCTTAGACGCGGAGACAGAGAGAACGCCTCCACGGCCCAAGTCTGGGTTCTTAGGAGGGGCCATCTCTGCAGCATCGACGATGGTTTCACGGTAGGGCACAATAGCTTCACCAGTCTGGATTTCACAGCGGGCAAAACGCTCACGAAGATCCTTAACACATCGCTCCAAATGCAATTCACCTGCTGTTAAGATAACGTGTTCACCGCTGGGAAGGACCTCGTACAGGGCACAAGGGTCACTCTGTTCAAGGAGGCGTAGGCCAGTAATCATCTTACCAAGATCTGCCGGGTTGGTAGGCTCAAGAGCGACGCGAACAATAGGCGGGGTACTCAGTGAAACACCAGCCAAGTTGATGCTACCTTCCAGTTGGCTGCAAAGGGTACCAGTCTTGAGGACGTAGCCCGCAAGGCCACCGATACCAAAGACCACACCTGCAGGTACAGACTGGAGAGGCTCCAAGCTCCTACCCATAAGCAGGTACAAGTCTGTGACCGTAACCTTCTTCGGCTCCGGGCTTGCATGGGGGTTCGCTGGCGAGAACTTGGGTGGCAACACATATATCGAGTCCCCAACTGACAATGTTCCAGAATAGAGTCGAGCGAAGCCAATAAGATGTTCTGGATCTTCCTTCTCTACCGGCTCCTCCGGCTCATCAGTCTCCGTAATCAAAGTGGTAGTCTCGAATGCGGACGTCATTCTCTCAAAGGCATCATCACTCCGCCCCGCGCTAGCTTCTGCTTGCATCTTCGCAATCTCTTCTCTCTTGCGACGAGCAATTTCTCTGGCTTCATCTGCAGTCATGGTACCCCCGGCGCGCTTCTTGCTTGAGCCGAGTTCGCTTTCGGGAATAGCCACCATCTTGCTAACATAGGCGACAACCGGTTCCTCAGGGCCGGTCTTGAACGTCACCATGGCTTGCTTGATAGACTCGGAGATTTGGTCCGAGCCAGGTGACGCTTCGATCATCTCGGGGAGTCGAGTAGCTTGCGCAGCTGGGGGACTTGGGAGGTATTCGATGACGGAAACGAGAACAGCAGTGGACAGAGGCAACCACTGAGAGAATAGTGTGGTCATGATGTTCTTCGGGTCACGCGAACGGAGAACATAAGGAGGAATGGAAATGTTCAATGACTTGGTGATCTTCTCCAGCAAAACGGGGTCACTATAGTGAAGTTAGTATTTATGTTAAGAAGCTTTTATTCACAGGCGCACTTACCCCTTGCCCTTACCACCGCCAGTGGTGGCTTCATATGCAGCCCAGATGCTGTCCAGAACCAATTGCACGAACATAGGCTTCAATGCCCTGCCCTTCAGATGCTTCTGTCCCAGCACACGCTTTGTCTTCGGATCCAAGTAGTAATCACCCCAAAGGACTTTCTCCAGAATGGTACGCTTAATACCAAGCTTCTTCTCGTAAATGGCAGCAAATTGCCTGATGGTAAACGCCCAGCCATCCACCGCACTGCAAAAGATGACGTTGTTCTTCTCGGGCGCGAAGTAAAGATCCTCGTCATCACGCTCCTCAAATTCAGCAAAATCACTGACACTTTGAACGGACTCGTCCTCCAAAGACTTATTTTTGGTCTTGTCTTTATCCCGTGCAGCAGCGGCGTTGACACGGTCTTCCATGCGCTCTCGCCACTGCAGGTCCTCTTCCATACGCTCGCCCTGGTAGAAACTACCGATGACCGCGTTGATCTGTTCTAGAAGTCGACTGAGGTGCGAGTAAGCTTCGCTGGGACTCATCATGAGCTCAGTCACCAGCCGATCCATCTTGTTGATGACGAGGATGGGCTTCAGCTGCTCGACCCAGGTCTGGCGCAGCACAGTCACGGTCTGACTGCAGACACCTTCGACTGCGTCGACAAGCACGACGGCACCATCACAGAGGCGAGATGCTGTGGAGACCTCACTGCTAAAATCGATATGACCCGGAGAATCAATGAGATTAATCAAGTACTCCTTAGGTACGGGCGCCGCGTCCGGACTAGAACGACGAAGCATCGAGAAGAACAGCGAGATAGCCGAGGACTCCATAGTGATACCTCGGAGCTGCTCATCTGGCCGCGAGTCCAAGTAGCGGATCTTGCCCGCCAGCTTGGGCGAGATGATGCCATTGGTGGCTATAAGGCTATCCGTCAATGAGGTCTTGCCATGATCCTATATGAATGAAAAATCAAAAGGCGCAGTTAGTTGGTGACTTTATTGAGAGAGAGCGGGACCTTCCAGTTGTCGTGTGGACTTACGACGTGGGCGAGAATGCAGATCTAGCGCGTGGATTAGTATATCGCGGGCCTGACATCAGAGGTGGGATGGAGGGGCAAAGACTCACATTGCGAATATCTTCAGGCTTCCGCTGCAGGCGAACGAGATCGTCTACGTTGACCACGGGCATCTTGACTGGCACTGATACCTCTCCCTATGTTCAGCAATTCCAGCGAGTGCGAGGTGGTGGGGGAGAGAGTAAAGCAGTCGGATGGCCGCCGGAGAAAAAAAAGTTGCTGAGAAATGGAAATACAACAAGGTGCTTTCTGGGCCCGACACGGAGAATGGGAGCCGCGCAAAGGACCACGGACTTACAGTATGCTTTATTTCTTTTTTAATGGAGTGGAATTCGCTTCTATATCCTTTTCGCTAATTTTCTTGTATTTCCCAAATATTCTAAAAGGGCTAGAGCGTGACACTAGTGCTCTACAGTTTCGTCATTGCATTTGACTCATGATGAATCAACCTAAGACCTCCGATGTACCTCGAGTCAAGGGTCGGTCTCAGCTCTTCTTTCTTTCTGGCCTTATTGGCAGCATCACACACGTCGAAAATGACTACTTTACTCCTCATCAAAGGATAGCTTAATTTTCTTAGCCTTTTTGGACTTCCGAGGTGCTGGTGCTTTGGGCTGAGCCTCGCCAGCCTCTTGCTTGTCCCCAGACTTCTCCTCGGATTCGTCCTCGCCCACGACCTTGACCTGTTTCCGCTTTCTCGGACCACCAACTTCGGTCAAGTTGCTCTGCTTGGCTGCCAGGGGTTCGGCCTGGGGTGGCGCATTGTCCTGTCCATTTTCCGTGGGTTGGTCCTTCGCAGAGGCCATGTCGTCCTTTTGGTCTGTTCCTCCACCGACAAGAGCCTCATATTCCGCTTTGGAGATCACCTCATTGCTCTCTTCATCGACATAGACGGGCGCATCGTCGTCTTCCTCGTTCTTGTCCTTGAGTTTTCGAGGGCGCGCAGCGGGTCGCTCGAGGCGACCGGAAGTATCACCATAGTGGCCGCGAAGCTTCTGGAGAAAGGCGGGCTCCTTCGCCTCTATATTATGCGTAAGTAGGGTTCGTGAAGTAGGCAAGGCGGGGCATACCGTAGGCAAGCTTCGGGTTCTTCGACATGGTCGCGCGACACTGGGTGGTGTAGTTCGCTGCTATCAAGTCAGGTTCATACCGAGCACACCCTCATAAAATGATCGTAGTCAATCAATCAGTCAGAGTAAGCCATTGGAGCCTATGACTCTGGTATCCACTTCCGAATCACAGAACGAGGAAGTGGTGCCAGAGGTGTGGAAGAGCAAGAAGCAAGTCGGGGCCGTGAACAGCTCGCTTGGCGCTAAACCGCAACGGGACACATCGAAAAGTCCAAAGGAGCCGCTTCGCGTCAGGTCCTCTCCATCCACCTACCTCCACCACACCCCAATTAATCATGCTCTGCGCAAGTGAGTACCCTACGATTGATCTTAAGTGAATCGCCGCTATTGGACACTTCTTTCTAACGAGTCTTCCCCTGCAGTCTCCGGAGAGGCCCCTCAAGTGCCGGTCGTCTCTTCCAAGAGCGGTAGGTCTTCCCAGCCTTTAATCACCAATCGCGCCTTTCTAACACCCCAGCAGGCAGTGTTTTCGAGAAGCGCCTCATTGAGGCCTACATTGCCGAGAATGGCAAGGATCCCGTGAACGGCGAAGAGCTCACCACCGACGATCTGATCGATGTCAAGTCGCCGCGCGTTGTTCGACCCCGACCTCCCACCCTCACCTCCATCCCCTCTCTGCTCAGTGTATTCCAAGAGGAGTGGGATGCGCTGGCTCTGGAAACATATACCCTGCAGCAGAACTTGGCACAGACACGGCGCGAGCTGAGCGCTGCGCTCTATCAGCATGATGCCGCCGTGCGAGTGATCGCGCGCCTGACGAAGGAGAGGGATGAGGCCCGTGATGCACTTTCGAAGGTGACCGTTGGTGCTACTCGTGCTGGAGCTGGTGGGGAGGCTATGCAGGTAGACTCTGCGGCCTTGCCCCAGGCAGTGGTGGAGCTGATTGAGAACACACAAGCAAGGTATGTGACCTCTGGTGTCTTTCTAGCGGATTGCCATGTAATAACTACTGACATTCATGCCATTCTTGAAGCCTCTCGAAGACCCGCCGCAAGCGTCCTGTTCCCGAAGGTTGGGCCACCACCGACTCTATCTCCACATACAAGCCCGCTGAGAGCTCCGAGCCTCTCTACCCTGGAAGCCGCACCCTCGCAGTCAACTCGACTGGTGAGCTGGCACTTATTGGTGGTGTCGATGGTGTTGTGGGCGTGTACTCTCTTCCCCAAAAGGCTGTCCTGCAGACTTTGAAGACAGATGGCGCAGTGACTGATGCTACGTGGGCTGGTGATAAGGCCATTGTTGGATCAGCCACTGGCTCTGTCAAGGTTTTTGAGAATGGCAGTGAAGTTGCGAGCTTTAGTGCTCATGGTGGTGAGGTAACTGCCGTTACAGTACACCCAAGTGGTGACCTTGTCGCCTCTGTTGGCGTGGACAAGAGCTATGTCCTCTATGACTTGACGTCTAACACTGCGGTTACTCAGATCTGGAGTGATGCTGGTAAGAAACATCCCTCATGCTTGTCTTTTCATCTAATGCATCCGATACTGATCTCTTTCGTCTAGCTTTCTTGTCTGCTACATTCCACCCCGATGGTCATATCCTGGCTGCTGGCAATGCCAATGGACAAGTCAAGGTCTTTGATGTTCGGACTGGTAGCGAGGCCGCCGATTTTGCCATGTCTGGCCCCGTGAAATGTCTTTTCTTCTCCGAGAACGGCACCTCCTTGGCAGCAGTGGCTGCGCAATCTACCACTGTCTCAATTTGGGACCTACGAAGCTTCAAGGAAATCAAGGTGCTGGACACCGGTAGCCTGGTCAACTCGATCCACTGGGATTACAGTGGCCAATTCCTCGTGACCGGTGGCCCTAGTGGAGTGACTGTCCAGCAGTGCAACAAGTCGGCAAAGGAATGGTCGGAGCCTCTGCGCAGTGCTGTCCCAGCTGTGTCTGTGGCCTGGGGATCTGCTGCTCAGAGCATTGTCACCCTTAACGAGGCTGGTGCAGTCACTGTTCTCTCAGCATAGTCATGATCTTTTAGGCAAAACATGTAATTTTAGAGCTGGATATTTGAGTTTCAATGGTGTTTCTTGCGTTTGCGACAGCTCTTGATGCAGGAAAAATTCACAGTCTTTTCTTTACGATCTGAATGATTCATAATTATAGCAATTCGATTCTCTTCAAAGCCAGCCTTATTCGCAAATATGGCTCCCGATGTTTTGGCTTTAAATTGGATTTCTCCCCCTCCGAGCAACCACTTCATCTACTCAGCTCCGGACACGGGCTACGTGATTCAACCACATCCATCCATCCATACCGCCAACCTTTTCCTACAAGGTCATCTCACCGCCTAGCCCTTCCGTGGCAGAGACCGCCTTCTATAACCTCGGCAAAATTGTACCGCCTCCGGGGACTCGGGCCTGGTCATCATGTCCACCCAGAACGGTTCTCTTGCCTCGACTGCTCTGTGGTCGTATATGCCAATTCACGCTGCACTACCCGTATATCCACCTATTTTGGGCTTTTATACGGCTATGAGTGAAGATCCTGGCGTCCAGTTTATGGGCGCCAGGTCCAAGGTGAGTACAGAACCCTCAAAAGACAGGCGGGGCAAATGTGAATGAAATGACGGCCTTATTGATCATGTTTGCCCTTTTCTTTTCTAGCCAACTCAGCGTCATATGTCAGAAGAATCTAGTGAAGGTGGGCAGTCGTCCTGGCACCACCACTTTCATCCTCCACGACCTGAAATGTCAGGCTCCCGTCCTGCCCGCTTGCCACCCATTCGAACACCTCGAGACGGCTTTGACTATCGACGACCAGCGGAGGTCAGACCTCAGGAGGGTGATGTGATCGATCTGACAAACGAGCCAGAGACTCCTCCACAACTCACTCCACATCGCAACGAGAACCGTCCCCCACACCCCTCACACTCCTCACGGCTCCCACGCTTTGGAAGGAATATCATGGCCGAGGCAGACGTTGTCGATCTGGAAGATGACCCGGACAACGCTGGAGAAGGACCTTCTAGCAGTCCAGAGGTCCAGTTTGTCCGGGCTACAGTGCGCCAACAACCACCGCCGCGAAGATGGGACCCTGTCAGCTTGCTCCCAACCAACTTCCCTCTAACCCGGACCCGAGTGCCAGAGGAGGTCACTCCATGGGTACCTCGTCCAAGGCTTCCAAGGCCTCACAATATCACTGCCAGCCAGCTGGACGCTCTCTTCCTCGGTTCGAGAGACTCGATTCCTAACATGACCTCGCCCGATGTTTTCCTCGACTACGCCCTGTCCTCGTTCTCTATGGAACCAGCTTCCGGTCGGCATGAAGAGAGACGCCGACGTGATACGTACAAACCACCCAGCCCAGCCCCAGAAGGGTTCTCGCGCACATTAGGTGACGACGACGTCGCAATTTGCCCTAACTGTGACTGGGAGCTAGGGACAGGGGAAGGAAAGAAGCAGGAGATTTGGGTTGCGAAGCAGTGTGGCCATGTTCGTTTCTCCCGATTTGAGCAGGATATTATGTTCGCTGGCTAATCTCATATATTTAGGTCTATTGTGGTGAATGCGCAGAGAATCGTTCTCTATCCAAGGCCAAAAAGGCACAGGCAGCTCCAAAGACCAAACCTTTCTCCAAGTGCCAGGTCGAGGGCTGCGGTAAGCCAGTCAGTGCACCTACAGCCATGCTTCATCTCTACCTATGATGCCTCCCACGACGTCCCAATTTTTCATTTGCATGACGGGCGGTGTTTTTTGGTTGCCTGCTTCATTTTCCCTTTTCTTGTCGATACCCAACTTGCATGGAAATACGGGGCGTTGTTTTCTCTATCCTCTGGTTTTACAGGTCATTTTCATTCTCAATATCTGAACATTGCTTCTCGCAGCTCATCTGCTCTGGGGTTTGATCATCCCAAGTGTAGTTTCACCAGGTAAACAGGTAATGAGGGAACAGTTGACTGCATCAGATAGAAAGGATACTTCGGTGGTCAAGGTCCGACTGTATATTCGACTTTATTTCGAGGCATATGGTAACTCGCATTTGCAATGCATAACGCACGTCAGGAACCCTGTATTTCCCAGGGAGTAGTGAAATAGACAAAGAAGAGACAAAGAAGGGACAAAGAGAAAAGACAAAGAATCCAGTTCTAATAGTACATATGATGCGACGGCAGAGCTTCATCCTTTGTGTAGATGACAGCCCCTGCCCAAGGTAAACGCCACAAATAAACACCCATAATCTATACACCACGCAAGTCACCGTGGTATGGCGACCAGATACCACGCACACTCTCGTTCAGACTCGTCACGGGCTTCTTCTGCAGCTTCAACTTCTCGCCACTGGCATCCTTAAGGATCATGGCCTTTGACAGGATATCATTGGGCTCGAGGTTGCGCACACAGATTGACTTTTCACGACCATTGATGTAGTGGCCCTTAATGATGGGGTGCTTGGAATGTCGGGGAGAAACACGGATCTCGATCTGGGGGTTTTCGCGGGCGAAGTTGGGGAGGGTTTGGGTGAGGAAGGCCCTATGGAAGTAGCCGGTCAGTCTCGGAATCAAATATCAAGAGATATCATGAAATTTTCAGTAAGGTATACTCACAGCATGCCACGAGAGCTGCCGCCGTAGTTGCAGTAGTGGAAGTCAAGGCGTTTGCATTGTAGGATAAAGGCACCGACGCCGTTCTGAGGATTCACCCCGTCAGCTCTGAGCCCTCAATTCTCTTCCTCTCATCCATCATAACAACATACCCTTGCGGCAGTGACCGTCTTGATTCCCTTGACCGGCATTGCTGTGTTTCGTTACAATTTCACGCGGTGGTTGCCAATCTCCAGTTCTTTCCCCATTCCATTTTCTCGTTCACGTGAAGGCGGTGAGAGAGCGCCAACTCCGGCAACCGCGGCAACCGCGCTTACCACCCTTGATCCGACCACTGCAGAACGCGACACTCCTGAGAGGGTTGGTCAGCTTCTAAGTCTTCATCTGATCTCCGCATCGCCATCGGCTGAGGAGCCAAAATGACTGACAAGCTCCCACCGCCTTTGCTGGCCCTCTTCCAGCCCCGGCCACCCCTTCGCTACATTGCCCCCACAGACCGCGCTCCAGAGGACTGCCCGAAAAGTACCATCTCTGGCGTTGCCCAATATCTTGCTGCAGCGAAGGACTTTGAGGAAGAGTCCCCTTACAATGCGACTGAGTGCTGGTTGCAGCGCAAGTTGCGCGAGAAGGTTGAGAAGAAGGAGGAATTGGCCTCACAGTTGACCGATGGCCTGCAAACCTGTATGCATCATCTAAAATACCCTTGACATCTTGAATCAATTAGCTGACAATTACTTACTCTGACAGTCGATCCCAAGGAGGATCCACAAGCTCGGGGTGATCCCTTCAGAACACTCTTCGTTGCACGACTCAGCTACGATGTGAAAGAAGCAGATCTGGAGCGAGAGTTCGGCCGCTTTGGCCCGATTGAGCGTGTAAGTCTACCTTGATGGAATTGTCCTTCCCTTTTCATTATAGCTGATCATTGTCACCTACAGATTCGCATCGTCAAGGATACCGTTTCGCCAAAAGCAGGAAAGAAGGCTCACCGTGGATACGCGTTCATTGTCTACGAGCGAGAGAAGGACATGAAAGGTATAATTCCCAGATCTTGCGCCCTCCCTTCGCTCCGTGCCCACTCCATGCCATGGTAAGAAAGCTATTGCTAACACAGTGACCCCGATATCAGCTGCCTACAAGGAAACAGATGGCATTCGCATCAAGGACCGACGAGTCCTGGTTGATGTGGAGCGTGGTCGCACAACTAAGGGCTGGAAACCCCGTCGCTTCGGCGGTGGTCTTGGCGGCCGTGGATACACCAAGGCTATGCCCTCGCGCCCGATGGGACCAGGCTTCAATGCGCCATCCGGCCCCGGTGGATTTGGTGGGGGTTTCCGTGGCGGCTTCGGTGGTAGAGGCTTCCGTGGCGGAGGCTTCCGTGGTGGTGGTGATCGGTTCGGTGGCCGCGGAGGAATCGGTTATCAAGGTGGCCGCAGTGGCTTCGGAGGTGGAGGACAAGCACCGCCCAATGCTCCCTCTGGCCCTGGCGGTGGCCGCGGGGGTGGATATGGAGGAGGCTACGGTGGTGGTGGAGGCAGGTTTGACCGTGGTGTGACTGGCAGCAACCGCGAACCCGTCCGCCCCCGAGATGCATACGCAGACCGCGACCGCCGTGACGACCGTGACCGAGGAGACCGGGGCGATCGGGGTGACCGCGACGGTGGTGACCGCTACAGAGACCGAGAACGCATGTCAGACCGCAATGGTGATCGGTACCGCGACCGAGACCGCGATCGTGATCGTGATAGGTACAGCGGTGGTGGCCGAGACGGTGGCCGAGACGGTCCCCGGGAGGACTTTGGACGCAAGCGACCCCGTGAGGATGACGGCTATGATGACAATCGCTCCAGAAGACGGTACTAAGCGTTCTTGCGTCTTTTCTGTTACTTATGGACGCTCCCCCTTCCCTTCTCAGTCCCGACTTGCTGGTGGGTATCCCTGATATTGTCCATCGCATGCCCTTTTCGTTGTTAGGGCAAGGGGGTAAGACGACAACCTATGCGCAGATAACGATGGGGTCTGAAATGTCCAGCACGAGCCGTCGAAGTTTCTCCGCACACGCTACCACTTCATGCTTTTGTTGACCACAGGGTATCCGGTTATCATGCGATCCTGCTCCCTGCATCAGCATGCACATACCTTGGGTGATCACCACGGAGTCTTTTTGTATTCCCCGTTTTCCTTCCAGTGCCCCTCTACATTTCCTTCTTCAATGTGTTCCAGTTTTTTTGGAGGGTCCCTCAAGTGACCCTTCCTCCCTTGGGGGTAAGTATGTATTTTAGTCGAGGCAGTCTTTTTTATTCAGGCGATGGAAATCAAATGGGACTACGCTCAGGTAAGAACCAGGTAAGGGCCATTGCAATGACATACGCGCAGGCATCTTACTAGGTAGTCAAAAATGGAAATATGCTTCTCTGGGACCCAGTCTCTACGTAGCAAAAATAGTTTGAGCAGTAAGACTTTTTTATATCCAATCTGGTATCTATCGTCATAGGCACATCAATCGGAAGAGCCTGTGCTCTTCCCAGGACAAAATATGGGAGGATAAGAAATTGTTCAATATATTTGAAAAGAAATGAAAAAAGAAGCGCCCACCCCAAACTCCGTAAGATGCCCTCAGAGAATCTTTTTTTAACATCGACCAGACAGAAGTCGACGAACAGAGGCAAAAGAGACAGCAACACAATCAGTTCATCTAAGCATCAGTGTCCATGCCACCCTGCTCCAGGATCTTAATCTCTCCAGACTCCCGCGTCCATTGGGCCTTAAGATCGACCTTGAACTCGGAAGAAGTAACACCGAACATCTTCAAGATGGTGGTTTGCCGGGAGTCGAGCGTCTCGCCCTCACGGCAAATGGGGAAGCCCTCCTGGCCCTCGGTCAACTCGAGCATGACCTTACCCTTCACCAGACGAGTGGGGATGCCCAATTTGCGCATGGCAGGCTCAATGGTGTGGCTGACGGGCTCATCTTGGTCGGCGGGGATCTCACCACCGCGGGCAGTGACCAGGCCGTTGGGGAGAGTGAAAGAGCGGGTAGCCACGGTGCCGGCACGGGCAAAGTCAGAGGGGCGGAAGTTCTCGAAGTACTGGATGACGGACTCGGCGGGACGAGAGGTGAAGAGAAGGCCGACAGCACCGGTCAGGTAAGTGGAAAGACGGTGCAGGTTCTCAGCGGCTTCGTTTTCGGGGGTGGTGCCGAGGGCGACGGCCATAACTTTGGTCTTGCCGAAGAAGAGACTGGAGATATAATGTCAGTGGGTTAATCTTGAATGAAGTATTGATTGAGCCGAATGATGTGATGGATTCTTTGGACTGATTCCTCAACACATTCGCATGCTCAATTGCCAGAAAAGACATACCGGCTGTCTCCAAACTCGGCGCGCACATCCTTCAAATAGGTGTTCCGCATGTTATCCACCGAAAAGACAAACAGGTGATCATATTCCTCGAGACATTCCCGGATATTGGCGTACAGACGGCGAGTCTGCTCCTTGTGGTCCTTCTTGACGGTCTTGGACTCGTGAACGACACGCGCGCGCTTGGAACGAGGCATTTTGAGCAGCTGGAGGAAACAAAGACCAGATAATTAAAAGGGCGTAGTGTTCGTTTGGCGTAGCGGTGCGGAGCGCAGCAGTTGTGGCATTAGTTTTTTTCGCTGATAACCGGATCAACAGTTGTGCCGAGCTTATCCGACCCCCACTAGCCTCGATGGGGCAACCAGCTGCTGTCTCACTCCCGCTTGACAACTCCGTACTCCTAGACAATTCTAAAATCGTCGGAGCCGCCGAGGGAGAACCATGCTGGATTTCATGGACTACGTCCAACTCGCCTTTGCCGAGGCGACTAATTGGAACCAGGATAATTCCTACTCGGCGCTCACAACTACCGCGCAGTGTAAGTGGCTTCGGCTTCAGGGATGCGCAACGGAGTTAATCTAACGAGTTCGGTACAGCGATTCTTGAATTCGAGACTCCCGAGAGATTGCGCGTTCGCCTTTCATCGCTTTCAACGCCTCATTTTGCGACCAGCTATACACTTGGAACGGTGGGATTGCTTGATGGATCCATCTCATACCTCTTCAGCACGGTTCCCTTGCACAGTACTCCCAGCCGAAGCGCATTGATTCCACTTCGAAAGATCTCCCCGGGCTACAGACAAGTGCAGGCTCCCGAGGCTCCAGTACTTACATGGGGATGGGACTCTCTCCTTGATGGCGTCAAAATTCCCGGGTTCAATGGCGGGCTGCGCTCAGCGACTGCAGCACACAAGGATGGCAACCAACCAGCAGAAGACGAGGCGCAACGAAAGGCAACACTTCTGCATGCTTCGCTACATCTCCCGTCGCCGACTACGCTATATGCGCTTTTCCTGCGCAGAATGTCCCCAACAACCCAGCTCTCGCTCGCAGTCTGTTCTACTCAGGGACCGCCAATGTCAAAGTCCGCACCCCAAGCATCGCTGCTAGCCCAATTATCCCACGATACGGGGAAGTACTGCAATGAGTACCTTTTCAGTACAGACAATGCGCTCCTTGGCTGGCGCGGCCTCTGGAACTTTGGTGCCGACCCTCGATATACGCCCGCCAATGCACCTCCCCGCCTCTCGCTTCTGTCTGCCGGCGCAGAGGCGTATTACTCTCCAGTCTCCTCGATAATTGGCATGTCAACTGGCCTGCGATTCAGCACACTTCCCGCTGCGACTGAAGTACCTTCATCTTCCTCGTCGTCTTCAACAAACCATCCCACCCCCATCTCCACCTTCCCATATACGTTAACCCTGACTCTCACCCCCATCACCGGCTCTCTATCCACAACATACTCCCTCCGTGCCTCGCCCAATCTCTCCTTCAGTTCACGCTTCGGCTTCAACGTATACAGCTGGGAAAGCGAGATGGTTGCCGGATGTGAACTCTGGCGCCGAGCGACGAAATCCACATCCCCCGCCGACGACGGGCTCGAATGGGCCCGCCGTAAAATGCGCCTGCATGACTTTTCCGCTCCTCTCCCGGGCTCCCCGCCCTCCTCTCCACTCCTCTCCGACCCGGTTCAACCCGAGTCTGCCACCAAGGCGGACGAGAGCAGCCAAGGCGAGGCTAGTGACTCGGTCATTAAGCTTCGCATTGACCAGTCCTGGAACGTGCGATTGCTCTGGGAAGGCCGCGTGAAGGAGCTGTTGGTGAGTGTGGGTGTCGGGCTGGGCCCGGGCTCGTCCTCGCTGGCACCGAATGTTTCCTCCGCGGCGGGGAGTGGGTCGGCGCAGAGTGGAGGCGGTGGCCCTGGCACGTCGTACTGGCGCGGGGTTGGGGTGTCGGTGATGTACTCGTCATGAACAAGGTGGTACGACTACAATGGTTTCTTCTTTTCTTTTGGTTTCTTCTCACACTCTGGTGCGTGTTTCCCACGGGTTGAGGGGTTGAGTTGGCCAACATCTACGATTACATCCTGCATGTTTTAATAGGCCGCATACTGGACATATGGCGGTTTCCCAATGTACATATATTCTCATGACAACACATCTCACGTTTCAAGCCATTGAACTATTTATGTAAGGCCTGGATCCAGGCCAGCCAGTCCTGGCAGTCAAGTTATTAACGGGATATCATAGTATCCAGAACGACATTAGATGCGGGCGTTGATGATGTCGACGACTGTAAAGTGATATTAGCATTCGGTTAAGTCACACGTTTTTGGCCGAGTCAACTTACAGGCAGGCTTCAAGCTGGCACCGCCAACGAGGAAACCGTCAACATCGGGCTGGGTAGCGAGCTCGCGGCAGTTCTTCTCGCTGACGGAGCCACCGTAGATGATACGGACGTTGTCCTTGGCCTCGGCGCTGATGGTCTTGCCGAGCCACTCACGGATAGCGGCGTGGACCTCCTGGGCCTGCTCGGTGGTAGCGACCTTGCCGGTACCGATAGCCCAGACGGGCTCGTAGGCGATGACAACCTTAGCCCACTGCTCCTTGGTCAACTCCTTGGCGGCGGCGTCGAGCTGACGGGTGACGACCTCGATGGTCTTGTTGGCCTCACGCTCCTATACGATTTCAAATAGAATCGGGTGTAAGCGGAGGTTCTTCATCTTGGACCTATCCCGATGCCCCACACCGGGTCTCGGGAAGGAAAACGGGTAACCGAGTTAAAATGACGTACCTCGAGGGTCTCACCAATGCAGAAGATGACGGACAGACCACCGTCGACGGCGGACTTGGTCTTGCGGGCAGCGAACTGTTGCGAGCATTTGTTAGTCCCTGTTTTGTCTGTGATGGGGGTTGGGCATGTAGAAGAACTGGTGCGTTGTCCGTTGCCTGAAGCATGCGGGTGGTTTGTACATACCTCGTCGGTCTCCTTCAGGATGACACGGCGCTCACTGTGGCCAATGACAACCCAGTCAATCTTGGTGTCCTTCAGCTGCTCGACGCTGATCTCGCCGGTGAAAGCACCGTTGGGCTTGTCGAAGACGTTCTGGGCAGCAACGCCGATCTTGGGGTCGGCCAGGCTGCGGGTGAGAGTGAGGTAGAGGGAGGGGGGAGAGATGACGACCTCGGTGGTAGAGTCGAGCTTGGCGGAGTTAAGGTTGTTCACGATGTTGGTGATGCTCTCAGCAACACCGTTCCTGTCATTCTGGTCAATTGCGTGGTCTTGCGAGTTGCGTTACCTTGCTTTCGAGATAGAGGGGCAATCCATTGAGAGACCGCGGGGTAACGGAGTAGACAAAAACATACATCTTGAAGTTACCACCGACGAAGAATTGGCGAGGCATGATGATGGATATGTAGGGTATGAGATTGGGGGAAGATTGAGAAGAAAATGAAGTTTGGAAAGAGAATGGATAGGAACGAGGAATGCGGGCGGTTAAAAGAAATGGAGGGGCATGTCCCGAGGATCGGCAGGCGCCTGAGTGGCCAGGCATGTCATCCCACCATGACATAACTAGCTGACCGGTTGACCGGGATGCCGGTTCCATGGAAGTCGAAGTAGCCTCTTTTAATCAAGTCCATGGGTTGAAGTCAACATGTATCCAAAGTGCCCATATTTCCATGTAAGAGTGCTGTGTACCTTGGAATATTCTAGATAATAAGTTAGGCCTTTACTTGGCTTCGAGCAAAGCAAAGATCAATCGTATTTGTAGCGAAAAAAACAGGCAAAAAGGCAAAAATCAGACAACACAATTTCCAGCCCTTTGTCCAGCATTCATATTCCAGTATCCAAGTCTCACAAACATAATGTTTGTTTGTTTGGCCAGATCCTGGTTGATTATAGCTGTAACATTGCACCAACATGCTTGCTGGAAATAGCGAACACAAAACAAGACAACAATAACAAAAGAAAAAGCAAGCCAAGTGCCCAATAAAACCGAAATCATGCGAATAAATTAATCAGAATCGTCCATACGACCGTTCTTGAGATAATCATGGCCGTAGTGGGGCATGGAAGGAGGATTCCAATAAAGCTGGCCCCTCTCCAGTTGCTGCTGCTGCTGTGAATCTTGAATAGTCTGTTGTAAAAGTCTGCTCTGGTATTCAAAAGCTCGTTCCCACCGTTCAACCCTAGCTTCACACTCAAGTAGTCGACGTCGAAGCTCCTCATCATCAATGCGTTGGATACGATACCACATCTTCATCTCTGAAGGCGCAGACGGAGCAGCCTTACCGCGACCTCGGGCCCGGCGCACGGGCATGACATTATGAAAGCCATTCTTAGAGGCAAGGATATCCATATAATGATATCGAATCTTGTCCCTTCGACCAAAGTGTCTTCCTCGAGACTTCTGTCGGTACTGAAGCCCATGACCGATTGGGCCATGCTTGTTGGGACTGCTGGATCTGTTCCGAGGAGGGGTTGGGTTATACCGTGACTCTTCGCAGTCGCATTCCATGTGTTCTGCTTCAGCATCTTCTGTAGATGAACTGCCATCTGACTCGGATGAATCCTCACTCGTTGACTCGGTATCCTCGGCGTCACTGTTGTCTGATGAAGAGCCCGCCCCATCGAGATCACTATTGCTCTGGTCCCTATCACTAGGAGCAAGAAAGAGTTAGACCATGTACAAACTTCGCTGATAGTGAAACGGGGTTCTCGTTTGTAAGAAATCAGTAAAACATCTGATTCTTGAACGGGATGGCTTACTTATCAGTCGCTGTCTGTCCATGGATTGGTCTATACTGCTGCTCACTAGGGACAGGCGTGGGGTGACCCAACTCGAGTCGAGTAAAAGGGCTCGTCACTGATACCGGACGAGGCTGTGGACCCTGTACGACACCAGTAGATGCATTGCTGGAATCTGAGTTCAGAGCTTGGTTCTTGGAGATCCAGATTGTATTTGGCACCGCTGGGCGAATTGGCGCAGTGGTCATCTCAGGGTGCATAGGCTTGACATGTGGCACGTCGTTGTCATTCTGACGATGAGCTAGGTCAACCAGATCTCCCATAGGAGTTCTAGGATAAGGTCTAGTATTCAAAGGCCTCTTCATCAAGATAATGTCCATGGAGACAGTTTCATAATCGGCACGATGGGCGTTGCGAGCCTTGGAGGCCCTGTCACGCTCCTTTGCATAGACACAGCTCCATTCCACCGAAGGATCCAGTTTCTTTTGCTCATGAATTAACTGGTTAACATGAGCACGGCGAGTAGCAGACAAGTTCTGATATTGCTGGGCTGCGGAAACTTTATTGGCTTTTTTCTGGACCATCTTGTAGAGCTCGCTTTGATTGAGATGCATTCGTGTGCGCTCGACCCGGTTCCATGTTGCCTTTTGCCCTGGAATGGGATCTGCCTTGAAGAATTGATACCCCTCGTAATTGATGGTATTGGCAGGCAACTCGGGGAGCTGACTCAAATTGATGAGTATATGATGGTCTTGTAGATGTCCAGACTTGTCGGGTTGAGAATTGCATGTTGTCTGCGCGGGTGCGTTTGTAGCTTGCGGTTGCGGTTGCGGCGGGGAAACCGCTTGTTTCTCTTGTGCGTCGCTTGGATTCTGGTTGTCCAGGTTGAAAGTCGTCATGGTTCTAATAGAAGAGAAGATGCAACAGAGATGCACATAAATTTTCCAGGATTTAGGGGTGTGAAAATGTTTGGATGTAGTGGTAAACAAAACAACAGACATCCAAGACAGACGACGAGCTTTATATCGTTGCATTACAACAAAACAACACCCGGGTTCAAGTGTGCAAGGAGGCTCCTATCAATGGTAGTGTTGGTACTTGGTAGTACAGTAACCTTATTGGGCGTAGTTTTATTGTTATGATGATTGGCCACAAGCGCACGGCTACCTAAACCACCTGCGCATTCAGCCTCACTGTGGGGCACGGGAACCTTACAACTCCAACTCAACCCGGGCAACCTCACCAACCCTATTTGGGGGCCGTAACAGGACCATTCCAGGGTTTCGAACGGTATTTGGTTGTCGTGGGGTTTATGGTATTGTCGGCTGATCTTGTCACGCAGTGATTTCGAGGCTGCCTAGTAAGGCAGTGAGCATAACCTCCAACAACTCAGTCATTCCTTGATTTGCTGAGCAACTGGACCATTCTAAATTGGCCGGCTACTATGCGAACATGTCGTGTTCCTACACTGATGGCAAGCACAGGCAAGCACCCTCTTAAAATTAATCTTAAGTACTGTACAGTCACATACCAAGACTACGAGTAGTGGAGTACATCGAGAAGCACAGGGCAAGCCACTCAAGGACCAAGATGCATGACCTAGAAATTGCACCATCGACACGGGCTCTGATTGGTATCGAAATCTGCGGAGTCTACCAGATGTTCTCCGATATCTAGTGGTGTGTTTCTATTGGAAATTTTTCATGTATATATATGTACCTCAGTTCTGAGACTCTTTTCAGGTGGAGCCAGCTGCTCCACCTGGTCACCATCTGTGAGTGTGGGGTGCTCTCATTTTCACATCAGGGTCAAAGCAGTCTCCCAGGGGCCAGACATAGATCGCTCAGCGCTTAGGAGCTCTTTGTCCTTTGATCTCTTTCTAAAACAAGAACTCCATTATCGCATCTTTGTTCTTCTCGCCTTTCAATCATTGCACTCATTCTTGCCTGAAAGAGTGTATAATAGCATTCATGAAGGATTTTCTTTTACAGATCAATTCCTTTGTCCACTATAAAGTATATAGACCGTTTGCTGCATAGACATGAACTTCGTATCTTCTTCAGTAGTATATTTCATGCCTCTGAATTCTATACTAAACCACCTAGATTATCTCACTCTGCAGGACTCGACTCCAACCAGCTTTTCACCATGCGGTGGGGTATGCCGAAATACTGGACCCCCTGGTACTGGAAAGGTGCCTTCTGCTTCACAGCCCAAGACCTTGTTAATCCTGAGAGCGAACTAGCTCAGAGATATCCCCATCTCTATCAGGTGTTTCGCCATCGTCTGGAGTCTGCTTATGCTGATCGGAACTACAGACCGGTCTCGTTATGCCCTCATACAAATCTCCCTCATGGGTATAGGGGTTGTCGGAGTGACACGGACGGTTTTCAGAAGAAAAATGAATTGTTCAGTGTGATCAATCGATCTGATCATGGCAGAAATGCCACACGCAAGCGCATGAATAACATGTGTGGCGAGATCACCGATCAAATGGATGTGTATGGTACGGCTGGCGAAGGAAGTAAGTTGAATGTCCCCGTCCCCCCTAAGTCCTTTTTTTTTTTTTTTTTTGCTAACAAAATCATAGCTTTTGGCTCTGTATTTCTTGCCCGCGAGCGAGACAACAACATCAAGAATGACCCCGAAGATCTCAAACACTATGCCGTCAAAGTCCAGCAGCACAAGACCTTGCTCGGTGCCTCGAATGCGTATCATTGGGGTCCTCCTAATGGACCAGTACCAGACAACCGACAGTCCCTTCGATATATCCCCGAAGAAGCACTGATCATGCTGTTCCTATCAGAGAGTGATAGATTTCCCACCCTAGACTCGGTCTACACCCATGACCGCTTTCAAGCCATTGTCATGTCTCCCTGTATCGACCATAGCACTGAGCGGCAACCGTCACCACCAGGAGATTATTCCCGTCGATTCCCCGCGTTTACAGCAAAATACTTGCTAACAAAGGATCACAGGCCTTTGCTCAACGCGAGCGAGGGACGCAAAGTCGCAACGCAGCTTTTCCAGGCAATGAGACAGTTGGCTGATATGAACGCCTGGCACAATGACATATCAGTCAACAACATCCTGGTGGATCAGAATCTGAATGTAAGTTTGGAATATCCTTAAAAACTCCATTCATTTGACTTCTATGCTAATTGAATTCCTTTTATCTAGGCTCAGATGATTGACCTCGGAGACTTTGGTTTCGGCTTGGAAGAGCGAGACTTTTTCGAGCGCCAATACATGTACGTTCCGTTCCAGGAGTACCAGTTATCCCCCGAGCTGGCACAGTATCTTGGCAATCAGGTGGGCAGTCCGGTTAATTTCGACGTCCCCCATGATGCCCGCCGCGAGAGTATGTGGAAATTCGCTACTATGATATACGGCATCCTCCATGGCTTCTGGCCCTGGAATGAGGCCCCGAAAGATGGCGGTCGTCACCCAGATTTGCTGAGTTCTCAAGTATTCACCGATCCACAGCAGGTCCTCACTCGACGGTATCGTATTCTCAATGCTCCTCTGCCCATTGACGAGAATTTGCCGCAGGACTGCAAGGATGTGCTGCAGGCGATGTTCAGTAAGAACCCGGAGGATCGACCCACACTCGCTGAGTTAGAGGGTTATCCTTGGTTCTCGCAGTGGGCACGAGAGACTCAGTTCTTTGAGCGGCCGTTCTCAAGGGACTTCCAGAATTCGTGTTCGAGGCGAAACTACTGACCAATGTCCGATGCCCGATTTCCGGGCTGGCTAAGGTGGCTAATTAACCCGAGAAGACACATTTCAGCCCTTCTAGGGCTGCAGATCGTAAGGTATTTAAACAAGGCCTAGTGACGAATCAATGCATGTCATTTCTTACTTTAACCATTAGCCAATCAAAACTTATTGCATAGCCTCTTAATACGTAAGATGTAGAAGAAGGCTACAGGATTAGAGCTATTTTAATAGCCTTCCGCCCCCATCAGTCCAAGTAGAATAGTATATCGTAAGATCCATAGGCAGCAATGATCATGTCTTCCAGATTGAAATAGAACGCTAAGAATAACAAAAGAAATCGTCAGAAAGGATGAGGCTCACGCCAAGTACTGGCCCTTTTGCAGTATACGGTTAGTGGACATGCATGGCGATACGAAGGGACCAAACAGAGCGATCCATCCTCGTCATCGTCGGAGGCTGTCCAGCCGCGCTTGAAGGTCATCGTCACCAGCATCGCCGGCTCCACCACCACCACCGCCGATAGCCTGAGCGACCCGGGTACCACCAGTTGATTCTTTCTGGATCTCGCCCGACGGAGTCTCACCAAGCTGTTTTTAGAACGGTTAGCAGTTGGCACGAGATCAAGGCCACGAGTAATGGAACGAACCGCCTGGGTCAAGTCGACACCAATCTCATCGAGGACTTCCTTGACAATATCTTCGCCTTCTGCTTCGTCATCCTCCATTCCAGTCGCCTCGTCGATCGCATCATCCATCATCTCCTGTCGTTCATCCATGATTTCGTTCTCTCGTTCGAATTCCATTGTAATGCGCTGCAGGGCCGGGAGGTTCATTTGCCGATTCATGCTGCCCAACAGCATCGTTGCGCCCTTCATCGACTGCATCATTTGCTCGTTGCTGCGAACAGTCTGGAGTGTAACAACAGTGAGTGTCTCGAGAATGTCAATTCAAAGTGTAGGTTCTTTCGTACCTGGATGCGAAGCGAGATGGCCTGTAATTGTGTGCGCATTTGGTAGAATCTCTGGATATATCTGATGGCGCAGAGAAAGTCAGTCAGTCTTGTCTGCGACGATCGAGGCGAACGGGTGACTGTAGCCCACTCACCTTCTCGTCCGAACCAAGTCCTTGGCCTGGATCTTGCAAGCTCCAATCTGGCCATTCTTGGCACTCTTCTTGATATCTTGCACCAGTTTCTTCTCTTGGTTCTCCAGCTTTGTGCGCTCTCGGTCTAGTTCGCGCTGCGTTCGATCGAGGGCCCGTTGGTGCTTGCGCAGACGCTCCGCTGGCGTCATGCGCTTACCAAATGCCCATTCGATAACCTGAGACTCAATTCAGTAAGGAATTAAAGCATGAAATTGTAAGAGGAAGCTCACATTCATGGTGGGGGTGGGTAGAGGAGAGAATGCCTGGAGAGAGCAGTCGGGGCCGTGCCTATTATTGACCAGCAGGCAGTGACATCAAGCGGGACAGCGGCACTGATCCGGTAAGATAACGGTAACTTACTGCCGCCTTACAAAGTTACCGCCCCAGTCACATGCCAGCCCTAAACCTGTTTAGGCTTTAGTCCCTGGCCCTGCACGTCACCCTCTATGCAAAACTGCCCACCAACATACAACTTTTGTCCATGGCCCTGCAACTCACCTTTCACCCGTCATGAGTCAGGAATACTTCCCAGGCGAAGGCTCTTCGAGGGCCGGTTCGTCTCGGTTCGCCGGCGAGGATGAAGAACGGAGTCCTTTCACCCCCCAACCCCCACCGGCTTACATGACCGTCGGCAACGGTTCAACCTCGGCGAGTGCTACGGCGCTAATGACGTCTCTGAATAATGATTCAGGGTACGGTGGTAGCGTTGCCGGTGACAGTGCCGCCGATATCGATGGAAGCGCTGCTTGGCGCGCTGGACTTTTGGAGGATAGACCAACTCCAGTTCACACCCCGACGCGCGCCGGCGAGTGGAATCCTGCAGGTGAGTGGACTCGACTGGGTTGCTACAACATTTTCGGAGCATAGTCCGGGCTGACGCGAAGCGTTCTGCTTGATATAGCTGAGCATGAGAAACAAATTGTCGCAAACCATGTTCACCAACTTCTATAGTATGTCGATTCTTTTTTTTCCCCAGCGTTCTACCTGCTGGTACACTAACAAATCTTGCTCTTTTAGCAACTCGAATCGGACCAAACTTGGTCGTGCAATCTCTCGGACGATCGAAACATTGAAGGAGCTCCAGGATATGAATCGACAATGGCCTGCCCACTACCCATCCGTGCAGAATACTCCTCAGTCACCTTCGGATCGGCCACAACTTTCGCACACATTCTCAGAATTCGGACAGGATGATAGCAGACCGAATACTCCGCCTCGACCGGAAATTAGACGCGCAGCAACCATGGCCGGTGGAGACGACTTGGCGGAATCTAGCGTGGCTGCCGAACGCCGTCTGCCCGCTGGACCTCGATTGATGACCCCTCAGATCGCCCAGGAATTTTCAATCTTGAAGCTGGATTTGAAGTTGGGCGCGTTGTCTCAGGCGGAACTTGTACACTCTTTGGAAAAGGCATCGATTGCCTCGTTGCTTGATGGAAAGATCAGTCAAAGCATCAAGCACCTTCTCTCCCTACGAGACCGGATTGAAGACACCTCAAGCAAGGTGCTGGTAACGGGAGATCTGAACGCCGGCAAATCGACATTCTGTAACGCCCTTTTGCGACGGAAGGTCTTGCCAGAGGACCAGCAGCCCTGTACCAGCATTTTCTGCGAAGTTCTTGATGCTCGTGAGAATGGCGGGATCGAGGAAGTGCACGCTGTGCACAAGGACACCCAGTACAACCGCAACGATGAGAGCACCTACGATGTCTTCCCCCTAGCGGAACTCGAGAACATCGTCATTGACAACTCTAAGTACATGCAGTGCAAGGTCTACGTGAAGGACGTACGATCTATCGACGAATCTCTACTCAACAATGGCGTGGTTGACATTGCTTTGATCGACGCGCCTGGCTTGAACTCGGATTCTCTAAAGACAACGGCTGTCTTCGCTCGACAGGAGGAGATTGATGTCGTCGTTTTCGTGGTTTCCGCCGCTAACCACTTCACTCTTTCGGCAAAGGAGTTCATTCTCAATGCTGCTCACGAGAAGGCCTACATTTTCATGGTTGTAAACGGCTTCGATCAGATTCGCGACAAGCAACGGTGTGAGCGCATGATTCTTGATCAAGTGGGCAAACTCAGCCCTCGCACGTACAAGGAGGCCGCTGAGTTGGTCCACTTCGTATCGAGCAATGCTATCCCTGTTGCTCCGCCTGGGTCTGCCTCACAGTCTGGCTCGGGCAGTGGTGGTGGCGGTGACGGCGGTGACCCTCACGATGATGATGACAACGACGACTCTAAGGATAAGGGCAAGGGCAAGGAAAAGGAAAAGATCCAAGACTTCGAGAACCTCGAAGGGGCCCTCCGGCGCTTCGTCCTTGAAAAGAGGTCACGGTCAAAGCTTGCCCCTGCTCGCACCTACTTGCTCAACCTTCTCGCCGATCTCAACTCTCTAGCCACCGTGAACCGTGATGTTGCTCAGTCAGAGCTTAAGCGGGTTACGGATGAGCTGGCAGAGCTCGAGCCTGCTTACGAGAATGGCAAGAAGCAGAAGGCCGAGCTTGCTGAAGGTGTCAACAAAGCCATTGACGACTCTTGCGACGACGTTTACAACCACACGCGGGCGACTTTGACAGACACTATTGCCCGAGTTTCTGAGGCTGACCTCGGGGTCGAATATCCCGGTATCTTTGCGGCTTTCCAGTATGCAGAGGATTTGAAACACGCCATGCTGGATCAAATCTCGATGGCCGTCAACGGCTGTGAGGACTACGCTCGTGAAAAGACCGTTCAGGGAGTTGGATTCATTCAGAACATCGGTTTGTTGCATGTTGGCGAGGACAAGTTCTCTCCTCTCAACTTCCGGGCCGATCTGATGTTCCGTCGTGGCCGCCGTCATACCTTGGCTCGGCAGGTTGATACCGAAGTGGAACTCTGGGACTTCTTTGACGTTGCTGGTCTTTGGGAGCGCCAAGAGAAGATGGCCGGAACTGGCGTTGCAATGACCGCAGTCACTGTTCTTGGTAGCAGAGCCTTGGGTGGCTTCAGCTGGGTGGACAGCGCCTTGAGTGCCGCCAAGGTCCTTGGTCCGAACAACTTGCGCCGACTGTTCTTCCCTAGTGTTCTGGCTGCCGGTAAGTTTTTCCATTCTCATGCTTCAAATTTACACAATTGCTAACTTTTAAAAGCTGTCCTGGCTACTGCTTATGTTCTGTCCACTATCCCGACAACTTTGCCTCCCCGTCTATCCAAGAAGATTGCAGCAACCCTTTCTGAGATGGATTATGTTCACTCTAATGCCAACCGCATCTCGACTGAGGTTCGACGCATTCTTCGTCTTCCTGCTAACAACCTGCAAACAAGCCTGGCTCAGGACATCGAAGACCTTGGTCGCCGCAAGCAGGAGGTCGGAAAGGTCAAGCAAGAAAGCGAGGTTGCCACCAAGTACTTTGCCAATCTCTTCCGCGAGAGTGGAGAAAACCGACGCTCTGTGGAAGACCTCGATCTCGACGGCCCCTTGCCCGGCGCCATGGGCGCCTTCGACCCATGAGTGCTGACCATGTACCAACAGCCATGACTCTCCTTACTCTTTTGACTTCCCGTCTTACAACCCTCATCACTATTATCCCCAGACATGTACATTCTCCAACCCCTACATCTTTCCTTCTTCCAATATCCCTTCTCCTGTGTATGGTTTTCTTTTTCCGAGGGCGTCACAACTGCTCCCCCAAAAAGGCGCAGTCTAGCCCCGGTCCCACCCGTTTCTGGCGTGTTTTGGCGTGCATTGGAGGTCGTTCCAAATTTTTAGCCCATGATTCCCACCTGAATTCGATATTGTGATCTTGACTTTATACTTGAACTGTCTGCCCTTGGCTAGCTATTAGATTGTTTTCCGTTCGGCTAGAATGGGCACTAAAATAAGAAAGCAATCTCCACCCTATCTACTCAGGTTCAAGACGAGCCCCTGCAGTGGTATCTAGAAGACTCGGATCCAGCGACGAACTATTGGTGGAATCCAATTGTCTATGCAATGGAAGCCTGGGAATCCGTGCACTGTCCTGTTGGAACGTCTCCGAAGGCAGCACCCAACGATGTCCAAATATTCTTGTTTCTAAAATCGATAGTCTGGTCACCTTACTCGCCCACTTTGCCGGATTAATCCCCGCAGGAATCGCCGGCAGATGCGGGGTGGAATTTCGCCTCGGGGTTTCGGGTGAATGTCTCCTCTGCATGGACTTAGCTAGGGATGTTAGCGTGGTTTTTCAGGGTCCAACGCCAATCACATCGATATACCCCAGGCAGGGATGTTTCTGCTTCCCAGAATACAACAATGATCTGCATAATGACAATATATGAGACCTATGAATTAGGCTAATTACGACTTGTCCTGGCTAGTAGAATGGGAATTTCCATCGTAGTGTCTTCTCTTACCCCGCGAGCCATGACTTTATATTAGATATCTGTCCATGCTTCTTGTCTTCTCGGGTATCTGGAATTTGTAGATGCCACTTTATAGCAAATTCAAGATGAATTTTCTCCTTCTTTTAGCCACCTTGGGGCTTCAAATAGCCAGCAAGCAAGTCCATGCTCACAATACGACATACAACAACCCCATTCTTCCTGGATGGCATTCCGATCCAAGCTGCACGTTCGTATCAGAATGGAACAACACCTTCTTCTGCACCGTATCTTCGTTCTCAGCCTTCCCAGGCTGTCCTGTGTTCGCAAGCACAGATCTGGTCCACTGGGATCTAATCAGCAATGCATTGAACCGACCAGCACAGCTTCCACAGATCCAAACCTCGACCAATTCCCAGACGCTGGGAATTTTTGCCTCCACGCTGCGCTTCCGCAATGGGACTTTCTACTTGATCACCGCATGGTTAAATACGGAAAACGATGGTGTTGAGTTCGTTCTCTTCACGACCACTGATCCATATGATGATAATTCATGGACGAACTCGTTCCAGATTCAGAACCCTTTGGACGCCATTGATCCAGATCTCTTCTGGGATGATGATGGCAGCGTTATCATGACATTTTCCGGGTCGCCCATTAAAGCATCATACATTGACTTGGCTACTGGTAACGCGAGTGAACCATTTGATCTGTGGAATGGCACTGGCTACAACAATCAAGAGGGTCCCCATCTATACAAAAAGGATGGCTACTATTATCTCCTCATTGCCGAGGGAGGCACGGCAGAACTTCATTCTTCCACAATTGCGCGCTCAAAGAGTATCAAGGGTCCTTGGGAAAGTTCGCCGCACAATCCCTTGGTCTCAGCCAGGTATACGGATCGCTATTTCCAGACTGTCGGCCATTCGGACCTTTTCCAAGATGCTGCGGGCAATTGGTGGGGTGTTGCATTGGCAACTCGAGCGGCACCGGTGCTGTACAATGAGAGTATCTATCCGATGGGTCGAGAGTCGGTGCTATACCCAGTGAGCTGGCCGGAGGGTGACTGGCCACTAGCTGATCAAGTCATGGGTGAAATGAGTGGTCCTCTGCCAAAATCTCCCAAGACAACTTCCGTGCCCACGTTCATGGGAGAGCCAGATATCGTGGACTTTGCGCCGGGATCCTCAATCCCTAAGCATTGGGTCTTTTGGCGGGCACCAGCCAAGCCGGAGTCTTTCACGATCTCTCCTCCGAGGCATCCCAATACCCTTCGGTTGACTGCTTCCAGGACCAATCTCACTGGAGACGCATCATTCAAAGCCCTGGATGGCTTGACTCTACTAGCCCGTCGTCAAACAAACACCCTGTTCGAGTTCTCCGTGGACGCGCATCCCGGTTTCTACAAATCTCAAGGAGACGAGATCGGCGTAACAGCCTTCCTACATCAAGATCACCATATCGACCTAGGACTCGTCTTCATGAGAGGATCTCCACATTCCAAAGGAACTTTAAACTTCCGCTGCCGAGCCACTGACTTGGATGCCACCAATTTCACCGTCCCATCTCCAGTGGTGACGCCCGTTCCCTCGTCGTGGCTATCAGAGACCATCCGCCTCTATATCCGGGCTGAGAATAGTACTCATTATCGATTATCGGCAGCACCGGCTGCTCGGCCTCATGAGTCTAGGCTTTTGGCGACATTCACGGGGGCACTTATTAGTGGTCCTATTGTTTTCACTGGTAATCTTCTTGGTGTCTATGCTACCACCAACGGGGGGAATCATACTATGGAAGGGTATGTCAGTAGATGGAGATATACCCCCGTTGCTCAGCAGATTGACTATGATGATTTTGTGCGAAGCTGGGGGTTCTGAAGAACTACATTCTTTACTATCTACGTGATATATCATAGCCACAGTCATATTCTTCAATGCAGTCAACATATTATAGATATTGGGACTAGCGATTGAACAGACCCAGAGATTGGCCAGCAGTAAATGCGCGATACGCATGTTTCCCCACTCTTCCAGAGGGCCACAGAGGACTCTGGTTTCTTTTCTTCAGTAATCGTCTTACCAGTTCAGAATTTCAGCCAATTCGAATTATCGGATGAGTCTTTTCTAACAGGCAAGAAACTCTACCTATGCGCAAAAAGCCAGCTTTGCATTCACAATCGAAGGTGTTCGTCTATCCTCACCATAAAGTATAATCTTAGTAGCCTACCATTCCTGAACCTCGCCAGTGTATAGAACGACCTTGCCACCGTAGTGCTCCTTGGTTCCCTCGGTGATCACGCGCACCATACCACCGGTGGACTTCTCAATGGTATCCGTTGGCGATTCAATCCCCCAGCCCTTCGCGGCAGAGTTCCCCATTTCGGTCTGAACCCAGCCAGGATCCAGGACGAAAGCATTGAGCCACTCATCTTCGGCGTTGATCCGAACTCCATACCAGGGGAGGATTGATTTGGAGGCGCCATATGAGGCACTTGGAACGGGTGGCTGGCGTCTAGAGGAAGAGATTCAGTATCGATGCGTAGATCTTGTGATGTGGGTTATCCTTACCCCAAAGTTCCGGCTCCAGATCCCATAATGGCAAAAACGGGCTTGATTGTCGACTTTTGAAGCAGATCACGCGTGGCCTGGTAGAGCGACACCACACTCAGCACGTTTACCTCGATGTGCTCGAGGATATCAGCCCGCTTGACATCCTTGACGAAGGGATAACTCTTGGCGATGCCGGCATTGGCGACAACGTAGTCGAGGTGATCGATACCCTGGTCGGTAGCCTCCTTGACGGCGTCGAAGGCAGACTGCTCGATGCTAGCATCATACTTAACCACGATAACACGGCTACCTTCGCCTGTGGATAGCTTGGCGAGTTCCTGGGCGGTTGCATGCGCGGGATCACGAACCGCAGCTACGACAATCTACAGGTGGTGCCTTCGGGTCAGCCTCTAGCTCGTGTTGAATGACGTCGCAGTTGAGAACGAGGAACCCACGTAGTCCGGCTTTGCGACAAAGCCCTTCACGAGTCCAAGGCCCAAACCGCGATTGGCGCCGGTCACAAAAGCAACAGTCGGAGCCTTGATAGACGATAAAGACGTGTAAGATTCAGTAGAGCAGAAGGCAATTTGAGGGTCCGTGTCGGGTCGATACGAACTGATGTAGCCGGGTGTCTACAGGACGCATAACAAAACTAGCCAGAATGGGCTGGTTTATATATTTCCATTCCGGAGTCAAACATGATCATTGATTACCAATCCACATATCTTGAGGGCTTCTTTTTTGATTACAAATACAACAACTATATACCCAGTTGGTGATGCGTGATGCCGGAATGAAAGACCTCCCCCATCAATTCGGAGGGGCCGAGCGGGCGATGGCTTGAATTAGCGGGAAACGAAAGGCAGACACTGACCTTCCAATCGCACCAGTCCCTACTCTAGAACCTCTATGTATGACTCGATCAAGCTAAGTTACACATGATAAGTTAAGCCCATCTAGCTCCCTAGCCAGCATTGATTTTTTTCCCATCAATTTGCTCAATCTTCAATGTGCTGACATCGACATTCTTCAGGGTTCGTGCCTACACTATTATAAGCCAACCAAACACAGGTAAAATGGTATCTGAAAGACTTACGTTGACGGCCACAATTCCCTCATATTCTCCCCCTTCAGCTCGAGCATAAACACTAGTCCCACAGTTAGGACAAAAGCCGTGGGGATATTTCATGGTTCCAAAACGGTATTCCTAAACTTAGCTATTAGCCGCTATGGGAATTGGATGATAACAAGGTGGCCGGGGAGAAGTGATTCAAACCTTAACATCATCATCGCTATTATGGAACGTGATATTTTCTCTTTGGGTATAAACAAGGACATAGCCGTTAATGCTACAAATTGAGCCTGTATAGAAAATAATCTTAGCCTTCAGCGGTTCCTATTTTGTTCCGTCCATCTGCTTATCTTCCATATGGAGTCTGTACAGTTACATGTTTTAAGAGTCTGCTCCTCTATAGGCGAAGATAGTTGCGCCGTAAAGGTGACTTGTCCGCAGTGGCAGCTGCCATCATATGAAATCAAACTGGATGGAGTCTTCGACATCAGGTGTGTCGGTTTCAGAAGTGCCTGAAGAGTAGGTAGATGACGGAGAAAGGTGATATTAGAATAGATGTTGGGTTATACATCTATTTATGTAAAGTTGCGTTTTCGCCCTGCGGATATCCCTGCCACTGTCTAGTTGACACGTGGAAAACGCAGGCTTTTCAAGACGAGGCTCCGCGCTCATCGCGGGATTCAGTACAAGCTTAGCTTATTCGCTGATCCGGAAGCGGCAAGATGTAAACACTAACGCAGAAGGGTAGTGAAATCCACTATTTAGGTAATTTTTAATCTAGGCGGCTCTGCCCAGTTTTGCCTGTGGTCAAAGCACACTTGAGTCCTCACTCCTCGCTACTTTGCAACGCCGCGCCCGACCATACTGCCTGTGTATAGAAAGTTAAATGATACATATCGAAGGAATTCAACTCCAATATTATTACGATTACATAGCGTGGTAAATGACCCAGAGGCTCTGCAAGATTCACCTTTCACTTCTACTTTGTTTTCAATAGCTCTCTACTATGTACAGAGTATCGAGAAACTTCACTCCGGGGAGCTCTACAAAGTTAGCAAGAAAAATTTTCCAACTTACTATTTAGCATCGTGGTAATAATATGCCTGCATATTGTCGAAGAGCATTCCCAGTTGGGCGAGCCCGTTACCGCAATCCCAATCCAGTATCAGGTTCGGGGTGTTACAGCCTTGCAGGGGAACTTTCCATGCATGTTTGACTTTCCCGGCTAGGACTAGCGCAATTGATCGACGGTGATTTCCTTTTATCCTCAGACTCGTTTTTCTAGACCTGACATGGGGGCTGAAAATTATCATTGTGCATTATTGAATTTAACACTGTTCGATTGACTCCAGACCTTGGCATGTCATAAGTAAATGTTTACCTTCCAGCTTATATCATGGTCAAAATACCCGAAGGCTTCTTTATCTAGCCTAAATAATAGCATTTATTCCCATTCACCGAATCATCCACCCCCCTCCTTCCTTCTCGCGGAAATTGTGTCGAGAACTTGAGAAGAGATGGGCCGGTGCAGGCTGCAGCTCCTTCGTCTGGGGATTCGGAACTTGTGACTGATAGCTAGGTAGGGTTTTCAGGGCTCGGTCTCTATCTTCATAAGTATCCCTCCTACAGAATGGATCCTCTTTTAGCAATGATGCTTTCAATTTAGTACCCTAGCCTGCTTCGTGAAGATTCTCAGTACATAATTTCTAAGAATGAGCATCAGAGCTTGAGATAGAAACAAAGAGGACTGTGAGCGGTTAGTCGACGTAGTTATGGAGGAGATCATGATGTTTGAATTTCGATGAGGTCCATACTGTATAGGGCAAAGCCGGCGTCGTACGTGGACTTAGTACACATGTTATAAGTTGAAAAACTTAGAGTGATAATACAACCGCCACTAACCCAATCCCGTCATACGAAAACTCTCTCCTACTTTGTTTTGAATGCTAGTTTAAGACTTATTGAAATCATAATGTCTGCTTTTGAAATTTCCAAACCAGCTAGCCAAAACGATCTCTCAAGGCTTGTGTCTGTTCGTGCGCCTTATACTCAAGTCATAGTAATGGTTCTGAAGCTCTCTGAAGAAGGTACTGTATAAAACTTTTACAAGATGGATCAAAATTATTTTCACTACTAGGGCGCAGATTTCCATTCTTGAGTCATCTTTCAAAACATGCTAGTCTGTATCTTTCTTAGCCCTTTTGTCAGTAAGTCATTATTTTGCTGCCTAATTAAGCTTTAGGGAACACTTTGACTGGTCGAGGGACTTTCTCCAAAAGTCTACTACTTATTGTCTGAACCCAGCCAATAAAGTCCAAGTATATCAATTGAACTGCTTTCTGTAGAAACGAGTGACTGACACTGTCTGGGGACTAGTGCTATGTACAAAAGAGCATCCAATTTTTCCTTGGCCCAATCTGATCCATGTCCTACTTCCTTTCGCGACACTTCCCTTCATAAAGCACATCTGTCTAATACCTTCCCTCCTCGTCATGTCCAAGACCGCTTCCTGGAGAAATGATGTCAAGGGCTAGACAGCCATTCAGTCCAAATGACAGACTTCACCCATCCAATTTGCGAGTTGGTGCATCCCCAATCCGTGTCGGTGTGGTGCCCAACTTTCTGGGACTTGCCACCGCAGTTCTCTTCCGAGAAAAGAGTGCAGTAGGTCTTGCTTTCCTTTACGGTACTGATACCCCAAGAAGCAGCACCGCTTCCCACGTTGGTGCAGCTGTTTTTGATATTGGTGCCGAAGGACTCATATGCGTTACAGCCGCAGCCGTCGCAGGTGTAGGCGTAGAAGGACTCTGCATTCGCCATGGCCACGGAGGTGAGAAGGACGATGGTAGGAAGGAACTTCATTTTGATTTCGCTGTTGCTGGGAGTATAAGTTCGCTGGACTGGATGGGATTCAGAAGGTAATAGCTCACTGTCGGGTAGATTTGATACTGAAAGCTGAGAGTATTTTGATATCGATGATCAAGACTCAGACTCCGGGGAACTGGACAGCCTTTTATAGACTGACAGGACGGTCGAAGTCTGATGGTTCATTTCAGGGCCCCCAAAAGGTGAGGCAGTCCCTTCCAATAGAGGTTTAGAGACATTCTCAAGGCATATACTATAGTATCTCCGTGGGATTTACAAGCCGTCAAGCGTCTTTGGGATGTAACATAAAATCCTGCGACCCATCCAAAGCCAACAATCAGACTGCATGATATCTCACCTCAGTAATCTTACATGCCTTTCTATCTTCTTCTATCCAATATAACCAATTTGCCTATATGTAACTACCAAAACGCCCTCGACGCTTTCAACCCCTCCGTGGATCCCTCAGTTAGTTCTCACATTGGCCTGCCGCTTCCTCTGCATCCCCATCTCTGCCTTGCCTCTTCGGTGTCTACTTCCTCCTGCTTCGTTCTCAATTGGTAGCGATCGTCGTCAACTGACGTATTGACATATTGTCTCAGAGCGATAGTAACTCACCGCTATACTAACTATATACAGTGCGGATTTAGCGACTCAAACGGTAAGTTCGTTAGCGTTGAACAGTTGAAAATTTTCTAACTAGAATACGATCAGGGACAGAGAGATGAGTATTTATATTGCACTCACTCTCGCTCGATTGAATACGTTGCCTCATACAGTACATTAAGTCAATTTCTGAAAGGTACTGGTGTAGGAAGCATTTGCTCAGATTTATATCTTTATTAAGAGGCAGCAATAGCGTCATGCCCTGGTCAGACCTAGGCTCCCGGAAACCTAGAAGAATATTTGTCTGAACAGACTATTTCTTTGATCAACAATCCCGCACATAAGTTGACACCCTAAGGGCTTCCTAGGAATACGCTGACGCTCCTAGGAGCAATTGTTTAGGTAGATACGGATACTGTAACAGATCTTACGTTCCCGTTGGTGTCTACTTAATATAGCAAAAATGGTATAACGTTAAAACCCCAAAGAATCTTTGGCTAAGTAGTAGGTGACCGTAGAAAGGTAGGTATGTAAATTTTTACCGAGAGACCTGCAAAGTGGCCCGTAAAGCGCAGGAAAAGTTGTAGTCCATCTAGGAAATACACTCTATAACATTTGCCTCCGTAGTTGAGAAGAGCTACAAGATACCATACTGACTAGTATGCATCATGACGAGTGGGGGGAACGGAATAAATAGTATAGAGATGAGATTGATGATTGATTAATTAAAGAAAGAAGCAAAATCTATCTGTGCGGAAAGCCACGTTGAGGTGTCCTTGCTTATAGAAGCGGAACTTCGAGATAAGAATTGCCGAGTCCTGGAGATTTCTCAGAACGCATCTAAACGTACATACAAAAGAGGGAACGGTTGCGACCAAGAGGTTCTTAGCGGTGAGTAACCACTCCACTATCCTTGACAGTGGTTCTCCAACATCTGCCCGATGTCTCGGGGAGAGATGGAGAATCCTCGGAGCGTCAATCTAAGACAAGGCAAATTGTCCAATTAAACAATATTCAATACGTATATGCTGCTTGTAAAAGGAAAGATCGCCAAATCAGTGGAAAATCTACGACGCTAACTCTTTGTTGGTGGGATCCGCGATGTTAACTGAAAGGAAAACGTTGTACAGGGATTGAGCTAGCGTGTCGTGTTCTATTGAGCCTGCTTTACTCCGGTCACTCCTAGTAAGCAGACGAAGACGCTACGTAGTCATGCCAGGCTCAGTGATCGACAAGATCAGGCTGCTCAGGTGGGCAGACTCAGTGAGACTGTGAGTGAATCAGTTGATTGGGTAATGATCACTGACTGGGCAGCTCAGGTTGATCAGGGCCGTAGAAGGAGAACGCCAAGAATTACCAGACATTATGCGGTATATATGCATGTCGGAAGCAAAAGGGAAGGAATCATGGTGCTTCTCGATCGATCCATCAATTTCAAACCTGGCGCACTTTGTAAACAAACTCCCATGAATGAACCATAACCCAAGGACGCCTTTTCCAATGCAATGCCCTATCCCGATTGTATAATAATGCAAGCCTTGAACTTCTCATATCACTCATCATCGGGTTTTGTGACGTGTTTCCGAGTCCTCCTCCCATGCCCCCACCCAACATCCTCCAATTCCCGAACCTCACCAAGAAGCACATCAGAATCAGCCCTCTTGGGATTACCAGCTAACTTGCCAGCATTACGCAGGAACTCTGCCCGCATAGCCGTAGCATCGGGATCTTCGTAGTCTAGTTGCGTCATTTGGGGCTCCTGGTTCTCTTCGTCTTCGTTGTCGATCTGGCCAGGCAGTCGGTCTGCCAAGAAGTCGAATTTGGCACCGCTGAACATAGATGATAGACTTTGCTCGTTGCGGCTGTTTGTGCGGGAGAACGAATTTTCTCGTGTTGGCTCTGCGCTTTCGAGTGCTGAGCCGAGACCATCGTCGTTGAGGGTATCGATGGAGCTAGCCCGTGACGGGGCGCGAGTGAGCTCCGTTGCTCGGTTTGAGGAGTGTGAAGGTGCACGACCAAGAAGTGGTTTGCGTTTCCGGCGTTGAGGGTAGCTGCTGTCGTCGGTAGTCATGCTTTCTGACTGCCGTCGTGATTTGGCAGCTTGGGCCTGCTGGAGAAGCCCCTTCAATGCAGAGTCTAGGGCGGATGGAGCGGCTGGTATTGGTGGTTCCTCAGCGGGTGCCGCATTGGTGTTTCTGTCTGGCGATGGAGAGCGTGATTCAGCTACACTTGCTTGTGGTGGGTCGGCAGGCTCTTCGTCGGTGAAGCCATCGCCAGCTATAGGCATCATTCGTGACCTGTCACTTTTCTCCAGTGGCACAGTTTTTGTCTGATATCCCCTGACGGGTTCTTTTGGTATTTTGGAAGGTCCCGCTCGAGCCTTATCAGCCGGTGGATGCATCTCCTTTCCGTTGACAGAGGCTCCACTCAGCTTCTCCCTGCTGTTATTGCTTTGAGACACGGGTCTCCGAACAATGTATGGCTCAAAGGGCTTCTTCTGGCCCGTCTGCACGGATATCCAGAACCAGTCAGCGGATACAGCAGGAACTCCCCATTCGCTGGTATGTCGAAGCTTGTCATGGCTCGCCGTTTGGGGATCATTACAAATAAGAACGGAGGCTTTGGGTGTGAGATATTCGTCATATGACGCCCCCATCAAATCAACCAGCTTAGAGAGATGGAGAAGATCAATGCGTGCAAAGCCAGTAGAGCATATCCGCATTCCCGAAAATCCTGGTATGGGGAACTGTGGAAACGGTGTGCTTGCAACGTGGGATTCTGGTGGGACCAGGGCTCGGGCATCAAGGCACCTTTCCAGCCACATATCCGTGACAACCTCGCATTCGAATGCCATGTCATCTGTCGACGGAACTTCCGACCTAGGAGTCTTATACGGAACCATAACATAAAGTCCTTGTCCTGTCTTGGGTATGCTAGGGCTGGAGAACTCGGTTAAGGAATCAACACAATGAGCCGCGTTGAATTCAAGATGGTGTCGGAGAACGCCTTTCTTAGGGGAAATTAGTATGGTTCGAGGAAGTTTGAAAAACTGGAGCTTACCTGCTTAGAAGTAAAACCATGGATGTGGAAGTAACACCCTTCAAGGAATCCTTCCGGGACTTTAGCCAAGATTTCAGGTGGACGTTGGTCCATGGTTTCACTGAACGTTGTCTCGCTAGCGAATGATTTGGCTGCTTGAATAAAAGGCTTGGGCTTTTCGGTGTCAAATCCCTCCGATTGAGCGTTTCTTGATTCGGCCACCTCATTTGCAAATCCGGCGCCGATAATATCCCCCCAGATGTTTTCGTTCTGCCCGATAAGTTTGGTGCTCGCCGTTCTGCGAAGCTTTTTCCTTGGTCGTGGATTCGATGAGCTATCACTGGCGGCTGCCCTGGCTCTTCCAAGCTGTACTTTCGCATTCATTGGTATCGTTCGATCCCATGCTCCCAGGCCTTGCTCTTCCAGTGGCAACATTGGGTGATATTTGTCCTCGTCCAGGATCATCCCGCGCTCGATGCAATCGTGAAACCATTTTACCGTGACAACCTTGATATTCCATTGCGTAGCAAACTTATATTTTTCGCCCTCTGTATTGCGAGAAACGAGATGGGTGACGCTTTTGGTTAGATCCTTCCGGAATTCAGCACCATTCTCCACGGTCATGTCATGCATCTGGGTTCGAAAGGCCACTGGGTACGTATGTCAGTTCAGTCAGTACAGCCGGGATTTGACTTGAGCCAACTCACTGTCGGAGAATCCCGTGATACATATCGTGAGACCGAAGAAGGTAGGGAGCTCGTATTGTTTCACCAATGCCTGAATGTCTGTGTCCCCGCCCTGCATCCACGATTGCCGTACGGCTTCGATCCATTCTGGTCTCAAGACAGTCACGTCGTTCCGTTCACGGGCAACGAATTTGTATTTTGGGGAATCAGTCGCCCCGACGAGGAGGTGGGTTACATCTGCAGTGAGGTCGGGTCGTTCAATTGCGCCCATCTCTTTCGCGACATTGCTAAGTTGGGTCTGTTGTTGAGAATAGACGCGTCAGTCTGGTGCCCCATGAGGTCTTCGGTGTTGGGATACACATACTCTCTGCTCCAAAGGAACTGAGGTGAAGCAAATGACCGCGCCCATGAGCGGGTGCTCCTTGTCTATAGTCCAGGATATTAGCATGACGCTCGCGCCAAGGTGGCAGGTGCTTCGCTCAACTCACCCGAGGCCTCGATCTCAGCCATCCTTCATGGTCGGCAAGTTCACCACATGCGTCCCACTGAGATTCCAGGCGAAACACGCTTGTGTCGGTCAAAGGGAGGGCAATTAAGATCTGAAGCCCAGTGCGATCCCGCGCGTCGCGATAATCTAAAGATCACGTGGGTCCGCCCTCGGTGATTGTGGGGCCGCAACGGAGGAAGTATAAAGCATTGCGGCAATGAGCCAATACGTGCTTCTGAGTTTTCAATCATTCCATTCGACTCGAGTATGCCCGCTTTATAATCTAGGAAATAGGAAATCTGCATTCTCAAGGTTGGCACCTTGTGATTGATACCATTCATGTTTCCAGGTTTGGGAATATCTGGGATTTTCAGTGTCGCTATCACTAGGTATATCAACGCATAGTGCCGCGGTGGATATATGTCTGCAATTTTCTCATAATTTCTTGGAACCTAGGGCATACGAACTACTGTTTCATTACCTAAACTAGACTATGATGTACAAAATAACCCGGTAATAGAAGTTGAGCTCGGAATAAAGCTCCAAATAAAGCTCCAGATCCAAGATAGAGACCCTTCAAATTTCCAAGCTCTCAATCTTGGTGGACACGCTCGACGGGCAGAGACTCGGAACACAAACGAGATCCACCGTATGTACCTCTCTTCAGCCAGTGGAATGGTAATTTTCACAGTCACTGAACATGATCAAAAACATGACCACTTATTGATCCTTAATTGTAGATCAATTTCTTATTTGTTTATTGGTAGATGATTTGGTGGCTCGAAGGATGATGATTATAACGTTTTGGGAAGTGGATGCCTCAGGCGTCTGATAGGCGCGTGTCTGCTGGTTCACGCGTCACAAAGAAACTCATCAACGCCGCAAATTGGCAATCAGCGTCAATCTCCTTCCCCACCTCGCCCCGGGTTTGTTGTGGTTTATGCACGCTGCCAGGGCCAGTCCTCGCGGCAAAGGAATCACTCGACTGCTCTCATTGAATTGTTCCTCGAGACCGCCGAATCCTTCCACCTATTCGTCCGCACCACCACGGCCAATCCCCGAGGAAATCGCCATGTTTAAGAAAGCCGTCAAAGATCATCCTGGAGGGACGTCTAAACCCCTTCAGTCCAATTTCCTCCGCGCAAACACCACCATCGTCTCCTCCAAACCCACTCAGCCACAGTCTGTCGGCGTCAAACGAAAAATTGACTTGACCAATGGCGGGGAATCCACGCTGGGTTCCCTCCACAGCGCGGTATACTTCGACGAGAATGACTTCGACGATGATCTGGATCTCGATATCGATGAACCAATTGCGCTGAATATACCGAGTGCGACAAGCACTACCTATGTGCAAAAGGCCGATCCCGTCACTTATCCGACCATCGACCTCACATCACCAGATGCCCGCGATCGGCCGGCCGTCCCGGCGAGTAAACCGCAATCGGACATCGCATATCCCGACCTGCCACCTGCGTCCCAAGAACAGGCTGCGCCTCCGAGCAGCATCCAGTATCCGTGGTCTTCCTCTCCTCCCTCCCACTTTCAGCCGCCCCCTAAGCCACGTACTCTTCCGTGGTTGAAGGAGACCAAGGAGGAGCCTCTCCAAGAAAGGAAGAGCAACCTCGTCACGCCGAAACGAACCAAGCCCTCAGAACCTTGGAATAAGAGTGCGAGTGCCATCAAGGAGGAACAAAAGGAACTGAGACGGGAATACAAGAAAAGCCAAAAAGCCGACGGGGCACCGAAGCAGAAGGATAATGCCAAGTTGGCCAAGGTCTTCCTCAGTGATGAACAACTGCACGTTGTGGAAGCTGTTGTCGATCATGGAAAGAGTATCTTCTTTACCGGCTCAGCTGGTACTGGAAAGTCAGTCCTGATGAGAGAGATCATCAAAAAGTTGCGGGATAAATTCAAGCGGGAACCGGATCGAGTTGCAGTGACGGCATCAACCGGTCTCGCAGCCTGTAATATTGAAGGTGTCACCCTCCACAGTTTTGCCGGTATTGGGCTGGGCAAAGAGGCTGTACCTGAATTGGTCAAGAAGGTTAGTCCTCTTGTCCTGCAGACGAGGATATTCGAAGGCTGACATGTTGTTGTGTGGTTAGATCAAAAAGAACCAGAAAGCTCGGAATCGCTGGCTCCGCACTAAGGTCCTGATCATCGATGAGGTATCAATGGTTGATGGAGACCTGTTTGACAAACTAGAGGAGATTGCTCGACGGATTCGGAATAACGGTCGTGCATTTGGAGGCATTCAGCTCGTTGTCACCGGCGACTTTTTCCAATTACCCCCTGTACCAGAAGGCCACGGCCGTGAAGCAAGATTTGCCTTTGCAGCAGCTACTTGGAACACTACGATCCAACATACCATTCTCTTGACGCATGTCTTCCGACAAAAAGACCCCGAGTTTGCCTCAATGCTTAATGAAATGCGACTTGGCAAGATCAGCCCTAAGACAATCGATGCGTTCCGGAAGCTCTCTCGGCCCCTTGATTTCCACGACGCCCTTGAGGCGACCGAATTGTATGACCGTTCCCTCTGCCAGTTGTCTTGACTTTACTAACCTGTGTTAGGTTTCCGACTCGTGCCGAAGTTGAGAATGCAAATTCTCAACGAATGAGTCGACTCTCCGGTGAGGTGATGACGTTCCATGCAGTCGATTCAGGAACGATTCAAGATCCCCAGCACCGTGAAAAGCTACTGTCCAACTGCATGGCACCAATGGCTATCCATCTCAAGAAAGGCGCCCAGGTTATGCTTATCAAGAACATGGAAGACACCCTTGTCAACGGTTCTATCGGACGTGTTGTGGCTTTCATGGATGAGACAACCTTCGACTGTTACAAGGATAACGAAGGTGTTTTCGTTGCTGGGGGCAATGACAACGAGGAAGATGCAGCTCTACGTGCTCGAAAGAAGCTTAAGCCCCTGGCTCACAAAGAGGGTGGAGTTACAGTGACACGGAAATGGCCACTGGTCAGCTTTGTTCAGCCTGATGGGACAGAGAGACATCTCCTTTGTCAACCAGAAGCCTGGAAGATTGAACTTCCCAACGGTGAAGTCCAAGCCCAGCGTCAGCAGGTGCCTTTAATCCTGGCGTGGGCATTGTCTATTCACAAGGCTCAAGGTCAGACTCTCCATCGGGTGAAGGTTGATCTGGGTCGAGTCTTTGAGAAGGGACAGGCCTACGTGGCACTGAGTCGTGCTACCTCCCAGGCTGGCTTACAAGTTTTGCGATTTGAGCCGCGCAAGGTTATGGTACATCCTAAGGTGACAGAGTTCTACTCCAACTTGGTGTCCATCACCCAGGTCATTCAAGGCAAGAAGAAAAACTCAAATGGCGGAGATGACTTTGAGGATGAGTTTTGATGTGATCTAGGCGTGATGGAACCATGCAGGAGGCGCAAATTTGTTTGGAATGTTTTTATTGGAGCCGTGGTACTCGTATATCATTTAAACATAGAGATATCCCATGATCACGATCTATTGTCAGTCAACAACAACAACAAAAATCCTCATAAATTGATTTTAATTTTCCCCTCGTAGCCCGGGAGGCGCTTGCTTAAGTCGCGACGCGTCTAATGTTCTGCTATCTCGGAGTAATGACGCGCCATCCCCCCACACTACGCTTATCGCTTATCGATAAATACGCACGTGACCTGACATAGGCATCGGCGTTGGGATCAAGTCATCCGAGCTTTCGTCTGGTCTCTGAACACAACGTATTTGCTTCCGTTGGCTCCCTTTTCGTCCCAAATCAGACCCATATTCAAATGAATTAGCCTTCCCTGGAATTTCTCCGACCCTCGGTGACTCTCGGACTCTTGGCGAAACATGGCTTCCGAGTTCATTGGGTACAACGTACTCGTGACCCTGCAACTGCCGCCAGGTGGGAAGCTTCAAGGGCAGGTCGCCAATGTGATTGGGCAGACTTTACTGCTGAAAAATGGTAGGATACTGGATATTGGCTCAACCCTCACCGCAGTGTCTTCTAACGCTCTCCTTGCATAGTCACTCTCCTGTGGAATGGCCAGCGTCATGCCCAATTTTCGATTGATGCCTCCGCCATTACTGACCTGTCTCTGGAATCGACCAAACCAGCCCCGCCGCAGCACCAGCATGCCTCACAGGGACCTCAAGTGGCAGCACCTGTCTTACCTGGACCCCCTCCTCGGCAGCCCTTCGCCGACCCCGCGATCTTGAGCTTCTCCAAGCCCCCTTCCCAGCTCCCCGCACAACCCGCGCAAACTCACTTTGCGGAGTCGACTCCTGCGCAAGCTCCAGTTGCTGTCAGCGCATCCTTGACTGAGCCATTCAGCAATCTAGAGCTGAACACGGGGGCTGCACGAGGTGGAGGTCATGGACCCTCGCACGCAAATGAGCCCCAGGTTGCACAGAGCCTGACGACACCCACCAAGCAGACACCGAAGCGAAACCGTCGCGGAAATGAGGATGGGTTCATCAAACACGGTGCTGCGGCAAGTACCAACCCTAAGAGCAAAGGCTGGCGCCAGACTGCGTTTGTGGAACCCGCGTCCTCCGCCAACCACGGATCGCCCGAACATGGAGTGCAGCCAGGCGCAAAGCTTCGTAAGAAAAAGTCACGCCGTGGTTACGCTGAAGACCCCAGTGGATGGGCCACGGAGGATGCAACCGACATCCAAGAGCTGGGGGAATTCGATTTCCAAAGCAACCTGTCCAAGTTTGACAAGCGGCGCGTGTTCGAAGAGATTCGCAACGATGACACCACGGCCGATGAGGCTCGCCTTGTCAGCTTCAACCGCCGGCCAAAGCCTGGCACGAACGGTGGAAAGAACCTCCACTGGACGGAGAATGTTCTCGATAGCCCTCCCAACAGCGACACTGGCGATGATGTCGAAGGTATTAGTGATGCCAGACTCAGCAGTGAGAACATCTCCGGACGTGAACGGTCCAGAGCCTCTGGACGCATCCAAACCTCTCGCAAGAGCAGCACGATCATGGCTCAGCCCATGGTGCCTCAAATCAGTGCGCTTGGCCGCAGCCAGCTCAACACCTCCCGCGCCGCGAGCCCTCGACCCAGCCGATCTTCTGGGTCGCCTATGGTTGGAGTCAACCCGGCTGGTGCATCCCTGCGACTGACGACCACCAACCGCAGCTGCCCCACCGTGAGTCCACTACAGACTCTCGAGGTTGAGCAGATCGCCGTGGCGGAATTCGGCTTGTCAGAGGATATTCTCACTGAAAATGCCGGACGTGGAATTGCTGAAGGTGCAGTCTCTCTGCTTTCTAACGATGCGGCCGCTCCCACCATCCTGATCATCACCGGTAACCACCGCACCGGCGCAAGAGCAATCTCCGCTGCCCGCCACCTCCGAAGCCGTGGACACCGAGTTACCGTATGCCTGCTCGGACTGGAGCACGAGGAGGAGTTGCTTGAGAATTGCCGGAAGCAGCTGGACATTTTCCGGAAAATTGGCGGACGAGTGCTCAAGTGGGAGGACCTTTCAGCGCGTCTCGCTACCGCTGACTTGGCTCCTGACTTGGTTATCGATGCCCTGTTCGGTATGCACCTTGCCTTTGACGACCTCCGCACGGATGACCAAGGCGTTGCATTTGAGATGATTGCTTGGGTGAACCGTAGCAATGTCGAAATTCTCTCTGTTGATGTTCCTTCGGGGATGTCGGCTTCTAGCGGTAAGTATCATTCTAATGACTTTTCTTCCGGTTCAAATGGACTAATAATTATGCAGGTGAGGTGACAATGGCCGATGGTGGTCGACTGTGCGTCAACAGCTCATCGGTGGTGTGCCTCGGAGCCCCGAAGACCGGAATTCTCAATGCCCTCCTCTCTGGAGAAGGAGAGTCCTGGAACCTTCGCGTGGCCGATATTGGCATCCCGCAGATCGTGTGGCGCAAATACGGCACTCGTCGCCGTCACGGTATCGACTTCGGGAACCGATGGGTGGTACCGCTACGCCTGCAGACGCTGACCGCATAGGTATTTCGATGGATCTAGCTCTCATCTGCACTGATCTCGGAACAAAAATCTCTCTCATCGCGCAGGCGTTTTCATGGGCCGAAAGGTTTGGCTCTATTGGCGTCTCTTCTTAATCTCTTTTCATTCACGGGCACTCTGTACATGTATGATTAGCGACTGCACACTTTCAATAACCAATCTATGTATCACTCCTTTCTATTGTATCTGGGCGATATAGGTATCTTCTCGTAGTGAGTATGTGGGCAATCTAACCCGCCTGATATACCAAGTGTCGGTACGGTAGATACTCGCGAAGTTAATGTCCTCACCCACTGTCGGAGTTCAATATGCTCTCTACATTTTCCTGGCATGCACGTCAAAGAGAATTATTGATATCTTCATTGTAGTTACAGAGTAAGCTGGCCCGCTGCTTTGATAAGATCGTCTACCGACTGTGCAGTAATTTCCAGACCTGCATCAGTAGCAGTCGAATCCGACGGAATAGAATGAACCACATAATCCGCAGCCAACGACGCCGCATCAGTCGCAGTCCAGTAAGCACCATCCAGCTGGCCCATTATCGCAGCTGTCTTGGGCGTAATGCGGTCATTATCGACCTTTCTCGCCCTGAGCATATAGCCAATGATCTTGAGGAAAGCTTTGCCCAATCGGCCCCACCCGATGGCCATGTTCCAGAGGCCCAAGACACTGCTTTCAAGAACTTTCATCCACTTCATTTCGCTCGGACTTAGCCTGCCGATAGCGTGGATTCCTGCGACGCAGAGGTAGTGTAGCATGACGATGGGGACGGATTTCCATCCGTGGAAATGTTTGTAGAGGAGGACGAGGGATCCGAGTGCCTCTACGGCGTGGGACTTGATTGCTGCGGGATCAAAGTCGGAATGTGCCTGTGGCTTGTTGGTTGCGTGCGGCTCGAAAATGTCACAGAGATTTATTACTGTACATTGGTAGTACATCCTGGAAGTCGTTTAGCAAATCAGGGTCGCTGTGAAGGGCGAAGTAGGAAGACGTACCGTAGGCACAGACTGTGCGGGGTGCTATTTCGTTCTTGTAGTATTTCCCGTGGTAGCTCATGTTCCCACTGTATCAGCTTCTGATAAATCTCACAGCCTTGGGTCCAAGTGTCTTCGGTTGGCGGAGAACCTTGCAATTGGAGCGCCATGGTTGCGGTCTCATTGACCAGTTCCGCAAGCTTGCCGCGGAATCGAGCAATCATATAAGTATTGGACGCGAAGATTGGAGTCTGAAACGGGTAGGGACTCCACATATTCTTGTCATCCAAAGACGTTGCTTCTTCCGGAGAGTAGACTATTGATGGCGGCTGGGGCCATTCGCTATATTTCTTGTACACCTGGGAGGCCAGTCTGAGTTTGTGTCAGTGGGAGAAGTTGCAAGAAGAAAAACCGATAAACTCCGAACTTACGATTGAACGTCGAAAATACCCCATGATATCAATTTCTGGGCTCTGGCCATACTGTGTCTCAGGTCTTCATTGGCGCATTGAAAATAAGGAGTGCCCTCTTTATGCAGGCCAGACTGGTAGTACATGGCTGCCCCTCTCATGATGAGCTCGGTGCCCAATCGATCGGTGCCAAAAGTACAACATAGCAAGCCAAGTAGGATACCGGATTGTAGTGTTGGGACGTCAACTGTTTCCTTATCGAGTTCCCAAAGTCGAAGAATCTCATCATAAAGTTGCTGGCCGAGTGCCTTTTCTTGTCGTCTATCCGTAAAGGAATGGAGGCCATATGAGAAGCTCTGGTAGAAGTCAGCTGCTGTAGATAATTGTGAGAAAGCTTCAAACGTACACAGCCAAACAAGAGAAGAATGTGGACTAGAAGCGGGGAACAGAATCTTGTAGAACGTGTCTCCAGATCATGAATAAAAAGCTCTTGATCGATCAAATGCCAAGTAGGATTCTCCCAGGTGAAGTAGAACGATAGCAAGTGACTGGCCACATCATCCTCAACAAGTGAGGTCCAGTGCTGTATTGACTTGGTCTGAATTACAGGATTGCGCAGGAGAGAGAGGTTTTCTCCGAAGCGATTATCCCGATAGGTGATGTGCATTCGATCTAAATTGAGGTTGAATTTCAAGCCTGGGGGATTTTGAGGCAATCGTGTTGACTGCTGCAGGGCCGCGAGAAACTCCGGACGACGCTCCTATGTCCGTCATGGTCAGCTACTTCCAGCGCGATCCATAGCAAATCAAGAAGAGACTCACAGATATCAGTTTCAGAATCGGTTTGAGATTCTCCGGAGGGCAATGCAAGATGACATCACCCAGCACGGACTCGTAGTCCTGGACCCTTTCTTCCAGACGTTGAAGACTAATCTGTCCTGCCTCCCGTTTCGAGGCCGAATAGAGACAAGCGCTCCCGATGGAGCTACAATATTCACATGACGGTCGCTGTCCATTGCACTTCAGTTTAATTCGGCGACAGGCATCACAAGCACGAGCTACACGTTTCCGTTTGGGTAGTGGGCGTTTGCCCGATATCCGGGGAATGGCAACTTTGTAGCGATGGTTGCCTCCAGGCTCATTGGGCCAGGTGTGCATGGCTTCTTTCTGGTGGTCTGGCCCCGTGGCTCAGCAAGATGAAGAAAAAGAGATAATTTGTAGCTGCAAATTGCAAGTTCGACCACGCTGTCTACAACACACACGACATCTTCTCCGTCCTTGGACGTGTCTGTCAAGTATCAGAGTACTGGTACTCAATTCTTGCGAAATGGCCGGCCAGCTGCGTGGAGCAAGGTGATGATGCTAAAGGGTTCCCCTGCGCTGATGCTGTTGCCGCTAAGCGAGCGGCTGTCTTGGGGCCCATGCGGAGTATGATGTAAAGACTGTGCTGTGCTAGGTCATGTTGGAGAGGCTGATAAATTATCTCATCCATGATCCAATGACAGTCGAGTCCAGCTGGCTGGACCGGAAAGACCCCACTACTACTGTATCTGCAGAGGATTCTCTCATGAAGTCAGTAGTGGAAGCCTATGATTACCTCTACATAAGATAAGAAAGAAGTAAGTTACCTATCCTCGATCGTCATGATAACATGGGAGAATAGGCACCAGCACCATATTCAGTCATGAAAGAACGGTAGTTAAGACGGATACAAACCTAATATGCAGTAAAGTGCTGTACATGTACACCGGACAGACGAACGCGGAAATCTTGATTGATACATAATCCGACTAGGTATCAGACTATCAGACGGTTCAGTCCAAATGAACCTGCTTATTTTCACACGTTATCATAGCGGATGAGCTTATTCTAGTTACGAATTACAGTACTGTAATAAAATACGTGACACGGCAAATCATTTACGCTAGACCGAAGGAGGCTAGTCCACCGTCATTCTCGCGGCCTTCTCGAGTCGCGAGGAACGGCGCTGGAACTGAAGCTTGAAGCTTCAAGCAATATGGGTAAAGGTACGTTTTGCCCGCTGCTTCATTCGTATGAGGGATCCACTGACATTCCTTGACTACATATAGGAACGGACAAGCTTTACGTATGCACCCCCCTTCTAACTGACCTTCACCCTCGAGCCACACCCCCGCTGTCGCATCTCGAACCTCTACTAACGAATGTCTGAACCTAGATCACGCACTCCGAGTGGGCGTCGGAGGATGCATTTTCAGCCAGCGCAGGCGCTGGTGTTGCCAGAGCCCGACAAGGAGGCTCTCATGCGACATTCAAGCGACTACCGTTCAATTTCTGCTCCCTCTCTCTCCAGCCCTTTGCGCATCCGGTCTGCACCCAAACGGGAACCATCTTCGACCTGACCAACATATTGCCATGGATCAAAAAGCACGGAACAAATCCGGTAGATGGATCACCACTGAAGAGCTCCGACCTGATCAAGCTCACCATTGCCAAGAACGAGGATGGCGAATATGTCGATCCCGTGACTTACAAGGTCCTGACGGACAATACACACATCGTCGCACTGCGAAATACGGGCAACGTCTTCTCCTGGGATACCGTGGAGCGGTTAAATATCAAGGGCAAAATGTGGCGCGATCTCGTCACGGATGAGGAGTTTACTCGCAAGGATATCATCACCCTGCAGGACCCGCAAAATATCGAGTCGCGCAACCTCAGCTCATTCAACTACCTAAAAGAAGGCGAAACGGAGATTCCCGGACAGAACCAGCCCACAGGAAGTGTCAATGCCAATGCGCTGGGAAGTTCCGCGAAGATCTTGAAGGCAAAGGAGGCGGTGGCCAAGGCGCGCGCGGAACGGGCTCAGCAGCAAGCCGGCTCTGCTGCTTCGAAGGCAGTAGCTAAGACTGGCGCTGGTGGCACGAATCTCTCCAAGTCCGGGACGGCTCAAGCAGGAAAGCCCACTCCCTACAACGCCGCACGATTCACGACTGGCAAGGCCGCGGCTTCTTTCACCAGCACCGGATTGACGCCTCACACGTCGGCTGAATTGGCGCTTCTATCAGAAGAAGAGTACATGCTGAAGCGAGGGCGAGTCAAGGCCAAGGGATATGCGCGGATCGACACTACTGCCGGGCATCTGAATGTGGAGTTATACGCGGAATATGCCCCAAAGGCCGTATGGAATTTCATCCAGCTGGCCAAGAAGGGCTACTACAAGGGTGTCACCTTCCACCGAAATATCAAGGGCTTTATGATCCAAGGTGGTGACCCTACTGGTACGGGACGAGGCGGCGAGAGCATCTGGGGCAAGTACTTCGCCGATGAGTTCGAGGGGCCGTTGAAGCATGATGGACGAGGCACGCTCAGTATGGCCAACAAGGGCAAGAACACGAACATCAGTCAATTGTAAGTCATACTCCCGTTTCATTTCCCCAAGAAGACCTGCTAACATGCATATCCAGCTTCTTCGCCTACCGAGCCTTGCCTCACCTTGACCGCAAGCATACCGTCTTTGGCCGACTAATTGATGATCCTTCTCCCTCGTCTACTACTCTCAACACCCTTGAAACACACCCCGTGGAGGCAAACACCAACCGACCCACCCCAGAAGTCCGTATCAAGGACGTGACCATCTTCGTGGACCCATTTGAGGACTTCCTCAACCAAAAGCGTGCGGAAGGGACCCAAGGCATTGGTGCCGCAGACGCCGATGGCGAGGAAGCCGCTCGACGCGTCGACGACGACCGTGTTACCTGGACCGGGAAGCGGGTCCGGGGTGTCGGCGCAGATTCCAATGCAGAGGGATCCGGTGGCGTTGGTAAATACCTGAAAGCTGCACTGGCCGATCGGGGCGACGAGGAAGATGAGATCGTGGAGTTTGTGGACGAGGAACCCGAGCCTGAACCGGTTCGCAAGAAGGCCAAGGGCACGGGCGGTTTCGGAGACTTTAGTTCATGGTAAATCGGTCCTATTCATGTCGTTTTGACTCCACATTCGCCTTGGCGCTGGGGCGTCTGCGTGGATAGGGTTGTTTCTTGTACATTTCTTTTTCTTCTTCGAGAGGATGCGAGACGAGAATGTCGTTGGGCAGGAGTTAGACGGGATATTTGGGTGAAAAAATATCATGAAGCCTCTTTGGAGGATTACTTGGATCCCGTATTGCTGTCAGCCTTGTGGCATGCCCCAAAAAAGGCATGCAGAGCCTTATGCTACTCTTGAGATATTCTTGGTAATGTGTATGAGAGAAACTCTCTTTACAAAAAGAAAAAAAAAGGCGCTCGTATGTTCTAGAAGGTGGTCTTGGCAAAAGTAGTAGGTGATCTTATTCCCGTTCTTAGGCCGAGTTTTGCTTTTCCTACAATGCTAGCATCTTCGAACCTAAGCATGGGGTTGAATAGGTGATCTTGTATAGTTGAGATGAGAGCCAACCCGCACTGAAAAGCCTGGAGATAATTTGGATCTACCATGGATTATATAGGACTCACTTTCTTTGCGGAAATGATTATGTTGAATTGATTTCATGCGGGTATACTTCGGGCCCCCTAGCTGAGGCCCGAGGGAGCAAGAGGTTGGTATCTTCCAGAGGAGCTAATCCCGCCATAACCTGTCCAATAGTCCTTCGTTAGCCAATTAGTTTAGTCAAATCAAGCGCCCTAGCGGAGCCGATCTGCGGTCTCGTGGTGCACTGGAATTACAGAGTGAGGACAGATTGAATGTTGAGGCGCCAATTTATAGACAGCTATATTATTTAGTTTCCCCAGGATGGATAGCTGTAGAAAGCAATGATCATCGAATTCGATGATCAGTAAGCTTGTCCAAGTACCTTAACTCCCCCCTCTTCGACTGCATCGAAGCTTTCTTTCTCCTTTCTTCTTGAGGGAAGTGTCCAGTCTCTCCCCCAAAGCTCCACTCCTCTCCTCTCCGTTCTTGGCTCTCCTCCGCCCAACCGCAACGGGGCGGAGTTAACCAACTTTCACTTCCACTTCGCTTTCCCCGATCCGGATCGCATTATCTCCCCAACTTCAACTTGCTCAACTCATTACTCTTGCACTGCCACACATCTCTTCCATCCACCATCATTTCCCAATCTTCCATCGAATACTCTTGATCACCATCCTCTTTGATATCATCGGTAAGTTTTATCTTGTTTCGCTCATAGTCTGCAGCTCCCCGGGGTTCCGTGGAGTGGGGGGTTCGGGGGGAGGAACGACTCAACGCGCGATGGCCATCAGGTCTATACGCACTTGTTGAGAGTCAGCGGGCGGCTGCAGAGCCCCGACCCCATCCTCTGCGAGTTGGATCGCCTCAATGGCCGATCTTTTTCCTCCGAGCGCGCCTCTTCCGCGCTGAAAATATCGGGCGCTTCCCCATCTGCGCCCTACTGTCCCAGCTGTCCCAGCTGTTCCCCATTGACTTTGTGGCTTTGCTTCTCCATTCCACCATTGTCGCTAGGCATCACTCCTCCCCGCAGTCCATTCTTGTCATTCCTTCACCTACTACCAACCCTGCTCTTCAAATCAGATCTTAATTAACACCTGTCAACCCCATAGTCTCTACTTCCGCCATCGACCGACCGAGGGATACTACGTCAGTCCGCAGTATCTCCATCCGCCCATCTACAACCCCAACCCCGCCTTCTCCCTCCCCCGTACTGTCCGCCCCCATCCTTGTCCACCAGGGATATAATCAAGCTGGCAGGAAATAAGCGCCGCAGCTTTTCTTCGCAGGGTGGGTTGCTGAGCAGAATGTTCAGTGGCTCCTCGAGCCCACCCAAAGACAAGACAGACGCCGTCTCATCTCCAGTCCCTGGAATTGACACCAGCGCCCTAAGCATCCATCCTGAAAACGCTAGCCCTCGGGACAAGAGGTTCTCCCCGCCCGGTGCCGGATTCTTTAACCGCCGACAGAGCGAACAGGACGGCCCAGTGAGTGACAAGAAGCGTCGCAGCAGCACTGTCACCAAGGCGGCAACCTTCTTCAGCAACGCCAAAAACTCTTTGAGTTTGAACGGCACGCGTGAATCCTTTTCAGTCATTGGCACTAGTCCATCAGGCTCCGAGAGTCCCCTTCAAAAGCTGGGTAGAATGGATCCGGCTCTGAGCGTCCCGCAGGGGTCATTCAACAATTCCGCTGGAGAATCGGCACCAACACCACGATCATCTTTCCGCGTGGGTGTTACGGAAGACCGGAATCGAAAATGCCGCCGTACAATGGAAGATACACATTCCTACCTGTACAATTTTCTCGGCACTCCGGCCCCTACGGCGCCCGACATAAACGGCAATGACCCCCCTGGAGCAGGTAGCGAGTCACAAGCGTCAGATGTCTCCTCAAATGTGGTGGAAACAGACAACGGGTACTTTTCCATATTTGACGGGCATGCTGGCACGTTCGCAGCAGAATGGTGTGGCAAAAAACTGCATTTGATCCTCGAAGACATCATGCGCAAGAACCCCAACACCCCCGTTCCTGAACTTCTCGACCAGACGTTTACCAGTGTCGACCAGCAGCTCGAAAAGCTCCCTCTCAAGAACAGTGGGTGTACGGCTGTCATTGCTGTTCTACGTTGGGAGGACCGTGTACCCAGCTCTCAATCGGCCACCGGGTCCGCTGCTCTCGCTTCCGCGGCAGCTGCGGGTAGGAACGACGCCAACGCTGATGCCAATGATACTCCGACCCAGGAGGTTCCCTCCGTGTCAATTCCAAAGCTGCAGCGGAAGGCCCAGCGCCAACGCGTGTTGTATACAGCAAACGTTGGTGATGCTCGCATTGTACTATGTCGCAACGGCAAGGCTCTTCGTTTGTCCTACGACCACAAGGGCAGCGATGAGAACGAAGGGAAGAGGATTGCCAATGCTGGCGGCCTGATCCTGAATAACCGTGTTAATGGCGTGCTTGCGGTCACTCGTGCCCTTGGTGATGCCTATCTCAAGGATTTGGTTACTGGGCATCCGTACACCACCGAGACTGTCATTCAGCCGGACGCGGATGAATTCATCATTCTAGCCTGCGACGGGGTAAGCATTCGTCTTTTCTTTTCAACTTTTGATCATGACTGACTATTTCTCTAGTTATGGGATGTCTGCAGTGACCAAGAAGCTGTTGATCTTATTCGCAATGTACAGGATGCCCAACATGCATCCAAGATTTTGGTCGACCACGCTCTCGCACGATTCAGTACCGATAACCTTTCCTGCATGGTCATCCGTCTCGACTCAGCCCGTCTCAAGAACGTCGTCAACAACAAGACGGAGCCAATTGGAGTGGATGGTGACCCGGCAACGAACGTGGCTCAGGGCATGAGCGAAGCAGACAAGATCGTGGAGGGGGCACGGAAAAGCATGGCCAATGCAGGAATTACCGATCCAGAGACAGCGGAGCAGGTGGGAGAGGAAACTCTTCTGAGGATGGCCAACAAAAACGAAACCTCCGAGTCCGAGCTGTCCGCCAAGGAACCTGTTGACCTTCCATCGGTGGATATTCTGACCTCGACGCATGCTTCCAAGGAAACCAAGTGATGTGATCAAAGTGCTTGTTCCCCTCATATCCAGCTCGCAAGGCCGAAGAAGCCATGAAGTATGTACATGATTTTATCTGTTGATCGCACTTGTTGTCTCTCAAGCAAGACGGTTCGAGGTCCTAGGACCCGGGGAATTCTTATGTCTATTTTTTCTCCTTTCCACATCCTGATTTACGTTGTACATCGACGTCAGTTATGAGTTGCCACCAACCCTTGGTTATGTCCTTACATGGTCGCCCGTCTTTGGGCAGACTAGGTCGGGCCGTCACAATCGCTCGCTCTATCATTTGGTGTCTGTCCTATACGATGGATAGTTTGCCGCCTTTTTTCTTACCCTTTCTTTCCCTCCTAACATGCCTGGGCTCATGAGTTGAAAACCATTGCTTTTGTCATCCTTATTTTTTCTTGAATATCACTTCTGTGTATGTATGGGCAGGTTGTTCTACAATGTAAATCGGAAGCCCTGTCATTATGCTTATGTGGATAGATCAAGAATGAGCTTGTAGGGACTGTACTTGGTTTCCCCGACAAAAGTCAAGAATTCTTCAAAAGTCTGAATATACTAATCGAAAGGATTGGTTGTTTGAGCATCTTTGTTCGTCACTAGAGAGATCGAAAATGTCTAAAAATACAATTTATGCAGTAGGTGAAAGCTTGGGAGATAGCTGGGGGGAACAGACAAAAGTTTAAACAAATACAAAGTATCTCCCATTACCTGAGACCAAATTCAGGGTAGGTAGGAGATATCAACGGACGAAAACCGCTCAATATGACCGAGAAACAAGCGGATAGCCCAAGCCCATGGAAGAGAGAATAAGATCGTCACGGTTGCCATAGACGCTCGCGACTTCTCCGAACTCGCCGTATTCTTTAGGCCTCCAGGGAGATCTCCTGAACGCGCTCCCCGCCAATGACGTTGTCACGCTTGATTTCCAGCTCGCCGTGCTGGACCTTCTCAGGCCATGAGGCGGCATAGTTGGCATCGTGCACGTCGCGCCAGAGGATCTTGACATCCCCCGGTGTCTGCGGGTAGTCACCGATCTCGCCGATCTTAACTTCCACGCCCTCGCGCTCACTCAGCTGCTGTTCCAGAGCCTCAATGCGGGCGTTGTTCTGCTCAGCCCGCTCAGCCTCCTGTGCGATAGCCGCGCGCTGACGCCTTCTCTGGCTGCGGAAGTGCTTCTGGCGCCATTGTTCCTTGTCCAAGATACCGGCCTCAATCTCCTTCTCCTGAATCTCCAGCACTGCGGCGATATCGGCAACCGAGGTCGCCTTTTGGTCCATGAGGACTCGTGCGCGCTCCTTCTTCTCCATCGGGTGGCCAATCCTCTTCTTATTCAGCCTGTCGAATTCCTCCGCGTCCGAGGGGTCCTTGGGCCGTCTGGAGGCCAGGAACTCCTCGGTGACTGTGATCATCTCGGGGGGAGGAGAAAGCTGTCGCCGCATCGAGAATTCGCGGAGCAACTGGTAGGCGCGGAGGCCGAGGCGAGAATCGCCGAAGTGGACGGAGTAGTAGGGAGTCCACATATCCCGGCGTAGCTCGGCGGGGACGGTCTTCTTGCCGTGGTAGACCATTTGGCGCAGGACGTTGTTCTCCTACGGTGGAAGACATGGATGGTTAGAGGCTTGCAAGACGAATGGGGAGATCCGGACAGGACCAGATCGAACCGGGCCAGCTCAGAACATGGCCGTCGAGGATGAAAAAAAGTTGGAGAAAGTGCTCACCTCCAGATACCGAGTCAAAGAGTACACAACCTGCTTCGTCTGAACATTATGGTAGACGAAGATGTGCTTCCCGTGCGTGAGCGAGTTCAGCGCCTTTTGCAACCGCACGCTCTCACGCTTCAGATGTTCCTTGAACGCATTTGAACTAGACTCGCGAATCTTTCCTTGAATCGGCTTTGTCGAGTCAATTGGCGGGTGTCGTACGAATTTCTTCAACGAGGCGACTCGGGTTGAGTCCAGGATCTTCTGGATCGGCTTGGAAGCCGTACTGGCTGAGGCCATTGCGGCCGGGGTATGTGCGCGATTGCCCGAGAACAGGGAAGGGAGTCGACTGGGCGAGATCTATCGCATTGACAGAGGAGTGGAAGGCCGTGAGGTGTGAGGGTCGTCGGTGTTGATGGGAGGTGAAGACGGAGGTGGATTTTTTGACGGGGCCATCCGCAGGTCTTGGCGTTGGCTGCTCTCCGCATTGACCTTATCGCTCGAACCACCTCCGTCGTTGCTCAAGCGTGCCGAAATTCCAGGATTCTGCTTCGTTTTGCAGAAAATGCACTTCAGTCTCGTCCTGCGCTGTCGCTGCCGCTGCCGCTAGACTCTGTGCTCTTTTCGGGTGGCCCAAACGTCGCGATGGACGCCCCAGGCGGCGGACAGGCAACTACGGAGCATGACGCAGGCGTGCGCAGGGAGCGGCCGTGGCTTTATGCATCGGTAAGGCCTCTACCTGCACAGTTATATTCCAACGAGGCTAACAATTCCTAGAACCGAAAGCTTCGGCATCTCCATGGTATCTCTGTGCGCAACTTGGTGGTCACGCCCCCTTCAAATCGAGCTCGAGGCAAAACCATTGATGACGACGACATCCCAAACACCCTGAAGTCGCCCTCGAAACTTTTAGCCCAGAATGAAAATCGACCCCTACAACCGTCGCGGTCTTTTACAGATCTAAAGTTGCGCCCGAGTCAAGATGGCCACGCAGATAAGAGACCCGACATGCGCGAGTCGCGTCGCCGAAGCCTGCTGCCTTGGAACGATCCCAATCCTCACACGCGGCAAATCCGGCTACAGGACATTACCAAGAGTCGCATGGCGGATACTTTCTTTTCTTTACACTGCGATGGCATTGAAGAGCCGGTCTATATCAGCGAAGTGGTCGACAAGGCAACCAATCCGAGCTTTCGGTCTTTTGACCTGGACTTTTGCGGTCCCGTGGTGTCCCGCCGGGATGCATTGACTCTAAAGCTTTGGGCGAAGACGGAGAACATGTCCGCGTATGTCTTGCTAGTGGAATTGCAGCAACATTTGCGCTCATTGCAGTTCCTGGGGAAGACACTCGAGGGCTTCCATCAGCCTCTTCCTGCCAATTGCATTCTGTTTCATTTCCCCGATGGGGTTTACACCAATCTGACTGATATTCCGCCCGTCGAGCTGCCACTCAATGGCGCAGGTCAACGCAGTACTGCTGACGGTGCGGTGCTGCCTACATCTTCCTACGACGCGTTGATGCGACTGGCGAACCTAGATGAGTGCATTCAAGACGCGCTGGCGACCCGTGAGAAATTGGAGACGCAGATTGGAGAGATCTTAAAGAAGAATGAGGTCGCATTAGCGACTGAGAGCGAGGCAGCAAAGGCGCAGGATCGCCTCGCCTCGATCAGACAGGCTGTCGCTGCCGAGCGCAGGCAGATTCGAGCTGCGAACAAGCGCAAGGAGGACCTTATTGCCAGCATCAAGGCCCGGAAAGAATCCATGGAACAGGGCCGTATCGCGCAAGAGAAGGCCCGGAGTCACCTCCCCGACGCCCAGCAGAAGCTTGTCAGCAGCGAGCAATTGCTCGCCCAGAATGCGGAGGAAACCAAGGGCCAGATTCGGCGCATTGCCGAGGACCTGATGGTGATCTATCCGATTGATCCAATTCCTGACAAGGCATTGGCATTTACCATTGCTGGACTGCCACTCCCCAACTCCAACTTTGACGATATCGACCGCGAAGAGGTCGCTGCGGCGCTGGGTCATACCGCTCATCTTGTATACCTACTCTCCTTCTATCTCTCCGTCGCGATACCCTACCCGATTAGCCCGAATCTGTCAACCTCCTTGATCCAGGATCCTGTGTCTCAAGACCTGCCACAGCGCACCTTCCCCCTCTACCCCGTCAGCGTCCAGTACCGATTTGAATATGGCGTCTTCCTCCTCAACAAAGACATCGAGTTCTTGCTTAACAAGCAAGGTATTCGCGGTCTGGATATTCGACACACCCTTCCAAACCTCAAATATCTGTTTTATATCCTCACTGCGGGGACACCGGATATCCCTGCCCGCAAAGCGGGTGGTATTCGTGGTCTTCTCTCTGGGAGACTGACTCCAAATATGTCGCGTCGAGGTAGTCTCGATAGTGTCGCCTCTGGTGAGCTGGTCCAGCCACGGAAGGCCTTCGATTTGGTCTCCCGCATGAACGGGTTCACATTGGACCATGGGGCAAAGGCGCCGACGGGGACTGCCACTCCGCCATTGTCATCTCGAGCGTGAGCCATTGGCTGTGTGGGAAGCGATACTTGATTGATTGATTGCTGCCAGGTTGTCTGGCATTGTACTTGGTTGTTTCCTTTGGTCTGGTCTGTATGCAATGTTTTGTGTATATGTAGAGGCGTACATACCAGATTTGCATGAGCGAATTTCATTTTCTGTTTTTCTCTTGAGTTTTTCCAAAGGGCCTTGATTTTATGTAGATTACCGGGATATCACCTGTATATATTCAAGCCCGTTCTGAAGAGGCTAACCTAGGTATCTGGTCTGATTTATCCAGATGTAGCCCTTCCATGGGTGTAGATCAAGAAGTCAGATAGGTAACTTCCAATCGCGCAGATATACGGAGTATATCGAACCCATTCTTTCCTGGGTTGATCAGATATGCCTTGCAGCATGAAAAACACCTTCCCTGGAACATTGGAATGATGCAAATCAATTATCGCATTGCCGGCACCTGAATGTAACTCTTTACACTTTCACTACCCCGCAAGGCCCTATTCTATTATACAATGGAAATTGGTGGCTGGTCGAGGCCACTGGGGCTCTTTAGTAGGCTCCGTAGCGACCGGGTACTTTCCACCATGGCCTTCACGATGCATGCTTTTTTCTCGGTCATAAAAAATCTCCCTTCTCTTCATTTCCAATTTGGCTTGGTGCCCTCCTGTCTTTGCCTGTTTCTATATTTGTTTTCTCTCGTATATTTTTTTTCTTTTCTCCCTCACCCAATCGGCTGGTCGCTCATCTAAGCAACTTCCCACCCCCCACCGCCCTTGCCAGCTTATCTTCGCTTTGCATCGGCTTTCCCCAGCATTTGCTATCCACCCTGCTGCTGCCCGACCACCTCTCGAACCCCTCCCCCCTTCCCAGCATGGGACAGGACACCAATAGTGCGGCCAATGACTCCCGCAAGTCGCCGTCGCCGGGCGCCCCGCAGCATAGACGCGGCTATCAGGCCTGCGATCCATGTCGCAAACGCAAGGTCAAGTGTGATTTAGGCAGTATGCGATCAGCGATCAACCCCTCCTCCCTCCCCGCGCGGCATTCGACCAGCGATGGCTGACTGGTCGCAAAATTTCTCACAGGTGTCGATAATCCTCGCCCCCCACCCTGTGTGCGATGTCGTCGCGAAAGCAAACGATGCGAATTCTCGGCGACTCGTCGCAAGCGCAAAGCCTCCGAGGCGGCCGAAGACGAGGCGGAGGCTGCCGAAGTGCTTCGCCGCGACAAGCGGATGATGATCGGGGAAGCATCTGCAAATGAAGTACCACCTAAAGTCGAGCCAAATCAATTCCCTCCTCCCCCAGAACCGTCTGTCGAGACCGACGCGTTTCGCGCTCGGCAGAAATGGCCCGAGGCCTCCCCCGCAGCTGCTACCACTCAGCGTTTTACGCCCAATGCGCCCATATCCTCACAGGCCAGGCAGCTCCTTGAATCAAGGAATCCTCGATTACCCCCCTTTCAAGCTGGTGAGCGAAGTACAGTGCCTGGGTATGGAGGACCGCCGATGATGAACAGGACTGCCGTCGAGCTGTTATCGCCCGCCATCACGAATACCCATGACGCCCTGCATTTACTTTCCGAAGCCGCCGGTCGAACTGAAGATTTAAACCGCCAGAGCCTCGAGAATCGCTACGGCGCCAGACGCTCCGTCTCTTCATTCAACTCTGGGCCTTCTCCTCTGGCTCACGCAAACTCTCCTGGCAACGTGAGCGGATCCTTTTCGCGGACTCCTCGTTCCGGTATGTCGGCTGGTGGAAACGGATACTTCCCAGGTGGTGCTGGGGGCTCAGGAGCTGTCGAGGCTCAGGTTCCTGACGACGGTGGTCCGCGGGAAACCTCTCCAAATCCTCAAGATCCCGGTTTCTTGGATGCGGTGCGAGCATGGTCACGACTGCGATTCGTCCGCGCCGGATGGATGACGGTGGAAGAGGGCATGGAGTATGTGGCGTACTACTACGAAAATCTTGCGCCGATGAGCCCAGTGGTGACTCCCGACTACTCTCAACCTTCTACACATCGCATGCTGCTTACGGATGAACCTGTCCTGGCGGTGACTATTCTTACGATTGCTTCTCGACATTTAAAACCCAAGGGTGACGGCGCTAGTACCCGTGCATTCTATATCCATGATCGTCTTTGGTCGTACTTGCGTGGTATGATTGAACGCCTGTTCTGGGGCCAAGAGAAATTTGATGCCCAAGGAGGTCGTCCTCGATCCTTGGATCTCGCGTCAGGTCCTGGTGGTCCCACGTCCAAGGGAAATTTGAGAGCCCTCGGAACCGTGGAAGCCCTGCTAATCCTCACGGATTGGCATCCCCGAAATCTTCACTTCCCCCCAGGTGATGATGAGAACACACTTCTGGACAGGGAAGCCCAATCACAAAATCGTACCGACAAAGACCTGGATACTGAAAGTGACCCGGCAGCTTACAGGGGGTCTGCTGAGGGGCGAGTCGCTTTTCAAAAATGGCTGGAGCCTGCCTGGAGGTCAGACCGAATGTCATGGATGTTACTGAGCACTGCACAAGCGTTGGCCTTTGAACTTGGTGTTTTCGATCATAAGACCGAGTCAAAGGGAGCCCCCGAGTTGCCCTCTGAACAGTCACGCAAGCGGCGACTGCGACGATTGATTCTAGTCTTTATCACACACAGCAGTGGACGATTGGGAATTCCGTCTATGCTGCCTTTGACCGAATGGGGACGAGATATCCCCGCGCCTACTACTGACTTGAAGGATGGTGATTTGGACTTGAATCAGATGCAAGATTGCTGGATGGGTATCTCGAAGATAGTGTACCAGGCAAACCATCAACTATTTGCATCAAGCGAGCAGACTTCAGAGTTGATCAGGAGCGGAAGGTACCGTGAACAGATTGACTGGTTCCAACCACAGTTGCGAGAATTCCGACAGAATCTGGACCGGGTCAACCGTAAGTCCAACAGTGAGAGGATACCCTGTGGAGTGGGCGAAAGCTAACCCGTAACAGTGTCTCCTGCTATGCGAAGCATCCTGATCATTGAATACGAATATACCCGTGAGTCAATTAGCTCTCAGGATGATGGTTAACAATAGGCTAATCTTCCATAGGACTTTACGTCAACTCGCTCGCTCTCCAAGCGGTCGTTGACCGCTGGACCACCATGTCTAATGAGTCTTCTGTCCAAGTCCAGACTAACAGGTCAGGTACAGGGCCATCTGCTGGTAGCAATGGGTGGTTCCGCACTTTGATGGAGCTCTACCGCGTCAATGAACCATATATACAAGAAGTTGTGGATGCTTCGCGGAAGATTCTACAGACTGTGTTGGAAGGTCTTGTTCCAGGCGGCCGTCTCAAACACGCGCCTATCCGTACATTTTTCCGCATTTTGTCCGGCATGATATTCATCCTGAAAGTAAGTTTCAATCAGGCTGTCGGAGGCAAAATGGTAACTACAGAGCCCTAAACGCTGACTCCATTTCTTTAGACATTCACACTCGGCGCCCGGGAAGACGACGTGCGAGTCTCTCTGGACCTACAGGATCGCACCGTTGAGGCGCTGCGAACCTTCGTCGTTGACGATGTACATATCAGTAACACCGTTGCCCGCCTGCTAGAGCTTCTCACCAGCAGCATCCGCACGCGATTCCTTCGATTCGCACCACATGACCGTGGCGTCGACGGTGACGGGCATGCCTCGGCACCCGTTTCCCGCGCCCAGTCTCCGCCACGCGACAGCATTACGAGTCGTCGTGACGGGGTACACACACCCTGGTCATCAACACAAGACGCAACCCCGAGCGGGGGCTTAGGGGCCTATGTGGACAGCAACGGCGCCGGCGGGAATCCGTCAGCGCCGATCGGATCGGCCCACGATCCGCTGGCCAGTATCCCGGCACAGCCGATCAACTCATCGAACTTGAACGTCTCCTTCATGCCGCCTCCGCCGTCAGTCTACTACAACTACTACGACTCGAACTCGGCCATGTCGGCGAGCGATCTGGAGCGATCATCGCCCAACCATGTCGTCTCCTCGCAGGCCGTCGGGGACGGTAACGGGACGGCCTCTACGTCCGGCGCATTGCCGGACTGGTTTGCGCTTCCGCTGGATCAATTCTTCAATAGCTCTAGCGGTGTGGTGGACCAGGGTCTGGGCGGGACGGGCCCGATGTTGGGTGAGTTTGATATGCTGGAGGTGCTTCTGAATGAGGGTTATGACGGGCATGGCAACGGCGAGAATGAGTCTGGAGGACTTCCACCTCATTTCCTGGGTTGAGCGTGCGCTCGTGCATTGTGAATTGGTTTCTGCCTTGGACATCTTGGGGATATGACTCGTCCCTTTTCTTTTTGTCGCGTTTCTCTTTCTTTCCCCCGTTTAAAACTATATACCCCTACGGGATCTTCACGTTGGCGTTAGTTACATTGGAGGAGGTCTGCACTTGGGCTAGTCCTTCTGTTATTTGTTCATACATAAAACCAGGTAGTTAAGTGTTTTGAGGGCGGTGATTGGCCGGGGCCACAATCTGGATGAAACAGCGACAGGTTGCCTCCTGCCTGATCCATGGGCCATACGGGCCCGTGATTATTCATCCTGTTTGTTCATGAATTAGGTTGAAATCAGATGGTCATGTCTCAAGTTTCATGAGTCTTTTGAGTCTTTTGATGAATTTGGTGATGGGTGGGTCGGTATTTGGTCCTATGCTTGGTCACTACGGAAAAGGCGTTGCGGTATTTGCTTCAGTCTGCACGATGAAGTGGTGCCCTTGAAGGTCTCTTACTGTCCAATTAAAATCCTCCAAGATATGTGTATGGATTCTACTGGTATTCCACCTGATATGCAAGATAGTGATATTGATGACTGCATACGATTTCCTGCACCCTGAATTCAGCGTAGCTTTCCCCAGAACTCCTTCCGGATCCTTTAGTTCCTCAAATAATTGAATACCTTTTTTTGGATTTTATTGTCTATCTATCGAATTGATCCTCGCCTGACACCTCGTCAATCTGTTTCACCATTCCAGGCTGCTAAATTCCACGCTGTCCGAGCTTCGAGATTAAGGTACCCCGGCCGGTCTCCGTCGGTCTCAACGCTGCGGGGCACCAGTTTCATATCGCGATATGGCAGATCCTCCGCTTTCACATGCTGCACTTAGTGAGTTCGTCAACATCACGCTTTAACGCCCTCTGCAGTAGTTGCTACTGCTCATAGTAAACTGTCGTCATCGTCTTTTCAGCCGCGCTAACTACTAAGTCTACCGGGTGGCTTGAGTCTGCATGTCTTGGATTTCTAGTGTTTCTTGGAGTTTTCCTCTTCTGGGATGCAGTGCCAAGGTCGACTATAGTGTTTTGGGCAACGCCCGTCTGTATGATGACGATGGGACCATGATGGGATCAAGTTGCGTGAGATAGATTAGAGTTGGACCATCGGAAGGTTCCATTGCATGTTGTTTCCGAATATTGAGATTGGTCATCGGGTCATGTGCCAGGTGTCAGAGAGATCGACTTCTCTCTGTACGAACATCACGACATCTGCGACCTAGACTCTGCAATGAAGTCCAAGAGGTTGTAGAAGAGCACAACGACCACTTCGGACATGCCGAAGACGCATGGTGCCCGGTGTTCTAGTCAAAGTTCAGGAGAAAGCCAGACATCACTTGCCGGAGCCGGTATCTGCGTCTCATTCTGGAAGCTACCCCATTGTGATGACCATATACTCTGCCCACCTATCAAAACGAACGGACGCGATATCGTAGTTTGCACCACAGAGACTAGGGTAGCAAGCCTACTGGCGTCGATCTCTTGGCCTGCATCTGGCGCCATCGAGCGAGACAGTCGATCCCCTACGCAATTAGGTTATTGCGGTACAGTAGTCTAATGGAGGCTAATCGCCCGAAAGATCTCGCAGCCGGGGCTGACGGTGCAGCCTCAGATAAGGCGTGTGTTCCTGATGGATCCCCTATTCTCGACGAGTGATCTGCCAAGTACATACACTGGGAATCTAGATCGGGTTAGGAGGGGTAAGTTGTTTGGCTTGGTGCATGGTCCTCCCCGGGCGAGAGTCACATCGGCCGAGTCGATCTTCACTCGGGAATGAGTGAGTGCATGAAGGTGAATGGAGTGGGGAATGGATACATTGTGTGTTCAATATCAATGCATTGATGACTCGAAGGTGCTGGATAGTGGAGGTGTTTGGATTGGACGGGGTCTAACGGACGTGCAGGGTCGATCTGGTGACGGAGTCCGATCGGGGAAATGATCTGATTTGCAGGCAAGTAACTAGAATGGGAGAGTTTATGGGTAGATATGGATGATGTGATAGAAGAGTTTATTAGAATATTAGAATAATAATAGTAGAGTGTCATGGTATCATAGATCTCGTAATAGAGTCGAGATACTCAATAAAACTATAATTATAATGTTATTCTGTGTGATTATGTATATTATGGCATTATTCATACTGATATCAATCGAGGATATGATTGACAACCCTAAAACAGTAGAATATTCTAGCCCAGGCAGATACTGAATAGAAATGATCAGGCGTGTGATCACTGATGGCGGTTTCACAGTGGAGGCGCGGGGGGAGCCAAAGGAGGACCTGGAATTCTGAAATTAGTTTCCGTTTGGAACCCCCAATTGACTCCTTTCTATCTTCGGTCTACATGGATTATGACAGCCCTGTCGATACTCCAGTCGGGATTTCAGGTAGAGGACTGTGAAGCCTGCATGGTATGAGGGTCCCCTTACTCGCCCACTCTATCCATGATACCATCCTCCCGTCTCGACTGCCTCACCAGTGGAGGATCGGATCCAATCAAGCCCCCGAGATTCTCATCCTCATCCAGAATAATCAAGTCGGCTCGAGACGCGATGTGACCCTAAAGGAGAGGGGCAAGCCGAAGAGTTCCTGGTTTTAGCCGATGATTGGCTGCGTCTGGAGATAATCGGGACCTGATCGACAGAGCCAAGCCCATTGTCAACGTCCATTTGCTCGTTACTTGACCCTGTCAAATCAACATCCATCCACGGTCCACCAACAAGGCTCAATCAAATCATGTCCGGTCTATCGCTTAGCTCTGTATCTCCGGACTCCACCCTCTATCCATCTCAGGAACCAAACCCTGGCATCCAGTCGGCCACGAATGGCGATCGTCAGGGTTCCGCCGAATGGGTATCAAGCCTCAGAACTCGCTCGTGTCGGTCTTGGCCGGACTTCCCCGTTGTGGAACGATCCGATAACTCACTAAATTACTACTACAATCAGTAGTAGTTAGTGACTTTCCCAAGATAGCTTGTCGCAGTCAAGCCTCCACGCTTCAGGGCCCCGTCGCAGCTGCGACGCCTCCCCCGCCTTCTTTGGCTTCCTTGGCTCTTGTCGCTATCAGACCCATGAGCGTTCGCCATCTCTACGCGACACTGTCTCCTGCTCTCTTGGGGATCCCACCCCTTGATGTTTCCACCTCTTGGCGGACTCCGTGTGCCCTTCTGGCTGGCCGATGGAGTTCCGTGATGATCTCGAAGTTTATGCTCCGGGTGTCCCTGCAGATGTTGGATCGGCGCCGCAAGCTTCCCGGAAGAGCAACATCTCCTGTCTGTCCCTCTTCGGGATCCGGGGTGAGAGAGTGCGGTTCCACCGCTGCCCTCGAGTCATGTCCATATCCTGGATCGCCCTGACGATGTTGATCATGCCTATCCACAAGGCCTATAAAGCAGCCCTCATCGCCGGCCGATAGAAGGTCTTTTTTTTCAATCCACTCAACTCCATTCTTTCGAGTATAGAGCCGTTCTTTCTAGAGTTTCATTCTTTTTCTTCTTATTCCTATTCTTTTCGCCGCTGCTATCCATCATGGTTGTCTTCAGCAAATTCACGGTCGTCCTGGCCGGTTTGGCGTCTGTCTCTTCGGCTGTGCCGACAGGCCCCTCGCGCAAGAGCACCTTCACCATCAACCAGCAAGCTCGCCCTGTGGCCCAGCCCAAGTCTATTAACTTGCCCGGAGTGTACGCTGCCGCCCTCGCCAAGTATGGCGCCGCGGTCCCTGCTAGCGTCAAGGCTGCTGCCGAGAGCGGCACTGCTGTCACCACTCCCGAGCAGGGCGACCTGGAGTACCTGACTCCCGTTAACGTCGGTGGTACTACCCTGAACTTGGACTTTGACACTGGCTCTGCCGATCTGTAAGTTTTCTGTTTTTGCTGCCAATCGCTGCAATTGAAACATTGGCAAGATCAATATACTAACATGGACCTAGCTGGGTCTTCTCCTCGGCGCTGCCCGCCGCCGAGTCATCCGGCCACAGCCTCTACAAGCCTAGCAGCAATGCCACCAAGCTGGCCGGCTACAGCTGGTCCATCCAGTACGGTGACTCCAGCTCTGCTAGCGGTGACGTCTACAAGGACACCGTCGTCGTCGGTGGCGTCAAGGCCTCCGCCCAGGCGGTTGAGGCTGCCTCCAAGATCAGCCAGCAGTTCGTCCAGGACAAGAACAACGACGGTCTGCTTGGTCTGGCTTTCAGCTCCATCAACACTGTCAAGCCCAAGGCGCAGACTACTTTCTTCGACACTGTGAAGGGCCAGCTGGACTCCCCCTTGTTCGCTGTTACCCTGAAGCACAACGCTCCCGGTACCTACGACTTCGGCTTTGTTGACAAGTCCAAGTACACCGGCTCGCTCACCTACACCAAGGTTGACAGCTCCCAGGGCTTCTGGAGCTTCACTGCCGACTCCTACAAGGTTGGCTCCAAGTCTGGTAGCGCCATCACTGGTATTGCTGGTGAGTGATGGATTTCCCCTCTCCCAATATCCCTCGAGTTTTGAACAAGGACTAATATTCTTTTCACGCAGACACTGGCACTACCCTCATGCTGCTTGACGACAAGGTCGTCTCCGACTACTACGGCCAGGTCTCCGGCGCCCAGCAGGACTCATCCGCTGGTGGCTACACCGTCCCCTGCTCCGCCAAGCTCCCCGACTTCACCGTCACCATTGGCAGCTACGACGCCGTTGTCCCCGGCTCCCTGATCAACTACGCCCCTCTCCAGGCCGGCGGCTCCACCTGCTTCGGCGGTATCCAGAGCAACTCCGGCATGGGCCTTTCTATCTTCGGTGACATCTTCCTGAAGAGCCAGTACGTCGTCTTCGACGCCAGCGGCCCCCGTCTTGGCTTCGCTCCCCAGGCATAAGCGAGCGGCTTGACCCCATCGGGCGATGAGTACGCTCCTGTTTCTTTCTTGTGCCGAAGGGTGTTTTACCCCGAGGTAATGGGGGTATGAGGTACGGGAGAGGGAAAATTGAGCCCGTGTTATCATGGAGCTGGCTAGCAGGCTAGCTGTATTTTTTTTTTGGTGGATGAGTGGATTGATACGTTTCGTTCTTGATTGATTACCTTTTGGCCTTATGCCTTGACGCGGCTGGGCTTGTACATGGTGTCTTTGAATAATGCGTGCAGCACATAATTTATACAACGCATTGTTATTGATTGATGATGATTCTGGTAGACTCTGGTGTAGATGGTCGTAAGTAATGTCGTTTCGAGATCTGCCTTTTAATAAGATCGCCCTGGAGCTCTCCATCTCAGCACAACCTGGCGACCTTCTAGGCCGGAGTACATGGATCTATAGTGGTATCCCGTTTTTTAGGAACACGGATCCCGTCCCCCATTTGCCTATTCAGTAGAATCCCTGTTGTCTATCGCGACTTTGCCATCTCATCCAGAATAACATTTTCCGCTAAAATCGCAATGGCAAAGGGCATTGAGTGCCTCTACCTAGTTGGGTATACAGTCAATCCGGCCACTCTTCTAGCCCTCCCCGACAAAGCTGTAGGTTAATAAAATTACATACAAGACGTTGAAATTAGTGCAATGGATACGGAAATAGCGTTTCAACCAAGGAACTCTCGCCAGCCAGACCCGTTAAGACATCTGGCCCCGCGAAGAATTAAGGTCTTGTATGTGTCCGTGTGGAGGTGGAGGAATGCCGAGGAAAGCCGCATGAGTGGATGAGAGACCAGAGTTGTAGTGGACCGGGCGGGTGGCGGATCATCTCGACCCGCCAACTCCAGACTTCTTCTCGAGTCTCGACCTTAAAGTCATCCCGCAAATCCATCTGTACAGTGTGCGCCTGTTCCTGGACAAGATCGCAATACCCCATCCGCTCCAATAACGACTCTTATATAACTTCTCGAGTCGCTGGCTTCCCGCCCACCCTAGCCAGACCGACACTACCGCCGCCGACCGATACACCAAACGCCCCTGTGAGCCGACTCCCCTCGCTCTCTTTCAGAACGGCTTTGTACGCGCGGCTTGAGGCCACCCGAGAATGGAAGTTTAAAGCAACTCTGGACTCGACTGTTTGCGCAGAGCATTCGTAGAGGGACTTGGTGGATTTGGACTCGGTATATGAACAGCAGCCCCCGGCCGGCGAAGTAGCCGCCTGGAGTGTCTGATCATGGGAGATGCGCCTCGTGTGACTCCCCGCCAGATCTGGGCGAACCCAACGACAACATCGACACATACGTATGCTTCTGGGTGTACGCCATTTGTTTTGCCTAGCGACGGTATGCATCTCTTCTCCCAATGTCCAGTGCGGCTGAATCGGTGGACCGACCCTCGCCCTTCGCCTCAAACCCAGTCTGCCTTGGATGCCCATGCTAACCCCGGCGTTTGCGCCTGCGTACAGGAATCATACATGTCAACAGTTCATATACCCTGACTTTATACGGCAATGCCGTTTACGAGCCCGTTTGCACCGGCGATCCAACCGATAACATCCATGTCTCTCCCGTACTAGATACCCGCGACCCGTTCTACTCCTCCGTCACACCGCAACTCTATGCCATCGGCTGCGCAACCGTCGTCAGCTACGTCCTCGTGATCATTCTCCTCATCACCCCGCGCACATTCTATGTCGGCGGCCCTGGCGGCGGGGCAAACTTCCTCGGGCGCCATGGCATGATCAGCGGGTCCTACAGTGGCAACTCGTCAGTTGTCGGCGTCGGTGGGCGGCCATGGTTGCAGAAAGTAGCCGCCATTCTCGTTGCAATCTCCTTGACTATCGCGACGGTGGATTCGTTCAAAGTCGCCGAGCGCCAGTATGACTACGGGTTCTCGGATGCAGAGGCGCTTTCGGAGGAAGTCATCGATGGCACGGAGATTCGCATCGTGCGCGTGATATCGAGCACGTTTCTCTGGTTGGCACAGGTTCAGACGCTCATTCGGTTGTTTCCGCGACATAAGGAGAAAGTCATGATTAAGTGGGCGGGCTTTGCACTGATCGTGCTGGACACGACGTTTAGTTGTTTGGAGAACTTTCTGGTACGGAACACCTCGACACACCCACGATTATACGACGATGCCATCCCCGCGCTGAGCTACCTGTTTGAACTGGCGCTCAACTTGTTGTATGCGGCTTGGGTTATTTTCTATTCGATTTCGAAACACCGCTATGCGTTCTTTCACCCCAAGATGCGCAATATCTGCTTTGTGGCTCTATTATCGCTTTCTGCGATTTTAATACCCGTCATATTCTTCGTGTTGGACATTGCAAAACCGGAGATTGCCGGATGGGGTACGTATATCAGATGGGTTGGCTCGGCCGCGGCGAGTGTGGTTGTGTGGGAATGGGTGGAGCGTATAGAAGCCCTTGAACGAGATGAAACAAAGGATGGAATCCTTGGAAGAGAGGTCTTTGACGGCGACGAGATGCTCGAGGTCACACCATCAGAAGAGGTCGACTGGCCCCGCTACTCGTCCCAAGGACATGACAAAGGAGGTGGAAACGGCACGTCTTCAGGATGGGGAGGAATGATAGGGCTGGGGGGTCGCCCGTTACGCACGCGAGTCGGTATTCCTCGCGGGAACCGGAATCGTGGCAATGGAGTGCTTGGTCAGAACAATGCGGCCATGGCCCCTCGACGAAATCCTCGTCCTACACCCCCACCGGCTGCGGTGACACCCGTCAGCCGGGCTGATACTACCAGTGCCGCCAGCACGGTGTACAATGTTCGATATCACCCAGTGGCCAGCCCAACACCACCCGTGACAATGCCACATATGGAAGAAGAAGTTGAACTAGAAGATCACAAAGAGATGGAAGTTGAAGCAGCCCAGGATCCCAATGCCGAGCACAATCTTTCAGCACACGACACCAGAGAACAATCACCGCAGATCGTCACCTCTGATCCACGATGGCGCGCTCTGCTCAATCCATTCAAGAGGAGACGGGGATCTTTGCCCAAGGAGGTTGCTTCTGCCCAAGCTGGCGAGGAACAAGGCGAGGCAGAGGAGCGTGGTGACACCGATTCATTCGATGGTGACCATCAGCCACAACCTACGCAGCCACGGGGCAACAATAGTTTCTTCTCACTTCACCGAAAGAGGTATCCTGGTGCGGGAACGCAAAATGCAGATGCGCCATTACCTGTTACCGTCATCCCAGCTCGTCGTCGAGGCCAGCAGCACACTTGGTCCCCCCAGAATCCCCTGTTGGAACCGTCCACCGCGTATGAGTCCCGACCTGGTCGCTCTGATCTGCCTGTGAGGGTTATTCCCTCTCAACCGCAGGCCTCTGCGCCATGGACGGATGCAGATCTCGAGAACGGGGACGGAGATTATACCTTGCGTTATGATCCGGATGCCGCTGCATTGATCGATGAGGATCGTGCTCGTCATGAGCGCCCTGATACTGGTGACCAGGTCAGCTGGACTGAAACGACCGACTCAGATGAACGGAATGATACCCCGTCTGGTCAGGCGGGTTCTCAGCAGGATGGTGGCCACGGTCACGCTGCTTCTTGATCTTGCATTTCCCATCTTCCGACATACATGGACAAGGCTGTTCGGTCTTTGGCTGGCATTGCGCGGTGTTTCTTGGCAAATGGATTCATATTCGAGTTAGGTTGGGTCGGCTTGGTGTTTCGAACATATCAACATTCTATTGGGGGGATTTACATACATTCAACTGAAAAGGTTTCGGATTGTGGACTTTGAATTTGGGTCTGATTCTTTGATTGATCTAGTCCCCATGTTATATACCCTGGGAAACATACATAATACAGTGACACTTTTTTGACCTTCTGGGTGCTCCTCTATGATTTGGCGTTTATTCGACAATTTCTTCTTGAGGTCTGTCCTTCTCTTCCATACTTTTCGAACCCAGAAAAATGCGGGCCATGATGGCCATGACGATGGAGATGACACCTATTTATGTTAGTTATAAGACAAACAGCAGAGAAGCGACAGGATATCTTACTCAATGTCCAGCACATATTATAATATCCAAAACGCTCCGTCAGAGCTCCAGCAAGAATGGGACCGAGAGTCATACCGCTCGTGGCGGCGACCTCGACTAGGGAAAAGACACGTGAGAGACCTCCCCGAGGCCCAAAGATACCTGGGTTCTTTGCTTCTTCGGCTTTGACAACACCTGTGATTGATTGATTAGTACTGGATCCCTTTCTCAATTTGGGGGATGACTGGAGACTCACAGGTCAATTCCACAGGCCCAATTCCCGAGACGAATGGTCGCAGAGTACCAAATATAATGCAGCAAAGCATATAAAGTGCTTGGCCTCGACCGGCCACACTAGACCATTCAAACTCCTTGTTACCAGCGAATCCCAGCAAGACAAGGAACACTCCCTGCAGAGCAAGGGCGATGGTAGCAGGGGTCCGGGTCCCAATGCGATCACGAAGATATCCAGCAAGCGGACTGATGGGTAGACCAGGCAGCGCCAGCAAGGAAAACATCAATCCAACACGCGAGGGTCCCCATCCAAAGATATCCAACACATGCAGAGGAAGCGTCGCGTTGAAGCTTGTATTCAGAGTCGGACCCCAAATCCCAATCAACAAGGCCGTCATAACACGGCTATTGCTCAGCATCGTCCGCCAGAAGTTTGCAGTCGGAGTCTTCGCATCCTCACAATTCTCTCCCTCCCCAGGAGATTCCAACAGAGGATCACACTCTCGCGCATCCTCCGCTGAAGTCTTACCATCCTCTTTCCCAGACTTCTCAACCATCAACAACCGCGCCACAACATCAACCACCAAAATCACCACCGGCACACTCCAAGTAAACCAATACCCCGCCATCTCCAAAATCAGCCCCGAAACCATCGGCCCCGTAACCATCGCTGCATTCACAAAGGCCATCAAAAACCCCATCGTAGTCCCAATCCGCTCGGGTCCAACCGTATCCGCCGCCGTCGCAAGGCCAACAATCCAAGCTCCCGACCCAGAAATCCCCTGCAACACACGCCCACCGAAAAACACACCTACATCAGTCGTGCAGGCTACCATGAACGTCCCGACGATACATCCCACCAGCGCGATGAGGAAGGGAATCTTACGGTTGGGCGCTTTATCGGCTAAATGGCCGATTAGCGGGCCGCCGAAGGCCGAGACGAGGCCGTGTAGGGCTAGTGAGATTGATGTCAAGCGTTGAGTTTGCTTGGGGTCTTGATGCATGCGCTCTTCGAGCATGTAGGGTAGCATTGGGACGAGGAACCCATAGAGGAAGATTTCTGGAAAGCGTGGTTAGTGGAAAAATTTCTGATAGATGTGAGGTTATATCAAAGGTGTGTTGGGAGGGAACGAACCGATGAATAGGGCTATGGCGACGGTGGCTAGAATGAACCATTTCGCTGAACGCCATTCCCAGCGTGTGACTCTGGTCTCTGTGTCTCCCATGGTGGTGATTTTGGCTCTGTCCCGAGGAGGCGTGGTCCCGACTCGATGGATCCCAGGGACTGGGGTATCTTTGTTATATCTTTTAGGATGAGTCACGTCGCAGATACGTGGAACCTTATAGGGCTGTTGACAGAGCCTTGCGGGGACGTAATATTTCCCCAAAGATCTGGTTTGATTGTCGGTTTGTCTTTGAGAATTCAAAACACCCGCATGTGTCTCTTTGAGGAGGATTGAAATCCTTGGTTGTCGGTGTTGCGGGGCTGATGCAAGCTGGAGGGTCCGCAGATGGAGCCTTGCATTGGACTGGACTACGGCTGAGGCTAGTTCAGGATGGGGACTTTTAGTTAATGTAACCCGAGCCTCGAAGTGGATTGACCACAACCTACTATAAAAAGTAGATCTAATTCTATTTTATTTCTCTGAAGTCTAGGAATATATGTGTATGTGGAGGGTGGAACTATGTAAGTTACTTTTGGGTTGATAACGGCAGACTCATGGCAAGAGCAACGATATAAGCACGGTTTCCTTTTTCGGATATACATCGGGAGTAGACTGGGTCATGTTGAGCCCTGAGATCATATCACCTATCTAGATCTATAAGAATTTATTAAATGATCATATTCAATCATGTCCGTTCTCTTAAGAGTGTAGGGTATGCTGCTCGGGCCTCTAGGTCAAGCCACCACCTTTTCTAGGTAAGAGCTTAATATACTTTGTCGGATATAGGTAGCTAGAGAACCTATATAGTACGGCAGCTATCGTGGATAATACATGGGGTTAGAATACTTTTCACATGGCCGACAGTCTTCATATGACTCCTCATAGCTTCAGCTCCGTTCCGTTGATGCAAAAACCTTCATATCCTAAATGGCGCGAGTATCATTCGAGGATTCGCCAGATTCAAGTGGGGCGAGGCTCGGCCTTGCGTTCGGGAACTTTTTGCTCCGGGCCATCCTCCCCCGGACTGGAATAATCATTCGGAAAACGTCCTCCCCCCTCTCGCCAACCTTCCCAGTCGATGCTGTGCCACGAGCCAGATGTCGCATCATGGCGGCTGTCAATCGGAACATGTTCGATGCCAGCATCGCGGCCGATCGGCCTGGCGGGGCCTCGCTGATGCTGCTACCGCTCAACCTGATCGCCCAGATCGTGTCCAATGTCAGTTACCCCAGTTCTTCCGATCTGATCTTGTGTCACTGACTTGTCAACTTTATTAGGTCGAGGATACCGGTGACACCGCGCGACTATGCCGAACATGTCGCGTGCTCAACTATATGGCCCTCCCCCAGCTCTACCGCAGCTTGACCCTCACCTCCTACGATAAAATCCGCTATCGCGGTGAGCAGCCCGAAGGGAGCGGGAGCGCGAGCCCGTTTACGATGGGCCTCAACGCGGTGATTACGAGACCATATGCGACCCTCGTGCGATCAATCACGTTGCGCGGCGATTGGAAGGAAACCGACATCGAGGAACATGCGCAGGTCGGGCGGGTCCCGGACTCCTCCATGCTGTTGAACATTGCGGTGCGGGCGGCCGTCGACCGCATGACAAACCTCGAAAGCTTCAGCTGGGAGCTCAACACCAAAATGCTCGAAACCGTATATACAGGCCTAACCAAGCTGCCCAAACTGACCTCATTAACGATTCGATTCCCCTCCACCCGCCATCCCCAACCGACTTTTGTGCTTCCGGGGATGCCGAACTTGCGCTGCTTGAAGATCACCGATATCGACCCCTTATGCTACCCCGATGACATCTCCACCATCCTCCTGAAGAGCAGAAAGCTGCGCGAGCTGAAGCTTCACTGGTCGCCTCGCATGCGCCTTGCGCAAGAACCTAGCGTTTCTCTGCACGATTATTTCCGGAAATGCACCGCCGCGAAACAACCCCTCTCCGTCAAAAAGCTCTCTTTCCAAAATCTGTACGCCTTCCACAGCGAAGAATTCAATATTTCGTTTGATCCGACTACCGTTGAAGATGTGACATATTTGAGTGGGTCGGATACCGTCGGCCTGATGAATACCTTTGTCGAAAACAGCTGGCCCACCATGATGCCAGATCGAAAACTCAAGGTCAGGTCCATGCGGATGGATACCATATCGAAGCGAAATTCAGAATTTATCGGAAATTTCAAGGGCCTTGAGCGATTGTATTTCGTTAATGTGTTCGACAATTCCCCCGACTACCTCAATTCTCCACGTCCAGGCATGGGCCCTGCCTTTTCCGCGCTGACACCGCCGGTATCTGATTCTCCGGCCGCCAATGGCACTACGGCGAATTCTCCAGCTACCGCGGCTTCTCCAGCTAGCCAGCTGAATATTGCACTGAGTGTGCGAGACAGCTATCTTGCAAATATCACCATGAATCATGGTGCAACCTTGCGCCATTTGCTCCTCTGTTCAAAATGGCCCCTGTCTACATCCATGATTGCCCGCCTCGTCCACAGTTGTCCTAACCTTGAGCAACTGGCTCTTGCAACCGATTTTTCCAGTATGGACTCGCTTGGAATGCTAGTCCCATTCCTCCGCAAGCTGGTCGCACTCCGACTTCTCATTCCTGCCGGCTCTCCAGCACCACAGAGCGGTGCGAACACGAATATCCCGTCATCAGCCACTAGTACCCAGCCCGGAGATGCATATTTCAAATCGTCGGTTCCGAACAATGTGGCTAATCCACACTTGATCGCCAAAACGAGCCTGTACCAGTTTCCCAAGGAGGTAGAAAATATCATCCTAAATGCGCGCAGTCTCGCAGACATTGTGGATCTGGATGATGAATTTCTCATTCAAATGATGAGCTATGATCTGGCAGACCACCAGATCTTTGGCAATGTGAAGGTCGTGGGGATGGGCTGGAAAGCCTTTGAGCTACGCGATCTCTACAAGGCCCCCATCCCCACACGCGCAACCGTCGAGAACCAATCCCCTACCTCGGCCGTTGACACCGGAAACGCAGATGAGCAACTCAGACCTGCGAATGGAATCAATGGCCATGGAGGCACTGAGTTTGGTTCTATGCACCGGCCTGCTCCTACCCCGTCCAAATCACCCGCCGCACCTTCAACCACTCCCGCCGCCAATATGCCTCCCTCCACACTAGGGAAACGCCCACGAGATGATGATTACGAAACTACCTACCAACCAGCCTCGCTTGCCAGCGAGACGGCACAGACCTCTGATTACCCTTACCGTGATTCGAGCCTGGCCAATTGTGGGCACTTCCCACCCGTTCTCACAAATGACGGATACGTGTATAGACGGCACATGCGGCGAGTGGGCTGGGAGGTTCTGCGGAATTGGGAAATTTGGGCACTGGATACACAAGAAATTTAAGTTTCACGGCGGCAGAAGGGTTTCATATCCCTCGGCTGCCTCTTTGCTTCTTTTTGATTCGTCTTCCCAGCTCTCACGATACCTGTACATCGGCTACGTTACATTATTCAGCGACATATGGAGTTTGTGCGTTTGCGGGGTCACTAGGCTGGCTTTGTGATTTCATTTCGGGAATTTTCCATGGGTTTTTCCATATTACAGGGATAGCGCGGGAGTCGGGGGGGTTTAGCTCTAGATGGTGTGAATTCGGTGGATGAGAGCGGATGATCTGCTTATTGATTTTAGCTGCGAGCATATGTATGCTATGTGGCAATATACCGCCGGAATATAATTCTTTAGTCCCCTGACAGGGTCCTTGTATGATGGAAGTCTAACTGATATCAATTTGTTCTGTTCCTGGGTTGGCCTAACGCCGTGCATGTGGAACTGTTGAGCTTGGGACAAGTTTATTGATGGCCGCGTGGCCTCCTTCGACACGGAGGTTGAAATCATCCACTTATGAGAACAGCACCGTTAGAGAAACTCGCCACGTCTGCAATACCCCGACAAACTCGATGTGGGGTTGACGTTCATGCCCCATTGTACTGTTAAGATCAGGGCCAAGAGCTACAGAGATATTCCCAGATATTGTCGAAGAAACCAACGGGGTTGATCAAATATCAGGGACCAGCGACCTTCTTGCTCTCAATGATTGTGAGTTTCCTCGAATGTACCATGTTCCTTCGTCAAATGTGTCTTCCCTATGTTGGTTGACTCGGTCAGGAGGAGGGAGGGATCCCCCCGGATATGAATTCAGCCGTCCCAGCCCTAAACTGGAACTCAACTCCACAGGATCCTCTCAACACACTCAGGTTATTGGTTGTTTCTACAACTTGAAATAAACAACTCGACTCCACACCAACCTTGATGTGCCTGAAGAGACGGTGGAGTCTGAGGTCTTCGTCATCAATGCACAAGTTGAATATCCGAAGTAACTGCTTTCGATATGGCCTGTTTGACATATCCACAATCCTCTAATCTAAACTCATCAGTGGACACTCCTGCCTACATGCGTTGAACAATGACCTTTCTTCAGCGACGAGGTCGACCCGGTCTTCATCATCTAAGTTGATTAGGCTACTCGATTTCCGAGTCTTACATCGATCTATGTGGAGATTCTGGGGCCGAGTCGTGTGGCTTTTGGCCAACTTTAATGACCTCGAGCCACTTGAAATATATTCTCAATCGTATACCTGAATCTTGGCAGGCGCCGATCCTGCTCAAGCTTTCTCCCTCAGTGGAGTGCCTCAGGAGAGAGTGTTTTTGCGAATGCCCTCTGTCCGGTGTGGCGTGGACCGCCGCGTCATGATCATGACGACGAGTATAGAGCCGTGTCTCAATAGCAGGCACTACTTAAACATGGAGAACTCGATGCCAAAGAGGACACAGCTTACAAGACCTTCACTCGCTTCTACACGATCCCCTTCTTGAGCCGCGATGCATTTTTCCACTCTTTTGCTGCCTTTGGTAGCCTCCTTTGCCTCGGCTGCTCCGACGACCTCTAGTTCGGACAAACCGACTGTGACCCTTGACTACACCACTGTTCAAGCCGCTGCTGGTAACGAGACCCTCGGATACTACAAGTACCAGAACATTCGTTTTGCTGCCGTTCCCACCGGTGATCTGCGATTCGCCAAGCCTCAATGGCCCTCGAAGGAGTCCGGAGTCAACAATGGCACGACCTATGCCACGGCCGACGTTGACTGCTCCTCGGAAGAGGACTGCTTGTACATGGATGTGTGGGCACCAGCCAATTCCAAGGGCAAGAAGCTGCCCGTCATGGTCTGGACCTACGGCGGTGGTTTCACTGGCGGTTCCAAGTCTCAAAACACACCCGAAGGTCTGTTCGACTTGTCCAAGGACTTCGTGTTTGTCGCCTTCAACTATCGTCTCGGCATCACTGGTATTGCCAACTCGGTGACAGCCACTCACCAGGGTGCAACTGATAACGTTGCCCTGTATGATGTGGAGCACGGCTATAAATGGGTGAAGAAGTATATTACCAAGTTCGGTGGAAACCCCGACGACATTACTGCCTTTGGCTTCTCCGCTGGTGGCAGTATGCCGCTCTTCCAGATTACTCGCTATGGTGGACACAACGAGCAGCTCTTCAACAAGGCCTATATCACCTCTCCTGGCTTCGTGCCCGGTGCTGGTCACCACCAGGGCGAGATGTTCTGGCAGAACGTCTCTACTGCCGTTGGTTGCACCGGTGGCGATCTGACTTGCATGCGGGACGTGTCCTTTGCCAACCTCACTGATGCTGCCACCGATGTCTACGATACTTATGGCTACCAATTCCAGCCTCGTGTGGACGGTGACTTTGTCGCTGATACTTACGAGTCGCAGCTCTACCAGGGCCGTTTCAACTTCGATGGCCCTTTGGTGATTACCCACGAACTGCACGAGAACAACGGCTCGCCTACTTCTGGTGTTAACACTACCGTTGATGTTGAGGCCGAGCTTCGCGCTTTCTTCCCGGCTATCACGGACGATGTGGTCACAGAGATTATGGAGGTCTTCCCCGAGTCTGATTACACTAGCCCCGGCTACCGGTTTGCGGACATGCGACAATCCTTTGATCTTACTGCTCACGATTACGCTCTCACTCGTGCCTTGAACAACAACACCTGGAACGCTATGGTTGCCCTTGAGCAAGCTACCCACGGCACTGACCAGAGCTACTACTGTACGAACACAGCCTCCTCCTTGATCTTCCAAAAAAGAGCGTATTACTGACTATAATCGCTCGAACAGGGTACAGCACCTACTCCCTCTCTTCCAGCTCCAGCTCCAGCTTAGCTGCTTCCGGTGCCGGCGTCGCCATTAGTAGCGCTTCCTCTGTCAGCTCTACCGTCGCTGTGCGTATTCACCCCCCTCCTCTGAACCCCCCATATATATCAACTTTTAGCTAACATCTCCTTTCTACCATATAGCGCAAGATGCAGAAATACCTCCTCTCCTTCGTCCTCACCGGTAACCCCAATACCAAGTGGGCCAGCGACAAGCTCTACTGGCCCAAATACGGTAGCAATTCTACTGAGCTTGTCTTCAACTCTACTATGTATCTGCAGGAGGATGATCTTGCTAATGTCAAGAGCACTTACTGGAACAAGGCTTTGTGGTACTAGATAGGGCTGGGGACGTCAGTGCCGTGGGAATCTTTCTCGCTGGGAGGTGATTAATCGGATGGATATTTATTTGTTCAGAACACTTTGTATTAGTAGTTTAAGGTTTATGGTTTATTGTGTTGGGGTTCTCGGTCATTGTGGTGTCACATTCATCCATGTGTGCCTCCCAAGATTCGAGTCTGCATTGAATTAAGAAAGATTTTCGCGTTTCTTTCTTCGGCCAATGGTCAGGTTGACTTTTTGCAATGCTTGTTGAAATCCGGAATGAGAATCGCTCTTCAGGGAGCCCCCTACCGTCCAGGATTGCTCTTCTTTTTGTTGTTCTTCCACAATCAAAAGACTCGTATCCCTTCAGGACTAGCTAAGGCACCTGTTTTTATTGTTTCCCTCATTCTTAACATTTTTCAAATTCAGGAATGACTTTATCTTACAGAGAGAATGAATATATCTACAAACCAGAAACTTCGCGCCTTGTTTTGTGATACCCGGCTAGGATGCTCACGATCAACGCCACTCATTTCAAGCGATTCCATTTAATTCACAAGTAACAGGTCAGGACATCGTGGTAATCCATATATGTCCCACTCCACCCCACATTCCAGAATTGGTGATTGCTGCCTGCCTTAATTGCTCCATAGGTCTCTGACGCAGACTTTTCCAACTCTAGGTAGCTGCCAGTCTGGCTTCCAAAATCAACCATTTTCTCAGCACAGTTTCAGCTTCGATGAAGTTCATATCGTTTGCGGCAACAAAATCTGCTCTAAGCAGGATTCGTGCGACCTTGGACCTTCTATGGTCCAATGTGAACGTCTTCTAAGGAATTCATGATGGAGAGATCATGGTGGAGAGATTGTGTCACAATAGCTTGGATCGTGCCATGTTATCCACTGATAAGACAATTATCCAGTCTCGACAAGCCGCTACATTGTTATGGGTATATGTTGTCGCATCGTCGTGTCCATTGCCACAGTGCAGAGTCTGTGACAACTGATCTGTGCAACGACAGACGATGGATTTCAAAAGACAGATCTAGAAGCTTACAGCTAGCTGCCGTACAACTGGCCCAGGTCCGATTAGCCGGTTCATTAGGCAGGTATCGCGTGTAGTGAAGACATTGGCTCGCGCTGTTGTGCTTGCGGGGTCGACCCGCTTCCCCGCCGCTGAATGATAGATCATTACTTGCTGACATTGCCGACTCAAGAAAAGCGAATTGATGATTTGGTCGGATAATGGGCCGTTTACCCGGTGAAGTGGGGTCAAAAGGTAGCACATGAGATTCTCACGAATGGCAAAATGGCCACCTGATGATGAGCTGCGCATCAACACTTTGTTTGGGGCCGAGATCAATGCATAACCAAGAATATAAGACCCAAATGGGACGCCGACTCCGCATTCTGTGTCACCGTCTGTGTCTCCTTGATTTTCCATACCTTATTAGATAGTGTCTTTCCCATCCTGGCTTTTTCCTTCCTCTGGATTTACCCCGTTTATCAAAACCAGACATCACCATCTTGTCATCGACCAAACTCGAATCCTGCGGAATCGAGTTTCCTACCCACGTAACCGGTCTACCGATAATTATTACCAGCATGGCCACCTCAACTACTACCTCGACATCAGTATCCCTAAATAATTCCTCTTTCCGGTAAGCATATCTACCTTGATACTGGAGGAACGCAAATTGAATAGGCGAGGTCAGACTCACCGGACCTTACGGGGATTGGCGTGACGACCTTCAATCCCAGGGGTTTGCGGTGGTGAAGAATGCAATTGCTCCCGAGAAAGCCAAGTACTACCAACAGAAAGCGCTGGACTGGCTCACGTCATTCGATACACCTCTAGATTTGAATGATCCATCGACATGGTCAATCGAAAATCTACCTTTTCAAAGCAAGGTAAACACCTTCAACAAGTATGGTGTTGCTCATGAAAAGTTCATGTGGGAGGCTCGTATGGAACCCAAAGTCGTGGACGCGTTTTCTAAAATCTGGGGAACTGAGAAGCTACTCGTCTCCTTCGATGCATTGAACGTCACTTTACCAAACAGAGTGGACAAACCCGCCCAGAAGCCATGGCCACATGTGGACCAGTCACCTTTGCGTCGGGGCCTTCATTGCGTTCAAGGCATTATCAACTTGAGCCAAGCCGGCCCCGAAGACGGATCCTTAATCGTGCTTCCACGGTCCAATACGGTCATGGAAAAGTTTTTCGATACTCAGACTGACCCATCGAATTGGAAGAAAAACGACCTTCAATTGATGAGCAAGGATGATATGGAGTGGTTTCAAGGGCACGGTATGAAGCCCATGAAAGTTACGGCCGAGCCTGGCGACTTGATTCTGTGGGACTCGCGCACCGTTCATTGGGGCGGGGAGCCCAGCGCCCAAAGCAACACAATCCGAACAGTTATTTATGCATCATACTCTCCCGCGGAGTGGGCGACGGCAGAGTCATTGGAGAGAAAGAAGGGAGCGTTCGAGGCGTTTCAAGCAACCACGCACTGGGCTCATGATAATATCACCCCGCGTGAAAAGGAAGCTTACCTCCCTGACGGCAGCCTGGATCCCCGCAACCGATCCGGGCCTCTTGAGAAACCAGAACATACAGAGAGGTTGCTCCGGCTTGCGGGTGTTAAATCGTATTAATGTAATGAGCCGTGAACGCTAGTTACCTTAGCGGTTGATAGCGATAGATCATGTGATCACTACCTCTAAGAAGTTATACACATTATTATGTATCCATACTAGCAGATTTTATGACGTGAGCAAAATGCGAGACTAACTGTCCTGATTTCGTCTACTCCGTACGGCTCTACGCGGAGGTTTGTGCCCCGCTATGGCTAGGCACTACTGCAGCCGGTTCCGCTTAGAGTAATGAAGATGAGGTAATACCTTTATTTTAAGCCAATCATCTCTTGATACCAAGCATACGCGTCCGAATTGATGGCGATGCAGATCAACAGATACAAACAAATTGAACAATCACTTCGTCGGGTGTGAGTATCACGTGAGACCACCCTAAGAAACCTTATGAATTCTTTAGACAGCAGACTCTGGATAACTCATCGCTAAAAGAGAGGTAGTTTTCATATTCATGGTAGTAGATTCTACCGTATGATCATCAAATTAGTGAACTCCTAGTCCCTAACTTGATGATCCGTTGTATATCGTCGTCCTTCGGTCTGATCGAACCCAGATACCTATCAGATACACTTATCTTGGTAGCGTGGCGAGCTGAACCTAATCCATCGATGGTCTGAGCGAAGCCCCGCTACCCACGCTTATGCTGACCCCCTGGCCTTTCTCTCCTTTCCATGTGGTTCACACGCTGGAATTCACAATCGCGTCGGCGTCGAAAACTCTGACTCTAGCGTGCAAAGAAAGCAGTCGCAATCATGGTCGACAAGCAGGATGATATCGCGGTGGTGAGTGGTGCTCGTACAATCCGACGGAGTTCCAATGCTCACCTCTCGCTTAGGATCCCTACTTCTACTCCATGAAGGGCAATCAGGAACCGGATGACTTTCGCTCGTGGGTGTCCTTTAGACTCGTATCCGGTGTCGCATGATTGTCTCATGTTCTTTCTAGGGAGACTACTTCAATCGCATCCACGATCGCGAAGGGGCGGCTGGAAAATGGCCGAAGGTCAGTGCATTCTAGCCGAGGCTTTCTATATCGACTAACAGGGACCTCAGATACCAAGCGACAAAAGAAGACAACTACTGGTTGGTCACAGCGCCTGTGTATCAAGGATGCATAGACTAACCACCTGCAGGGGTCCTTCGGATGAGCAACAATTTGAGGCTTTCGAGATTAGGTGAGTCTTATTCCTAGAGTTACCTTCTCGTATCTCCCTCGTAGGAATAGATGATATTGACGTGCCAAGCCACATTTTGTTCCTTGTGCTAGATTACCACCAACCGAATCCTCTTTTCCGCGCCCCTATTGGTGATTCGCCTAAGGTAGATGACCATGATTCGATCTTTCCTGCTTGAAATGAGCTAATTACATGAAATAGCATATTCTCGACATTGGAACAGGAAAGGGAAGCTGGGCAATGCAAGTCAATGAACCTGACTTTTCAAGAAAATCTCTAACAATTTCACAGTGACGTTGCGGATGTCTATCCGACAGGTAATCGAATTCCGAGCACGACTTTGCTCTATTGTGATACTGACGCGTGACAGCGACCATTCGGGGAGTGGATCTTTTTCCTCCACCCGTGACTTGGATGCCTCCAAATTGCGTCTTTGAGGTGGACGACGTGCTCCGAGAATGGACATGGAGAGAGCCGTTTGACTTCATTCATTTGCGTATGATGTATGGAAGCTTTGATCCGGAGGGATGGAACCTGGTATACAAGCAGGCCTACGAGTGAGTATTGACCCTGACCGCTCGACCATCATCTATGTGAGATCCCAGTCTCACGTTCTTTTCTTATAGTGCCCTGGTGCCAGGTGGGTGGATCGAGCAAGTGGAGATGGATATTCGAGTCTATAGCGACGACGGTAGCCTGAAAAAAGATAGTCTTCTAGCTGGCTGGGGTGATCTCTTCCTTAGGTGCTCCGAGCGCGCTGGTCGGTCGCTCAGGACTCAGGAAACGATGCGCGGCGCTATGGAGGAAGCCGGCTTCGTGGATGCGCATGAAGACCTGCAAAAGATCCCTCTGGGACCTTGGGCCAAGGACAAAATCCTAAAGGAGGCTGGCCAGCTCCAGTATGCGCATTGGAGCGCTGCTATAGAGGGCTGGGCAATGTGGCTTCTTACTAAGTTCGGGGATCCAGAGCCGTGGACTCCGGATGAGGTACAGATCTATCTGGCTAAAGTGCGTGTGGAATTGAAAGATCCACACGTACACCGCTGGGGATATTGGTGAGTCATCAATCTCTACGGACTGTTCTTTGTTTTTCATGTGCTAACAAATCCAGTCGCCGTGTGTGGGCAAGGAAGCCTACGGTAGAGGAATTACGAGCGAAGGGGCCGAAGATCGAGGAGCCGAAGACCGAGGAGCCGAAGATCAAGAGCGAGCCTTCGCCATAGAGTTGCTCCCCTTCTCACAGATCAAGGGGCGAAAGCCAAAAATGCGTTCATTGATATTCTGCTGGGCAACATTGATCGTATGGAATGATTTACTTTCGGAGTGGCTTATTGAGATTTACCTGTCCCTTAGCCGGCCTCGCCGATTAACCTCTGTCCTCTATTCCCCTCGAGTTACTAAATATCATCTTTGAAATCGATGCTCTTTTTACGTGCAGCCTCCCTGACTGAGATCGTTTCAAGGAGAGTTTATTTCTCCTACTAAATTCACTCGATAATATTTCAATACCTAGTTTCTTTAATAGAACTGAGAGAAAGAAAGATGGAAATTCAGGATTTCGTGAGGATCTGACTATATTACAGTTACTGCTTCACTATGAAAGATTGCAGGCGACAACGAATCTCTTCAAGCCACAAAACTCAGATACATCGTTCATTGCGTGCAAGATACAGTATGAGCTCTATTACAGGACAGGCCAGAGAGGTAAAATCAATAATGTCTCACGAGCCAAGGCAGTGGATGCTGTATTGGACTTCGCAGAAACGTCACAACGATTTCGAAGTAGCGCGCCACGCAGGCAGCCTAACAACGGAAACGGCAACTAGGCCACGATAGGCCTCGGCGAGGCTCTAAGTTCGTCTCAAAAGACGCTTTTACCACGCACAGATAAAATTTAATCATGTGAATCCACGCGTATTCTCGCTGGGAAGGAGTAGGTCATCAATATTCTGCCAATTCACAGCCCATTCCATCGGGTCCCATATTGAAAAATTGAGGTCAAAGTCCGATTCCACCTCTGCCGGAACTCCTGCTGCCACGGATACCCCGAGATCGTGTTCTGTTCGCGTAGCCGAGTGCTGCTGATTGGCTTTGATAATGCCCCTGGCCGCAACATCTGCGACAAAGTTATTGGCCATAAATGACTCGGCTTTACCTGTAAAAGGCATGTTCGTATTCCAGTCTTCATAGTCAATCATGTGCTCAATGATTCTGCAGACTCGTACGCATTGAGACCGTCGGTCACTCCCTGTTTCAGACATGTCCTTCATGAGTGCAAATGTCTGTCTGATGATGTTTTTGATACCCGCTTCATCGATGAACTGACTGCGTGCCATCCCAAGGATGCGTAAAAGGAAGAATACCGCGTAGCTTGTACAACGGAAGACATGAAATATCCCTTTACTCAGTATGTCGGGAAATGTAGTCACCACAATCAGGAGCTGTGTTGCCGTGATACTGCTTTGGGTGATAAGTTCATTCACTGGACGAAGGCTGTCCAGGGGCTGGTTCTTCCCCTGGTCGAGAACATAAGAGTACAGGCTAAGCCGCGCGTCAAGAAATGACACCTCATCGGCGGGAGACCATTCGCCAGCGTATCTGTCTTGTATCATGCCAAGCTCACTTTCAAACACCCGCACAAACGGAAGGGGATCCGCTGTGAGCCCGGTGGCCGAGGTCTCACATTCTCCCAGGGCAGCCGAAATCTTCGAGGTGACAAGAGCAATGTGAAGTTGAATCCTCGTAGTCGCTGGTACCCCCGGCATGGAAACATTCAGGGCGTGAAGGACTGCATGGTCGATCCTGATGGAGCTTGGCACTCCGAATCTTGCAGTGTGCCTGCAGAACAATCAGCAAATTTCTTCAATAGCTTAGGGGTAACCCTACCATTGATCCACGATGAAACAACACAGCCAGGTTGTTCGCCGAGTTTCCAAGGTTCCGACCTCCGATGACATTGCAGCAAACAAAGGGAATGGATATTGCGGACGGTGTAAGCCAAGAGAGCGTGCCATAGAAATGGCGAGTGCACAGTACATTGACAGCGGCTCCTTGTTCATGCTTCCATGGGGAGAAGACCAAACGTAGAGTAGAAGTAAAGCTTGGACAAGGTAGATGGACCGAGAGCCAAGGAGGATAATGTCTGCTGCCAATTGCCTTGAAAGGATCTGTAACCGAGTGTTGACAGCTGCATGCTTTTCTGAGTCTTTGCTTGCAATGGCCAACACGCTCCAGAACAACAAGGGTTCTTTCTCGTAGCTGTCGATTACGGTGGCTGGGTCAAGCAAAAGCGGGAACTTCGGGTGTAGATGGACATAGTATCTAGTGGTCGTGAGCAGGTAGAAAACGAAAATCCCATTGGTTTGCCGTACTCTTCTAGCATTTCCGCCACAACACTGGATGTGAGGTTGATGCCGGTAGCCTCATGGGTAAACAGAACAGATCTCTTCCTGCCGAGGCGCAATTCGGCAGTTATGCTTGCAACGGAAGACTCCGAGCCAGCTAAAGCACTATCCGGCCTCGATGACGACTCTCTCGGCACAGAACCTGATAGCACGGAATGAGGCGTCGTGTATGCAGTGTCACCTTCATATGTCTGGCGGGTTTTCAGACTATGTTCGATTAGAGGGAAGTATGGCATGAAAAGAGAATGCATTGGGTCGGCTTTACCTTCTCTTGGGTGTTCTCTTGAATGAAGGGTCAACAGAGCATCGCTCGGCTGCTTTTTCGCAAGCCGAGCAAGGTGCAGGAAATTTTTGACTGGCATTACATTTCACCTTAAGACGGTCGTTAATCTTCAAATTGGCGGCGATGACTCCAGCGATAAGAACTGAAGGGTCTCTTATTCTTACCTTCATCTGACGACATCGCACACAAGGCACACCAGCCCGGCGTGGCTTGATATGAGATGTCGAATTTGTATGCGAGCGAGCCACTGTAGATTGAATGTTCTCCATTGTCTCTGGGAGTGTCTGTGCACTATGATGCCCGGTCTCTGCATGCAAATTTCGTATCGAAAGCGAGAAAGACAACGACATAAGATAGAAAATGGGAGATTTAGCCGAGAGCCTTAACTTACACTCACCAGTTTCCTGCATTCAAATGGTGCTGCCTATTCTAAGGGATGAATGCTGTTATTTTGACATTCCGCGTAAGATGACGGTCGGTTAGTTAAGTAAAGTTTAGCTTAGTAAGTGATTTTAGCCAATGAAAGGTGGTCATTCTCGCCAATCCATTGACCGCTGTGGCTGTTTAGCAATCTTTGAACTTCTCGGCACTTCGTCATAGGTCTATATTTTTGCAGTCGCGCGACGGATAAAGATCTCTGTGTGGCGCTGGGAACAAGTATTGTGGGTTAGCATACTTCCTCGACCAAATCCAATGCTGGTTAGAAGTAGTAGCTTATACATACCGCCCTAGGCTGCAACTGGCAAACATCCACCAATGATATTGCTCTGCACTATTCATAGTTGGAATACCAGCGCATGATAATGCCCTATTCTGACAATGACCATAGCGCGGGGATGGCCTCTGATTAGCCGATTTGCGGAGGTGCTGCATCGACTATTATATTGGCTTCCATTGCTTATATTTCATTTTGTAGCCGCACCTGCGCGTCCACAGGAGTCATTCCACCGTCATATGCTTAATTAATAGACTGGGAATACTTACCTCTCTCCCGATACCTAGTGACCCGGCAAACTGTCTAAGTACATGTCTCGACAAGGAATATGCCAAAAAGGGGAAATAGATCTATCAATAGATGTGGAGCTTGCATTTGAGATACAGGCGCTTACCATTGGCTGCATTTTTCATACCCAGAAAAATAGCATTGGCGAAAATCTTTCAGCGGCCCACCTGATATATGTCCAGCGAGTTCAAGTCCGCAAGATATTGTCAACTTCAACGCATCTTTGGAACACAATGAACTCATTGGGATATCTAAAATTGTCTAAAATATTCCGAGTTCCGAAATCGATTACTCTATCTGCGGATGGATCTTGTGTCAATCTGGGTCGCGGTTGAATCGTCAAACTGGCATTGGTGGTATTGGTTGGCTTGCGGTGAGCCGTCGTTGGTTAAACAGCCCTTCAATGGATTCGCCGCTGGTGTTTCATTAAAGTATCAAAATTACGAGGATGTGACCTGACTTTCCTGGACAAAGCTTCCGTTCAGTTGCGGCAGCTGCTCGCGCTTCACCGCCCACGCCTTGAGAACAATGCTCAGGATTACTAGGCACATAATGAAGGCTGTGAAGCCCATTCCAACGGTAAAAGTGAACATGGCGTCTAGTTCGTAAAATTCCATGGCTTCGATAATGTTGCGGGTCTGTCCGGTAACAACTGTTAGCCGAAATCATAACCGTGCCTCGGAATAACTTACACTCAGCATGAAGACGAGCCCACCAGCGATGAGACAGAAGCCAGACACGATCTCTGTAGGAGGGCGTGAGGGAAGGTAAGAAACTGGCGGGCGCAAGAAGAGGAGGACATAAGTCATTCCACGAGCGAGCGCGAAGCCGACAAGCATGTTACCCCACTGCTTGTGCACCATGGTCGATGTCATGCTGTCTTGGTGGTGCGATCCCATCATCGTGCCCAGAAGCAGGATGATAAGAGCCGGCATCGGGTTGAGGGGAACGCCCTGCGACCTGGGAGGCTGCCAGTTTTTGTCGCGAGAGTCATGGGGAGGCAACCGAAGGAGAGTGCTGTTGAGAGCGTCACGAATGCGCTGGGATTCGAAAAGCATGCCGACCAAACCACCACCAAAGAACATGATGGAAATGGAGACATGCTCCATATCAGCCGCAGACCATGCACCACCCAAATTTGACAGGTGCTCCAGAAAAACATTGGTGATACCATACAGCCAGATAACGAACGACTCCACGAACTCACCCGAAGGAACTTTAGCCTTCCAGCCGACGACTAACGCCGGGGGCTTCTTGTTCCAGGCCCAACCCAAGTCCGCATAGGCCCCAATAAAGCGTCCAAGTGTGAGGATTCCATACCAACAGAAGATTCCACCCTTAATGAAATGCGCCAGGCCGTTGAAGATGTCCTTGCCCCGGAAAATGCCACCGTAGGTGACCGCGCCGCTCAACATAGCGACGCAGCCAAACGGCAGGATAATCCGGTCAATCACATTATACGCGCCGTTGAAAATTCGTAGGACACGGCTCGAGACCATTCCCGGCACGTGTTTCGAGAGAAAGCGATCGAGAACGGAGCTATAGAACCAGCCGCGTAGGCCAGAAGGCTTCGTGGACTCCTCTAGCTTTTCGAAACACTCAAACTCATCTTGCGATTCACAGGATAGCGATCTATGGCTGTGGATAGATAAGCCGGGGTCGGCTTCCTGACCGCTTTCGAGAGACCAGCGGTGCTCATGAATCGCACCAGTCGAGCAAGGGCTCTCGTGCTCGTTTGTAGCGACAGGCAAGAACGCAGCGCGCTCAAATGAAGTCGACTGCGACTTTGACTCACCACGACCGGCATACAGGAAGATCAAGGCCAGGATGACCTGAGTGCTGATGACCCATGTCGCGATCCAGCCAATTTTGTGGTGAACATTGTTCTCGTACAGATCGGGTGTCTGGGTGTTATAGATGGCCCCGAGGACCAGACCGAAGGCATTCAGGACCAGGAACAGGAGTTGCGACGGAAGCGCAAGTCGCGAGCGCGCAATGCTGAGCATGACCGCTGTCGAGGGTTAAATACGATTCGAACACTTGACCGGGGAATAATCGCTTACCTGCAGGAAGAACTAAGCACCAGCTCAGGATCATGAGCGCAATGTGCGCCATGATGGTACTGGAGTGCTCGCCACAGGCGAAGTAGCTCATGGAATCCTCGCAGTGGATGTTCAGCGAGCTGAGCGGCGCTGAGGAGGATGTGTTGGGGGTTTCGTGCATGTCCATACTCATTCCTATATCCATGTTCATCGGTTCATCCTCGCCGTGCGCGAACGCAAGCAACGCGAGGAAAACTGCCGCAAATGCAGCTCGAGTAGCTAACTGTCGCATGAGGCCCAGATGATAATTGCAAAGATCGCGTGAACTTCTCTGTGAAGATGACTGTAGTTCCGAGAGGACAAATGGAGGCAGAGCTTCAATCGGCGCGAAAGATCGAAGCTCTCTGGAACTGCGACGTAACGACACTGTCAGGTCCCGAAAATGGCAAGGTCCGGTTTCTCAGGATTTTTTTGCGTTTCTTGTTCCAGACCCGGATATTTGGATGTGCTTCAATCGAGGTCGAGCTCATGCGACTACCCAGACTGGCGGTGTTGGTGGGAAGGTGGAATGGGATTATATAGGGCTGAGAGGTAAGTATACTGGAAGGAAGATATCTGCTGCTGTATAAGAGGGCTGGGAGCCCAGTGGGGCAGGATTGCCAGGGAATTAACAAGAAGCGAAGCACCAGATTTATGCAAGATCCTAGAAAATCAAAAAATACAATCAAGAAAAAAAAAAAAAAAGACTGGCCGGAGCTGAAATTCCAATGCTCCGGACAGGGAGGGATCAAGGAAAGGGTCCAGAGCTCAGCTTCGTTATGGCACGCTATAACTTCGCTCCAAGCAGCGAAATCTCGCCCAAACGACGAATGCGGCACAGCCGGCTTACGGCAGCCCGTGAGCTAGTTGCTCGCTGGCGCGACCAATGAGAAGCCCTCGTCGCAAACCGCACACTATACGGTTTAGCCTAAGGAAGGCCTAATTACGTAGAACGTCCCTTCGAGATGACTTGGGCCCTGATCGCCGCATACATAAGTCTAAGAGACAGGGGAAGTATAAAAAGAGGAGATGGAAGGAAGATAAGAAACAAGAGGAATCACTCAGAAACAACAGATAATTCACAAGCGACAAAGCCATCACAATTTCCTTAAAGTTCTCTTTTCACTCATACTTCGCCATGAAACTACATTCCTCTGCCTACACCGGCCCACTTTTGGCGGCTCTGCTGTATTCTGGTGTAGCGTCTGCGGCGTATAGCACCGCTAACAGCTCCATACTGCTGTTGAGCAATGACTCAACAATGAACTTCGACTTGCTGACTCCTCTCGGCGAGTCCATCACCGGAGGAGGCGACGTCGGGCCTATTCTTGGAGCAGCCAAAGACATCATAGCCGGAAACATGACGTCCTTCAGTGAGGTCTTCTATAAGCTCGCCAACGACACCAAGGCTCAGGCCGAAGACCCGGAGAATGCCTACGACCCTCTCAATGTCAGGGACACGTGGTTCTCTGCGGCGTCGTATTTCCGCAAGGCTGACGGCTACCTCCACGGCAACTGGAGCAATCCGCTCATCAACAGCCTGTGGGCCAAGCAGATTGAGGCGTTCGACCGGGGGATAGCTGCTTTGCCTATTCCTGGCAAGCGCGTCCGCATTCCGGCTACCAAGGGCAACTTCACCGTCGAGGCTATCTGGTACTCTGCTTCCGAGAGCAAGCATGACAAGCTGCCGACGTTGATCATCGGGAACGGCTTCGACGCTGCGCAGGAGGATTCTTACCACAACTTCGTCGCGCCCGCCCTGGCCCGAGGATGGAATTGTATCACCTACGAAGGCCCGGGACAACCAACTGTGCGCCGTGACCAGAACCTTGGTTTCATCCCCGACTGGGAGAAAGTCGCCACCCCCGTCGTGGATTACGTTCTCTCGGAGAAGAAGCACGTCGTGGACGAGAACCGTCTCGTTCTTGTCGGCAACTCCTTCGGCGGCTACCTGGCTGCCCGTGCCGCAGCCTTTGAGCCCCGCTTGTCCGCAGCGGTCTTAATCGACGGCGTCTGGGACAACTACGCTGCATACAGAAGGGAGCTGTCGTCTGAAATGCTCGACATTTACGAGGCGGGCAACTACACGCAATTCGACGACGTCCTCCTCTCAGCTCGGGCAGCCGGGAAGCTCCCCACCGGCGCCGCCTGGGGTATCGACCAAGGCCTGTGGGCGTTCCACACGCACTCGCCCTCTGACTTCTTCACCCAGATCAAGCAGTACGGCGTGGAGACTTTCATTGACAAGATCAATATGCCTGTGTTTGTCGGTGATGCCGAGGTGGAGAGCAGTTACATTGGACAGCCGAAGCAGGTGGCGGACGCGCTGGGCCACTGGGCTACTCTGCATACTTTCAAGGGGGTTGCTGGCTTTCATTGCCAGACTGGTGCTGGGCAGGAGCTTTCGAGGACGATCCATGCGTGGTTGAACAAGACTTTGGGCAAGACGGGCCATGGTCACTGAGATTAGTGCTCAGTATGATGAAGGTGCTCCACTCCTGAGAGCCAGATGGAATACATAGAGTTTCGCAATCGAACATGTTTTTACCCACCCTCCACGAAGGATACAGACCGGGTGATCGAGAATGGTGTTGCAGTGTTGCAAAATGAGCAATTGTAGGCGGCAAGTGCCAGTAAAATGATACCGCAGAGCCCCCTTTTCGTGCCACCTATTGTAATGTAGCAATAGGCTAATAGCGAGTATGTATCTCGACAGGGTGGCCCCTAGACGCAGAGCAAAGACCCACCGCCTTTCAATACGTAACTAAGCAATTGACTGTAGTTAAGGGCAGAACTGGCGCAAATCTCCTATATAAGAAACCTATCTGTGTTTCCTGCTTTGAGTATTCCGATCATCTAAATTCCGAAACTATCTAGGCGTTTCGAATCTCGATTAGGGCACTATCTTCTAAAACTATAACCTCTATAAACATCATGATTGTTTGATGCTCTGCTTCCAGCGGTTAATGGATCAAGATAACCGGTGGAGCTTATAACTGCCCCGGGAGTGGCAAGGCTAATGAAGAGCTGCCTGCTACTCACGATAACAAGAGCAAAGCTGCTGGACATGAGGGTAACAACGACAACTGCTGTAACAGTGAAATGAGTGTGCTTCATTCTTTGTTTCTTGCCTCCGCCATCTAGGCGGGGAAATGGCCTGTGAGTCTGTTGCCCCAAGAAGCCGATCGTCAGTTCAGTAGGATATTCGCGACTAGGCACCAAAATATGAAAATTTACCTGGAATATTTTCCTTCGCAATTTTGAAGAAGAATCGTTTTTAAGCTTGGTAACTAAGACCGTTTTCATCACCTGGGACGGAGCCTGGCGGATGCCGGTGCAGCCAGCCTTGGATATGTGTGCGCGCACGAGATCGTTCCTCGACATCTTGAAGATGTTTGTGCAAAAAATATAACGAAAGGATAATCGTTATTGCAGCTATCAAGGCGATTCGCACGCCGTTATGCATAATGAACACAGGAACACGAATTCAAGATGCTGGTGAGAACTGCGACTATAGGTTCTTCCGTGGCAAGAACCCAGTGTCCCTCAATAGGAGATGTTGGTTGCTAAACAGGCAGCGAGGGAAGGAGATTTGCTGGTATTCCTTTCATATGCATGTATACGCACTCGGATAGGGCGGCAAGTCCTGTTGCCCACTAGGCTGTCATTGGAGTGTATAGGCGTTTATTAAATGCTTAGATAGACGAAGTCTCTCTCTGTTCTATGGTAGCAAAATCTCCTCGCCACTTTAGTCCCACCCGAAAAGTCATCTTGCTAGGATGCTACAAGTCAGCCTATTCTTCCCATCGATTGCCATCCAGCGATCATCCAGCGGTCATCCAGCGGTCATCCAGCGATCATCCAGCGATCATCCAGCGAAACATCCAGCGATCATCCAGCGAAACATCCAGCGATCATCCAGCGATCATCCAGCGAACATCCAGCGTACATCCAGCGGAGGGGCAATTTTCCAACAAACATTGACGGCCAACTTCGCGGAACAGCTTCGTGGGATAGGTGCTACTGCCCGATTTGGCGCTTCATCCAGCGACAGCCGATAACAACTCGTGTCCCAGCTCTGGGGAGGGCGACCGCTCTATTCGGCGGCTGTCGCTACTTCTCATGTCCCATATGACAGTTAAGCAGCTTCGATTATAGCATCTCGGTAGGCCTGGCCGCACTACCGAGCCAAACTTCGAGCCGACACCGATAGCTTCCAGCGATGCTGGATATTCACGGTCGGACATTCGGTCACGCTAGCCTGAGTACTAAGTCAACCCCATATAGGCGAACTATTTCGAGCTTTCGTGGTCATGACCTTTTACCATCCTCTCCAAGACCGCTCCGCGTTTCGACACTGGACTACGATAATTCACCTCCTCCTTTGATCCGCGAGACTTGAGCTTTTCTCTCGAACTAGGAGGCCCATAAAATTCGCTCCTTTCGAAACGGCTTCACGGCGGCGGGCTTTCTGTTTAATTGCTTTGTCGCATTGTGTCTCCGATTCGAACCTCTTCCCCCAACACCATCATGCGACGCGGTCTTTTGATCTTCCTCTTGGTCAGCCTCTTTATTATTTCCCTCTTGGTTCGCAGCGTCTCGACTCTTTTGTGGCTGCTTGTGGAGGATGCCGCCGCGGACGCAATTCACCATGCTGAGTTGCCCTCGCCAAACTCCAGTCGGATCGAACAGCGGCCCCAGATCATCCCCAAGATTATACACCAGACCTACAGGCATGAGACTATTCCCGAGGTCTGGGTCGAGGCCCAGCAGAGCTGCATTGACCTGCACCCGGACTACGAGTATATTGTACATCATTTGCGCAACAAGACGTGAACCGCCACTAAGAATTGTTCTAGCTGTGGACGGATGAAAAGTCGCGCGAGTTTATCGCCGCCGAATATCCCTGGTTCCTCGAGACATTTGATGGTTATAAGTACCCTATCCAACGCGCGGACTCCATCCGTTATTTCATTCTGGTACACTATGGCGGAACCTATATCGATCTTGATGACGTATGTATTGACCTCCCTGACATATGCAATCTATATATTTAATAACTGACAGGGCTGTAATCGTCGCCTGGATCCCCTGCTTGCTTACCCCGCGTGGGTGCGTCGTACTGTGCCTACCGGTATCTCGAACGATGCCATGGGATCTGTGCCCCAACACCCCTTCTTTCTGCGCGTGATCGAGTTGCTGCAGCAATATGACCGCCATTGGCTCCTCCCCTACATCACCGTTATGTACTCGACTGGTCCACTGTTCCTGTCAGTTGTCTGGGAGGAGTACATGCAGGTCCAGCCGAGCGAGTCGAGCCGCGTTCGGATTCTCTTGCAGGATGAGTACAATAAGTATTCCTGGAGTTTCTTCACCTACCACACCGGTAATAGCTGGCATGAAAAGGATGCGAATTTAATTTTCTGGGTAAGTTATATACACTAAACCTTACTGGATCGTTGCCAATGTTGAAAAATGAAAAGATTGGTCAAAACTGGATGTTCCTCACCTTCTGCGGCTTCCTTCTGGCCGCTGTCGTCGGCTTCTGCTGCTTCTGGGCCTACGACCGCATCGTGCTCCTAGGACGCCAGTACCGCTATCGCTACACCAAAGTTCCCACATCAATCAGCTCCTCCCGTCTATCATTCTCACCCGCGCGGCGCGTGCGGCGCATGATTCTCGCGCTCCTACGGAGGGTAAGCTTCAAAGAAGACGAGGAATCGGGCGGAGCCACCGAAACCTCGTACGAACTTGGTCGTCGCGACGAGTGAGCTGTGATTTTTCAGTTGTATCAACACGGCCTGGAACACGATCTCCGCATACCTAACAGCATTTAATGTATATTAAACTCCCGTTTTCTACACGCCTAGCCTCTGAACACCTCCGTATTCCCCACGGGTTTTGGATGGATGGTTCCAATTTTATGCATTTTACCACGCAAATTGTTAGTTTTCTGCATATTTGGAGGTTGAATATTGAACGTTACGAAAGAGACTCTCACGTTCTGCAGGATTCACTAGGAGAAAAGGTTTACTCTTAAACAGGGCACATCCGTAACATCGTCGGTTGTATTTATCTTTGGGCCAGATATGCCTAGTGAGAGTCCAGATTATTGGTTCTCGCTCGAGGACTAGCTTGATCAGCCCCATTTCTCTGTGAAATTTCTCATTTTATCTAGCCTTCAAAGCCCACATAGGCCCTTGAAAGCTTCTCACGAACCCACTAAGTCAGTGGCGGTTAGTAGTGGTCTATAGCAGCTTCGAAGCCTGTCACTTACATCGCCAGCTTTGAAGGGTGGTCTACAAGGGGGGTTCTCGCTCGACGTATAATTCTCCAAAACAGATACTGTAGCGTCGTAGTCAACGCCAAAGAAGAAAGGGATTGAATACCGTTCTTCTCCTGACAGATTATTCACGCGGTGAATTGTTGACTTGAAAGTTTTGTTCGTCCTTTGAATGTCAGCTAAAAACAGCAATGATCGGTTGATATTGACTCTTACCAAGTGGACAAGCAGTCGGCAATATTGACAACTAGTGTTCCTGGGATAGGAGGCGCCAGAACCCAGTCACCCTTGCGGTTTAGAATTTCTAGGCCAGGCACTTTCCCCTGAGAAAGGATCGTAAAGCATTCCCAATCCTACATTAGAGAAGGTGGTAAGCCAAAAATCAATAAGAGAACCTGTTGTAAATAGGCTCACCGTATGTGCTCCAAGTCCTTCTTGTACTTCCCCCGGTACCGGCTGAGCGGGGTAATGCATCATCCTCGAGGTCACACCTGGGGTTCGGATGCTAGAATCAAAGTATGTTTCAGGCAATCCAAGTGCAAGGGCAAATATGCTCATCATCTTGCGGCAAAGTTCCAGAGCTGAAATGCAATAGTTGATGTACATCTCCGAGAATCCGGGAAGAGTCTCCTCGTCTGGCCACTGGTTATCTCCATAGAGTTCATAGGGGTCTGGAGGGAGAAGAGCATCTTTGGGCTTGCTGGAGTCTAAACCAACTTCATAACCAATGTCAAATGCCTCCGAGAGCACGCCTACTGCTTCTTCCTCCGGTATGGGGTCGTCTTCGGTACCGGTGGACTTTTCGCCGCCTATCGGGCTGTATCCGCGAAATTTCTAGTATAGGGTTAGCACGCAAAAATATCTTAGGACACAGATAAATGTTTAGATATAGTGACCTGTGAGTTTCCAATGTAGAATTTCATTTTCTCTTCCTCGGGAAGGGCGAAGAAACGCGCTGCTGCATTGTGGATCCCGTTCACCAGGGTCTCTGGAATGCCATGATTCTAAAAGTTTGAGTGATATATTAGAACCAGAACATGATGGTTTTTCACAAATCATGGCCTGTGAGGTAAAATTCGTACCTTGATGTAGAAGAATCCAACCTGGGTGCAAGCATCAAAGATTGTTTGAGCGAGCTTCTGGCGTTCCTCGAGAGATGCACTGTCTATGCTCGATAAATCGATGACAGGAATGTGGTCGCAGTCTGCGAGCTGCGAGGAATCGGTATGTTGGATCATGACGTCTTGATTTTCTTCCTTTGTCAGGGGTTGAAAAAATGTTTGTCGTGAACGGGGTATCGAGCGGGGGGGGGGGGAACTGGTGGTAGTTCCTGCTCGGCCGAGGGAAGTTGAAGCGATCTTATCTTCCGGCCGCGTACCCCTCGTATCTCCACATCTACTCTCTACTTTTTCCATATCGCTTCCAGTCCGAGACTGACTCCTTCATTAGCCGATTGGTCTTGGCTTGGAAGGCTGGAGTATATTTCCGGGGGATAAGTATGCCTCAATGCTCTCCGCAATCCCACGAGCTTGGTCCGGTTTATGCACGAGTATGCAGCCGAATGCTCTTGTTTGATGGTCTTGAAGGAAATGGAGCCGTAATGGAGCGATGACTTTGATGCGAAAATCCCGCCCCATATGGCAAGGTTGGATCACAAGCGACGATCTTGACTTCCAGGGCTAATAATACTTCGTGAACCCGAGTCATAGCGATTCCAAGTCTAGCAACACCCTGAATATGAGCATAGTAGTGGCTTATCGCGTAGGCGTGACAGCGTGCCAAAGACTGGGCGAAATAGGCCCCGATTACAGAGCTTCATCAATTCAATGCGTCGAACAATCACCTTGTGGCGGCCGTGATGAGGATCCCAACGGCAACGTGGTGGAGATCTAGTAGCAAGTGGCCCCTAGTAGGGGCATACAGCTCACCGGGGTCACACTAAACCACAGATAGGTTAGAAAATAATGCATTAGTTATTCATTTCATACTATCTCTATGCAATTAGCCCTTCAATTTTTATCGATGCTCCTTATATACCAGTACTTCCCAGTAGATTATACAAAACGTCTTCTAAAACGTCTTTCTTTATTAATGAAATAAGTAATACCTACTCAGTCGTATAGTTATATCGTGTCAACTATCTTAAGGGACTAGACCGGGGACGGGGTAGTACGAAGGTAGGGAATACCTAGTTAGAAGTAAACCCTACTTACACAATTATAAATAAAGCCGTATATATGTACTAGCCTTGCAGGTTTCAAAAGGGTTAAATATAAAAAGATTTTACGCCTGGAACATTTTGATGACTTAAGCTGTGTTTTCTAGCCCCTCTGAAGTATTCATTGGGAGCTGAGAGGGAATAGAAAAGGGACACTTAGGTGGTTTGTAGCCCCCCCTCTGAGGTTTAGTGTGGCCCGGTGAGCTGTAACCCGCCCTAGTAGTTCGTGGGTTATGATCGACAGAGCCGGAATGGGTTCGGTACTGACTCATCCATTGTCGAGGGCTTGTCATTTAGGGTTCAGGGGCTTTTGGTTGCCTCTGGGACCGTGGGACGAGTACGATGGCAGAAGATTGCGTGAGCGGGTTTGTGCTACTGCACTCCGACAGGACTCTTATTTCTCCTTCATATTTTCTTCCTGTTGAGAGGTTTCCGTTTGCTTGAGATTTTTCGGGTTGGAAAAATGGCTTAAGAGTCGACAGGATCCTTGTTACGAGTGGCGAAAGGAAGGGAATACCTAGGGCAGAACGAGTTAAGATTTATATGCCGTGGCTACTTTATATTTCATTTTCATTTCAATATTTTCTGAATGGAGTACGGAGTATATAGTTGTTAATTATGAATGAAGATTTCATCGGTAGAACTGATAGAATTGCACATCCATCAAATCAATGGATGGAAATAGGGGTCTCAGGGCTCAGGGCCTGATAGGCAATTTAACTTTTTCTGCCGATTGACTTCTCGAGTCGGGGATTCGATAACGGCTTCGAAAGGCCCCAGCTGAACCCACCGAAGTTGAGAAACAAGAAACAAGAAGCAAGCCGGGGCCCTCCCCTTAATTCTGAAACTTACTAAGGGGGTCCACGCGTCGACGTGTACTTTTCTTACCTTTTCTGTTCCCGCCGCTGTCTGTTAGCCCTTCACCGCCAATCAAATCACCGCAACTGCCGTCACCGCCCCCCCCCACGGGCGCCGATCCTTCTTCGTGCCCCTAAATGTTGAACTGGTCCTGGCCCCCGTTCTGCATTTTTCCTTGTTCTTCAACCATCTCTCCCAAAACTACTCACCCATAGTCACTCTTTTGATCGGGTCTTACCTTTCTACACAATCATGGCAAACGGTCGCTCTTCTCAGGATGAACGCAAGCTCGAGGGTGGTGCTGCTCCCGCTCCCGCGCCGAGCACCGGCCTGCACCCGGCTTTCTACATTGCGTACGTCGTCGCTGGCGAGAACCTTTCCCCTGGAGGGCTTCGCCTTCTCTCTGAATCAATGGCTAATATGTCCTCAGTCTGTGGATTGCCCTGAGTTCGAGCGTCATTCTGTTCAACAAGTGGGTTCTGTCGTCCGCCAAGTTCAGTGAGTGTTCCCCTATTACCTCCGACCTGTCGATGAGTTACTAATTTGCATCGTTTCTAGACTTCCGTAAGTGCTTTGCGCCAGGCATAATATCGAATCCGGGCCTACTCCATCCTCTTCCAAAGGCTCAATAGCTAATACCCGACATATAGCGCTCTTCCTCACGACATGGCACATGGTCTTCGCTACTGCCATGACTCAGGGTCTGGCCAAGTTCACCACCATCCTGGACTCCCGCCACAAGGTCCCAATGAACCCCAGCACTTATGCGTGAGTAGTCGACAATATCCATATGTGCCTGCGAGTGATCTGGTTAGAGCGCTGCTAACACCGCGATCCTGGAACAGTCGTGCCATTGTCCCCATCGGTATCATGTTCAGCTTGTCTCTCATCTGCGGTAACCTGGCCTATCTCTACCTCAGTGTTTCCTTCATCCAGATGTTGAAGGTAAGTCCAAGAACCCTCACTCTTATTATCCATTCGAGTATTAACCAACAATCAATTATATAGGCCACCAACGCCGTCGTGACTCTCTTCGCCACTTGGGCCTTCGGAATTGCCCCGGCTAACTTCAAGACCCTCGGCAATGTCGCTATCATTGTCCTCGGTGTTGTTATCGCTTCCTTCGGCGAGATCAAGTTCGACATGCTCGGCTTCCTCATCCAGTGTGGTGGTATCATCTTCGAGGCCCTGCGCCTCGTCATGGTCCAGCGCCTGCTCAGCTCGGCTGAGTTCAAGATGGACCCTCTCGTCTCCCTGTACTACTACGCTCCCGCTTGCGCCGTTACCAACGGCATTGTTACTCTCTTCACCGATGTCCCTCGCATGACTATGAACGATATTTACTCTCTTGGTATCATGACTCTCATTGCCAACGCGCTGGTTGCTTTCCTTCTTAACGCCTCTGTTGTTCTTTTGGTACGTGATTCCCTCATCTCATTTCAACGAATTCACTCGCTGACTGTCCCATAGATTGGCAAGACTTCCGCTGTCGTCCTGACCATGGCTGGTATCCTCAAGGATATCCTCCTGGTCTGCGCCTCCATGATGATCTTCCGTGACCCCGTCACTCCCCAGCAGTTCTTCGGTTACTCCATTGCCCTGGCTGGCCTTGTTTACTACAAGCTGGGTGCCGAGAAGCTCCAGGCCCTTAGCACTGATGTCCGTCTGCAGGTCGGCGAGTACCGTCGGGCCAACCCGGCCAAGGCCAAGGGCATTGCTGTTGGTGTTGCTGCCACCATTGTCCTGCTGGTCCTGTATACTGGAGCTCCGTCTTCCGCCCGCCTGACCAACTAATCGTTGCCCGTTTGAATTCTCCCGCTATTCGCAAGAAGGTGAACTTGCAGAATACGCACCACAATAGCTTCTATTGTTTCTTGCTCAAGCCGCTATGGTTTCATTAAAGCTGGCTCTACACTTTTTAACTGTTTGATAGAAGGGGATGCTTTGTTTTCTTTGCTGGAGGCATGCATGTACATTTGGAGGGGTATAGATGACTGTCCTTGGGATTTAAGGCGAACACCAATTTCTTTTCAGGCCATGTCTTTGTTCTAATGATTGTGTTTCATTTGCCTGACAGCCTTGATATTACCAATGGATACCACTGAAAGTAATGTTTTCGTTTCACAACTTCAAGGGTTCGAAGGATGCCCCCTGGAGACGACTCGGCGGGTCTGCTGTGGTTATTCCTTGTAAGGGTATCGCTTGAACAGCACATCGGCCAAGGCATACAATATAGCACCCACGGCAAAGGTACCTGCAAAAGCAGAGAATGCAACATGGTACTCTGGAGCATCTTTGGCTGGAAACAGGGCACTTCCATAAAGCTGCGCCAGTGCTGCAAGCCCGTTCATCAAAGCCAACATGATCGCTCGCTTATCCCGATTGACTGATGCGAGGGCCGTCGTGGCGAAGGATAATCCGAGCGCATTTCCCGTCCAGATTGTCATGTTGATGAAACACAGGAAGACATACCTGGCTGTATAGTTCTGGATTCCAGCTGTGAGCGCGAAGAATATCATACCCACAACAAGATTGGTCACTAGAAAGAGACCTCTCGCATCAGGGTTACGATCAGCGAAGTAGCAGACTGGCAACGCAACTACCAGCGACACAAAGTACAACGGCGCGGTCATGTACTGTGCCGCTGTTGAGCCATACCCCATTCCGTCGATCAAGGTCGGGTAGAAGTATGAGATAGCCAGGGCTCCTAAAATCGACATGTATGCTGGAACAAGCAGCCAAGCACGCCAGTCCCGGACTGCTTTCAAAAACGAAGTGATCATAGGCGTCTCCCCATCGGGTCCGTTTCCCGTTGGATCTGCCATGCCATCTTGAATCAGTCGTTGCTGTGCGAGTTGCAGTTCTTCCTGAGACAAGCCTCGACTGCGATGGGGGTAGTCAAGGAGAGTCCAGTGCACGATTAGACTGATTCCTGCGGTCGTGACGCCCTCGACTATGAAGAGCCATCGCCAGCCACGGATACCATGGGCTCCGTCTAGCGTTGAGGTTATGGCACCGGAGACGACGCTGCCAAATGCACCGGATAAGATACCTGCCGTGAGGAAGATGATGAATCGCTTGGACCTGGGTTTGTCAGATTATTGGGTGGGGGATAGTGAGAATGTAAGGTCATAGACATACTGCTCACTCTTTCGGTACCAGGTTGAAATGAGAAATATGACGGCAGGCTGTGTGGAAAACAAGTCAATCGGAGGACACCCTCAAAAATCTTGGAGTTGAAGTGACTCACGCTAAATCCAGCTTCAAAGACTCCAAGCAGGAAACGTAGTGCAATCAAGTGACTTTCGTGCTGTACAACTCCCAAAAGTGCCGCCACAGAACCCCAGCCGAACGTGATCACCGGGATAAACAGCGACGGTCTTGTCCGGGATAAGATCATGCTGATGTGACAAAAGAGATTAGCTAGAGTCTATTCTCTCGGGAGATGTAATTTGCAATTCATACTTGGATGGAACTGCAGCAATAGTATAGCCGATGACCCACACAATCACCGCTGTATAGTATTGATCGGAAGTTAGGCTGAGATCCTCCTCCATGCCTGCAATTTTTGCTAGGCCGATGTTGGACCGATCCTGTCAATTTGAGTAAATTATCTCTCATGTTCAAAGAAGGTGACCAACCACATAAGAGAAAAGGTACAAAATGAACACTGATGGCATCAGATGAAGGTCAATCTTCCGGATGAGCTTCTTCTCCGCGATTGGATCAACTTCCTCGACATTCTCATCGTGGAAAGCCTCTGCTTTGACATCGTCAGCTGTGAGAGACATGTCGTTGCTTTGCGATAACATGTTTGAAGGATGTCCATAGAGTGGGGAGCATGCTTTAGTTCTATTATATCGCCTTTCTCACCGGAGCAGTATGGCCGGGACCCACACGGGACTGTGTCAATCCTGGGGGAAATGCGGAGAAGATGTAAGCTATGGTCGATAGTCCACGCTGTTTGGGCCAGAGTCACATCCAAGTGGAGATTCTAGGGAGACTTGTGTTGCGCACTGTTTCTGAAAGTTTCTGGACTAGGTAGTCTGAGTGTATCTCAGGCATGTATCTCCTCATTTGACCAATATGCTGCTATGAATCGACAGCTGCTCGATGTACGGGACAGCGCTGAGAAGTTTCATTGTTATCATGAGCTATTTGAAACCCTTGGATATTTCATAAGGCTTTCGCTGGCCCATTAGTAGCTACATCTTTGAAAGCACCGAGCCTAGTTGATACATCGGCTTGATCTGCGGCCCCACGGATTCACTCCGAGCGGGGAAGGCTCGAAGATGCATTGCCTAATGGAAATCGAGACATTGCGTGATTCCTCTTGATTCGATAGCTCTGCAGTTACGTGATAACTTTCGGGGAGCCTAGTAAATCTCCGGAGGGGAATCTTGCCCGGAGAATTCCCGGATATGTTGTGATGAGGGGGTGTGCCGTGATGAGGTTCTCCGCAATTCTACTAAGACCTAGCAGTCCCCTCATCTTGAGTATTTTAACATTTTACCAGACGAGGAAAACAGAAATCTAATAGCGCTGCGTTATAATTCTATCAAATATGGCTCACCGGTGAGGTTCCCTCGCCAGTCACCAAGACTTCGTGATCAAGTCTAGATCTAACCTTCTTCATTGTCGTATGGACAGACAAGCTGCTTCATACCCCGACCTCAAGGGACAAGTTGCCTTGATAATTGGAGCAGGCCAATCTGGAGACACCAACAGCAGTCTCTGGGGAAATGGGGCAGCCATTGCGAAGGTCCTGAGTGAATCAGGTGCCAAAATAATCGCCTGCGATGTGAATTTAGAAGCAGCACGTCAGACAGCTACTCGAATCCAAGCAGATGGGGGAATTTGTGAAGCCATCCAAGCAGACGCGACAAGCGAGACCGAAATCAGGCGAGTTGTCAATCAAGTGATGCAAAAATTCGGCCGAATCGATATTCTAGTCAACAACGTCGGTGGAACAAAGACAGGAGGCCCAGCGACCATGTCAGAAGAGGCCTGGGATGCGCAAATTCGGCTGAATCTAAAATCCGTCTTTTTGAGCTGCAATGCAGTGCTTCCCATCATGGAGAAGCAAGGATATGGCTCTGTGATTAACAACGCATCTATTGCAGGAATGCGATACCTTGGTAAGCCTCAAGTGGCGTATGCATCCGCCAAGGCGGCGGTCATCCATTTCTCGAAGATAACTGGCATTATGTACGCTGGTAAGGGTATCAGAGTGAACTCGGTGGCCCCGGGCATGATTTACACACCGCTGCTGGAGATGCTAGGCAACAGCGAGTCCGCGGAAGATCGCGAAATCCACAGAAAGATTACCGAGCACAATATTCCTCAAGGCAGCATGGGAGATGCATTTGACGTCGCTAACTGTGTGGCATTTCTCGCGAGCGGTGCATCCAGATACATTACGGGTCAGAATCTGGTCGTGGATGGTGGGCTGACAGGGTCTACTGGTACTGGGTGGTCTTCCCAGCCACGGTCATCCCGGCTGTAGCAACTATTTGCATTGACATGTGAGCCCATAGCTAGACGAATATTGATTCCGATAATGCTTGTTGGGTAGTAAATATCATCCTTCTCGATGTGTTTCGCCCATATCGCATTTGAGAACTAGTACCTAAGGTTTATTAAAACTAGTGATGGAATGTTGACACAACTCATGCGTAGACGGCGTTTAAAGCGAGCCCGCTTTCCTATTTTTAGGCTTTGTGGAGATCGAAGCATGGATGTGGGCCTGTTTTTTGAATTCTCTCCGGTAACCTTGCCAGCCCCAGACTTGGTGGCGAAAATGAAGTCTGACGCCACACACGCATGGGCCGTGGAGAACTCCAGCCTGTTTTGTTTACACGGCGACTCATGAATGTGTATAGTTTACCTATGAGAGTGAAGATATACCACAAAATTACTACATCATCAATAGCATATACCACGTCATATTAGGTTTCTTGTCGTTGGTAGCATCTCGTCGCTAGGAGCCCTAGAATATATATTCCTCCCTCTGGACTTGCGGAATTTGTATCTAGCACAGTTGGCTTTCAACTTCACTTCACGTATCCACGAATTCTCAAATTTACCAAAAATCAACCATCAACATGAGCGGTTTCATCAAGAAAGCCGAGAATGCCTTGACTGGCAATCACCACAATTCGACCAGCTCTACAAACCATGGTCCTCACAGCTCCAATCTAGCGAACAAGCTCGACCCTCGTGTCGATAGCGACCGCGGTGAGTCTTTTGTGTGATGGAAGATATCCGAGTGTTCCAGCATGCTAATTGTAAATGGCAGACAACCGCGCTCGTCACCAGGCTATGGGAGGCACTGCTGGTCCACATGCTACCAATGTCGCCAACAAGGTTGACCCCCGTGTTGACAGCGACCTAGGTCCGTATCTCTTCAAGAACCACATAACCGGCTTGAATTTCAGCAACTGACTGTTTTAGATAATCGCCGCACTCAAGTTAGTAATGTGGGTGGCTATGGTGCTGGAACGATGGGTGCCCACGATCGGACTACCGCCCCCCATACTTCCAATGTCGCCAATACGATTGACCCTCGCGTTGATTCCACTATGGGAAATCAGCACCACTATGGTCATACAGGCACTACCGGTGGTCTGAATACTGCGTCGACCACCACAGCTGGCCCTCACAATTCCAACATCGCCAACAAGATGGACCCTCGCGTTGACTCTGACATGGACAACCGAGCTCGCCATAACGCGATGGCTGGAAGCAGCTATGGTAACCCGCAATCTGGTGCGACTGCGGGCTCTCATTCCAGCAACATTGCCAACAAGTTGGATCCCCGTGTAGACTCTGATCTCGATAACCGAAACGCGGGATACCAGCGCGCTCTTTGATGCGAGGGATGTGTTTCACTTTATGCATGAATGAATTTGGCTTCTGTTACCAGTAATTAAATTTTGATGTTAGGCACTCAATCAGGAATATGAGATAGTCATTCAGTCTTTTATGGTATATGAAGCCTTGGTGCTCACTGCTTTCCGACCCATATACTTATTTCATGATCAATTCTGGGTCGTACATTGTAGGAACATATCGAATTCGAGATAGTACAGCCAATGTGGCAGGCGTGGTCACAATTGCTATTGAATGGAATCTGGGAAGATCATGGTTCTAGGCAGCTCGTGTCGCCAGGCATTGCTTAACAGTCACTTTTTCTGCGAGCGAGCTGTGGGGGAATTAAAGCTTGTCAAACACCCCATCCGTGAAATCGATGACTTGTGCCTTCTCAATAACCCCATCGAGACTTCGAACAAAGGCTTTGTGTACTGGATCTTCTCTGACATAATAGTCTCGGTCTTCTGCGCTGGCAAATTCAACGACAAAGGCATGTGTGATACCATTCTTGAATTCTTAGCTCAGTCCAATCATGAGAGCGTATTGCCATCTTCATTCACGGCTTGTATTTTCACTCACTTGAATCCCTTCGATTGAATTGTCTGTCCCGCCTGAGGATGTCTTGATATAAGGTTTATTGGATGTTGGGTGAATACAATTTTCTTTCAGCCCGATCATACGATCGCATGTCTTCGTGGATAGCAGTTAGCTTCAAAAAATTCATCTCAGAAAAGCGCGCTTCAATATCTCACATCCTTGATGACTTGAGTATCTGTACCAGCTTTGAACTGGAAGAGCACGATGTGTGTGATTGACATGATGAAGATGAATCCTTGCAGAAGCCAAAGGGCTATCAATGGATTTGCCTTAAAGAAGGTGGTTGGCAGTTTCTTGACTAATGTTCGGGGGCTACCTTATCGACGCGGGGTTAATAGCCGGACCCACGAGCGCCACGTGATGCTAGCTTCTTGACCACAATTACTCTATTGCTTTGTTTCGACGATGATGAATATTAAATTGAGAATCATGTGTTTAATTCAATTCCGGCATCTTGGGTGATACCTGGCTCGAGAGGTATGGTTCCCTTGCAGGTTATAGATTGTTTCGGATTTATTCGGCGATATAAGGAACGGGGAACGACTCTCAATACAGAAGCATCAGATTTGGCAGTAGGGGGGTGAAGCCCGGATTTATTTCCGAGTTATTGACGGGTAGTCCGCGAAATTGGAGGCAAGGCACACAGCGCTTCTCTAAAATGGGAGTCAACTATCAAGTTCTTGCGACGGACTACAAGAATGAAAATCATTCTGAAGGGCAAATTGGCACCCGAGAATGCTCAGCTTCAGGTGGAATATGGAGTTGACGCTATCATTGTCTCTAATCATGGTGGTCGACAACTGGACTGCGTGCCTTCTACCATACAAGCGTTACCAGGTATAGTGGAGGCTGTGGGTGGGAGAATTCCGGTGATTCTGGATGGGGGTATTCGCCGTGTAAGTCATGCTTTCAAGGCATTGGCACTTGGTGCAGACTTTGTGCTTGTTGGGCGGCCAGCGTTATGGGGGCTGGCGTTCTGTGGCGAAAAGGGAGTGGAAACGGTCATAAATATTCTCGAAAGGGAGCTGAGCTGGGACTTCCAACTTACGAGAAATCAACTCTTCTTTGCTCAGGCTGTCAGTTGGGGGGCGTTTGAGTAAATTTTGAACAGGCTGGCATTTGTGTCTAGAATTGCAATTCACTAACATTCAACAGAGCGGACATGCTTTTTACCTCAAGTTTAGGGGTTCATTCCCTGGCTAGCTAGCGTACAATTTCACGGTAGTGCTCGCCCCAGTAAGAATTATCAAAGTCCTGATCATGCGAGAGAGGAAAGCATAAGTGAAGGAAAAGGCAGATATTTGCTCAATCAAACCCGATCGGCGACTTTGCTGCTACTGCTGCTGCTGCTTTCTCCAGGCAAGTCTTCTCTTCCATCTTGCCAGCTTGAGCAGTTCATGCAGCGTTTTGCCTAAAGAACAGTCAGTAATTCGGTGAGGATCTTTTATTGATTAACAGTCTTACCTCGACACTGATGAACTTCCTGCAATATCTGCACCGGACAGTGGGTTTGATGATTTTGTCGTGGGAGATGAACATATACAAGTGGGCGACCGCGAACAAAGTCAAGCTGACACCAGCAAAGTTGAGAATGTTTTCGACGAACATCCTGTACAATCAGTCAGAACTAGTATTTCGGGGCTTGACTTCTCCGGCCACAGCTGAGTGACAGTGACGGGATACTTGAAGGTATACGCACCCCCACGCCAAAACAAGCGCACCATCGTCCCTGGCCTGTTTGAGAGTGTTATAGCCCTCGCCTTGGACATAATTAGGCCCCTGCGAGAGAACAGCGAATTTCTGGTCCATGTTCCGGTTCAAGAATGGCAACAAAGAGACGATCGGCAGTACCATATCCGATACAAAAGAGGTCACGACTTTGGTAAAGGCATTAGCGATACTAGATTTCGTGCATCGGATCAGTCACAAATAAAGTCCACTGAAATTGAGGGCGAGTCGAATTCTCTGACATCAAACCGAGGGCGACCTCGAGGACGTTGTCCCGAGCTGCGAAATTGACAAAGGCTTGCCATCCATGCCTCACCTGCTCGCCCGCAGACTGGCCGACTCGGATCAGGACATCGGTGCTCTCGTCGAGTCCTCGCATGTTGTTGAGTTGCTGATACCTCGCCGAGGCCATGGGAGGGTTCTTAAGAATAATTGTTCAAGGTGGTGTTTCACGCGCGGACTCGCGTCATTGCGCATGGTTATCAGTCCGGTGTGTGGATAGGGGGCCAGCGGAGTGGGGTCGCGGCTGGGGGCTCTGATTTGGCCGTCGCTTGGCGTGAGGGGACAGGCTACCAAGATTCAGCCGTGTGGCCAATGGTGTGTGTAGTTGGTGCCCATGGGCGGAGTTTACCAAGATCGACATCTGGCTATCTCCAAGTTTTAGACGAATAGATTGTGTCCGGCGATTGAAGCACAGACGGGATCTACGATATTCTCACCGTCTGACTTTGGACACATGAGAGAATCCTCTGCGGAGTACATCGAAAGTCACGGCACGAATAGATGGAAATTCCCATGCTCAATGCAAATAAGGTAATAGAAGATTGATTAGATAGTGAGTGCAAAGAGGATCATATGTTTCACCCCAAAAAGAGACGTGCCGACAATTTTGGCTTGTAAAGCAACTTTGTTATCATGTCGGGAAGCTAGTTCAACTGATCTTCAAGCGGGGCTTCCCTCAGAGTGAGTTGTCTGCGAGCGAAGGGTCGGGCTCGGAGTGTCTCGAATAGTTTCTCGAGTCCATCGCTGCTCGCTCTTGCTTCTAACAATTTCCTGCTGACTAGTGTTTGCTGTCGACCCGACATGGCGCATCCAGACTTTACGGTATACGAGCTTGAACAACGGCCGCATGTTCGACAGGCAAGCTGCGACGATACCCACAGCGGGCTCGATGCACGTCCACACACTGGGGTTGACTTGGGTATCTAATGACAGTTAGAAATATCCTGATCTTGCCCGGTATTGAGAATTGAATCAACATACATGTGATATCGTCTCCTGCCTTGGACAGTTCAATGAGGGAAACTAGTCGAACGATATCGAAAACGAGAGTCCTATTATCAACAGTTAGTTTTCATAAAGTTTGTTCTCCCGTATCGATGCTTACAAAAAGCCCAGAACAAAAATGATCGAGAGACCGGTCTTTTGTGCTTTGGAAATGGGCAACCCCCAGACAGTGTGCATAGGCATGACCAAGATGATAGCGTCGGTAACAATGTTGGGAATTTGCAAGCCGTAGTAGAACTTGCCCAGGTCCATGCAACCACCAGGTATCATGGGATTCCAAAGCTTCTCAGTTGGAATGCAAGTGAAGCAGCCCGCCAGAATACCGCAAGCGGCCCAGAGGATAATAATCATCGACACAATCTTGACGGCAATATCCATGGGCTTCACGGGGAACAATCGTTTGTAAAGCATCAAAATAGAGAGTTTGATTGAGGCGACGCAAAGAGTGTAGAGGATAGAGCCGGTGAAGAGGGTCTATATGAATTTCCATGTTAGGCATAGCTGCTTGATGGGTCTCTGTTTCTAACATGACATACCTTGAGATAAACGGTGAGTTGGTCAGGCTTCACGTACACAATATGTGTTCCCAGGCCATTGTAAAGGACTGTTTGTTTGAGGTTAGAGCGGCGATGCTTCATGAACAAGCTGCAGGGGAAGAATGACTTACGGACAACACCAGCAATTGAGATTCCCCATTCCCACAACTTGAGTAAATCAGCTATAGTTCCCCACTTGAAATATGCGACTAAGTCTCACCAGAGCCGAGAGCATAAGATAGTCATCGATGAAGAGACCAGTTCCATTGATCTTTCGAGACAGAATTCGGAATCCTACTGCCGTAGTGGACAGGATGAAGGCAAAACACGTAGACGTGATGACAACGTGTCGGAGGTTATCGTGGTCGACTCCAGTAGCATCCTGTGAGGTCGTCGACATTTTAAGAGTGGACAGGTCTTGTTGTTGGACGCTGCTCAAATTGGTGGATCTCGACGTGGACTTGAGTAGACAAAACCAGAAGCCTGCGATGGCAACGGGATCCACGACCTCAATATATGTGTAGCATAGCTACCAGGCGCCACCGAGGCAAAAAGCTATGAGAATAGGTAGCTAGGCCTGATAGACAGGTCTCAAGGTTATTTTTTCCCCGCGAGTTATTCAATTGATTTCTCGAGTCTCTCGACTGTCGTGTGGTTACTAGGCGACCCAGCGCCACACTAAGTGGGAGAATTAATAGACCTGTCGCACCCTTACATGCAGTATTCGGTGATCTAAACCCTAAACCAACTCTTCAGGGCACATAAAAGCCCAGCCCCCGTCGACAGACAAGCTACTTGCCCCGATCGGGGCAAGTGAGAGCACAGAGTTCTGGGGAATGTTCAATTACCTTCCCGGCACTCCACCGTCTCAAGCAAACGGCCTTCCCGGACAACATCATGGTCAACAGTAGACTCATCACTTGCGGTGACTATCAAGGCGGAGACCAGCGGCCATTTCTACCTGACCTTGCATACGTTTGTGGCTAGTGTGGTGGCCATAATATGTGGGGGAGCCACAGATTCGTCTAGGTCCGAGATCTTCGTCGGTAAACATTGACGAATTGCTTTGTAACGGCGGCCCGTCGTGCGATCGAACCAGCTCCATGGACCTGGTTCGTCGGATCGTGCGATTTCGCGATCCGGTGCTGCAGTTGGTTCGGGAAGCTCTGATACATCGCAAAGTATCCACATTGCTAGGACCACCTGTCAAAAGGGTCAACCCTGGGTCAAGGTAGGTCCAGGTTGATGAACACTCTAAAATCCTGAATGATTTTATTCCGAGCGATTGATATACTCTCATAATCAACTAGTTAGCTGCTCAGCAGCTACATATTCAGACCTCCCCGGCGATAGTCAGAGTGGTTCAAGTGAGGAGGCCCATCGGATTTACTTTTCCTGTTGCGGCAACGACTCTCCAGGAGTTCGCCGCCCCACCTTCTATTGGAATAACATCCAAGCCCCTGATTATTATGGTGTGAAATCGAGAAGCCCTGGTTTGAGGAGCGCAGATATAATCCCTTCAACTTTACCGGTTTGAGGGTAAACAGGCTCGCTGGCAAGGTATGGCCAAGCTGGTTCCACTGACATCATTCCGCTCGCATCCCTGTGAAGAATCTACAGATCCGCTGTCTGCGACTCCCAGAAATCTGGTTCTTCGATGATCTACAATGCAGTCTGATACTGGTACACTATCCATTCGCCACTAATTTGTTACTGGAAGAATCAATTCTGAGGGATAGTAATCCTCATGCGAACCATACGCATCTCTGCCGATTGACATTGCATGCTCTGGGTGCAGGGTTCTGGTTGCAGAGTGCCCAATGTAAACTCACGATCGGGATATCATTGCATTTCTACTCAATTATCGATGACAATTGAGTTTGACAGTCAGCTACTAGGTGGTATCCTAGCTTCTTCGCGCACAATTTACAGCTAAATAGATCATTGTCATGCACCGGGCCAATCTTTAGTCAAAGTATGTATATACACCCATCACTCGTGTCATTCCCCTGATAGTAAAAAGGTACCCAGGTCTCAACCCTCAAGTTGAGGAAATTGGCTTCTTCTGGAGAATCTGCTCAAATACCTGCAGCGCCGTCTCGGGTTCTATATCAATTAGCACTCGCTCAAATTTACCTTGGGCAAGGAACTCACGGTAGTAAGGAACCTCATGTCCCGCCCCGTACACCTTCAAGAACGAAAAATTGTCCACATTCTTGAACTGGCCCTTTTCAGTACCATTGACCGTGTACGGTGCCAGGTCCTTTGCGCTGAATTCTGCATGTCCAGAAAAGTCCACTGCATTGGCAACTCCGTAATTTCCAAGCCAGTTGCAGATCCAGTCGGCGTCACCCGCCCAGACTAGCACGTTGATGCCGGACTTGACCACGCTCGAGAGTGTCGAGAGGAAAGACCGAGGGTCTACCTTGTTAGCTCCTGCATGAAGATAACCAGGTGAAGAAAGAGACTTACTATCACCAGTTGACGCAAACTTGTTATACGGCCCATTCGGACATTCCTGGTAGGTGGACCGCGCACCGATAGCCTTTACAACGTCGGGATTGGAGAGATAGTCCGAGTAGGTTGATGGTGGGTTAGGATCATCCGACGGCGCCCGGATATCATAGACGTCCCAGTCGGCCGAACTGCTAATCAGTCCCTCGATTTTATCGTTGCAAACACTAGCCGCATCTTCACAGTCGGAGTTGCTTCCTGTTTTTGTGCACTTTTGAATAGCAGGGAGGCATTGGTTGTTGTAGGCGCTCAGGAGGCTCGTGCGCTGGGAGTCATCGATGAGCTGTTTGTACGAGTTGTTGTAACTGAAATCGATATAGGCCTTTTCCTGGATTGCCGAGTCGATCCAGCCGTTGTTGACGCCCAGAGCGATCAGGTTGATGTTTTCGCCTGAGACGGATCCGGCCTTGATAGCGGTGTTTTGCTCCTGGATGTACGAGGCAAATTCGGGACCATAATGTCCACCGTAAGACTAATAAATTAGTTATTGTTGTTGTTAACTTGACAGGTTGACTTACTTCAGTGAAGATGGCGAAATCACGACTTTTGTACTCGGGGAACTGTGCGTAGAACGCCTGCAGCAACTTCCAGACGTACGGTGCAGCAGTCACTGTGCTTGTCACATCGTCCGTGCCGTAGGAGAAACCAACACCGATGGGCTGGTCAACGTATATCATGTTGGCGTAATTATTGAAGCTGTACTCGTTCAACGAGGGAGTGCTATCTCCGTTAACAAAGTGACAGGGGCCGTTTTCCTGGAAAAGACCGATCATGGAGGAGCATCCAGGACCACCGTTGAACCAGGCGGCCAGAGGAGCTTGTTTGGGGTTGTTCCGCGCCTCGAAGAACCTATTCCGTTTAGAAAAGCAAAGGTATCAATTGATATTGACACCTACCAGAACCACATATTCATGTTATTCCCGACAGAAAGATATCCCGAGTACTGATTAACCCCTGGGGTGGTTTCGCAGATGCCCGAGTTTTTGACAAATTCCATCTTGGCCCCGGTCGCAGCATGCTCAAAGACGGTATAGTTGACGCCATTCTTCATGACAGATGAGACATTGTCTTTGGCTGTGCTTGCAGGGGCAGCTCTAACGCCTGCCGCCAGTAGAGGTAGTAGCCACGTTTGATACAGCATTGTTTCTCGAAGGAAGATCTTTATTGCCGAGGAAAGTTGTTTTGCTTTGTCTTGACCATCGCAGGGAATCTCTCATCTATATATTACACAGGCAATATGAAACAATGCCACGGCTTCGCATGAGCAAATATCTTCATTGGATCAAGAAGCATCATCAGGGACGAGCCTGATGACCCGCTACTCAGTAGTACCGTCGGGGTACGACGTTAATATCACTAGATCGGCATCTAGTAAATCATCTGCCAAATCAAGACAGTGTTCCGGATGGATATTCGACAAGAAATCCTAAGCTTTGGTCAAGAGATATTGGCGATCGGCAGCCAAGACCGGACTCCGGGTGGATATGCGACGGTTGCCAATAAACATCCCCGATCATGGTTACATTCGGCCTATTGGTGGCTCATGCTTAAAGCCTATGCATGATGAGGGGAAGGCAAAATTAAGGGATACGCCATGGGGCACATCGTGATTATCTTTATCGATGAGTTTATCGTTAGTGAAAGTTAGGCTGCCGAATTTATCGAACAACGGGGAGAACTTTGAACGTATTACTGAGGACGTTACGACCACAAGCGAGCAAACAAAGGACTCTTCGCCCGTGGTTTAGGCACATCAAAAACAATCGCCGCTATTAGTATTTAACTAGAAGATATCTTTGAGAGGTCTCCGGGTTTGGATAATCTATGGTTGTATCTGTTTTGATACAGGGCAAGCGCTTCATGTTTTCATTTCACCAAGGCCTAGGCACTCAATTGCGTCCCTTTCCACGACGTGACCGACTTCTTTTGTTTGGCCTATGAGGCATATGACCCAGGAGTTTTTAGATTCCGCAGACCCTCGATAGAACTTAGCTTCCTACATATCTCTCAATCCATGATTCTCTCCTCTCCATTCATTCCATATCAACACTTTTAAAGATAACTCGGGCAACAGACGATGAAGCTTTGTCCTCCTTGTCCCCATCTTTGCTTTCGAGTGATTTAGACGAAAGTCCTATGCGAAAATACGAAAAGCGATGCGCCGCCTTTGAAGACCGGGCTATTCCAATATGATCTTTTGGAACAAGGTTGTATTCGATGCGTTTTAGTTCACATCATTCGAAACGACGAGGACTTCGCGATGTCGCCCGAATTAATAGAACCTTGTTCTCGAGGGGCGCAATACCCCGAGTTAGCCCGGGCTCACCATGCTCGTCTGATTATGAGTAATATCATACCTGAAGTCCCCGATCCCTGGTTGCTTCCTTATTACTTCTGGTATCCCGAAGTTTCCCGAGAGGATATATATCGTCTCCTCGCTGAACGGTATTCTCCCAACGCTACCAAGTTGGCCGTGTCTGCGCAGTCGCTGGGTACATATCTCTCCACATATCGCTCAATCTACTCCCCGAAGTGTCTATCGCCGAAGGGGCTCGCGATAATATGTAATTGCCAGGCGAGATTCTTCAGGACGTTATCTTGAGTCCAGTGAGAAACAAAGTACTCGACGATCATACGCGGACTGCGCGTGAGCCCCGGGTAGGGGTATATCTTAACGGCGACACTTGCGTACGCTCCTTTCTGGATTTCAGACAGCTACTCGAGCATATCTAGCTACCTACCGTCGGAATATTTAGACGAGCTTATCGTTGATGCTACAGAGGACTACGCTATTGGGAAAACACAATCCGGTACGGCGAATCTAGCCAATGCTTAAAATAATATCCCTCAGAACTCGCATACTATCTAGGATTTATTTTATGGTGTTCAAGTCTAAGGAGCGTGAGGTCGAACTGAATTCGAAAACTACTGTAATTCTCCATTCCCTGGGCCATACGAGCAGCAAAGAGCGGAGTTATTTGAGCGATATCTCAAGAAGAAGATGTGATATCAATGTCCACAACACTCGGAATGACGACGACCGAGCTACTAAGGATACCAACTTACTATACAAAACACAAACAAAAATGGGTAAATGGGTCACTCAGTATATGTACTCGGTGAGCAGATCAGTGAGTTTACACAATGCTCACTGACTAGATCAGGGCGCTCAAAGGCGTGCTCAGCTCTACCCAGCCGCGGCGAGGCACTGAGCACTAACAAGGAATGGAAAGCTAAGACGTGGCATAGGAAATCAAGTAGGTAGGGAAGGAACCATTGAGTAATTGCATCCATTCATTTCGGTGGCAGGCCATAAGTCATTGGCCCGGGAGCTGTATATGGCGAAAGTAGAGTTGCGCCTCGTTCTCGGGTCGCTCTTCCTCTTCGTTCCTCTCGTTTCTGGAATTCCTTCTCATCTTGAATCAAAGTGCAGCACGTGCAACATGTCGCTCGAACACAGTCTGAACAGACATCTCCTTCAATTCCATAGGCTTTTCTCGTCCTCGTGTGCTGGATGGTAGCCAGAAGCCCTACAATTATCAATATCAGCGAAGCGTCTTTTTGGGTTGAAAAGGCAGGGTATGGGTGACTTACATTGACATCCACAGAACAAAGTCATCGCAGTGCATGACCCGTTGCACGTATCATACCCCAGCATATTAGTCGGGTCTTCTTTTCGCGACTTCATGCCCAGACGATGCTGAGTCTTCCCATACAATATGCAAGGACATATAATCCCCAGACAACAGGTTCCGATATTCGAGCAATCGCATAAGCCATGAGTCCACGTTCCACCCTGTACTTCTTGATTGGGATGCATAATCTGCCCGGGATGATGAAATGCGCTCAGGTCTTCGGCCGGTGGGGCTTGCGATCGATGTAAGGCAGGGGTCGGAGGTGGAGGGAAGTATGAGGCTTTCGGCGATTGTAATGGATTTGCGTCTGGCTCTATTGAGAGAGTATGACTCCGTTTTGGTGGTTCGTGCGTTTTGAGAGGTAATGGACCTGGAGAGCTTGGAGGGCTGGCGTAGGCATATTGCGGTATTTGGTGAGGCTGCTGTTCTTCTGGGGGAGTTGCGAATGGGGCCTGGAAAGCTGGATGTTGCTCTGGTGGTGGGTATCGGGAGTATGTAGGAATGATGCCTTCTTCTTGCAGGTGTCGCTCTTTCTCACTCGGTATATATTGATGTGACTGGATTCGTTCTTGCTGTTGATTCGGCTGCTGATTCTGCTGCTGATACGGTTGCTGATACGGTTGCGTAGGCGCTGGTGGTAGCAAGCTGGGAGGCTGTTCTATCGCATCTTGTGGCTGCACTGCTAGACCGGAGTCCACCGGCATAGGAGGAGATGGAGATACAGGCCCTAGGAGTTGACTCCCGGCATGCATTTCCAGTGGCGTTTCAATGAAGGAATATCTTTGGCTCTGATTGTGGGCGACCTGGGTATCCAGGTATAGCGGTCGACTCATGTTGACGCCTAGAACTCTACAGCGAGTTCTTTTACTATTTCGATGCGACGACTGTGTAGATAAGAGAGTCAAGTGGCTCTAATCCAGATCCAAAAAGTGTACCTGGGATATATGCGATCTTCACAACCCAGAAGCAAACGAAGACTAGAGGACGTTGTCTTTAGTGTAGCTGTGCCGTCTCGAAAGATTTCCCCTATAGATCAACAAATGCGGCTCGAGCTCGATTGACAGATCATCTGTTGATCCACTGCGCGACATGCGAAAGCCGATCGATCGAAAGAAACAACGGCCGCCGCAGCCCAGAGGAGATGTGTGAAAAAGAAGCGAAAGCTGAGGGGAGAACGGAGGGTTAAACCATCAAAGTGGAGATGCTAATTGATCTGAGGGGGCTAGGTCAGAGCTCCGCGGGGATGGGGCGTAATGAGTGGCTTGAGAGCTCCAGTTCGCAGCGATCCTGGTCTTTAGGGTGATCCCCGCCGCCCTAATGCAGTGTCTTCACATCGCCGGCAACTCTGGTTGGGTTAGGGCCCGCCCGGCTCCTCCCGTTGGGCGTTAGGCCCGTTCTCATCACACGTAGGCGATCACACCAAAAGGACGGTTTCACTCGTCTGGTGCAGTGCGGACAGATGGATACATGGATAGTCTGTTGGAAGGTGGTATTTCTGTTGGGTTTGAGGGGCTTGATAGCGCTCTGGTGGGCTATTCCAACATACCGGGATCTTCTCGCTGGTCACAGGGGGAGTAGGTATGTGCTGTTGTCAGTTTGCTTGGTCGCCACTTTGGGCGGATTCGAGATCTACAGAAAGTTCTTGGAGCATGCACAGAAACAAACAACCTTAAATCTTGGGATCCGTGTGTGGTCGTGTGCTCTTGGACGAGAATATCTAAGAACTTAGATTCGCCTACCTCAAAGATTATAGCGTCACTTCTCGCGTTGGTGTCGTACCGGGCTGTTTGCTGTCAAGTGGCCTCGACCCCGCCCTGTGGCGCCTACCTGCTGCTCTAGTTGACGGGCCGTGGACTAGCGTCAAGAATTCCTATGGAGACCTAATCCACTACCGCTATCGACGTCGACTAAGGAAATTTGGACAGTACCTATACGGAGTAGTTAGTAGGCATTCATTGCGACAATCCGAATTTCTGGACAGATGGAAGCTCAAACCAGCCAGTAGGTTGCTCATCCTTTGACCTACATACAATCAAGGGCCAATCACAGGGTACCAGTTTTCGGCGTCCTCGTTGGTCCAAGCTCCTAGAGCTATTTGCGAGACCAGTGCAGTGGCTTTATTTTCTTTTTCTACATTTTTTTCTTGCTTTTTCAAACTCAAGTTTAGGCTATCTGCGTATTCGGTCCTTTCCATGATCAGTGGAAGTGCTTCGTGGTTTAGTCTTGCGAAGCCTGAGGGCGGGGAGACATGGATGGCAACCGTGGAGTGCGGAAAGATATATCGATGGACGACCTACTGGCATGTGCCGACCTCAGAAGCCCTAATAGCTAAACCTATCTGTTAAGGATCCTACTGTCCACGTTAGTCCAGATGCATGTGGCGATTCAAAGTTATCCACCACTCATTGGAAATACCTCATCCTCGCCCCTCTCTAGTGGATTGGACAGACAACTTGTCCGACTCTTCGTTCAACTGTGAGGTAGATAGCTTCGATCGGGGCCCTCATAAAGACTTCGGACTCCTCAACCGTGGAGTCCGCTCTCAGGTTTACGATATCCTATTCACAAGTCCACTGTCCAATGAGCTCTATCTCTACGCGCACTGTTCGCACTACCAAGGGATTAAGCATGAATAAAGCTGGCTGCTTCTGGCTCTTGGCGTCTGTTTGCTTCAGGATGGGTGATAGCAAACCGGGAAGTATTTTCCAAGCTTTGATGGACTGACAACTCGACAAGGGATTATCCAGCAAGGGGACGTTTGCTACCAATAGCGAAGCAAGAATCGTCCCGAGTCGAAAAGAATGGTGGAGGCGACACCTATGGCCGATCGTCTAGAGCGCACGCCATGAGCGGGGCCCGGTGATTGGTAGAGGCCGTGAAGTAAGAACGTTGCAAGAAACCAGAGCTTGATCGGCCCGAGAACTTTGTTATCCCTTGCCCCCACAATACAATTTGTAGTGGTGAGCGTTCGTGATGATTTCCTGGAAGCTGGACCAAAGATCTTGGCAAATCAATCTGGTTGCGAGCTGGTGGCCGGTATGAGCCTCGAGAAGAGACTGGGTCGATCAATTATCACCTGTCTGTGTCCGACCTCCTGATAACATTCCAGATCTCTGGTTCCTGTGTTGCAGGTACGTTTGGGCTGGGGAAAGCTGCATTGTGCATTGTGAAGGTCTTTTCGCCTGTTTAAGGGAGGAGAAAATAGCTCTTGTGAGATATAAAAGGTTCGCGAATCAGCTGCGGCCGAGGACCCCGTGGGAAAGGGACAGGGTCTGTAGAATGTATTGGATGAGAACGAGGCTTGTTCGCTGTCATTGACTGGATCTGGTCGAGGCAGAGGTTATTTTGTCTGATAATGTCCCTTGCAGGATACAGTAGGCAGCAGAATGACAGGGAATAGTCGAGTCGGCCGGAGTGCGACGATGGCTGGAGTAGTAGTCGTCGTAGTATCTGGGGTAACAAGAAAGAAGATGTTGGAGACGGCAAGAAGGTTCCTCTCAAGTGACTTCATCGGCTTTTGTCTGGTGGTCTTCACTGTCGCACGTCGTCGTGACTTTCCCCAACTCTGTGGTCCCGAGGTAAGTCCACGGGACTTGCCACTTTCTTCATTCTTCCTCTTCTTTGTAGTAGGCGAGATATATCTCCACACCTTTCGGTCCTTCATGAACCTCCAAGATTAGGATCCACCTTATCGAGCACTATCGCACTATCATCGAGAAGAACCAGGACCTTCTGAGAAGCCTTCCAAGGCGGTGACGGGCGATCGGCGTCACTGTGCTACCAACCCGAACCTCCCCCATTTAGGTTCACTCCTCGATCCTTTAACTTATCTTTCCTCCACCCCCGTTACTCCGTGGGAGCGTCTGAGCTTCTGTTTCTGATCCCGGCTTTCCAGCGATTTGCGGTCAGCTCTTCGACCTGTAAGATCCTTCCTTTATCCAACGTGGCCGACCAGCCGTCCTTCTCCAAAAAAAGAAAAAGACCTCCCTGCTTTGGTTATCTCCCCCCGGCCAACATCCTTCCCAAGTTGCTTGCTCCACTAACTTGCTTCTGCTCGTCTTCGTGACGCCAGCTATCCTTCTGTGTCGCTCAAGCCCTCCCTGGGCCCTTTCCTCGTCCAATCCTCCTTCTCCTACCTCTAACGAATTCCCTAATTTCTTCTCTCACCTCACGCCCACCCCCCAGCAGCCAACCACCGCCGGCTCCGCTTCCCTTCCATTCCGACCGTGCAGGCCTGACCAATGTCCTCTCCATGTCAAACCCGCCGCCCGTTCCCGAAGACACCTTGCCTGACCCCCTGGTGACACCTGCCACGCCTGCCCATCATGATTGCTCGAAGGAGACCGAGCGAGCTCGGTCCAACCCACGTCACCACTCATCGCAGGACCAACACTTGTCCCAGGGGGCTCAACAGGCGCAATCCCCATCGCGTGCAGAATCCCCCACAACTACTCATCAATGGTCCCAGCCTGCCTCGAATTTGGCCCTAAAAAGGGCGCCGACAATCCCGTTGGAGAAATTTCCCCGTCCCGACACTACTTACAGCCCACAACTGTCCGAGAGAGATAGTATCTTTGCGACCCATTATCTCCCCTCGGACAGCGCCGCAACTACCCCACAATTGCCCCCCGAAAAGCCCTCAGACAATGAGCGCCAGGTCAACTTGATTCCTGGCCTGGATGATGCGTCTGGGTCTCTAGGTCCTCTCTCCAAGGTCTCTCCCCATCGTTCTCACGTCGACCCTTCCCACATGGAAGTTGACGTCCGTAGACACATCCAATTGCGCTCCTCTTCCCTCTTCTCCCCGACCGATGTCGCCCGTCTGTCTCGGCTGCGCTCGTCTATCTCGTCCGCAGACCAGGTGAAAGGCAAAGGGGCGCAGACCGGTGTTCAGTCACGATTGCCTGGGCCATTGGATGAATCAGGTACGAAAACCGGTGGCTCACACAGTTCTCTAGCTGAACGCAGTCTTCTTCCGTCCATATTAGACGATGTCTCCCGGTCATCACAGTCTCCGACGCCCCCTGCACCCGGTCAGGACTGGCCGATGGTGAGCCCGGAGGCAGCACCTCATACTTCACGGGCAGACTCTTCTCGGGGCATCGCGTTGGAACGGAGCTCAAGCAGAGGTCGTCGAGGTCGCGTGGACAATTCCATTGAAGCAGATCTTAGCAACGTAGAGCCAGCCTCTAACGTGCGCAGTCGTAAGTCCAGTCACTACCTGGGCTTGTTCAAGGAAAACACCACCTCGCCAGACCGCAAACGCAGAGAGGAACGTGCCCAACAGCACGATGAGACACCTGAGCAGACCGATCATACCATGGAAATTGAACACCCGACCTTGCGCCTAGTGGCAGAGGAGGAGGGATTGCTTCGGAAAAGCATCTCTCTCCCGTCACTAGCTGATGGAACGGCATTTGACCCGCCGCAGTCGGCCGACTCAACTCTCCAGACGGAGAAAGATGAGCCTGAAAAGCGCCGCCCACCACGGTTGCCACGCAAACTTTTGGAGGAAATCCGAAACTTCCATCTCACACCCGGTGGAGGTCGAGGTTCTTCCTTCTCTAAGAGTATCCCGACGCAGTATGCCGAACGTGGTCGTGACTATTTCCAGAAAGAGCCTCACGTTGACCGGTTTTCCGAGTCATTCAGTTCTCTCGAAGAGGAGGAACGTCAAGCATCAGATCGATTTGAAGACGAAGAAGAGGAAAATGAGCAGATTTCTTCTGCTCTTTACTTCCCCCACGAACGTGTAGCAGTCTCCGAAGGAATTGAAGGCGCGGAACCCTTGGGGACAGACCCACATGGTGCGCAACCGGTGCAGCTATCCGCTGCGGAGAAGGGCCATGAGCTCATGTTGGTACCCAAAGAGCGTAGCGCTTCACCCGAGCAGGAAGTCGGCCACGTGGATATCTCCTTCCGATCTAAAACCGAAAGCAAGACGCTTTACGGCGAGCTTGGGGATATCAGACATCCCGCGGAAAGCGTGCCGGAGAAGTCTCTAACTACGATTTCCGAGCGCACCTATGAATCCACTTGCGAATCGGAAGCCCCCTCGGCGGACGAAAGTGGTCTATCTATTCACGACGAATCGAGTCTGACTGACGACGCCGAGTTAACACCAACCGCTACTCCAACTCAGCGCTCCCGTTTTCCTCCCAAGCCCAAGCGGAAGACGCCTGCCCCTCTTGGAGCAGTGGAACTGAAGCCTTATCGGCATCAGGTCGGCGGTCATACGACCGTTTTCCGTTTCTCCAGACGCGCAGTTTGCAAGCAGCTCAACAATCGAGAAAATGAATTTTATGAACGCATTGAAAGAAGACATCCTGATATGCTAGTTTTTCTTCCAAGGTATGTATACTGCGTGGTGGAGGTGCATCATGAGAACCCCTGTTGTCCCGCAGTTTCTCATGAGGCACCTGGCCATTTGCCTTTTGGAAAAGACCTAGTACTAACAATCATTGCAGGTACATAGGTGTTTTGAATGTGACATTCTCGAAGACCTCAAAGCGCCCTAAGAACCGGCCAGACCATGCTGCCCACGATGCATCCGAGGCAACTCATGCTAACGGAACCTCGTCCAAATCCCATGCTGTCGAGGCTCCAGAGCCACAGCGGATTGTGAGCCAGAAGCAAGTTACTGGCGTAATTCCTAAAGTCATTCTCGAAAATAATCGGCACATCATCCCAGCCGATCTGTTCTCTCGCACCCACCGACCCCGACTGATAGATGATACGATGCTTGGGCGACCTCGCTCGGCCGACGGCTTGGGGAAACTATCCACCGAATCTGATCCATCTTCTTTGAGGAAGCGAAACAAGATTTGGGGAGCTACCACGGTGAACCGAAAGCTTCAAGAGCAAGTTCTGCGGGAAGTCTTCAGCCCACCAGCGATTCACCAACATCGACGTCATGCTCGCGGGCATCTTCAGCTACCTAGAGCTTCTTCCGACATTCCTCATCGCCGTGGAAATCTGTCAGAGGACCACACAGCTAGCAGCCGCCCTTCCCCCCTGACCAAGATGAACGTTGCCCGAACTCCCGCGTTGACCATCACATCACATTCCGCCGAAGGTCAAACTCTGTCATCATCTGCCTCAACTGCCCTGGAAGAAAATAGAAATCGACTCGAGAAAGTCAAATCGGACGATCAGCCGAATCGGTCAAGCTCTCTTAGCCGTGGTCAGCAGGTACGACGGCGTCACTCCGGAGGGGGTCTCCAACGACGCGGTAGTCTGAACTCGCACAACACGGGTGATCTTATGTTCTTCGACGATGAGGGCTATGGTGGCGATAGAGAGGATGAAATCTTCTCGATGGAGGGCGATGCCCCTGCTCCCCCTAGTGAACCCCTACCACTCAAGGGTTCCTCCTCTCCCTCTTCAGAAAGTACCTCGGTCAGCGAACAATACTCCTCGGATGTCTCGAGTCACAGACCCCCTGAGACGCCGCGAACTACGGTCAAGGATGACGACGAAGACGTTGGCACCCATCTGCCTAGCAATCCCAAGGAGGCCCAATTGAGGAAAGATGAACGCGTCCAATTTTTCCTTCTCTTGGAAGACCTCACGGCTGGTATGAACAAACCATGCGTCCTGGACCTCAAAATGGGTACTCGACAATATGGCATTGAGGCAACTGAGAAGAAAAAGAAATCTCAGAGGCGGAAGTGTCAGTCCACGACCTCGCAGCAACTCGGCGTCCGTCTCTGTGGTATGCAAGCCTGGAATGTTAAGAAGCAAGAGTACATCTTTGAAGACAAATATTTCGGTCGAGATTTGAAGTCCGGCCGAGAGTTCCAGGATGCACTCACCAGATTCCTCTTCGATGGGGTCAGCTATACCAGTGTGGCTAAGAAAATACCGATAATCCTCGAGAAACTATCTCTCTTGGAACATATGATCCGAAAGCTGGATCGATACCGCCTCTACGCTAGCAGTCTTTTGATTCTGTACGATGGAGAGCAGGCGACACCTCCTCAAACCCCCAGCCATCCAGGTGAACCGCGCCCACCCCGACGCCAGGCATCTGAAGATGGCCACAACAACTTCGACGTCCAGCTGAAGATTGTGGACTTTGCCAACTGCGTGACCGGCGAGGATGAATTACCACCAGACACACCCTGTCCACCCCACCACCCTCAGGACATTGATCGTGGATACCTGCGTGGTCTTCGCACTCTACGAATGTATTTCCAACGGATCATGCGAGAGATCACACAAGATGAGTTTGTGGAGCGGGGCGAGGGCGAGGCAATTGCTCTCGGCTCTCAGCCCGCTGTCCGTGAATCTTCCTCTGATCAGTTTTGGGACGAGAACGTGATGGAGACCGATGCGGGTGAAGTCAGCTTCTGATATCCCGATTGATTTCTTTTTGTTTCTTTCCTTCCTCGCTTTTACTTATTTCATTATCTGGCGTTTGGGGGATAGACAATGTGTCCCGCAACTGGAGTTCCACTGTGATTTTTGCTCGATTTTATGTGTCCTCCACGGTGCCGTCCTCCGAGCAACAGGAAACCTACGAATAACGACCCCAACGGATGCTTTGACGACTCCCTATCAACGCCTGAACGCATTTAGAACCACGGCTGGCTTTTTCTGAATATTTTTTCTTCTCATTTTCATTCCCCCGTCCCTTTCAAACCTCGCTTCTTCCGATTACGTGTATCGCACTAGTCGTCGTGATTCCCCATTCTACCAAGTTCACTTCTCGGTCTTGTTTTATTGATAATACCCGGCCATCGGGCTATCGGTTGATCTTCTAGCACTCCGCGGGGCTGATGCCAGTTTTCTGGTCTTGTACATGATATTCGTTAGGATTAGACAATAAATTACTTATCTCTTACTTGACCGTTTATTCTTTGCCTCGGATTGACTTGTCCAAGCCATGCAAATGACGTTTTCTGCGATGAATAGCAACGTAGATAGTGTGCGCTTGATTTATCCGCATAGGCTTGTAAGGCTAGTGTCAATCGGATGGTAAAGTGAACTCGGAGATTTCTATTCTTCGCTGATATGATGTGGGCGGAACTGCGATATTGTCATCCTAGCTCAGACCTGCGGATCACAGCTTAAGAGATCGATCCACTCCTAGTTAGGTAGTGCTTTGCCAGATTAGGCAATCAGGCAGCTTCGCGATGATGCAACCTCGGCCAGTGTCACGTGCTCACTGATAAGCAAGCCCCGTTAGCCCCCGGCCCCCAGCTTTACTCCGCTCCTCCGCCTTGAGTCAGGCTAGCTGAGCTGTCAGGCGCACCTCCTCAATTTACTCCCCTCATTCCTATTCTCTAAGCATTTACCAGCTACCTTGCATTCTCCAGCTCTTTTAATTCCATAGAATGACCCGAGCTTGAGTCCCCAATCACATAGGGTGGACCATCAATAACCAAGCAACTGATCCACCCAGCTGACCCCAGCGCCAACCATTCAAGCTAGGCCTTGAGTCACGGAGCAATCGACGGAGCAGCTGTCGGATTAACAACATCCCGCCGGATCAGGACCATAAAGAGAAAGGCCCCAGGCCTTCGGATATCTCTATCCGTTCTATCTAGTCGGCTCATTTATCCGCCGGCTATCACTGTCGTCAGACATCATGCCCGGCTCCAACGGCCAAACAGACCAACACATCGATAAGCGGGACTTCGATGCGAACCGACCTCTGCTGCTGGCTTCGGACCAGGAAGGCTCGAATGAAGAGTGGAATCCAGATCTAGATCGGTCACGACCGATATCACACTATTCGCGCCGCTCGGGGGACAGCGGACGGGGCGTAGGGAGCGATGATGGGCTTTTGAGCGATGTTGTTGATGGTATTGTCGAGCGAGATCGACGGAAAATGCATAAGGAGGTGGTGCGAGTTATAAGCTTCGCTTGGGGAGTTGTTACCTGGTATGCTTGTCTTGAGTCATGCTTTCTGATGCTTGGGTGCTGACGCTCGTCTCTTCTAGTCTTGGAGCGGGAAGCATTACCGCCTTCTCGCTATACGGCCATCTCCTCCTTACTCGACTACGATATACGCAGCTCCAAGTCAATGCTGTCTCGATCGCTGCAGAAATCGCTATGTACTTGCTTGTGCCGCTGTTTGGATACCTTTGTGATCGGTACAGCCCTTCGCCGCTGGCGCTGGTATCGGGACTTCTATTTGGCCTTGGATATCTGCTTGCTGCGCTGACGTACAAGAGCGGACCCCCCGCCGACGCTGGTGGTTCTGGCTGGCCATTCTGGGTGATGATCGTGGCCTTCATCGCCATTGGCATGGGTACCAGCTGCATGTACTTGGCGGCTGTGGCAACATGCGCCAAGAACTATGGCAGGGGTAAACACAAGGGCATCATGCTGGCTATCCCAATTGCAGCCTTTGGTCTCAGCGGCATGTGGCAGAGCCAAATCGGAACGTATGTTCTGTACGAAAGAAACGCGGACGGCAGTCGCGGTGATGTGGATGTCTTCAGGTACTTCATGTTCCTGGCGATCCTGTTGCTGGTTATTGGGATCATTGGCACATTTGCGCTGCGCATTGTCGATGGCGACGAGGAGAAGTATATTGATGAGACTGTTGAGGAGCTGGAGCGAAGTGGATTGCTTGAAGAAAGCGAATTCTTCCGGCCGCGACATGAGATTAGAGCTGCGGTCGAGTATGGAACTTTTGCAGATGACGATGATGACCGCTCGATGACTCTTTCCGACGAAGAGCGCGAAGAACAACGACGGGAGAAGGAGCGTGAAGAGGAGGAGCGTCGGAAGAAGAACTGGTTACTTAACTACGAAACCCGTGTCTTTCTTCAAGATCCCACGATGTGGTGGCTGGCTGCGGGTTTCTTCTTAGTAACCGGTCCTGGGGAATCGTATATCAACAACGTGAGTTTCTTCAAATTGCCCTGCTCTACATTCAGTCACTAATATACCATATCTAGCTTGGAACGATTATTCCAACCTTGACTCCTCCTTCCTATGAGGCAGACGCCTCGCCCCCAGCTGGTCTTCCCTCAACCCACGTCACTACCGTTGCATTGACTTCAACAATTGCCCGTCTCCTTACCGGCTCCCTCTCGGACTTCTTTGCACCCCCAGCAAAACATCTCTTCCCACCTATTCCAGAGGGTGCACGTCACCGACATCCCACTCCAACCGACAGCCGCCCGACGATTTCCAGGATGGCCTTCCTCCTCCCCTCAGCCTTTCTCCTGTCCCTCGGCTACCTGATTCTTTCCAGCCCCATCCCTTTGCAGGAACCCGCCATCTTCCACCTCACAACTGCTCTAGTCGGCTTTGGCTACGGCAGTGCTTTCTCTCTAACCCCAATCCTCATTTCGGTGGTATGGGGCGTGGAGAATTTCGCCACGAACTGGGGCATCGTTGCTATGATGCCTGCCCTCGGTGCCGCACTTTGGGGCGTAGTTTATTCTCGTGCCTACCAGAATGCGATTGATGCGGGTGCCGGCTTCGGTTCCCCTGATGGGCAGTGCCATGGCTGGAGATGCTATGGACTGTGGGCTGTGGGTTGCACAGCTAGCGTTTGGGTTGCTATTGTTGTTTGGGTGGCTGCTTGGAGGGGTTGGAAGCGGAAGGGTGTTGTTGTTTAGATCTGAAGTTTTGTGCATTTTCGGTTGTCATGTTGGTGTTTACTATGATGCATTTTTCGGCGATAGAGTGTTTTTGAGTGCAATTAGCGATAATACATTTGGGTATCTCTATGGACTGGAGTTTTCTCTATAAAATCACTGCAATTTTTTGATGCGTACTCGGTGCTCAAGAACCCGTGCTAGCCCTTGTGTCCATGGACGACTTCCGCTATCGTCGTTTGTTCCGCATATCTTTGTTCCTCGACGGACTTCAGGATATCCTCGGTAGGTATATCGAACTTTCGATCAATATCCTCAAGCTCCAAGCGGCTGGTCTCTGGAATGAAAAAGAACCCGAATAGAATGGCCACAGCCGAGAGAGAGCCATAAATAAAGCCTAGCTTACCACCGAGATACACATGCCCAGGCGTGTCGACACTCTCCATGTAGGGGTAAGAGAATGTCACGGCGAATCTAAGAAAGCCATAGTCAGTACTATATCTCACAAAATGTTGGAAGAGAGGGAAGGGGAACGGGCTGAATCCATACTCGGTCACTAGCTTCACGAAATAGGCAATCTGCAAAGTCATCTCTCGCAGAGGAGATGATGGGAGCTCTGCACCAAGCACGTAAACCAGAGGTGCCCAACCGAGAGACCAACTGAAGCTGTAGATAACCAGCATCGCGACGATTCCTCGCTTGGCCGCCACGTCACTCGAGTCCGTGGTTCCCAGGGCGCCCATGGTCATTAATGCTGCTGTTTGCATTGTTGAACTGACATGGAACATTGTTCTAATCAACCATGGTCAGCCTTTTATTCTTCTCGAACCTGGAAATTCTCGGGTTGTGATATGACTGTGATAATGTCAACATACCTGCGTCCAACGCGGTCAATGAGTGACCCCGATATAGCAATAGCCCCGATATCAACGGCATTGGTCCCGAGAGTAACGCTAAACGCGTTGATCGACTTCAACTGTTTAACAAAAAGAGTACCATACTGCGAAGCAAATGCTTGACCAGTGGCTTGCTGAAAGAAATTCGCAGCAACAACAACGAACGTACGTTGTCGATTCTGCGGTGTAAACAGATCGCGGAAGCGCTCTCTTCTCCAGCTGGTGGTTAACCTTTTGAGAAATGATTTCGAACTCCTCTCTGATACTCTCCTCGGGTGCATCTTTGGGCTTGAGTCGAGTCAAAGACGCAAAAGCTTCGGAGTGGCGACCGCGAAGAAGAAGCCACCGCGAGGATTCGGGCACGAACCAAATAGACCAACTGATCATGAATGGTACGACGAGGATGAGACCGAACGGGATTCGCCAGGCTGCATTTGAATGTATGCTGGATGTCCCACGTGTGATCGACGTAACAACTAGGCCGCCGACTTTAATGCTTAGCCAGTACAACACTCCCATTCCGCCACGAACTTTGGCCGGGGCTAGTTCAGTCAATGTCGTTGGAATTACTGCCATCTGCATACCCAGGTAGACATCTTTGCGAGCTACATTAGTCGAAGATCCTGAATTAGATTTGTATGGACTTTCTCACAATGCATCGCTCTACCAGCCTGTATTTGGGCGTCTGTTCGCGAACTTATCACCACCGAGGCACTCCCCAGGGCGTATACGCTCATGATAGATATGCACATTCGTCGACCATATCGATTACTGATATATCCACCGAAAAACACACCTACAAAACAGAGTCCATTAGCAAGTCGATTACATCGCAATCTCATGCGCGCAACTAAGTCAATGGTGACACACCGATAATTTGCCCACCAGCTTTCAGGCTATTATATAAAGACGTGAACAAAGGATGCAGTTTCCAGGCATGAATCTGTTCATTATAAAAGCCGAATTGTCGTTCAAACGCGTCCATCGCCTGAGAAGACGCAAAGGCTTGATCGCTGAAACCATAATTAAAAGCAGAAATCACCAGCAGGCTTGTTGAGAGAATGAGCATCGGACTCAATGTCCGCCTGGAGAAAGTCGCGGGCATTTTGGCGACTTCGCCTGCCAGAAGATGAGGGAAGGAAGCGTAACTGGCCGGTGTCGAGTTATCAATCAAATCAATCAAATCAATCAAATCAATCAGATAAAATAAGATGGCAGAGAATGTGGAAGGCGATCCAGTCAGCCGTAGCCGACGGGCTTTGGTCGGGTTGTCTACGGATCCACCGATCCAGCGTAAATGGTGCCACCAGAGTAATTGTATATGGCAATACGCAGAAGTGAAAGACGTATGTAAATGTGAATTTACCGGGAATGCCGATGAGACGCATCTCAACCATACGCTGTTCCAGGGATACACCGGGTATCCAGCCCTGCAGGCGCAGCCCTATGGGAGGCTAAGCTTCGCCAGGGCAAGCTTAGCCGGGTGCTCGGCAAATGGCGACGCCGTAAAATCCCAGCCTGCGAGCTGAGGATCCACCGTGTTCCGCTTTTTCCAACGAGAATCCGCCGATAGGCAACAAAATTACGAGGTGACGCAAATAGATGGGAAGGGGCAGCTCAAGTTGATTCTGTAGGTCGCCCTCTGATGTTGTTTTTCACAGTATCTAAGTAGGTGTGCAACTGTGCTGTATCATGTATAGATGAACATGGCTTCCAAGATCTATGGTACTACACGTGCGCATGATAAAGTGACCATCGTCCTGTTATCAGGTCCCCCAACTTGCTGCTTACTTTGGTCCACTGACCGGTAGATTATCGGCATATAGCGTAGCCGATTCAACAGCCGAGCGTTCTGCGAACGGCCCAAGTAACGCAAAGGAATTTCGGAATCACAACCGACCTGACATCAACCTAAGAGGCGAATAATCCCAGAGCTACCAGACTAAGCTGATCTTGCAAGCAATGATTAGTGGGCCCCGGCCGACATAGCTCGTGTCGTTACAACTTTTGCTTTTGGAAGCCCGAAACTGATCAATACAAGCCTTACCTGGCACCTACCGCTTAATGCGCAATTCATCGATGTGGCTTGAATATTAAAGGCTTTTTATGGTAGAACTTTGGTCATTTACAGTTTACGGAGGGGATATGGCACTCGAATCAGGCAGAACCCAGGATAGATTTTCTGAACCATGTATGGGCTACACCATATAGCCCAAAGAAATGTACTTGTCATTGTTGTCTGCCATCAAGCGACAACCAGAATAATAGTGCAACGAAGGCGACCAAGATATCTCAAGGAGTTACCAACCTGTCCTAATACTGTACTGTACAGATGATTCCAGTAAGCGTATCACCAAGAACGGGCTAGACGTCTGTAGAAGTTGGGTCCAGCCCGGTGAAGACTTTGTACAATCGCTTGCTGGCAGCTGGGCCAACGCGAGCCTCAGCCAAAGCGCCATTCTTATTTGCACATTTCTATATTGACAGTCCGTTAGAAACCCGACAAAGTTGAAAATGGTAAGACCAGAGATGACATGTTTAGCAACATACCTTGACATCCTCCAGCATTGTAGGCCCATGCATCTGCATACCCCGAACCAAGTCGGTGACACAAGAGTATTGTGATGAGATACCATATGCCATAGAGGCGGTGACTCGATTCACTTCTTGTAGCATTTTCACAAAAATATCGAGCTTCTCATCACCAGGCTTGACCTGGCCACTTTCCATGCAGAAAGCTGCATCGTGGGCATCCATCCGTTCCCGCCGATATAGAGTCGTAGAGACGTGCTCCGTAAAGTTCTTGATCCATTCCGCAGACTCTGGGGGCGCAGCAGTGTGATGGATGAGACATGAGTGTGTCACTTGCAACGCGAGAAGGGCATCTTCAATCGTATCGTCATCAACAGGTGGAGTGGTCTCTGGTTTGCGCTTCGGTTTCCTCCCTCGACGGGGTGGTGCAGACGCCTGGGACGAAGGTGGTTCTGGTTCGTATTGAGCTAGCACCTCGGCTACGTAGGCCCGGTTGCGGGTGTTGCTGTTCTTGCGCATCCAAGATGTGAGCCCTTCGATGAGGTATATAATTGTGCAGTCCGGGTAGGCGCTTTTGATCTTCAGGACATGCATTTCCAATGACTCTTTTTCCTCGCCGGGTGGAGGGTCAATGACCATATCAACAAAGTCTTGCGCAGGTACCAAGCAGAGCACATGCTTTTCTTCCAAGATATGAAATGCAGCTGGTTCCCAATGACCAGCATCTTCGTTGTATCTAGCATTCATCTTTCGCCGCCACTTGACCACGTTTGAAATTGGGCCAGTAAAGAAATGATACTCAACTTTCAACCGCTTCATGAACTCCACGGCCTGGTTGCCAACACTACTGCCTTCGAAGGAGCTGGATATGTCAAGTATCATCTCTCCGGTAGAACTTTTCTTATCCACCTTGAGCTTATTGACTTCGGCGATGTCCGATGCCAGCTGCTTCTCCTTGGCCTTTTCTTCCTTCAGTTTCTGCTTCCGCTCCTTTCCAAGCTGGCGTTCAAGCTGACGTTCAAGATCCCGTTGCGCTTTGGCGTCAGCTCGGGCCTTTGCCCTGGCCTCCTTCTCCTCTGTGGTGAGCTTGCCCGATTTCTTTGCCGGTCGTCGCGGTTCGGCAGGCTCGTCTACTTCATCGGAGAAGTCTCCAATCGCTGTTGCATCCATCGTAGCGCCTTTAATGCTTTGAGGGCGAGATCCAGGCTTGGTTTTGGATCGGGTATTATTTCCTTTCGGTGATGTATTGAGGGCAGTTAACAAAGCAGCGGTTTTACTGGAGAACCCCGACTTCGAAGAGGAAACATCCGCCCCAGAAAGACCAAACGTATCGTCAAATTCGGAACCCCCAAATGGATCGCTGAACTCCTGAATCTCATCTTGCCTTCCACGGCTTGTGCTCCGGTTCCCCATTGGCTTCCAAAGATCGTCATCATCATCGTCGAGTGTGATTACCTCGGCTTGTTGGTGGTTCGGCTTCGACCAGGCGGAGTGTTTCTTCTTGGAAAGTTCTGGTGCAGATGATGTGAAGACAATGGGATCGGATTCCTCGACGTCGCGTCCTAGGTACTTCTTCTGCGCCCTGGGGTTCGAGGGTGGTAGGCTGAAATCATCGTCCGAGAAGGAGAACAAATGTGGGTCAGGTCGTGATGGCCCCTGGACCACCGTACTTTGTCGGAGAGGTGAGTGCTTTTCGTCGCTGACTCGGCGTTTCTTAGCCGGCTTGTCGAGGAAGTCGTCGGAATCAAAGGCAGCGACATCGATCAAGTCGGACGGAATCAACCCCGAGTTTGCTGTGAGCCCAACCGCAGCCTGTCTTGTCTGAGCCGGCACATGCTGCGATCTTGGCCTCTCGGGAAGGGGTGGATCTGAGGAAAGGAGGTCAATGACCTCGCGCATTTTGGATGGATGCCAGATACACGAGGGGCGCGATGCGGGAGAAACGCGACGTCACGTAGTCATGTGACCCTTATCGGATATACAAGCACCAAAGTGAAAGTGAAGTAAACCACGGACAAGAAAGAAAGGGGTATTATTTTGACAATCATATAAATTACAGTCTGCCAAGCAAGAACGCAACCACCACTGCAAGGAAAGAGCAAAAAACGGCTAGCAGGGTGAATACTTGCTGCCACCCGTGGAAAGGACGCCGGTCCGCCGACAACATCGTCGAGATTTCTTCTTCCACTCGATCTCCCATGGCAGTAAGTGAGAACTCTCGCTCGGCTCTTGCTTTTCCGGCGGCCGCCATCTGGTCCACTTCCTTTTGGGACATACCATAGAGAACCTTGTCCATAACCGCGGTCCATTCTTCAACCGCGTGAGCGTCACGGAGCCAGCCGGTTTCGCCTTCAACGACGGTCTCTAATGGACCGCCGGTGTTTGAGGCCAAAACAGGTAACCCTGCAAGCATAGCCTCAACGGGTACGATCCCGAAGTGTTCATTGATTGGAGTGTATAGTAGGAGCTTCGACTGGGCAAGCAAGGTGTTTTTAAAGGTCGTGGGGACGGAGAGGAGGAACAGAACATCGATATCGTCAGGGATAGAGAGCGCGGATACTACTGTCTTCGTTGTCGCAGTTCGTAAGCCGAGGTCTTTCGCGAGGTTATCGAGTTCTTGGTGGTATTGGACATTTTCTTGGACGCGATTGTCGTAACCGCCTGGATGCAGCAGAAGTTCAGTCAGTTTCCATATAGCGAGTAAAGATCGTCCAAGGAAGAAGATAGGATGCCCTCACCTGCAACCACCAACCGTGTTCCCTTCCTCTTGCCCGCGCCAAGACCATTGTAAGCACGAATCGCCAGACCCATATCCTTCTTTCGCTCGAAGCGATTGATGCTCAGCAATATTTTCTTTCCAGCCCAAAGGGCATCTTCCGACTCTTTCTCAGGTATCCCCGCACTGGCACTTGTATCAACACATGGGTAAACAACCTCCACATCCCCAAGCTTCTCAGTCCCAAACACACCGTGGACCACTCCACGTGAGAAGTTCGAGTTAGCAACAACCCGATCCGACGCACTCATCGCCCAGCCCTCAAACCAGTCGAAAGGGAAACGGTAGAGAAGCTTTGCTAGTTGTAAGAGGGAGCCGCCCTCGTTCCGTCGTGCAAGCAATTGATCGGGGAAATGGCAGTAGAAAAGGATCCGTTGGCGTCGGGATTTGCGAGGTCGGCCAAGGCTTTTCAAGATAGGTACACACGCTGGAAGCTGGTCCACAATAAAGATGTCATCTTGGTCTTCTTCTCCAGGGGCAATCTTGTCTTTTGTCGTTGAATTACCCCTCGATCCCAGCTCCGACAACAGCGACGCGGTCAGGTGGAGCTGGCGTAGCGATGCCATGAGGATATGAAACCTTCCAAAGATATGGGCCGGGAACAGCGTATTCCCACGCACACGGACATCAAGCGTGCCATCACGCGCCTCTTCAAAGCAATGTGTCTTGTCGCGGTGGGAGGTGTAGATTGTGACTCTGTGGCCGCGGTTCTGCAGGGCTAGCGCAACGTCAATAATGAGCCGTTCCGCACCCCCAATGCCTAAATCAGGATGGATGATGATAACATTGGATGGCGCAAGACTCGACATAGTGGGCGATTAGCTAGAAAAGCCCGTCTGGACTCTGTTGGAGTGCTTGTGTCGATAACGATCGACCGTCCACCGCGTCCCGCGAAAGCTGTGATAAAGACACGTGGGGAGTACGTCATCACATGACGACCTTTGACAACTTTATCCATTTTTCAACTAGCTGCCTGATTTAGGATACCAGCTCCAAAGGTGGTAACTATTTCTATCAAAAGCCTCCACCTGTATGAAAAGGCGATCATATTGTGCTCAATGCAAGGCTCTCATAGATCCCAATCTCGTGATTCCTGCTGATTCAAGCTCGGCCAGTCGGATCGCAGCTTGCTCTATCTACCGATGGATATGGATTGTGCTGGCTTCACTTTGACTCCAACATCTCAAGATTTAAAAAGAGTTCAGTGTCATGCAATTGATACTGAATGATTGCAAGTAAGGGAATGAAATTATAGCATTGAGAAATGGGAAAAGATAACCCAAGACCTACGGTAACCATATATCTTGTTGTGTGCGTGTTTCTCTCCAGTGTTCACCCCGACCGTCCACGATTCGTTCACTACACCTAACAAAATTATGCAATTTAGGTTCCATCAGGTTCGAGGTTCTAACCTTTGGAACCTGAGTCGGACCATTTCGAGGCCTATGTCCCGGCTACGCTATTATCCTTCCCGATTGACGAGGGGATACAGTAGTGTTCTGCTGGCTAATCGGGCTAGACCGCCTAACAGATCCGCGAATGAAATATCATTCATTAATCAATCAATCGATCATCACTCAGACTTTTAACTAAGTGCTTATCTTTACTACTTCTGGCCTCCTACCTAATCTGGATAATTACCTATTTTGGTTTAGGGGTCCCCACTTTGCGGGATAGGCGTCGTATTGTCTATATTAGTATATTAGCATAGTAGCTAATTCCGAATACACATAACTAGGTAGTTATAGTAAGGCGCTAAGTCATTTAGAAAGGTCTCTTCCAGAAAAGGCCTTAAAAGGCTCCTTTACCAACATTCTCCTGCTCTTCAGAAACTGCAACTACAATAGGTATCTACATTTCGTGACCCTAGCATACGACCAACCTCTTGCCGCCGCTCCACTCCTCTTCCTTCCTACTCGTTTCACCTCCGCCGTCCGTCCATCCCTTAATTAAGCGTATCACCTACATCGCCCTAACTACTCCCCGGATAACCGTATAGCAGCCTTTCATACTTCTTTTCCTCTACTTTTTTTTTTTTATAGAAAGGTGCCTATTATAATAAACGAGCTCGAAACAACTAAGCACCTAGTACTAGGCTCTAGTACCGAAGGTTAGTCTATATATACCTAAGAGCTTTTAAACTAGCCCTAACTAATTATGGAATGTAGGGCTATACCAGGATCCAGACACTATAATTATCACTTAGGATAGACTAGATAATCTACAAGCTTACTACTACCTAAATATCTTAGATAGTAAGAAGTGCGGAGCATAGCGCTAGATTAGATTCTGTCAGCATGTGTGTGCCCTCGGGCCCATCGGGCCGAGGATTATCCGTTCCTTCTATGTTTCTGTCTCGTTCTATGTTTCTGCCTGATTCCTAAGGTATCCCTGCTTATGTTATTCCTTCCTACGAGTGCCCTTAAGATCGCAGGGTATCCGTATTATCCTTCCTCTATTATATAACCTACGTGCCTATACGAGTGCACTTAAATTTATAGGTTATATAATCTTTAATATAATTATCGGAGATTATCCTAATCCTTTATATCCGCTAGGGTAGTATCTCCCCTATCTTATACTAATACTATCTAATATTAATAATCGGATAAGACCCTTAGGGTTTATAGGATTCCCCTAATACTCCTACTACCCTATTATATTCTTTTTATCCTATCTAGCCTTATACTATTATAGGTATAAATACTACTATCTTTTCTTAGCTAGACTACTAGACTTTAATATTATTATTACTATCTTACTATCCTTCTTCTTTTACTATTTTACTATAAAATATACTATATTCTTTACTTTAGTTTATTCTATACCTATATAGCGTACTACTATCTTACTATCTTATATAAGGCTCTCTATACTAAGAGTTATAAGCCTAAGTCTTTACTAAGCTTATTTATCTTATCTTCTTTTACTTTAGTCTTACTAGCTAGTTACCTTTATTATAAATAATAATTTATCTAATCTTAAAGCTTCTTAGCTATACTTCTAGCTTAAAAATAATATCTACTAGATTTAATAATATACTACAATTAAAGAGTAGGCTATTATATAGGACTTATAGGATTATATTAATCTAGAGGTTATATAGCCTACTACTTTACTTACTAGACCTAGAGACCCTATACTTACTATAGTAAATCTTATAGCTATATCTATTATAAATCTTAGTAGTAATAACCTAAGTAGGTATATTACTATATTATATAAATATAATTATACTCTTATTATATACTACCTATATATATAATTAATAGAGTATATAAAGTATAGTATCTAATTATCTATTTTATCTAATAATTAATAGATTATAATAAGTAAATTAGTCTAAGAAACGCTTATCCTTTTTAAGTATATATATATATTTACTAATTCTTTCTAATAATAATTAATTAGTAAGAATTAGTCTAATCTTTATTATTAAAATCCTCTAAAATCTAACCTAAAGTAATAGGTCTAAAAGTAGCTAATATACTATATAGAGATTATTAAAAATAGAATAATAGAATTTAATTAAAGTAATTATATACTCTATAAATTTCTAAAAGCTATTAATCCTATCTCTCTAACCTTTTATAAATACTAATAGAATCGAATCTATAATAATAAGAATAATATATCTAATTTTACTACTTTTATTAATTATTATATTAAATTAATTTAGATAAATCTACTATATTATCTTACTAGAATAGTTTATATTATTTTTTAGGGCTATTTTACTAATAATAATTAGATTACTAATTAAGTACTTAATATATTATTAGCTATAGTCTTAGTTATACCTAAGCTATACTAAAAGATCTACTTATATAATAAAGGACTAAAAGATAATAAATATTAATTTAATAAATACTTATATATTAATTCTTTTATCTAATCTACTACCTAAAAGCCTAATCTAGAGATAATAGAGTAATTTACTTAAGCTATATAGTAATTAATTATATTTAAGATTACTTATAAAAAGGCTATTAAAAGAAATTAGTCTAAAGAGGATTTAAATCTTACCTAAAAGTAAATAGGATTCTCTATCTTTATCCTAAAAAGATATATTAATATCTTATTATATTAGTCTAATAGTTTATTAGCTTTTAATACTATTTATCTAAGGCTTATAGTAAAAAATAATATTTAGTACTATAATACTAGAGTTATTATCTATATATATAATAATTATATTCTTTTATCTAATTATTAATCTATTATTTTATTAATATAGATAAGTAATATAGAAACTACTATTCTTAGCTTTAGATTTATTACTATTTATCTAACTAATAATCTAAATAGAATCTTCTTATTATTTATTAATATAGTTTATATACTAGGTTTCTATCTTAATCTAATATCTATAAAGAAAATTACTAATATAAGTATCTATCTTAATAGAAAAGAATACTACCTAAAAGAATTAAATAGAATCCTTATATACTAGCTTAATAATAGATTTAAGATCTATCTCTTATAATAAGATAAAAGCCTTCTTAATAGTAATCCTCTTAGCTATATAGTTAATTATATAATTCTTACTATTATTAATCTTATTATTTTATCCTATCCTAAGCTTAATTATATAATTTTCTCTATCTAAACTAACTATATTAATCTACTAGTTACTCTTTTTTTCTTCTATAAATCTAAGTAGCTAAAGGGCTTTATAAACTAATAATATTAATACCTAAATTATATAAGTTATAATATCTTATTATATTTAGAAGCTTATTTATCTAATATTACTATAGATATAGAGACTATATTTACTAAAGTATACTAAATATATAAGTTTAGTAAGATAAAGTACTAGATTAGCTAAATCCTAATAAAATATACTAAACTATTTAAATCTCTTTATTAGAACTTAATATTTTATAATTTATTATTAGATTAAATCTAGTATCTCTTCTATTTAGTTAATCCTATTACTAAATACTAGATTAGGAATAATATTATATTAAAAACTTACTTACTAGATTTAATTTATAATTAGATTATATTTATCTTAATCTAATTTAGTCTAAAGATATTTACTATTTATTATAATAATAATACTATACTTAATAAAAGCTTTTAAATATATCTAAATTTAGAGGATATATAATTCGAATTTATACTATTTTACTAACTAGACTAAAATCCTTATACTAAAAAGTATAATAGAATAATATCTACTATAGTATATTAGATAATAATTAATACTAATCTACTTAATTACTTCTAAAATAAAGTTACTAAAGCTACTATTTTTATCTAAAATTATATTCTTTATTATACTATTAGATAGAAATCTCTATTAAAAGCTCTTATAGATTATTTTACCTAAATTAATATCTATATATCCTATTAGCTAAAGACTAAGCTAGATTTATCTAATCTCTATATTTATAGCTATAAGGCCTATTACTATATTATTAATATTACTTACTTAGCTAAGATAGTATCTTATATTATTATTAGTTATCTTATTAGCTATAAATTATTTAATATCTAAAGGATTTAGATACTCTCTAAATAAAAAATTATCTATACCTATAATATAGAATTTAATAAGATAGAATTCTATATATTAGATAATACTAGTTTAAAATATATTCCTATTACTAATAATTCCTTATTTATTACTTACCTTAATTATAATAAAATTACCTAGATAATTAATAAAATTAATATATTTAAGATAACTAATCTTAAGTAATCTAATCTAGAGAATAGAAATACTACTACTACTAAGATAAATCTAATTACTTAGTACTATCCCTATAACTATTAGACTAATCTTACTAATTTACTAAGTATCTATATAAATATACTTAAATTTATAGATTAAAATAATAATCTAATCCTTAGTAATCTATTTACTACTTTTTTACTTAAGCCTAAATTAGATTAATCCTCTTCTAATACTAATAATAATACTTATTCTTTTAATTTTCCTACTTTTAACTACTATTCTTCTATTTATAATAATATACTTATAAATAATTAGTTTATTATTCTAATTAATAATACTAGTTTTAATCCTTTTAGCTATTATAATCTTTTCTCTATAATCCCTATAATTAGTAAGTATAGAAAATCTAATTTTTTATTATCTAATTATAATAATAAATATCTATAAATTAGCCTAAATATATTTATCTAAGCTTTTATTATATATTAGATTTACTAACCCTAAAAGCTTATAATTTTATTTATCTTATTACTATCTTCTAATTATAGTAAGCTATTTAACTATCCTTTTTAATCTAATTTTATATAAATTATATATATAAAATTCTCTAAGCTTCTTTAAATAAAAATATTTAAACTTATTAATACTTATTATATATTAGATACTTATAAAGCCTAATACTCTTATTTTTAAAATTAGGATTATTATCTTTATTATTAGATTATCCTAATATACTAGATATTTAATTATAAATTAAATAAGAATAGCTTTATTACTTAATTTAAAGTATAATTATATATATATAGTAATATATAGATACTTAATTAGTAGGATATTTATATTAATATCTTAGTATAGAGAGCCTTATATAAGATAGTAAGGTAGTAGTATACTATATAGGTATAGAATAGACTAAAGTAAAGAATATAGTATATTCTATAGTAGAATAATAGGAGAAGAAGGATAGTAAGGTAGTAATAATAGTATTAAAGTCTAGTAGTCTAGCTAAGGAAAGATAGTAGTATTTATACCTATAATAGTATAAGGCTAGATAGGATAAAAAGAATATAATAGGGTAATAGGGATATTAGGGAATCCTATAGACCCTAAGAGTCTTATCTAATTATTAATATTAGATAGTATTAGTATAAGATAGAGAAGGGTACTACCTTAGTAGATATAAAAGATTAGGATAATCTCTAATAATTATATTAAAGATTATATAACCTATAGTATACTTTATATAGGTATAGTAGATTATATAATAGAGGAAAGATAATATAAATACCCTATAATCTTAAGGATACTTATAAGAAGGAATAATATAAGTAAGGATATCTTAGGAATTAAGTAGAAATATAGAATAAGATAGAAATATAGAAGAAATAGATAATCCTTAGCCTAATAGATTTAAGGGCGTATATATACTAAATATATACTAATATATCCTCTTAGCTCTTTAGATAAAATAGAATAGAGAGCTAAATATAAAATAAAAATAAGATAATTATAAGAGATAGGTAGCTATAGGATTATTCTTTATATCTAATTATTAGATAAAAGTATTATACTTTTTACCTAGAAGAGGTTTAGTTAGACTATTTATAGGTATATTAGTAGATTTTACCTATTTAATTATTAGCTAGCTAGATTAAACCTTTTACTATACCTAGAGCTAATAAATATCTATATAATATATTTTAGTCTAAAAAATAGACTATTCCTAATTAATAATATTAATAGTCTAAAGATTATTATATTAGATAATTTTAGGGTACTTAGGGTTAAATTAGATAAAGGAGAATAGGCGTTTTATCTAATAGAGTTACTTAGCTATATAACTAAGTATAAGAAGCTCTACTTTAGTAGTAAAAATAATAATAGTTTATTACTTATAAGTCTTCTATTTAATTAGTCTACTAAATAGGTAAAAGATAAATCTTTTAGAGCTCTTTTAGTCTAGATTATTAGTAAAGCTTATATCTAATATAATAGTAAAGGTAATAGAGATCTCTTTAGAACTATTATAGTAAAGAGCTAGGTCTTTAGTCCTATAGAGATATATAATTAGATAATTAATAGCTTTAAGATAGCTATTAAAGTATCTTATTAGTAATTTAGTAAAGGCTTAATTAGTAAATATAGTATTAAGGTAAGTCTAGATAACTAGAAAAAGGATTAATCTATATTTTTACTAGTATAGGTAAATAATCTTTAGATTAGTAAGACTATTAATAGGATTAATAAAAAATTTTAATAAGAGAGAGATATAAAGAGGCTTATAATTAAATATATAGAATTTAGTAGTAATCTTTTTAATATAAGCTACCTAACTAAGCTATATTTTATAATTTATCTAATCTCTAGTAATTTAGATACTAATAAATTAGGTAAGTTTATTACTATACTTTATTTTAAACTATACTTATAGTAGATCTTTTATCTAATTAGTATATTTAGCTTTAGATAGATAGTAAACTATAAGGAAATCGTTAATAAAAATTATAATAATTATATAACTATTAGTATAGAGAGTAGGATTCTTAGGGTAAAGATAGAATCCTAATAATATAAGTATTAATCTAATATTATTCTTCTAGCGCTTATTAATAATATATAGACTATATATTACTCTTAGTAAGTATAGATACTTACTCTTTAGTTCTATATCTAGTAAATATTAGTAATAAATCTCTTTATATAAAGTACTATTAAGGAAAGTATTAACTATATCTATCTAATAAATATTAAGATTAAACTTAGTAATAATAGTAATAAAGGTTTAAAAGATCCTAGTAGCTAGAGTACTAATATAGATATCTTACTAATTAGATACTTATATATTACTATATATATATAATTATACTTTAAATTAGGTAATAAAGCTATTCTTATCTAATTTATAATTAAATACCTAGTATATTAGGATAATCTAATAATAAGAGTAATAGCCTTAGCTTTAAAGATAAGAGTATTAGGCTTTATAGATATCTAATATATAATAGATATTAATAAGTTTAAACGCTTTTATCTAAAGAAGCTTAAAGAATTCTATATATATAGCCTATATAAAATTAGATTAAAAAGGATAGTTAAATAGCTTATTATAATTAGAAGATAATAGTAAAATAAATAAGATTATAAGCTTTTAGGATTAGTAGATCTAATATATAATAAAAGCTTAGATAAATATATTTAGACTAATTTATAGGTATTTATTATTATAGTTAAGTAGTAGAGAATTAGATCTTCTATACTTACTAATTATAGGAATTATAGGGAAAAGATTATAGTAGCTAAAGAGGTCGAAACTAATATTATTAATTAAGATAATAGGCTAATTATCTATAGATATATTATTATAGGTAGAAGGATAGTAATTAGAAGTAGAAAGATTAGAGGAATAAGTATTATTATTAGTATTAGAAGAGGATTAATCTAATTTAGGCTTAGATAAAGGAGTAATAGATAGATTACTAAGGATTAGATTATTATTTTAACTATAAGTATCTAGTAAATTAGCGGAATTAGTCTAATAGTTATAGGGATAATATTAAGTAATTAGATTTACTTTAGTAATAGTAGTATTCCTACCCCCTAAATTAGATTACTTAAGATTAGTTATCTTAAGTATATTAATTTTATTAATTTTATTAATTACCTAGGTAATCTTATTATAATTAAGATAGGTAACGAATAAGAAATATTAGTAATAGAAATATATTTTAAACTAGTATTATCTAATATATAGAATTCTATCTTATTAAATTTAATATTATAAGTGTAGATAATCTTTTATCTAGAGAGTATCTAGATCCTCTAGATATTAGATAATTTATAGCTAATAAGGTAGCTAATAATAGCGTAAGGCGCTATCTTAGCTAAGTAAGTAATATTAGTAATATAGTAGTAGGCCCTATAGCTATAGATATAGAGATTAGATAAATCTAGCTTAGTCTTTAGCTAATAGAGTATATAGATACTAGATTAGATAAGTATTACGGCCTCTACTAGGAACCGCCTATCCCTAGTTAGATATATATAGATAGTCTACTTAGGCTGCCCGACTATGCTAGGTCACATAGTAACCTATATAGCTAGTCTACCCGGCCTACCGGACCCTACTAGGGGTTTTCCCATATATATAGGAGTAGGACTTAGGCTCTTCAGCGATTAGTCTTAATACGAATATACCCCTTTAGATTCCTTCACTCTAGTTCTCTATTCCTATAAGGACCTACTAGTACGATAGTCCTAATAATAAGATAGTCTATAAGAGCTTTAGATAGAGATTTCTATCTAATAATATAATAAGAAATATAATTTTAGATAAAAATAATAGCTTTAGTAGCTTTATTCTATAGGTAATTAGATAGATTAGTATTAATTATTATCTAATATACTATAGTAGATATTATCTTACTATACCTTTTAGTATAAGAATTTTAGTCTAGTTAGTAGAGTAATATAGATTTAAATTATATATCCTCTAAATTTAGATATACTTAAAAGCTTTTATTAAGTATAATATTATTATTATAATAGATAGTAAGTATCTTTAGACTAAATTAAGTTAAGATAAATATAATCTAATTATAAATTAAATCTAGTAAATAGGTCTTTAATATAATATTATTCCTAATTTAGTATTTAGTAATAAGATTAACTAAATAAGAGAGATACTAGATTTAATCTAATAATAAATTATAGAATATTAGGTCTTAGTAGAGAGATTTAAATAATCTAGTATATTTTATTAGGATTTAGCTAATCTAGTACTTTATCTTATTAAGCTTATATATTTAGTATACTTTAGTAAGTATAGTTTTTATATTTATAGTAATATTAGATAAATAGGCTTCTAAATATAATAGAATATTATAATTTATATAATCTAGATATTAATATTATTAGTTTATAAAGCCTTTTAGCTACTTAGGTTTATAGAAGAAAAAGAGGATAACTAGTAAATTAGTATAATTAGTTTAGATAGGAAGAATTATATAATTAGGCTTAAGATAAAATAAAATAATAAGATTAATAATAATAAAGATTATATAATTAGCTATATAGCTAAAAAGATTACTATTAGAAAGACTTTTATCTTATTATAAAAAATAGATCTTAGATCTATTATTAAGTTAGTATATAGAGATTCTATTTAATTTCTCTAAGTAGTATTCTTTTTTATTAAGATAGATACCTATATTAATAGCTTTCTCTATAGATATTAGATTAAGATAGAAACTTAGTATATAAATTATATTAATAAATAATAAGAAGGTTCTATCTAGGCTATTAATTAGATAAATAATAATAAATCTAAAACTAAGAATAATAGTCTTTATATTATCTATTTATATTAATAAGATAGTAAATAAATAATTAGATAAGAGAGTATAATTATTATATATATAAATAGTAGCCTTAGTATTATAGTACTAAATATTATTTTTTATTATAGGTCTTAGATAAATAGTATTAAGGACTAATAAACTATTAGGCTAATATAGTAAAATATTAATATATCTTTTTAGAATAAAAATAGAGAATCCTATTTATTTTTAGGTAAGATTTAAATCTCTTTTAGGCTAATTTTTTTTAATAGTCTTTTTATAGGTAGTTTTAAATATAATTAATTATTATATAGCTTAAGTAAATTACTCTACTATCTCTAGATTAAGCTTCTAGGTAGTAGATTAGATAGAAGGATTAATATATAGATATTTATTAAATTAGTATTTACTATTCTTTAGTCCTTTATTATATAAATAGATCTTTTAGTATAGCTTAGGTATAACTAAGACTATAGCTAATAATATATTAAGTACCTAATTAGTAGCCTAATTATTATTAATAGAATAGCCCTAGAAAATAGTATAAACTATCCTAGTAAAATAATATAATAGATTTATCTAAATTAATTTAATATAGTAATTAATAAAGATAATAAAATTAGGTATATTATTCTTATTATTATAGATTTAATTTTACTAGTATTTATAGAAAGTTAGAGAGATAGGATTAATAGCTTCTAGGAATTTATAAAGTATATAATTACTCTAATTAAATTCTATTATCCTATTTTTAATAGTCTCTATATAGTATATTAATTATTTTTAGATTTATTACTTTAGATTAGATTTTAGAGAATTTTAATAATAAAGATTAGACTAATTCTTACTAATTAATTATTATTAAGAGGAATTAGTAAGTATATATATACGCTTAAAGAGGATAAATATTTCTTAGACTAATTTACCTATTATAATCTATTAATTATTAGATAAAATAAATAATTAGATACTATACTTTATATACTTTATTAATTATATATATAAATAATATATAATAAGGATATAATTATATTTATATAATATAGTAGTATACCTACTTAGGTTATTATTACTAAGATTTATAATAGATATAGCTATAGGATTTACTATAATAGGCGTAAGCTCTTTAGGCTTAGTAAATAGAGTAGTAAGCTATATAATCTCTAGATTAATATAATCCTATAGATCCTATATAATAGCCTAATCTTTAATAGTAATATATTATTAGATCTAGTAGATATTATTTTTAAGCTAGAAGTATAGCTAGGAAACTTTAAGATTAGATAAATTATTATCTATAATAAAAGTAACTAGCTAATAAGACTAAAGTAGAAAGAAGATAAGATAAATAAGCTTAGTAGAGACTTAGGCTTATAACTCTTAGTATAGAGAGCCTTATATAAGATAGTAAGATAGTAGTACGCTATATAAGTATAAAATAGACTAAAGTAAAGAATATAGTATATTCTATAGTAAAATAGTAAAAGAAGAAGAGTAATAAGATAATAATAATAGTATTAAAGTCTATTAATTTAGCTAAAGAAAGATAGTAATATTTATACCTATAATAATATTAAGCTAGATAGGATAAAAAGAATATAATAAGGTAATAAGGGTATTAAGAGTATAATCCGGGACATATATATATAGCCCTGATTATATTAGGATAGTGGCCTTAGGCTACCCTACTTGCTAGCTAGCTAGTACTAACCCTATTAGGTTCTACCGGCCCCGACCGTATCTATACTTATTTAGTCTATAGTTATTATAATATAACTACGATATACCTTTTATACCTCTATAATCTTATATAGTAGTAAATCTCTAAAATTAGATAGCCCTCTATAGCTATTTAGGGGTAATCGCGTACTAGGAGTAGTAAGGATTACCCTTATAAAGATCTAGTAGCTTATTAAAGATCTAGGGGATTTATATAGTATAGGGAGCTTCTAATAAATCTTATCGACTATCTACTTATAAATAGGCGCGATTTACCTATAGAAAAAGGGGGCTTACGATTAATATTATAGTAATCTTTATACTTACTATAGTACGAAGCCCTTACCCCTAGAGGGCGAGAATTAACTAATAGAGAATAGATTAGCCTAATTATAAGCGATTTTCTTTATATAGGGGTATTCTTCTAGTAAAACTTAGTATATAATAGCTATATATAACTAAAAGTAAAATTACTCCGAAGTAAAGAGGAAGGGTCTAATTAAATATAAGTATTCGTAGAAGGAATTAATCTCTATATAAACCCCTCTACTATATAAACCGAACGATTATAATTAATTAAAAATCTAACCTTAGTTACTATAGAAATCTTTTATAAAATCTAGAATAATCTCTATAAGCTAAACCCTTAAACCCCTAAATAGTAGGGCCTAGCTAGTCTTTATTAGAATAGCCTAAGCCTATAGGTCCCTAAATAAAATAGCCTAAATATATAGGCCCTTAGCCCTTAGTCCCTAACTAAATTAGTACTAACCCTTATATATATCCTTACTAGAAATAACCTTCTAGATAAGATTATCTTTAGTATACTACTTATACTACTAGAGAATATATAGTAGCTATACCTTAATATATAGTATATATTCTTAAATTAACTAGCTATTATATAGCTAATCTATAAGAGTACCCTTCTATTCTAGCGTATATAAGTAGCTATAAATAGAGGAATAACTAGAATTAATCCTTTAGCTATTTTAGGAATTCCGACGCTTTCGTATATTCTCTCGCTAGCTCTAACTTTACGCTCTCTAGTTATAGATAAATATACTAAAAGCGAGAAACGTAAGGTAATCCTAAAAATAATTAGCTAGATCTAGAATTATAGTAGAAAGATTTAGGATAATATAGTACGTAAGTATCTATATAATTATAAGTAATACTTCTAGAGAATTAGTAAATTTATAAACGCTACTATTAATAACTAGGAAAAGGTTATATATATAAGCGGTATATTAATAGGAGCTACTACTAAAACTTAGCGCTAACGTAAATAATTAGTTATAAAAGGTTTCGAATATCCTATCTAAATATAGATAGAGTATAAGAACTAGATCCTTTACTAGTTCTTAGAGTACCTAAGCGCTACTAAGCGCTAGGATCGCTTCTAAAACCTTAAGTAAGATAAAAAGTAATTATTTATAGAGTACTCTATATAGCTATAATAGGCTATAATAGAGTATAATTAGGTTATCTTAGACTAGATCCTTTTCGAATTTATATAAGAGGGAGCGAAAAAGAGACTCTAAGAGTATTAAGTAGAAGAAAGAGATTCCTTAATAAATCTTAATAAGATTATCGATTACTTCCGAAGCTATAAAGAGATAGTATCTATTACTAGTTATTACTAAAAGTAGGCCCTAGCGGCTACTAATAGAGATAAACTAATAGACCTTAGCGCGATAATAACTAATAATACTAAATTATACCTAAAATCGTCTATTATCTATAACTACTATAAGAAGACGGGCTATAAAAGGGATAAATACTTTATCTTTAAGAAGATAAAAGAGAAGGAGAAGGAAAATAAGGCTAAAAGGAAGGCCTTAGAAAACTAAAGGGGCTAACTAATATTAAAGCGCTTACTAGCTACCTTAAGGAAGCTTCTAAAGTCCCTAAACTAATTATAGAGAATCCCTTAGACCTAAGACTACCTAAAAGGGTATATATAGAAATATCCTTATATATAATAGGCGAATCCTTATTATACTACTAGGTAATTCTTAGGCCTATAAGAACGAATATATTAGTATAAGTACTCCTAGATTATAGAGCGTTATATATATTTATCTTCGAGTCTATTACTAACTATCTAGGGCTAAATATAGTTAGACAACGAAAGACGGATTTACTATATATTATAATACCTAATAGAGACTATCTATATATAGATATATCTATTCGGATCCTAATCGCTATTAGTTCTTAGAGAGGATATATAAAAGTATAGATCCTTCTACTACTAGATTATAAGTTTATTCTTAGTAGGGATTTCCTTAGAGAGATAAATCTATAGATTAATTAGATAATATTAGTTATAAAGCTCTATAATTATACTAGAACGTATCGAATTAAGCTAATTACTAGCTCTTTAGAGGGTATACTACGTAATATAGAACTAAATTTAATAAGTATAAAGTAAGTTCGACGGGCCGTAAGGAAATCGGGCACGACCGGATATCTTATAGTGATTCAAGATGCTAAAGAGGTTATGATCTAGGATATATATATACGGCCCTGATTATATTAGGATAGTGGCCTTAGGCTACCCTACTCGCTAGCTAGCTAGTACTAACCCTATTAGGTTCTACCGGCCCTAACTATATCTATACTTATTTAGTCTATAGTTATTATAATATAACCACGATATACCTTTTATACCTCCGTGATCTTATATAGTAGTAAATCTCTAAAATCGGATAGCCCCCTATAGCTATTTAGGAGTAATCGTGTACTAGGAGTAGTAAGGATTACCCTTATAAAGATCTAGTAGCTTATTAAAGATATAGGGGATTCGCGTAGTATAGGGAGTTTCTAATAAATCTTATCGACTATCCGCTTATAAATAGGCGTGATTTACCTATAGGAAAAGGGGGCTTATAATTAATATTATAGTAACCTTTATACTTACTATAGTATAGAGCCTTTACCCCTAGAGAGCAAGAATCGACTAATAGAGAATAGATTAGCCTAATTACGAGCGATTTCTCTTATATAGGGGTATCCTTCTAGTAAAACTCGGTATATAATAGCTATATATAACTAGAAGTAAAATTACTCCGAAGTAGAGAGGAAGGGTCTAATTAAATATAAGTATTTATAGAAGGAATTAACCCTTATATAAACCCCTCTACTATATAAACTAAATAGTTACGATTAATTAAAAATCTAACCTTAGTTACTATAGAAATCTTCTACGAAATCTAGGATAATCTCTATAAGCTAAACCCTCGAACCCCTAAGTAATAGGGCCTAGCTAGCCTTTATTAGAATAGCCTAAGCCTATAGATCCCTAAATAAAATAGTCTAAATATATAGGCCTTTAGCCCTTAGTCCCTAGCTAAATTAGCACTAATCCTTATATATACCCTCGCTAGAAATAACCTTCTAGATAAGATTACCTTTAGCGCGCTACTTATATTACTAGAGAATATATAGTAACTATACCTTAATATATAGCGCGTATCCTTAAATTAACTAGCTATTATATAGCTAATCCGCGAGAGTACCCTTCTATTCTAGTATATATAAATAGCTATAAATAGAGGAATAACTAGAATTAATCCTTTAGCTGTTTTAGGAATTCCGATACCTTTATATATTCTCTCGCTAGCTCTAACTCTATACCTTTTAATTATAGATAAATACGCTAAAAGTAAGAAATATAAGGTAATCCTAAAAATAATTAGCCGGATCTAGGATTATAGTAGAAAGATTTAGAATAATATAGCGCGCGAGTACCTATATAATTATAAGTAATACTTCTAGAGAATTAGTAAATTTACGAACGCTACTATTAATAACTAGGAAAAGATTATATACGCGAGTAGTATATTAATAGGAGTTACTACTAAAACTTAGCGCTAACGTAAATAATTAGCCGCAAAAGGTTTCGAATATCCTATCTAAATATAGATAGAGTATAAGAATTAGATCCTCTACTAGTTCTTAGAGTACCTAAGCACTACTAAGCGCTAGGATTACTTCTAAAACCTTAAATAAAGTAAAAAGTAATTATTTATAGAGTACTCTATATAGCTATAGTAGACTATAATAGAGTATAATTAGGTTATCCTAGACTAGATTCTTTTCGAATTTATATAAGAGGGAGCGAAAAAGAGACTCTAAGAGTATTAAGTAGAAGAAAGAGATCTCCTAATAAATCTTAATAAGATTATTAATTACTTCTAAAGCTATAAAGAGGTAGTATCTATTACTAGTTACTACTAAAAGTAGGCTTTAGTAGCTACTAATAGAGATAAACTAATAGACCTTAGCGTAATAATAGCTAATAATACTAAATTACGCCTAAAATTGTCTATTATTTATAACTACTATAAGAAGATAGGCTATAAAAGGGATAAATACTTTATCTTTAAGAAGATAAAAAAGAAGGAGAAGGAAAATAAGACTAAAAAGAAGGCCTTAGAAAACTAAAGAGGCTAACTAATATTAAAGCGCTTACTAACTATCTTAAGGAAGCTTCTAAAGTCTCTAAACTAATTATAGAGGATCTCTTAGACCTAAGACTACCTAAAAAGGTATATATAGAAGCGTTCTTATATATAATAGGTAAATCCCTATTATACTACTAGGTAATTCTTAGGCCTATAAGAATAAATATATTAGTATAAGTACTCCTAGATTATAGAGTATTATATATATTTATCTCTAAGTCTGTTACTAACTATCTAGGGCTAAATATAGTTAGATAGTAGAAGATAGATTCGCTATATATTATAATACCTAATAGAGACTATTTATATATAGATATATCTATTCGGATCCTAATTATTATTAGTTCTTAAAGAGGATATATAAAAGTATAGATCCTTCTATTACTAGATTATAAGTTTATTCTTAGTAGAGATTTCCTTAGGGAGATAAATCTATAAATTAATTAGATAATATTAGTTATAAAGCTCTATAATTATACTAGAATATACTAAATTAAGCTAATTACTAGCTTTTTAGAGGGTATACTACGTAATATAGAACTAAGTTTAATAAGTATAAAGTAAGTTCGATAGGCTATAAGGAAATTAGGTATAACTAGATATCTTATAGTAATTTAAGATACTAAAGAGATTACGCCTAAGGCTAAAAGCTTAATACTAGTCTATAAGGACCTAAGGATTAATTAGATCCTTAGGAAAGTCTAAATAGTTTTCTAAGATAAGCTATTAGCTACGCTACCTCCTAAATATAATATTACCTATAAAATTAATATAGGTAATACTATACCTATAAATATTAATTTATACCTAATATTAGATAAGAAGCTTAAGGAGTAGGTAGTATAAGTAGGGATATTACTAGAGAAAGATCTTATCCGCCTATCTACTAGCGCTTAGGGCTTCCCTATTATTTTCGTAAAGAAGCTAAATAGGAAATAGTATATATATATTAACTACTAGACTCTTAATAATCTTATAGTTAAAAATAGATACCCTCTTTCGCGGATTTAGGAGCTTTTAGATTACGTAAGGATAGCTAAGGTCCTTACTAAAATCGATCTTATATTAGGGTACTAGTAAATATATATAGAGGAGAAATTAATTAAGAAGACTATATTTAATATAATCTAGGATAAATATAAGTAGCTTATAATACCTTTTAGCCTATATAACGCGCCTATAATCTTCTAGATAATTATAAATAAGGCTCTATACTTATTCTTAGGTAATTTCGTTATTATATATCTTAATAATATTCTAATCTTCTCTAATTCTATAGATACCTACTATAAGTACCTCGAGAAAGTACTTAAAGTTCTTAAAACTAACTAGCTAATTATATAGCTAGGAAAGTATATTATTATATAAGCTAAACTAGAATTCTATAGCTATATTATTAAGGGAGAGTATATACGCCCTCTACTAGCTAAAGTTAAGATTATCTAGGATTAGCCTATATCTAAGAATATATATAAAGTATACTAGTTTATAGGCCTAGCTATATACTACTACTAATTTATTAAGAACTTCGTAGCGATATATATTTCTTTATATAAGTTATTTAAGGAAACGGATAAGATACTTTATAAAATAAAGTATTATCTAATTTAGTAGATAACTACTTATAAAAGTATATTCTTAACGCTAAAGGTAAAGCTTACTAATAAGCCTATTTTAGTCTAGCTAAACCTAACTAAGCCTTTTATTATTAAAACTAATATATCTAAGTAGGCGATTAGTATAGTCCTATTATAATTAGGTCTTAATAGAAAATTATATTCTATTACCTTTAATAGCTAGAAGCTTATAGGTATAGAATTAAATTATCCTATTTAGGAGAAAGAGCTTTTAGCTATTAAGAAAGCCTTATAGCTATAGGATCGCTATATTAAGAATAGTATATAGACTATAGTTATTACTAATTATATAAGCTTATAGTATATAAATACTACTAGGATCTATAATAAGTATTTAGCTTACTAGGTAAAAGAATTTTAGGAGTATAATCTAAAACTTTAGTATTAGAAGGGATTAGATATAGTAGTCCCTAATATATTAAGCTAAAGGCCTAATTTTATAGGTAATAGACTAGCTAATATTATATAATCCTAACTAATTTAGGATATTACTCTTACTATAGCTTAGGCTAAATCTTATATAGTTATAAAAGTCCCTAAATATATATAGTATAATATAACTACGTACTTCCTTATAATATAGGAACTACTAGATAATAAGGCTATTACTAAGGCTATTAAGCGTTTTACCTCTAACCTTAGTTAGCGTATACGCGAAGAGCCTATTAATAATAATAACTAGGAGCTTATATTTATCTATAAAGATAGGCTCTATACTCTATATTTAGAGCTAATCTTTTATAGAGAATTATTATAATACCTATATAGGGAATTTAGTTACTTAGGCTAGCTAGGCCTATATAGAGTAGTCCGCCTATATATATAGTAGCTATAAATATATAAAGATATAGAAGATTATATATAATTATATCTAAACTATTAGGTTTTATAAGGGTCGCGAAAAGGTCTAGAGAGAGAGACTATATAATATATAGTCTCTATAAGTATCTACCTATTCTAGTAGTAGAGGATTAATCTAATTAGCCCCCTACTAATTACCCTAAATAGCTATAAATAGATTATTATAGCGATTAATTATACTATAGGCTAGCTAGTTACTAAACCGCTAAAGGAGGCGACTAAGAAGGAATTAGGCTACTTCTTATATAACTAGATCTTTATAAATTATAAAGTATCTATAGAGCTATTTTCGGATAATAGGCTAAATCTTCTAGCTAGAGCTATCTAGTTCTATTTACGTTTACTAAGAATAAAGTATAAAACTATAATACTCTACTATCCGCGAATAAATAGAAAGGTAGAAAATTTAAATAGACTACTAGGCTAAATACTTATAAAATACCTTATAAGTAAGCCTACGTAAGCGTAGGATCTCTATCTTATATAGGCCTTAGTAGTTACTCGCGTTTATAAGTATATAACCTTAGGTATAAGTCTATTTTATTTAGTATATAGTATCTACCCCTAGCTACCTAGTAATAATAATTATATTCTACTATTCTTAGAACGTATAGATAAGATTATAAAGGTTACTAATATTTATATAAAGGCGAATAAACTACTACTTATAAGAGCTATATAGTAGAAACGTATCTACGATAGTATAGTTACGAAAATAAGCTTTAAAAAGGACGATTAGGTATTTATATATAACGAAAGTAGGAAAAAGTTCGAGAGTAAGTAGTTCGGCCTATATTAGGTTATTAATTCCTACCTACTTAGTACTTATACTCTCGAGGAGCTATCTAGCTATATACTTAAAAATCTTATTAATAGTATAAGGCTTTTAGTAGTAAATATCTAAGATCTATAATATTTATAGGTATCTTTAGCTACTAAAGCTACTCTATACTATAAAGGTCTTAATTTAGATAGGCCTAAGGAATTATAGAAAATCCTTAATAATAAGAAGGATCTACCTATCTACTTAGAATTATCTATATTTACTTAAGAAGAATAGGCTAATTTTAGGTATAATAAGGCGCGCTATAAGCTAGTAGAGGAGGAAGCGATTATAGATTATATTATTATAAAGAATATCGCCTAAAATAGGAAGGCGAAGTAAAAATATATAAATATAGGATAGGATATATAGGATTTATATATAAATAAGTCCGAAAGCCCTCTAGATAAATTAGAACTAGAAGATCCTAGTAATTCGCCTAGTAAAGAAGATATTCTTTATACTAGTACTTATAGGCCTTAGGATACTAATACCTATAAATAGGTACTATTTAATAGACTACTAGTAGTAATAGTACTATTAATAGGCTACTAGTAATAATAGTATTATTAAGTATAGTTTCTATAATAGAAGAATCTATAGGAAGTCTATAAACTAAGTACTTAGGGATAATAATCTAGATTATCTAGTAATCTAGAACTATATAAGATAGATAAATTATACTCCGCTAAGACCTTTCGGCTATAAATAAGTAAGATTACTTACTAATACTTACTATAAAAGAGGTTCTTATCCTCCTCTTTATCCTTAGCCTTAAGCTACTCTAGAAGCTAACTAGTATTATAAATAAATATATATATAGATTAATAGTTAGCCTATATATAAGTAATTATCTCTAGGAGTAACTATAGAGCCTTATAAGTAAGGTCCTAGTTAGTACTCTTCTTACTAAACTAGGAGTTATCTAAGGGAGAAATATACTAATTATAGTAGTATAGCTTAGTAGGAGCCTTAATAGTAAGAATCTCTATATTAGCTCCTATATAAATAATAGCTTTCCTTTTACTCTTAATCTAGCTCTTTACGGCTAAATAAGGCTTTTTAGCCTTATAGCTAGAAAGAGAGATAGAGAGTAGTAACTTGCTAGCTAAATACTTACTCTTACTAATAGATACCTCTATTAGCGCTATTAGAGTAAGATAGTTAGGATTTACGTTATTTAGTATAAGATATACCTATACTAGAAAGAGTTTAGTCTCTAAACCTATCTAAATATTAGTAGTTACTTAATATTAGATATAAAAAAGGACTACTTATAAAAGGAATATAATTTACTACTAGTATTAAATATATAGTTAGTATAGGAGCCTCTAAACTATAACTTCCTATTAAGGACTAGGATATAGTAGAAAGCGAATAGACTATAACCTTTACTATAGGATATATAGGTATACCTATTAGAGGTAGCTATACTAATCTACTATACTTAGGTAGCGTAACGCTAACTAGGTCTATTAAGGGCTTTTATATTCCTACTACGCTAGTCTACTAACTTAAGAGCTGGAATAGCTACTAGTTTACGGTCCTATTTAATAGTAAAGTAGCTTAAGATTAGGTTACTATTATAGTTAACCCTAAACTTAAGCTTAGGTATAGGAATAGATAAGCTACTACTTAGCTTATTAATTAAAGCTAGACCTATCTAGATACTATTAAAAGCTTTTAGGGCTATCTTCTATAAGGCTTTAGTAGCCTTTACTATCTATATAGATAGAGAGAGAAGAGGGGGATTGTTAAAAAGAAGATTTAGATCTATTAATACTATTAGTATAGGTATCTTTCTATTAAGTTTATCTACTACTACTATTCTTTCTTATTAGATTCTAACTAAAATAATACTTACTTATCTTCGGATAAATAAATAGAAGTAAAATCTTAATAGGGTTAATAAAAATTAATACTAGATATATATAAAGTAGAGCTATAAGATAGGAGGCCTAATACTATAGAGTAGGAAGATAGTAGAGGAAGAAAGGAAGTCTAGCTAGCTATAAGAAATAAGGGGTTTTTATATCCTACTAGATTAGATAAGTATATATACCTAGGAGTACCTACCTAATAGGAGTTACTATCCGAGAGTTATCTATAATTAGGTAGCTACCTAGAGAGATTTTACTAGCTAAGATTACTTAATTAGGTAAAGAATAAAGCTTTCTAGAGTAAATAGAGATATTAGGGGTTATATAACTAAATCTAAATACCTATATTCGAATCCTACTAGCGACGAAATTCTTTTTCTTTTATATATTATATTTATTATATATATAGTATTTTTTCGATAGTTTTAGGCGATTAGTAGCTTTTGTGAGCGATTAGCTACCTTTCCCTTACTAATCTTAGAAGTTAGGGCCCGACTTCGTTCTAGTAGGGGAGGATATAATCCGGGACGTATATATATAGCCCTAATTATATTAGGATAGTGGCCTTAGGCTACCCTACTCGCTAGCCGGCCGGCACTAACCCTATTAGGTTCTGCCGGCCCCGACTGTATCTACACTTATTTAGTCTATAGTCGTTATAATATAACCACGATATGCCCTTTACACCTCCGTGATCTTAATAGCAGCCATCGTATTAGCAGCCACTATGGTGGTAGGTATAATAGTGGGCATAGTAGCTATCGGTATAGCAGTCATTATATTGGTAGGTATATCGGCCATCGTATTAGTAGGCATATTACCTATCGTATTAGCTAGCCTAGGAAGCTTCTTAATCATAGCTAGCACTATAGATACTATCGGGCTAGGGCTAGGGTATTTAAATAGCTCTATAATCCCCTAGTAACGGCTAGTCTATAAAAAGGTCTATATATAGCTATACTCTACGAGAGTAAAGATCTTATACCCTTACTAAATTAGCTTATTAGGTATCTTAATAGTATACTTTATGCGCCTAAAGCATCGAACTATAGTCTTATTAATCGCGATATTAGATCCTAGTGTATAATACTTCTAGGCTACCTTATTAAATAATAAGGCTAATAGCTCTAGTTTATACTACTACTACTTAGTAGTAGTATTTCTCTACCCTAGTAGAGATATATATAGATAGCGCTTAATCTACTTAAAGCGCTTTAGGCCTATATAAAGCGAAAGAGGATATAAAGGTGCCTTTTACCTATCCTACTACTAATAGCTATTAATACGTAGTTCTAGATAAACACCTATATAGATAAGAATACTAAAGAAGATCTTAATCTCTATAGTAGTAGTATCCTTCTACCTACGACTAGTAGTAGTAGGATTCTCTGCTAGCTTTCGCTAGGCATATTCGTTAGTGGATTAGCTAATATATTCGAATATCTCTTTATTAATAAAAAGGGGAAAGATCGTATATAGGCTATCTAGGTCTAGGCCACTAGGTAGATATAGCCGTGGAGGTGTAGAGGTAGAGATTAAGGGCTTTAGCCGCTGAGATAGATCCTCTTTGGTGGGTAAATCGGCGATGATATCGTTAAGCTTACGCTTCTGTGTAGGCGTAGCGGATGATTTAGCTATAGTAGGCCAGATGGTATGGCGGATGGTATGGCGGATAGTATGGTAGGTAGTATGGTAGGTAGTATGGCGGATGGTATGGTGGATGGTATGGCGGATGGTATGGTAGGTAGTATGGTAGGTAGTATGGCGGATGGTATGGTGGATTAGATAGGGGGCCACGCGTGTAGAATAGCACGCGTCGATGATTCAGCTGGTAGTGGAGCCCCTATATCCAATAGCATATCGAGTATCTTCTTCTGCTAATCTATTGGATGATATATTACACTAATTGAAACCACGCTAAATGTGACGCAGTGCCAGACGAGGGGATAAACCCGCGACGCGAGACTTCTTGGCAGATCTACGTTGACTTTCGTCTCTCACAGTATCTGCTCAGCGCCCAACAACCTCAATGGACACGATTGCTCCGAAAGCTTTGAAGAGGGGAGATAAGATCGCGTTTATCTCGCCATCCGCACGCCTTAATGACATCCTACCTACTCCCCTCGTGCGAGGGAAAGCCTGTCTGGAGTGTCTAGGCTTCTGCGTGCAGATTATTTTCTCTAGCCAAGGAACAGCCACTATCGCAGAATCTATTCGCGTTCGATGCGAGGAGGTTCATGCCGCATTCCGTGATAACACGATTGCCGCCATTATTTGCACGATTGGCGGCGCGCATGCTAATGAACTGCTGCCTTTCCTCGATTATTCCCTCATTCGATCAAATCCTAAGATCTTCGTCGGCTACAGTGACACCACCTTCCTGCATTATGCGATTCAATCTCGGACCGGCTTGCGCACATTCTACGGACCTAGTGTTCTTACAGATTTTTCCGATTTTCCTCAGCCTATGCAATTCACAATCGACCACTTCCTTCGTGTGCTGACTGAGGCGGGAATGTCGGTGGGCCCACTTCCTCGATCGCCTATCTGCTCGAAGGAGCATAGCGACTTCTTATTCAGCAATGATGTGCTCGACAAACCGCGGGAAGTCGTTGATTCACCATCGTGGAGATGGCTTCGGAGAGGTCGAGCCACTGGACATCTATATGGTGGCACTATAACTTGTGTCGTGCGACTTCAGGGAACTCACCACGCCCCTGCCTCGTGGAAAAACAAGATTCTCTTTCTTGAGTCTGCGATGGGTGACAACATGCAACTGCCGTATTCTGTGTCCCAGTTCCGGAATAACCTTGTCGACCTTGCTCTGTCTGGCATATTGCATGAAATTCGCGGACTGGTTGTTGGGCGAGGATACAAATATGATGCCCATATGCAGGATGAGCTTGCACGTATGATCGAGGAAGTTTTTGATGTAAATGTTGGTCGAGGCCGTGAGGAGCAGCTACCGATTTTGATGAACGTCGACTTTGGCCACACCAGTCCATTCCTAACTTTGCCCATCAACGCGCTCGTCAGATTAGACTGCGATCTCGATGAGTTTAGCGTTATGGAACCTGCAGTGCGGGCCTGATGAGGTACCTGGACTGTATGCACTGAGGGAGATACCTCGAGTCTATATTGTGGGTTAATCTGTGCAATTTCCTGGAGGACTGTCACCTAGCTTGAATACAAGATTGCTGATCTTACATTTGCCAAGAGTGCGGTCGTCCTCACACGGCAGAGCTAAGGCACAAATTAGATCAGGGTTTCTTAAAATGTGTAAACTGATAGTATACTCCAGTTCGCTATATAACGAGGGTGATAGGCACACCATGTTCAAAAGCGCCAATACAAAACAGAGCGCTCCGCTACCGCCCTGCTCCATATGCCAACCCTGCTCTCTCCGCTTGTTCTATATATCTAGCCATGGAATCTTAAGAGGAAAGGTCGCATAGGCGACTGAACAGATCATCTAGAAAGACCACTTGGAAAGCCATTTGGAATGAACAGAAAATCGCCAGATCTGGTGACAGCACCTACCAGGCGTGAATCAGTGAATCCAAGTATTGGTGCATTCCCGATAAATAGGGTCGTTGTGTGGGGAAACCATTGCTGCACAAGACAGTCCGATGAGCTAGATGACGCCATTCTTTTATGCCTATAGTGCAGGAATAGGGCTGTCTGTTTTCGAAAGTAGCGAGTTCGAGGAGGTTTAACAAACAAACAGGGAGTAACTAGCTAACTACAGTTACCTGTAAATGGCTGGACCCCACAATAAGTGCCTTGGCTATGTGTCCAATTGCGGTGACGCGTCCCCCCGGCGCCTGATGTCGATGTGGCTTCAGAGGTCGACGTTTTTGAAGCAAGTATAAACAAAACAGCCAATTTCTTAGGTGAGTACCTTGTCTAATCATATGTTTTTTGTAGCACCATTCTAGTGCCTGAAGGATAGATTCGTCTTGTTTTGGCATTAAAGTGCCATTCATGAAATTCCCGTCATTTAGACCCTTTCGCTGCGCTCAGCGTGGCGGCCAGCATAGCACTACACGACCATACAGTATCTAGATTACAATATATTATGCCTTGAATAGACTAAGGAAGTTGCAATGAACGCAACTTGCTTACTTAGGAGGACTGTTAAAAGGGACACTGAACAGAAAAACTTAACTCCTGGAGTTGATAGTTGCGGAAGCGCTGCATCGAGACGAAGAAAACGCCTCTTGGTGAGATGGCGAAGCGTTTTGAATCAAAGAGGTAGTACTTAGAGGCCCTGCTCCTATAACCAAACACTAATCCTATGGATTGGCTCTGTTACAGGCAAGTAGATAAAGAAACAAACGTCTCAAGTCAACAGAGCCCGTAGGCCCGATTCTGTACTTTACTTTCACGTATCGGGGTCCTGACACCTACAGTCAAGCTACCATTTCTATGCGACTCTAACGCTTCTGCTCTGATTGTTCGGCGTGAAGGAGGGAGTGGCATTGCAGCTTCCGATGTATTAGTTTGCATCTCCGCGTGGGATTGGTTCAAAGTGACCCCTTGAAGAATTTGAAATGCACATACTATAGTTGGACCTGAGCGGTTCAGACTGAATGAATGGGGACCAAAGACTGCGCTTTTGTAGACTGGCCGGCATTATACTTCATCGGTCTAGGCTAGCTTTACACAAAGTTCAAAATCCTTATATCCATTCTTTCTCCGGGAGAACATTTTAAATTGAAGAGATCTGATTCCGGAGTCCTTGTTGCTACATTACGTGTTTCCTGTCGTTTACTGCATTATCCCCAAATACGACAATTTTGGGTTCGGATGCATGTACACTATTAGATTTTCACCGAATCAAAGTACAGAAAATATTAGCTCTTATCATATCATATAACGCTGCGCAGTGGCCATTAAAAGAGTTCGTAACGCTGATCCTGTTTCACCGGCGTCATAGGAGCCTCATGAAGATTACTGCGATCGTCAATCCTGGCCGTCTCTTGGGCGTCAGACTGCAAGTAACCACTTGAGGTTCCGGTAGAGGAAATGTTGCTTTGATTTCCCGAAGACTTGTTTTCCCTGCGTCGACGGCACAAAACAATTGCCCAAGCAAGAGCACACACTGCGATCACAGCTCCGAGCCCAGCCCCAACACCAATGCCAATCTTTGCCCCCTGGGAAAGTCCGGCCGAGGAAGGCGAGCTTGAGTTTGAGGTCGAGTTTGAATTAGAAGAGGTGGTAGTGTTTTTTTGAGAGGACGAAATTTCTGTCCAGTGAGAGCTCCAGCTAACTTCCCAAGAATTATCTGTGGCTGGGATTGTAGAGTCTTCCACTGCGATGCTTGTCGTGGTAGAAATATCGACCAGACCTGGACCAGGTGCTTGAGCCAAGAACCACGTTCCGGATCCATCCCCCGTACCATAATTTTCGCCAACAAAGGCTGCTTGAAGGAAGGCGCGCCCAAGGTAATAGGGGCCATCGGTCGGGAAACAGGGAAAGTAGGGAGCGTCTTTGTCGACCAGAGGTGCTTGTAGAGTAAGATTCAGCAGGGCGAACGGCACTTTGATGGTAATATTTTTGTTGTTCGTGTTGTCCTTTTCGAAGGTAAATGAAAGATAAGCAGGCGATTTAACGAGCAAACGGTACTGATCACTGTCTGTCTCCCAGAGATAGAGACCAAGATCCGAGTCAAACTTCACAGGTAGTAGTGATGTAATCGCATCGCATGTACTCTGTGCGAGGTACAGATACGGCTTTGTGGGAGCTAGTCCCACTGTCACTGGGGCTGTCAAACTAGAGTTCGATTGAGATAGAAGCCCTGATCTCTCATTGAAGCTCCAAGGGGATCCGCCTGCAGCAACACCAACCCCAATATCAAACAATCCAATTATCAAGTCTCCACCTGGATTTGTAGAGCTGAAGGGCGTAAAAGGCTGAGCTGACACCTCTCCCGCGATCCGATTTTTGTCATATCCGCCTAGGATAGCCGAACCAGGTATTCCAAGACCTGCGGACCCGATATGCATCCCGTATGAATAAGATGGGATCCGATGTGTGCCCCCCGATGTGTACAGGTAACTAGAAGTCATCATCATCGTAGTGTGGCCCCAGACGTGAGTCAATGGGGGGGCACCGAATGATAAGGTCCCGACCTCCAGCGGATAGTTACGACCGTTGGGGTATGTTTGATAGCCATCATATATCCCGGTCACACTGACATTAGGGATAATTAGGCCGCCCCCGATATCAAAGTCATCGTAGAAGACACTTCTTCCAGCCATACCCGGAGTTGCGGAGTCGTCGAAGGCTCCGTATCCCTGTGAATTGTCGGCATCTGGTCCCGCAGTCGAAGAAGCGTTTCGGTTGTATAAGCCAGCCTTGCTTGTATAACATGTTGTGAAATCGGTGTGGTTGTCGCAGATAGTCGACAGAAGAATGGTACAAGACCAACTTCCACCAGGATAAAGGGCAACAGTCTGTGATGGCGTGCCTATCCCCACTGAAATAGCTTGCCATGGACCATCCGGACCAAAGGTCTTGTCGGACCAGGTCAAGATGTACGGCGACAGCGCCTGCGTGGTTCTCACAGCGAAGAAGAGCCAGTGGCCTAGGATGAGCAGAATGCTGGGGATGTCAACCCTAGCTCTTTTCTTCATAGTGCGTTGGCAATGAAGATCTCAGATTGTAAGTCGAATGTCAACTGAAGGGACTTGAATGACAGAAATATGACTGAAGTATACGCGGTTGGTATCCTATGAAACTCGCAAAAAATGGAAATAGATGAAAAGGGCAAAAGAAGAGCAGTCCGAAAGGAATGTCTAAATCAATAAGGGGAACCTCCAAGCGCGCGGCGTAGCCGGCTTTTGCAAAAACACTAACTAGCGAGCCCAGGCTACATGATGTGTCTAGAGCCACGAGCCTCCCCACTCGATCCTTAATTAATGTGCATGCATCAACCTAGATAAAGAGCACTAGCGGTCATTTTCACCTTTTCCCTTCCTTCAACTAGCGATAGCACGCTTGAATATCCAGTAATCGGATGCGAGACCTTATTGGCGCCAATCGTGCTCTCCTCGCTATACGGCAAGCGCACGGTGCAGTGTAGCTCGCAATGAACACCCCTTAAGTCTGAAGGATAGTAATTACCATGCTCCTAGACTGTGGCTTTGAATAGCGATTCCCTACTGCCTAGTTTCATACCTAAGTCATGGAAGTCCTAGCGGGCTCTTAGGTTCACTTTTAGGAACCATATTGGGGAGCAAATGTTTATGAGTTATCATTTACCTAATTTTTTCACGGGGTCCCGGGCGCAGGACGCAAAAATGAAAGGCACGAGAAAGCTCTTGCATGGGTGATGCGCGCTTTGCCCGTGCCAAGTTTTCGCTAACGGAGAAACCCCCCACCCCCTCTCCGGGCCGCCCCAGCCGAGAAGTCTATATAGGCTCTTGAAAGACTATTGCAGATTATAACAGGAGATATACTCTGGACTTGGAACTTGGTTAGCGCTGGGTTGTGTTCGTACTGTAGCCATCCTTTCTTTGCCCTTAAAGTGAATCATAGGTGAATCAGCAAACGGGTCGGGCATTTGGGGGCCGAAAACACAGAGAACGGAAAGCCCAGCGCCTGTTCATTTGTATGAGTGTTTTTGCTCTCTGTTTGAGCGCTAATGGATAGGGTCCATAGACTCCACGCTGAGAGGCCAGATCCAAATGGAACCGGATCTGCATTTGCTATCTGGATCTTCTGGCCTCCGTAGCCAATCAAACTTCCTATCACACCAGTCTCAGCCCCGGGCGTCAAGTGAGGCTGTTCGCACCCGCGCTAATGCAATCCCAGACTATGACTGGGGCTGACAAACGAGTCAGGAATCGTCCCCACACCCACACGTGAACCCTGCTCGGCCGGCCTACAGAGGCTGGGCTTGTAGGGAATTAGGGGCTAACACCGGTCGCCACCCTAACGAGTTCATTCTTCCCAGCTTTCTCTTAGTCTTGATGCCAGATTGCGATAAGTTAGTAAAAGGTATAGCTAGTGAAAGTAGGAATATGCACAAAGCACAAAGGCAGGGTAGATACGCAAACGACATCAGGAGGACCTCCACCGTGGATATGGAACGAGGAACCATTTAAGAACTAGCACTAGTCAATCTAGAGACACCCATCGGAGAGAAGAAAATGTACAATTGAGAAATCCAGACACGAGTTCAGAATCTACCAGTCATAAAAAACGAGGGTCGTCGTTGCGAGCTCGCAAGAAGATAACCACAAAAAATGAAAATATGTAAAAGGGAAGGGAAAAAGGGTTGAAAAGAGGACTGTGCATCAATAAAGTAGAACACTGGTTTACTATGGCACAGGGCAGAAGGGCAGAAGAGGTATCGAAGAAATCGACGATGGAAAAAAAAGCAGAGCAGGTACGTGTCATAATACAGGGAGGTCAGGTGGTGAGAGGGTTGTATGTTGGAGATAGGGTAGTAAGGCAGGGTTAGGGGGCATAAACGGATCACAGATAATCGGATCAAAAAATCAAAATGGAAAAAGGGTATGAAACAAGTAGAAGCAGAGAGGAAAAGTGTGTACATATCCAGAGAGCGGTAATGACAGGCGTAAATGTAAAAACACAACACGCTTTTGCAGGGGGCGAGTATGTGAGGGAGGGAAGGCGGGCCGGTGGCTCGGCTTAGAAGCAGTTGAGAGTGCTCTTCTTCTTTTTCTTGTTGAGGGCGTTCATGCGCTCCTCGAGCTGAGCCCGAGCAGCCTCGGCTTCCTTGCGGGCACTGCGCTCCTCCTCGACGGCCTGGAGAGACAGACGGGCGGAGTTGCGCTCCTTGCGGAGAGTGGAGAGCTCGTCTTCGAGACCCCAGGCCTTCTTCTTCCAGTTCTCGCAGTCATTCTTGAGCTTTGTGCTCTGGGACTCGAGGTCGCCAAGAGCTTCTTCGAGAGTAGCAGTCAACTGCTTCTCAGCATACAGGTGCTTCTCGATGGTACGAATGCGAGCTTCCTGGTCCTCGACGATTTGTGCGTTGACCAGCTCCTTGCTGGCATGGCGAGAGCTGGGCGGGGACACACTACCGCTACCATTGGCGGCAGAGGCGATAGTTGGAAGAGGAGGAAGGGGAATGGCGGGAGGAGGTGAAGGCAAAGAAGCTGCCGATGAGCTCTTGCGGAGGTTAGAAGTGAGGGAGCTGCTGCGGTCGTGGGAACCGTCGGACGTTCCGTTCTTGAGTTGAAGCTCGAGCTGCTCGATGCGCACGCGGTAGGTCTCGATGTCCCTCTCGAGAATGACGATCCTCGCTTTGGCATCCTCGAGAGCCTGATCACGCTCCTGCTGAATGACAGAAAGACGGTTGTGGTGCTGGTCGAAGCTGTTGGTGATTTGTTCCTCGAGCTCCTCAACCAGGCGCACGCTCTTCTGCTTCTCCACGGTGATCTCCTCAACAAGAGCCTCCTTCTTCTTAACCTGCTCATCCTTCTGGCGAAGAGTGTCCTCCAGGGTGGCAACCAAGAGAGCCAGCTCATTAACCTTGGCTTCCTGGGTGGCATTCTTCTTGTTCAATTCTTCGATGTCGCCAGCGGCCTCAAGCTGCTTACGCAGATCCTCATTGGTATCCATGAGTTCAGCGTATTTCTCAGAGAAGTGTTGCTTCTGGGCCAAAACATCTTGAATCTGGTCCGTGAGCGTCGCACTGGTGACATCGGAGTTGAGGAGCGACGAGACGGCCTTGAGCAAGTGCACCAGCTCATCGCGGGAATCAGAAATATCCTTCTGCAGAGCTGCCATCGCCTTGTCGTGCTCGGCGTCCTTCTCAGCAAGGCGAGAATCCTGTTCGGCTTGAACTGCGGACTTCGTTCGTTCTTCGAGCTCAGCAAGCTCACGCTTGTGAGATTCCTGAAGCGAGTCCAGGTCGCCCTTGTGAGAGTCGATGGCGGACCTGTGAGTGGCAATCTCCTGCTCGAGTTCGGCGATGCGGGCCATATCAACGGGTGCATTGTTAATATCGGTGGCAGAAGACTGTGCAAGCAGTTGCTCCTGAAGATCTGCGTGGGACTTCTCTAAGGTGGTGATCGTGTCGACATGTGTGGAGATAGTAGTCTTGTGCTCCTCGATATCCTTCTTAAGGCTATCCACGAGCTCCTGCTGCTTAACACGCTCGGCCTCGAGGGCCTGGGCGGCAGCATCCTTGTCAGAAGACCCATCGCCGGAACGAGAGCGCTCCGAGCGCATAGCTTCGACAGCGACCAGGGAAGACTCCAGCTCGGCCAGGGTAGTGGCAAGCTGCTGCTCTGAGGCTTGCAAGGACTGCAGAGCAGTCTGGTGCTTGCCCTTCCACTCCGTCAACTCACCCTCCAAGGCATCGATCTTCTTGTCCTGCTCATCGGCCCCGGCATCCAAAGCCTTGGCGGCGACTTCTTGGCTCTTCAACAGGGCATTGAGGTTCTCAATCTCAGCCAACAGCTGCTTCTCACGGGCTTCGTGAGCTTCCCGGAGCTCCTGAATCTGGTTCTCCAGGTTGACGACTTGGTCACGAAGTTGAGTAACAAGTGCCATGTCGACAGACGAAGCACCCTGCAAGCTGGATCGCTCGCGGGTGAGGCCAGAAATAATAGTGGCCTTCATCTCCATCTCCTTCTTGACGCTTTGGTTCTCGGCCTCCAGGGACTGCAGACGTTCCATGCGAGAAGAAAGCTCGTGCATGGTGGCATCCAGGTTGGTCTCGAAGTGTTGGTAGACTTCGGGTTTGCTAGAGAGCTCTTCGCTGGCGATCGTGCGCAGCGCAGTGAGTGACCGGTGAGCGCGGTCAACACCCGACAAGAGATTTTGACTGGTCATGCGACGGATCATCTTGAAGCCGGGGGTGGAAGGAGGGCTGGGCTTGTGGCGCTGAGCCTCAGCCTCAGCCTTCAACTTCTCAACGAGGGCGAGGATTTCCTCGTGCTCAGTCTGGAGCTCGGCATATTTCTGGGTCATACGATCAGCATCGGCCTGGTGCTCAGCAAGCACTTGGCGCATCTTCTCGGCTTCTTCGGCATCAGCAGGAGCAATGACAGAAGAGGCGATAGGAGTGGCAGGCGTGGAGAGACCGTCGTCCTTTGGTTCTTCAGAAAGCCCGCGCAAAGCAGGCGACTCCCCGGCCGAGGACAATTCCGAGGAGAGTGATTGCGAGAATGAGTGTTGTGCTCCAGACTTCAAGGTCGGAGCGGTCGCATCCCCTAAAAAAGACACGGGACGCGAGGGTTCGTTCTGAACTGGTGGAGCTGGGTGACGAGCTTCATCAAGCTTGTCTTGTTGGATTTCAGCGAGCGCCTTCAGGGCCTCCTCGTACTTGGCCTCGAGCATCTCGTAGTCACTCAGAGTGTTCTCGTGGCTGAGGCGAAGCTCGAAAAGCTCCTGGGTAACGGTCTCAAGCTTGTCAACGACAAACTTGGACTGCGCGGGGCTGGCAACTGGCTCTTCACGGGCAGCTTCAGCGCGGCGAGCCTGGAGCTGGTTAGTCACGTTCTCAAGCACTTTCAGATCCTCGCCCGGTTCCTCAGTGGCCTCTTCGACCTCCTCGACAGGCTCTTCCTCCTCCTCTTCGAGAATAGGCTCAGCCAGGCCCTCGTCAGATTCGGGAATCGCGGTCTCCGCGGCCTCGTTCAGAACATCCAAGGACGGAGTGTGCTTGTGGTGGGACGTTTTCACTGGAGCGGGGATGTGGAGAACGTCGGTGCCGTTGGTGTGCGGCTGCTCATCGCCGTTCTGCTGCTGCTGGTGACGGGTATCGAGGTCATGGAGCAGGTTGTCAAGGGCCCCCAGGCCTCGCTGGCGCTGGATAACATGCTCCAGTCGAATAACCTCGCGCTGCATCAGCTCCATGTCCTGGTCAGACTCGGCGAGGCGGTCTTCCAAGGTAGAGATGTACTCCTCGCAGCCTGCTTCATTTTCACGAGCACGGCTGAGTTCCTTGCGCAACTCGGCCACAATGGTAGCATGCTTCTCCTCTCCAGTAGAAGCACCATCCAGCTTGGATTCCAACTCATGGAGATAAGTCTCGGTACTGGCCTCACGGTCCAGTAGCTTCTGCAGACGGGATTGGAGCTGCGAGTTCACCGTCTCAACGTAGGTGCACTTGGTCTCACGCTCCAGAAGGGTACTCTCCGTGGTGGCCAGGGAAGAACGAGTGTCAGACAGCGACGATTCCAAGGCCTGGATGGTCTTTTCGTACTCGACAACGACCTGCTCCACGGATTCGGCAAACGATTTGGACCGCTGGATTCTCTCAATGGAGCTCTTGCCCAAGTCATCCGGGTGCCCCTCGGCGTCTCCATTGGTGGTCGACTCATTAGCCAGTTGCGAGATCAGCTTGGTGTGGCGCTGACTGAGAGCGTTATAGCTCTCCTGAGCATCGAGAAGCTGGTTCTGCAGCTGAATTTCACGTTCGTTCTTGCGCTCGTTCCGTTCCGTAGATGCTGCTTCCCGGCGATCATTGCCCTCGGAGTTGCGAATTTGCTGGCGGAGGAAAGCAACCTCGGCCTTCAGGCGATCGATCAATGCCTGCTTATCGCCATCGTCGGCAACTTGCTGAATGCGAGGCTTGCTTTGAATTGCTCGTGCGCGTTGCGCGTACTGAACGGTGTTGAGGGTCTCGCTCAGGTGGAATTCGGCAGGAGTGACACAGGCAATCATGTATGTAATGGCATTGCCGCCCAAGGAATCTTGCAGAAGACGGGTGAGTTTTGAGTCACGGTAGGAGACGTGGGAGCCGGATTGGCGAGAAGATAGCTGCGAGATAACCTTGCCGAGGGCAGCGAGACCGGCATTGATCGAGATACCCTCCTTGGCACGTTCGCCTGAAGCACCAGTATTCTTGAGACGTTCGCTACCTGCCAAATCCACAAAGTGAAGCTTGCTATCCACAGTCACGGACTCGCCACCGGAGAAAGAATCCACTGGCATTGACATGCGCTTTTCCTTGGGGGACATCGTTTGCGTCGCGGTCTTGCGCTGGACAAGATTCAAGCTGAAGACGGCATGCGAACGAGAAGATTTGGCATTGATCGCGGTCGAGTCAGTTTGGCGAATGGTCGAGCCAAAGGTTAGAGCTCCAATCAGGTCTTCGAACGAGTTGATGTTGACCTGGTGGAGGCCAGTTAGAAGAATGCGACCCTTGGCGTCCTCGCGGATGGTGACGGAGCTGCGGTCAGTGGCGGACACCGAGTCGGGAAGAAGCAAGTCCCGAAGGTGTTCGTTATAGATCTAGGCATAAAATGTCAGCTTTTGGATCTGATGACCATGCACTGTAACAAATTGAGTCGTACCTCAACATAGGTGGCCTTCAATTGCCAGTTCTTTTCGACGGTCGCTCTCCCAAAGCTCGAGGCCGAGCTCATAGAGTATCGTTGCGGGGTTCGGAGACCGGTTGAGCTGGAGCCATTGCGGGCGTGTTTTGGCCCATCGAGTTTCTCGAACAAGGCCTGCGCAGCGCGGGGAATGATACCTGTAATGGAACTTGCAATCAGCTAGCCGTTCTCAGTGGCTCTCTACTTCTTGCTTGACTCCCAACGGCTTACCCATCGCACCAGAATTTTCCTGCTCCCCAGATGTGCCCATCGTATATGATTTTCCAGCGCCGGACTGGCCATACGCCAATATGGAAACGTTGTATCCCTGAATGAACGAGTTGACACTATCGTTTAAATATTCCCAAACACCATCCTGCTCCACTGTCTCAGGGAAGACACGATCGAACACAAACAACTTGCGACCTTGGGGGACATCGACCGCAACGCTGGTTGGGCTTGTGACGTGAACCATGGATCGTTGGAATCGCTGGGGAATCAACTCGTATCCGGGGTCGGTGGGCTTGAGAGGTGGTCGCACTCGGACAGCTGTCGCGCCAGTTAGTCCATTGTTGTTTTTATCTTTTCATTTGTGTTGCCATAATTTCCCCCCCGGGTCGTACTGCCGTCGGCCATGCTGCTGTTGTACGTGCGCACAGCAGGCGGGATAGCGGTAGGATTTGAAAGAGGACGACGTACCAACTTTGACTGCAGTCTTGCCATCCTCATCGGACGCGCGACTTCCGCCATGCCGACTGCTCATGCTCATGCGACTGTTGCTGCGCGGCGTACGCATCAGCGCGCTGATGGGCCGCGGGGCGGGTCCCGTCGGCGACGCTGGCGGTGAGACGGTCATTCTCCCCAGGAGAAACCACGCCGGGTGGGAAAAAAGGGAAGTTGAAAGAAAACGTCAGAGAAAGTCGAATTGTTCGTCGGCGATGTTAAAGAGTCACGATCATCAGGAGTAACAGAGACAGGGGATTGTCTAGAATGTGGAGAGTTTGCGAGGATTAGTGTCCAGAACCAGAACCCCTTAATTTTTTTTTGGCGGAAAAAAAAGCGCTTGGGTAGCGCCTTGAAAATCGGTCGCACAACAGCACCAGCAAATAGTCCTAGTAAGAGGATGGAGGAAGAACGTACCTGGATGGTTCAGACGGTCCTCTCTCACAAAGAAACAATCAATTGCCAGAAAGAAATCCCCAGCCAGGAAGGAGAGGGAGGGTAAGGAGGTGTAGAAGCACCGCGCAACGTCTGGAGAAGGCCGTGCACGGGCTAACTGCAGGTGGATTAGCTTCGATTAAGATGAAGGAGGATTCAGAGTGGTTGATGATGGCGGTGGAGACTGAGAGACGAATGGAACAAGTGGATTGGGGGGCCAGAGAAACAGTGGGTGAGTGGATGAATGGGGGATGGATTGGCAATGAAAGTTGTTGTCTAGAACCGAGCGAGGGAGAGAAAAAAAGACAGAGAGAGAGAACAGTTAGAGTTTTGGAGAGAGCGAACAATACAAAGCAAAAGCCCTTTCCGGCTCCCGGGTCTATACCAACTTTCTAGTGGACGTGTCGTTGCGGGAGTGTCCCAGTGGGAAGAGCAGTCTGGTTCAGGGGAAACAGCCAAAGCATCACTCACTGACACTCAGGCACCACCACCACCACCACCACCACCACCACCACCACTTGACTAGTGTTTACTACTACTGACTACTAACAACTACCGAGTATTATTCTCTACCTCACAATGGCCTAACCCTATGAGACTTATCACTAGGCAACTATGGGGCATCATGGCCGTACTACTACTTCCACTACGGCCGCCACCTCGGTTCGCCTACCAGCCCCCATAGACTACTGAACCTATTGAGGATATTGACCCTGGAACAGGCTGAACCCCCTACCGTCCACTCTGTCAATGTTCCAGGCTTGACGGAGGCGAGGGGGAATCGAGTATATGCATGAACACATCTTCATCTTCATTATGTGTCTCCTGGAATGTTAACGGCTCGCACGGCCGGCCCCACGGTGTTCCACGGTTCTCCGTCAACCACGCGCGTTCCAGGAATCTGCCAATCTGCATGGAAAACGGAGTACATACGGAGACTCGGGATATTTAATCCTTCGCAAGTGGAGTCTCCATTCCAGAATCTTTGAACGGCGTACTTTTGTACTCCTTTCTCCATACAATTGCGCTGCCAGTTGAAACAACCCATATGCAGCGGGTCAATACTAATTGCGCAGCCACCAGGAACCGGTGCGCCCACCGGTTCTCCAGCATGCCCATAGAGTATGTACTATGTACCGTGAGTGTTTCAGATTCGTACTTTAGGTTATTAGCTATCACCAACGGTGCATTGGTCCGGTCGCTCGGAGACCATCCTGCATCCTCCACACAATAATAACAATACCGAGGATGTCTCTTCATCGTGGCCACGCTCCCCTTTTCCCGCTCTGGTTCGCATGGATACCCCGACTCCCACCACTCTCACGGTAGCGAGTGCACACAGGCCTTCAAATGTCGATCTTCTCGCGTCCACCGTCCACTCGTAACTGGAGACCAGGGCCAGGCCAGGGAGACGGAGACGGAGACGGGCCAGCCCACCAATGCGGCAATTTTCCCTCTGATCCCATCATCCTAGGGGATCCACCGTCCAGCCCGCCGCGATCTTCCCCTGACAGAGAGGCTGAGACCTAATTAACTAACCAGACGCTCTGAAATTCCAGCATCCAGAACTAAGAGGTCAAGTCCGCTTTAAATGATTCAAAATCGACTAGCTCAGTGGCCACTGGCCGCAGGCTCTCACCATAACAACTTCGCAATGGCAATTGAATTAATTGATTTTCACAATCTTCTTCAGGGATGATCCCAAGGTCTGCTCCTCCTACCCCAGATCGCTTCACATGGCCCAGCCAATCCAGCCAGTATATTTCACCCCAAAATTGAGATCCAAATCTCCTGCATCAAAATCTGAAAAATCGCAATTTCAACCACTTTCAACTTTCGAATAATACGGCCTCCCTCGATCGACGACCAAGCCCCAAATTCATGGAGAAGGGGGCCTGAGCCCGCGCCCGGATGGCGCCTGATCAACGCGTTCGTTATTAAACATGGTGTGCCACGAACTTTCTTTCACCAACGAACATGAAGGAACTCAACGCCATCCGTGGCCTTAATTATGAACAGTGTACGGAGTACGGTTGCCCTTCGGACCGAAGTGAAATGAAGCGCCCCCTTGCGCCCCTTATCAACACTAATGGGTGGAGCGCGTCTCGAATCGGTCTCGTGCGAGGCAAGGTTCGCTGTAGGGCTTGGAAATATGAAGGATCTTGTTTTGATCGATCCTCATTCTGCTTGACTCCACTGCGCTGGCCGACAGATAGACCTAGCCCATCTTTGGGCTCCGTCAGGTGTCAGGGGCTGTACTTGTATTTGCCTCGTCCACTTGCGTTTTTGACGAGCTTGTGCTTTATTGTAGAAAGGAAGTGAGGGCTTCATATCTTATATTGAACATCTATCCAAACAATACGTTGAACCCTATGCACTACATCCGGTATACTATAAAGTGTCTCAACTACCATTCGCATTCGTATACCACGTTTTGCCGCAGAGCACCAGCAGACCAACTCCCGCTCCACGCCTTCAAACCAACTAACTGACTAAATGCCGTTGACCTATCTCGTACTTCATGTTCATTGTGCCCAGGCCCATGCCGATTTTATCCCGGAAGAGCCGGGCCCTGAGCAGCTACATTGGCCAGGCCCACCGTTGGTTTCAGGTTTCGAGCTTGGTTCTTCTCCACCCTGGCGAGAACTCGCAATCGCATCGCCGTTGCCATCCGCCATCCGCCATCGGATTTCAGGGGGGGAATGTCAAGGATTGAGCTCTAAATTCCAAAAAAAGCAGTCATGCGTCTCTCGATCCCGGCAACTTAGTGTGAGGACAGCTACTATCACCCAGGTTCGCCGTGTTTTGACAGGATTTAGTTCGGTTCGAGAATTAAAAAGCTGAGTTCGAGAATTAGTATTTTACCTTCCTAATCGGGTTTAGCGCCTAAGTCTAGCGGACCTACTTTAAATATCTTAGTATACGCCTTACTCTAATCTTACCTTCCTCTATATCCTAACTATCTACTTTTCTACCCCTTCGCTATCTAACTTAGGTTTATATATCCCTTAACCTCTAGATTTATTAAAATTTATTAAATATCTATTAAATATCTATTAGATATCTAATATACTACTAGATTTAGTGATTTCCTATATATTTCTATTATTTCTTATTATATTACTATCGAATTATAGTAGGTTAATACTTTTAGGGCCTTAGAGTAGTAAGGGGTAGAGGAACTAGATATTTAGTAGATATCTAATAGTTATCTAGACTTAGCTAGTAAAATACCCTCCTTTAATATTACTAAGCTAAAGTTCCTTATAAATTATTAGGTATTCTAGAGATATCTAGATAATATCCCTTTTAGTATATTAACTCTCTTAGTATATAAAAAGGTAAATATCTAGATATCCCTTAGATATCTAGTAGATAACTAATAGATTATAAGACTTAAATAATAATATTATTATCTATATTAGAGAGGTTTTCTATTATATCCTAGATTATAACTATAGTAAGATAAATAGATATCTCTTAGATATCTAGTAAATAACTAATAGACTTTATAGAAGCTCTTCTAGAAGACTATAAGTTTTTATAAATATCTTAAATTAGCTTATAGTACTATTAGGTTTAACTTAGTAAAATATAAGATAGATAATTTAACTATAACTATAAAGAATATAGTAAAGGCTTTTTTTAATAGTTTTTATATTTATAGTATCTCTTAGATTACTTCTTCTTTAGTTATATTTACTAAGTAAGCCCTTTTACTAAAGAGGAGTAGTAAAGTAAGTTCCTAGATATTTATTAGATATTTAATAGATAACTAATATATAATATAGATAAATAAGGATAAAGTTTTATATATTTTTAGCTTAAATATCTAAAAGAATATTCCTTATATTATCTATAAGATAGTAAAAAAGCCTAAGAGTAAGTAAATATCCCCTAAATATCTAGTAGATAATTAATAGACTTTAGAATATATCTATAATAAGAAGATTTATAACTACTTAGCTACCTTTAATATTCTTAATAAAAATAAGAATAAGAATAAGTATAATCTTATAGATAAAGTATAAAATCTCTATTATTAGCTTTATCTTTATTTTTATCTTTAGTTTATATATAAGCTTATAATAATTAAAGATAAAAGATTAATAAAATTCTAGATATCTAATAAATATTTATAAGATCTTATAATTAATAATATATATAGTAAGTATAGTAAATACTAAATATCTAGTAAATATCTAGTAAATATCCTATAATTTTATAAAGTAAAAATAAATACTAAAGTAATAACTAGGATATAATACTATTATACTAAAATATATATCTTAAATAATATAAGTATATCTAAATATCTACTAGATACTTATTAGATATCTAGTAGATATCTATAGTCTTTACTATTCTTTCTCTAGCTCTTCTAACTCCTTTTAGGCTTTTTACTAGTAAATCCTTACCTTAAGTAGCTCTACTTAGACCTTCTTCTTTTTAGCTTACTACTTTAATCTTTAAATAGCTATATCCTCTAGTATAGACTAAGCCTATAAATAAGATATTTAGTATCTTAATCTAGAGTAAAAGTAGCTAGATAAGCTAGTACTAGAGCTTCCCTAAATAGGAATACTATTATTACTAATAAGCTATATATTTAGCTTAGGATCCTACTTATAAAATTAGTAAATAATATAGTAATTTTAAGTAACTTATATATAACGCTTTAATATAGCCTTATATAAGGAATCTATCTACTAATTAGGTATATCTTATAACTAGCGAATTTAGTACTTTTAAAGATCCTAATAGTTAAGCTTAAGAGAACTAATATCTATTAAATATCTAGTAGATATCTAGTAGTAAGACTAGATTATATATCTTAGGATCGCTATAAATAGAGTAAGCTACTTCTTATAGCTATTTAATTTATTATATATCTACTTAACTATATTAGTATTCTTCTAGATTAACTTAAAAAGTAGTAATAGGGTAAAGGAATAAGCTATATTAATACTATATATAACCTATTTATACTACTTATACTCTATTTAGTTTACTAGGTAAGATTTATTAGCTAAAGAAATAGTTAGATATCTAATAATTATCTAATAATTATCTAATAATTATCTAATAATTATCTAATAGATATTTAGATACTTATTAATAATAAAGTCTATAATAGTCTTATACCTAGCGCGATCTATTATATATAATAGCTCTAATATATATAATTAGATACTAGGATTACTACTATCTATATATTTAAGGGCTTTATTAATACTATAGAGAAAATAAATATAGTAGAAAATAGCTATTTTATATATAAGATATTTACTATTTTAATATTAAGAGTTATATTTATAAAGAAAGTTAGCGAATCTTTATAGGAAGAAGTTAGTATTACGCGTAGCCGACTAGTCACTATAAGTTAGAATATCTATAGGTTATACTTACCTGATTCTAACTACGGATTCTAAGAGTATCTCTTAATCGTACCGTTACCTCGTAAGGCCTTACTACGGGATCGGATCCTATTAAGTATCTTATAGAATATACTAGAAGTACGCGCTAAGTAAGTTAATCACTAAGTATTACTACTAAGTAAATCCCTTACTTATAGGTTAGGTTATCTTAAATATAAACTATAAAGTACAAAGTACTACTAGTAGTAACTAAGTAATAATATATAATTAATCGCGAAGAACTAAATATATAATAGTAAAAGAGTATCCTTATATATCTAGTCCTTCCTATTAGGCGATAAGTCGAGACTTATCGCTAATATACTAGGGCTTATCGCTAATAAGTCCTATCCTATTAGTAATAGGATTTTATTACGTGACTACTTAATCGGGTATATTATTATACTACTACTTATCTAAGATATATATAGCTATATATATAGGATAAAGTCTATACCGAGGATATAGTATCCTTAATCACCCTAATCGATTACTAATTAGTAATATATAAAATGCCCTTTTATACTAACCTACTTTTATTAGGACTATCGTACTAGTAGGTCCTTATAGGAATAGAGAACTAGAGTAAAGGAATCTAAAGGGGTATATTCGTATTAAGACTAATCGCTAAAGAGCCTAAGTCCTACTCCTATATATATAGGAAAACCCTAGTAGGGTCCGGTAGGCTAGGTAAACTAGCTATATAGGTTACTATATAACCTAGTATAGTTAGGTAGCCTAAGTAGACTATCTATATAGGTCTAATTAGGGATAGGTAGTTCCTAGTAGAGACTATAATATTTCTCCCCTTCTTTAAGAGCTATATCTTATAGCTAGGCCTCCTTATTATTAGAGATAGCTATTTACTATAGACGTTTTAACTAAAAATAAAAATCTAAGAATAAAGGGTTATAATATAGTAGGCTAGGTAATATTAAGGTAGTTCTTTATCTATCCTTAGTAGAAATAGATACTTATTCCCTAAGATTTTAGGCGATCTTTATTATCTTTTAATAACCTTTAGTTAGTATAGTAGCTCCTCTATTCTCTTCTATTAATCTAGTAGTATATAACTATTAGTATATATATACTATTCTAGTATATATTATACTTAGTAATCTAGTAATAGTATAGTACTAGTATTATATAGATTATCTTACTAGCGATTCTACCTATTAGTATTCCTCTTTAGTAGTAGATATTAATACTCTAGAGTCTTACTATATATATTATACTACTAGAAGATATAGGTATATTATAGTAAAAAGCCCTATATAGTATCTAGTATTAATTCTAACTTAAATAGATTAATTCCTACTTTAATACCTAAGCTAATATATATATTAATATATCTTATAGTAGCGCCTTTAATAAGTAGTAGTTCGCTATAAAGATTAGAGTATTTTATAGTTCCTAAAATTATCTTTTATAGGTAACTTTTAGAGATACTATACTATAGTTTAATCTTTTTTACTCTAGATCTCTATCTTCTTTATCCCTTTTACTATCTCCCTTATCTCTAATAATATTATAAGTAATTATCTTATAGTTATAGGTATAGATACTAATAGTATAGATATATATAATCTTCTCTATAAGATAGATTAGAAGTAAGATTAGAGCGCTTTTAGTTTATCTTTAGACTATTCTATATTTAGTACTAGTAGTACTATTAGCTTATAAAACTACTATATTAATAATAGCTTTAGTATTTATTTTTTTTAAAGAGCCTATCTAGTATATACTATAATTCTATTCTAAAGTCCTCTAGCTTTTCCTAAGATCTTTATTAATCTTTTAGAGTATTATCTTACTATTACTAATATTACTCTAATAACTCCTATACTAGTTTAGCTAGATCTAGATACTTTATTAGCTTAATATAGAGTAGTTTAGGATTCTTAATCCTTTATTATTACCTTTTATATTTCTATAGTAAATCTAATAATAATTTTTATAGATATTTTTATAAGTAGTCTAGACTAAGAGCCTCTAGGCTTAACTATAAATATCTTCTCTTTTCTCCTTTTCTCCTCTTTTTTCTTCCTCTCTTTAGGGTAGCTAAGATAGAGAGAATAAGATATTAATAAAGATAAGTTTAAGTAATCCTCTTTACTTTAGCTACTTATTTATTAAAAATATAGTTAAAAACTATATTATCTATCTTTATAGAGCCCTAGTTACTCTATAATAATAATCTAGAGTAGTACTAATAAAGAGAAGAACTTTCTCTAGGATATTAAGAATTTAATTATTAATATTAAGAGTATTTATAAGTAATAAGAAAAGTAAGAGATCTATAGCTATTAGCTATTAATCTATTTTATAATAATCTATAGATAAAAAAAAGTAAGAGATTTACTATTATTAGTAATATATATTAAGACTTAGTCTTTAGTAAGTACCTTTAGTACTTATAATAATCTAGTAAAATAAGATTCTTAGTCTTTTTTTTATAGTTTTCGAATACTATAGTATTTTCTATATTTACTTTAGGCTTTTATATATTCTCTTTATAACTATAGTCTTTCTATTTAATAAGATATTCTACTCTTTAGTAGTTATCCTTAAGGATTTCTTCTATTTCTTATTCTAGTTTACTATTTATTAGTATTAGATTAAGCCTCTCTTAGTCTTTCTATAGATCGCTATAATATAGTTCTAATAAGGATATATACTATATAGTATAGATCCTATAATATATTAAAGTTAGGATTAGCTTATAGGCTTACTTATTTATAGTTCCTATAATCTAGAAGAGTCTTATATAGTAGTTATCTAGCTTCTTATAGAAGTAGCTAGAATCTATATATTTATTCTTAAATATAATCTAATCCTTAACTATAAAGCTCCTATTAATATACTTCTTATTATAAATATACTTTATAATAGCTTTAGACTCTTCTAGGTACTTTATAATCTCCTCTTATATCCTTAGTATCTCTTTAATATAGCTAGTAGTATCTTTATAGATCTCTATTACTTTATTAGGAATAGTAATTTATAAATCTAGATAGAACCTAAGTAGAGCTTTAGCTAATAATATCTTTAGTATACTATAAGTAATATTATTATAGACTATCTATATTAGTAATAGCTATTTTACCTAGTTATTCTAGCTTTATTCTATAATATTTCTTAAAAAGTATTCTAGGATTTAGTTCTATCTCTCTATCTACCTATCTATCTAAGAGTAGAAAGCTATTAATAGCTAATACTTTATAGTAAGTAGATAGTAAAAGTAGATCTAGAATTAACTTATAAAGACTAATTCTTAGTTACTAATAAGCTTTTCTAGTATTCCCTAGAGTATTATAATCCTCTTATAGAATAATATAGTAAGACCTAGAGTATTAATATTCTTAGTATAAGAAATATATAAAGTATACTTAGTAAAAAGATTAACTATAACTATAATACTATTATAGACTTTTCTCTCTTACTTAGAGAGTAGTAGTCTTATAATAAAGTTAACGCTTAGCTATTTACTAGATTTTCTAGGAACTAGTAAAGGCTTAAGAAGTTTATATAGTCTATAGTACTTTACTATATTCCTTTAGTAGACTAGGTAAATCTTAATATACTCTCTAATATTATCTATTATTATTCTCTATAGATACTTTAACTAGATAGCTTTTATTATCTACTTTATAGTAAAGTATTCTTCTTAAGGGTTATTATAGTAGAGATATATAATCTCTTAAATAATAGTAGATTTTTATAGTATAAAAACTTTATTATTATATCTTAATAGCTTATCCTTAGTCTTTTTACTCTATTTAGTTCTAGAAGGCTACTTAAATTTATCTCTTTTCTAGACTTTTATAAACTTAGTATAGAAGAACTTATCCTTATTTTATACCTTAAATAGAAGATCTTTTATAAACTCTTAAGGCTTAGGGTAATATATAGTCTTACTAGAGATAGTTTTTTAGGCTTTCTTATAGCTTATAAGCTATATTAGTAAAGATAGAGATAGAAGTTCTATATAGCTTATTATTATTATAGTATTTAAGTATATAGTACTATTTAGCTCTATTTAGTACTTTATACCTTTATTAATAGATTACTAGAGTCTTTATATAAAGATCTTATACTTCTCTCTATCTAGTAGCTTATTTATTATATAGTTTAGTCTTTTACTTAGAGTATCTATAAGGTTTATTTTCCTTAGCTAAAATATAATAATAAAGTTAAAACTAGCTAGATACTCTATTTACTAAACCTAGTAATATATAAGTTTCTTTATAGTTATAAACTATACTAGATTAGTATAGTTTATTAGAACTATAATTAGATATATATTTCCTTTTAGGAAGTAGTACTATTCCTTAAAGCTAGTATAGATTACTAGTATTTTTTAGTCTTTTATCTTATAATTCTACTCTATTATAAGTATCTTCTAAAAGTAGAATATAATAAGATATTAATATCTATTAGTATAGAGTTAAGAGATAATTATATAGATAGTTTTTCCTAAGATATCTATTTCTATTATTATCTTTAGTAGAGTATTAAAATAAGTAAGGAGTAGTACTATTTAGAAGGCCTCTTTTATTCTCTAGAAGGATTCTCTTACTTCCTAAGTAAAGATAAAGCCTATCTTATACTTATTCTAATCTTTCTTCTATATATTTAGCTCTTTAATTAAATTATTTAGGTCTCTACTTAATATTAACTACTTCCTAATAAAATACTAGTAGAAATTAGCGAATCTTATAAATTACTAAATATTAAAGATATATACTAGCTTAGGCTACTAGTATATTATTTTTATTTATATAAAGTCTATAGAGACTCTATTCTTTAATATAATAAAGCCTAAGAACTCTACTTAGTTTATATAGAATATATATTTAGAGGCCTTAATATATAGCTTATATTTAATTAGATATTTTAGTACTTCTCTAATCTATTATATATAAGTCTTCTTATTTTTTAAGAAGATTAGGATATTATCTAGGTAAACTACTAATAATATATTAATAAGATCTATAAGAGCTCTATTAATATATACCTAGAAGGTAGTAGGAGTATTAGTAAGTCTAAATAGTATTATAGTATATTTAAAGTACCTATAATAAGTCCTAAATATTATCTTCTACTTATCTTTCTTTTTAATATAGATCCTATAGTAGATATTATATAGATCTAGCTTAGTATAGATAACTACTCCTAATAATCTAGTAAGAGACTTATTAATTAATAGTAGAGAGTAATAGTTCTTAATAATAATTATATTTAGCTCTCTATAATTTATATAAAGTCTTAGCTTACTATCTTTCTTTAGTATAAATAAGATAGATATACTAGCTTAGTTTTTAGAGTACTAGATCTATCTCTTCCTAAGGTTCTTATTAATATACTTATATAGTACTTTAAGTTCTACCTAGGATAGAGAGTAGATTAGCTTTTATAGAGACTCTTTACCTAGAATTAGATTAATTATATAATTATACTTTATATACTCTAGAAGGGCTATAGCGCTTTCTTTATTAGCTATAGTTTTAAGGTCTTTATACTCTAGGTATAGTATATCTAAGGTCTTTATAGCTCCTAGTATCTTATACTTATCCTTTAGTATATCTTTAGGGATTAAGTATAGTTTTATAAATATATCTTATAGAGCTATAAGCTCTTTAAATTTTTATAAGGCTAGTATTTTAAGTTTTAGTAAGGCCTTCTTATAGTATACCTATTTAGCTATACTCTAGTTAATATTAGGATTTATTATACTAAGCTAGTTTATACCTAGAATTATATTATAGATCTTTATATCTATAGCTTTATAAATTATATAAATAACCTTATAGGTTCTATTATAATCTACTAGCCTTAGCTATATATCTTAGTTCCTATATAAAAGGATCTTTTAGCTATCTATAGTCTTTATAAGATAAGTATTAGTCCTAATTATATTTTCTAGGTTCTCTTTTATCTATTTTTAGCTTATAAAACTTTAGGTAGTATTACTATTAATTAATATTCTAGTAATCTTTATTAAAGAGTCTTCTTTACTATTAGTAACTAGAGTACTATACTTAAATACCCTATTAGCTATCTTATATTTCTCTAAAAGGATAATCCCTAGTATTATAGTAGCTTATATTATAGAGTTATCTATTTTTTTAGCTCTCTAGAGATTATAGTATCTATTATCTACTTCCTAAAGTAATCTTTAGTCTAGTAGCCTAATTTCTTATAAAAAGTATAATACTTAGATTTATCCTTATAATCTCTCTTTAATCTTATTATAAGCCTTTTATTATCTTTTTTATTTACTAACTAAGAGTTTTACTATAAATTAGGATAGCCTTAATCTTAGTATAGCTTCCTATAGTTATCCTATAATTCTAAGATTATACTTAACTACTATAATTATAGCTTCTTAGTATTTTTAAGCTATATTAATCTAGTAGATATTCCTTACTCTACTTAATTATAGAATACTATTTACTTATTCTATTAGTCTATAATAGATTCTATAAATCTCTTAGTCTTACTCTAGATCTCCTTAAGAAGTCTAATCTATAATTAGTTAATCTATTATTACTTAGATAGTATATCCTTAAGATAGTTATAAATTCTAGTAAGCCTTAGGGTATATTAGTAAATATCTTAGTAATTAGTCTATATTATCTATTATTAGTTACTTTTAGCTTTACGCTAAAGCTAGATAAGATCTATAATCTAGGAAAGGGTCTAAGTCTTAAAGATATTCTAGGTAAAGTCTAAATAAGAGTTATTTTTATAATATTATATCTAGATTATATTAATCCTTAGTATAAGGAACTTAGTTACTCTATTTATCTTATAGGTATTATTATAGAACTAAGTAAAGTATTAATTCTAGAAGATCTCTTACTTTAACTTAAAGAGATTATACTTATTAAAGCTCTTAGCCTTATAGCTAATTATATTTTAGGATATATATAACTCTTTTATCTTACTCTAAGTAGGATTAGGCGCTAATATACTCTCTTATAATATTACTAAGAGTACTAGTATTAGATATCTAGCTCCTAGTAAGAGAAAAGTAAGCTTAACTACTAGTTTAGGTAGAGTAATAGATTTATATATCTCTATCTCTAAGATTATAGTCTTTCTTACCTTATTCCTAAAGTAGGCTAGAATCTTAGTCTTCTTATTAGCTAAGGCTAGGTATTTTTTAAGTACCTTAACCTTATATAGCTTTACTACTAGATCTTTATTAGGCTCTTCTCCTTAAAAAGTATTAGTTAGTAGGATTTTAGTTTTAGTTCCTTATAGAACTTATAAGGCTTCTTTATAGGACCTACCTTTAGTCTTATAGAAGGTTATATCCCTTAGTAGGACCTAGAGAGTATTATTTATTATAGGGTTTATATCTATTCCTATTATTAGATCCTTAGATACCTCTAAGGCCTCTTAATAGGGATTACTATAAGTATTATATAATATTATAGCGGATTCTAATAGTCTAATTTAATTAAATATAGTAATTAGAATATTAGGACTATTATACTAGTAGATCCTTATAGGAATAGAGAACTAGAGTAAAGGAATCTAAAGGGGTATATTTATATTAAGACTAATTACTAAAGAGCCTAAGTCCTACTCCTATATATATAGGAAAACCCTAGTAGGGTCCGGTAGGCTAAGTAGACTAGCTATATAGGTCACTATATAACCTAGTATAGTTAGGTAGCCTAAGTAGACTATCTATATAGGTCTAATTAGGGACAGGCGGTTCCTAGTAGAGGCCGTAATACTTTGCTCCTAGGAGCCCTTTTTGTATATAATCTTACTCCTAGGAAGTATATATATAATACTTCCTATTAGTTATACGTAACTCCTATAAGTATCGTCTTTCTTACGGGTTTAGTTAGCTAATATTATCCCCCGCGGGTTTCTAACGGTCTACCTCGTAATAGTTAGTTATCTACTAGATATCTATTAGATATCTAAAGTACTTACTAAAGTATTATTTTATATATATATCTATAATAACTATATCTAAGCTAAATCTATTAATAATATAAAAGATAGGCTTTTAACTAAGTATATCCTTAAGGAATTAATAAACTCTTTTAAATAGTAAATAGTATCCTTCTTAGGTATCCTATATTATAAAGATATAGTAGAGTATTTAAACTAAATAAGATTAGTATAGTAGATAACTCTAGATATCTATTAGATATCTAGCGGATATCTATATCTTATCTAATCTTCTAGTAATAGTTTACGAATACTATCTCCTTAATATCTTTATCTTTAATATACTTATAAACTATATTAATCTTATATAATAAGTATTTAGTAAGTATTTAAGCTTAGCTATTATATATATAGATAATTATAGACCCTTCTAGGTCTATAAAGATCTTATAAATATATTTCTAGAAGCTATTAGATATCTAAGGGATATCTAATAGATATCCTATCTACTTTAATATCTAGATTCCTCTCTTATTTAAAAATTATACTATTAATACTCTACTCTTAGGGAAAAGATAATAGCTAACGCTTATAAATAAATATAGCTATATAGTTAGTATTAATAAAGCTCTAGTATATATCTAAAAATATTTACTAATTATATTAGCTATAAAACTACTAAATTTAGGACTAGTAAAGAATTAGCCTAATAATATTAGATAATTACTAGATATCTATAAGATATCTAGTACCTATAGTAAAATCTAGCTATTATATCTCTATTATTACTCTTATTAATCTTTATATAATATTATTAGGACTATACTTTAGAGATACTAAGAGATATATATAGTAACTAGTTAATATAAATATAAAATAAGAGTAGCTAGTAAGGTCTTATAATATTAACTAGTTAAACTTAATCTTATAGATCTTTTACTCTTATTATCTAGCCCTCTAGATATATAAATATCCTAGATAAGTTATTAAATATCTATTAGATAACTAAGAGATATCTATAGGGTATCTAATATACTATATTTAGGAGATTTCTTACTTATTCCTTTAATAATATTATACTATTTAACTAAACTAGAGACTTACTTAGTAAGTAGTTAATTAAGGAATTTAATATTAATATAGTTATCTTATATAATAATATTAGAATAATAATATTAATTAGGAGCTACTAATTCTATTATATAGGCTATTAAATAATAATATCTACTTAATAAGCCTTACTCTATACTTAATATAAGAACTAGCTAGTATCTAGGTAAATAGGTCTAATAGCTAATATTAAGCTAGAAGAGAGTATAAGTACTAGAGAAATATCTAGCTAATAAAAGATTAGCTAGATATTTAAGAGATATTTATAGGATATCTAGCTACTTATATATATATTTCTTATCTAACTTAGTCCTCTTTAAAGAAGAGTATATTTTAGTAAATAGCTTAGATAATAAACTATAAACCCTTATTAATAACTAAATATATTATTAAACTAATAGCTAAATAGCTATATTAATATATAAAGATACTAGAATAATTATATTAATTATAACTATAACTAGTACTAATAAATAAATCCTTTATATATATCTTATCGTTATATACTTAATAGTAAAAGTATTAGAGCTAAAGATATTAGATATCTACTAAATATCTATTAGTTATCTAATAATATAAAGATTACTTATAGTACTCTTAAATATAGCCTTAATCTACTATTTATTATATTTACCTATATAAATAATATAGGTATAGCCTATCTTACTAGTTATAGAATACTTAGGTAGATCCTTAATATACTCTATCTCTATAATACTAATAGGATTACGCTTAGTATATATAAAATAAGTTAGACTAGGAGTATAAAGGATTTACTAGTTAAAGTTAATAGTTATCTAGTAAATATCTACTAGATATCTATTAGGTATCTATATACTTAAGTATCTTTCTCTCTCTCTTTTCGCTCTTAGATATATTAGTTATTTCTCTTATTAAGATAATTAATCTAACTCTAGCGGATTTCTATAGGAGTAGCTATCTTTATAATAATAGTAGAGCGTAGTCCGAAACTCCTATATAGAGGGTATAGGAAGGGTAAAATATTCTATATACGTAATCGCTTATTAATATAGCGCGCTAAACCGCTTCTAATACCTAAGTTCGAGAATTAGTTCTAAAAGAGGCTTAGCGCGAAAGGGCCAATTCTAGAGACCTACCCATTCAATTCTCGATGCTAGCTATATACTCGTGTTTTGAAACGAACTTCGAGTTAACGAGGGGCGGGGGCCTTTGACCCACCACAACGCTTTTAATTTAGATTGTGATAACTTAATCATTCACTACTCTTGGCATCGCAGCCATCAGAATCTAAGGTTGGACTTGATAGGTAAACATAGGTCATTGTTTTTGAGCCTGGAAATTGTATTCGTCCTGACGTATGCTCGGTTTTGAAGAAGCATTAAAAGGTTCGATTGTTGAGTGTTGTCGCTCTCTATATATTTTGACACGAGACTTCTTCACGCTCCTTTCGATGGAGTTTGGGAATTTCGATCACCCACCCTAATAAACAAGGACTGTTAGAGAGGTCTCCCCAAAAGAAATTGAGAGACGTCATGAAGAGAATCAAATTCCTTTCCATTTCTATGTCAAGAGCGTATCCTGGAGATGACATTCCTACAGGAATCCTTAACTAGACATTCCGGAACCGAAGGGGAAGCTGGACTTTCGAATTCGGGACTCTAGTTCTCTTCATATGCCCCTGGATTGGAAATTGCCCGTGCGTGAGAACATCTATTACCATTGATACTTGCTTTGCTTCTTAGAAAAGAGAATTTTGCGAAATATCCATGGAATGGTACTATGTACCAACTGGGATTTCTTTTACATCTTGTCTCGAAAACCACCACAATCGCCTCATCCCGCAGAAATATGTTCTTCCAACAACCGTCTACTACCTACGAACTCCACTCGCCCAAAATTGCACATCAGACAGACTACATCAGGCCACCGCAAAGAGCCATGCTTTCTATAGTTCATGCGACCGACCTTCAACTGACAGAGGACCCTTCTTCACCATAATGGTGAGAACCTCGTACAACACATCGGCAGCCGCCCTACAGGCCAAATGGTTAGCCGAGCTCCTGAAATTTCCGGCCTCCACGAGGTCTAGGCGAGAATGAAACTCACATTGTTGACAGCTCCGCGTTAGTATCATACGCCGGTGCAACCTCAACAATATCCGCACCGATAAAGTTCAACCCATCGAGACCGCGAATAATCGTCCGCAGCTCGCGTGTAGACCAACCTCCAGTTTCGGGGGTACCGGTAGCCGGGGCAACTAGATATTCATCACGATCAATAAATAGACAAAGCTTGGGTTGAGAAATTAGTTGAAGTGTGACGTACAGGCTGGGTCAAGGGTGTCAATGTCGATTGACAGGTAGACAGGGTTCTCCGTGCCGACGCGGTCCCGAATCTTCTTGATGATACCGTCGGTGCCAATTGTGTCAATCTCTCGGGCTTCGACGATCTCAAACCCACAATACCCGTCGTTCTCATAGTCCGAAGGGCCGGAGAGAGTCGTGCGGATACCGGCGTGGATATTGGTGTCGTTCCTCAGCAAGCCCTCCATAGCAGCGTGATAGAAGTAAGTGCCGTGGTTTATGGCCGCGACTTGGCTGGGCGAACCACCGAAGACCTTGGGTTTCCAGGTGTCACTAAATAAGAATGAGCCACAGTCTTCCTGTCTTCCGAGATACACTGATTTGTCTTGTGAGGTAGTAGATTGGCTTACAGATGACTGTCGAAGTGGATCACAGTGACAGGCCCGTAGGCTTTGTTGATGCTCCGCAGCAGGGGCAGGGTAATAGTATGATCACCTCCAAGAGTGATAACACGAGGGAGAGTCTTTCCTGCCCGAGACAGTCCTGGTTTGTGGGCATCGGTAAATGGCCTGCGCATGAGAACACTGTTGTGGCCTTCTTCGATCTGCTGAATAGCCCAGGCATTGTCATAGCTTTAAGAGACCGACGTCTGTCAGCTTTGGATTCTTTGTAAATCGAAAATTTGATAAGGGCACATACGAAGTCACTGGAACATCACCACAGTCTAGAACCTTCAAATCGCTAACGAATGGATTCGCCTCAAGCGGCACGTTGTAGCCTCCGCTATTTCCTGATGGTTAACTTCTCAAACTGGTTAATAAGCCTGGGCACCCAGAAGAAAGGGACATACTAGAGATTGAGACGGCGCGAGCCTTGTCTGATACCACTCGGTCCAAAGCGAGCACCTGGTCTGTACGAAGTACCGGTATCAAAGGGAGCTCCTAGAGCAATATGAGTTTATGAAGGTTGTATTGAGGATCGATCGGAGTGGAGATATATCTACCCAGGAAGGCAATGTCGTAGCTCTCGTCCTCGCTAGAGAGGCATGGGAAGTAAGGAAGGCGACCGAAAGTTGAGATGCCGGAGAATACCGAGTCGGCCTAGAGGTGTTGGTTCCAGATGTCAGATACTCGAACTCGCTCAGGGTTTGAACATTCATTTAAGCCAGGTTTCATACCTGCGTGCCGCCGTCTCCCGGCAACGTATTGTACCACAATCCGTTATGTGGCCCAGACATGGGAGCCTGTCCATGATCCCCATGCGCTGCTGAAAGAGCGGAGGCAGCGAGAAGGCACAGAGTGGTAGTAATCATTGTGGTATCGTAGAATAAGGTCAAAAGTAGATTAAAGGGAGATCTCTTCGTGATAAGCTATAGTGCTAAAGTATTACACCGCAGGCTGCGGTGTTCATTGAGATATATATGCAGAGTTTCACAATCAACCCCAGATTTCTCCTTTGGCGAAGTAACCGGTCTCAGCTCTTGATGGATTTACTTAATCCCCACCAGTTTTGCCTAGTGTTGCGCTATCGTACCTGGCATTGCCCTGTCTCCTCTCTTTGCCCATATTTAGCAACTGTTCAAAGACTAGATCGGCATGCGTTCACGTCATCTCCCGATTGCATGCCCAGAAGTTTATTCATGGAATTGAATCACTATCTACTCAACGCTGTCCTCTCTATCTGACTTCCCGATTGAGATACTAAGCTGGACTATATGATGCGGGGATCGCGGCTTGGCAATGTGAGCACTTATGCTAGGCCACATGGAGTATATGATCCAATGAAAAAAAGAAAACAATTCCAATATACAAAAAAGGAAGGCCGGGGGAGAGGGCGACAGCTATCAATATGCGGAGAATAAGATAAGGTCTATTTGGGGTTGGTCTCTAACGTGGCTTATCGCGGGGTTGTCATTGGCGATCTTTGAGGATTCCACTGTCCGAGAACGGAGTCAGCATGTAGGTCGCAGCCCCGCGGAGGACAACAAGCTTTACACACTTTACTATTTCTTGTTGATACAAAGAAAAACAAGGAGAACCGGGAAGATTTGACCGACTGTCAAGCGAGGCTAGAACATTGATCCAGTTAAGCACCCGTTTTCCCAAGATTACTTTTCTCCATCCCATTCGTCCTTAACTTGACATCCTTGAATGCTCCAGGATTAGACGTCAACTCACTGATAAGAGCCGTGCTGGGGCATGCAGGTGCCTCCAACTATATGATAGTTAGAAGTGAGATAGAGCTGGAGTAGATATAGACCCAGCCTTTAATATTAGAGAAATCGGACTTTGTGATTTTTATCCAAGTAAGCTTTTCGAGATTTCAGAATCCCGAAAAGCAAACAATTTTTTGGACTTATGCCCCTTATGTTAATCATCGAAAAGTGACCCAGCAAATATCAACCATGAGTGAAGAGAAAGAGATATACAAAGCCTCTCAAGGCAATGGTCCCTGTACCTCTTCTGATCAGATGCAGGTATCAATCGAGAAGGGTGACACTCACCTTGTTTGCAATGCAGGGAGTATAGCAGATGGGACTAAAGTCCATCCACAGCCGACCACAGACCCATTCGATCCATTAAACTGGTCAACTCTGCAGAAGCATGTTATACTAGCAATTGTCATGTTCAAGTTAGTCATTTTCGATATTTCTTATGGCGCCCAACGTACCCTCCGACCATTGGGGACAAATTCCCACGAAATATGCTGACCCAGACGCTACTTGTGCTAGATATTTCCTCTTCACGTATCTCACAACGACGACGGTACCTTCATTCACTGAAATTCAAGATCAGTACCTGATCAGTTATTCACAAGTGAATTGGACCGTCGCTATACCCGCCCTCGGCCTCTCTGTTGGTCCCCTAATATGGTCTTCTCTGAGTGACATTTATGGCCGTCGGCTGATCTTCCTGATTGGAACCACAATCGCTTTGGTGTCAACAATTGGAGCAGCCGTCGCTAATAGCTACTCTGGATACATGGCTGCTCGATTTTTCCAGGGGTTTGGTGTCAGTCCCGCCTCAACTGTTGGCATGGCGGTTGGTAAGTCCTGTGATTACCCGATTGGTATTTACTTGCTAATGACCTACTAGTGAACGATCTATTCTTCGACTATGAGCGAGGACAGAAGCTTGGGTTGTGGGTGCTGGCGATAGATTCTGGACTCCTTCTCGGGCCGACCCGTAAGTCCCTCCACTTTTCTTGCTGGGGGACCATACTAACACACACGATTTGCTAGTCGGTGGCTTTCTGGACCTAGTAAGCTCCGCATGGATTAACTGGTTCAACGCTATCCTCTTCGCCCTGCTCTTGGTACTAGAGCTGTTCTTCATGCCAGAGACGCTTTATCCCCGACAGAGCATGCTGCTTCATCAATGCAGAACAGTCACCGATGAAAATACTCCATCCGCCACCGAGAAGCAGGAAGCTAAAGGATCAGCATCAGCCACGGACATACTTTCTGGAGTGGTTCAGTCAGACCTGCGCCGAACGAAATCTCTACCTTTTGTAAACCTGCGACCGATTCCAGGAATGCGACACCCTAAGCCGTGGGATTCGATCACTCGCTTTCTTATCACCTTTCAGTTCCCCACAGTCTCTATCGCAGTAATTGGATATTCTTTCGTCTGGTATTGGTGGGTACTCTCAGTCATCACCATGGTGCCAGCCGCATATGTGAACTATACTCCACTCATCCAAGGACTTTTGTTCCTTGGCTTGTTTTTGGGCACCATAGTCTCGGAAATCCTCTGCTCCGGGCGGTTGAGTGATTACATTGTGGAGAAGTTGGCGAGAAAGCGAGGCAATGTTCGCGTTGCAGAAATGCGCTTATGGCTAGCCTATCCCGCCACTTTAGTTACAGCAGGTAGGCTTGACCCAGGAACCAATTTGCGGGACTTGACTAATAGTATAGTTGGCTCAATTTTGTGGGGTATCAGCGTCGATAAAAACTACCACTGGGTGGTTGGACAAGTTGCATTTTTCCTCTGTAAGAGATGACCATATTCGAGATAACCAGGTTCCAGGTACTGACGACGGAACAGTTGCGGCAGGAATTCAGATTGGCAACACTGTGACTAGCAGTTATATTGTCGACAGTTATCCTTTACAATCCACGAGTGTCATCACATTTTATGCCGTGTTTCTGAACTTGAGTGCCTTTATTAATCCAGTGAGTCAAGAGAATCATAGAAAATATAAACTTGACAACTTGCTGACTTCGATATGCCAGTTCTTCATTGCATCTTGGCAGGCCTCAGTTGGTTGGACTTGGACGTTTACAGCGCAAGGCTTGATCGTTCTCTTCGGCGGATCCTTGCTCTTCGGGGCTCTACACAGATATGGGGGACTAATGCGGAGTAAAGCACTGCAGCCATCCTGGGTCAACCCTGAATATGATATAGTCGTTGAAGTCTCAGCCTAATGATCAAAGTCATTATGGCAATACCTTTTCCAGATGACATAATCTGCTCTTCCTTGACGAATCCGATTGCAGCTGTAGGGCTTTTGTACATTCATGTTCAGTGGAGATTGATAGAGAGAACAATCCCTTGGAAATTTCACATACAATGTCCCGAAGAACGTTGTCTGTGTGGCTGCGTACTTGATTGCTTGCCGCCGTGCCCGGGCCCCTGGGGACGGAAGAACGACCTAGCATAAACCAAGCGGCCTGAAAGAGATAGGCCTCATGCAGGGATGACTATTGATCTTACGAGATAGAATTTCCAAGAAATTGAATTTTGATCAGTGACACTTGCCTTATCTCCTGCTATAGTGACTCCGGAGTAGATGCGCTGGCCAGGCTGGAGCTAAGCGGGACGCGTTGGAACCACGGTAGAAAGACGTTCGAATCTGAGTTTGCTAACCAATCATAAATTATTTCATATGGGGCTTGTATAATGGTAATCGCGGCCAATCAGTAAAGGGATCTCGCATCTCAATCAACCTTCCTAGTTAGGACAATGTCTGGAGCACCAAGGACCCCGCCATTACTTGTCTCATCAAGATAACGAAACCTCAACGCTGTTGCAAGTTAACATGACCTTGATGTTTTCTCACGTAATTGATAAACAGCGTTATATCTGAGGCTTATCTAGGTACGAGAGTGTTCCCACCTAGCTGCATTCGCGTCAATGCAGAGCATCGATGCCGGTGAGAAGGCCGCCTTGACCTATGATTTTTCGAGATATTCCAATGCCGATCTCGGACGCACAGCGTCGTTATGTGTCTCTCACTTTCAAGAAGGCTCATTAGTCCTGGATCTTGTAGGAACTGACTGGTCTTGATTTTCGGTTATTAGAGGAGGGCTGTGCTTGAGTAAAGGAACTCAGCCGGCTACCACAACGTTTGACTTCACCGTGCGCGTCTTTTCCTAGTGGAAACTCGTTGTACTGTAAGAATAGCCATTGAATGCTCTGCATCTTACCTTGATATCACTATTGTGTCCTGACGAAGAACTCGGCCAGGTTGAATCGAAACTCTTCAATAACGACGAAGATGCCTCACACCGGCGAGAACGCTAATCGATCTGTTCTCGATGACGAATTCAACGAGTCTATCGATACGCCCCCGAACGAGTATACCTCGCTTCTCCCCAAACCGGTAGATCCAGAAGATGCGAGCCAAGTAGATTCTCTCTGGCAAAGAGATGACTACAAAGTGACGCGGGCGAAACGACTATTGACAGAGTTCTGGAAGTTGACAAAAGGTTCCGTTCCCGTCATATTGGCATACACGCTGCAGATGAGTTTGCAAACCTCTACCGTTGTAATCATCGGACATTCATCTCCGATGAACTTAGCAGTCAGTGCCTTTTCGATGATGTTTGCACTGGTCACTGGCTGGATGATTGCACTCGGCGGAACAACTGCCCTAGATACTCTCGCTTCATCCACTTTTACTGGGAGCGGAAACAAACATGATCTTGGAATTCTCCTCCAGCGTGCATTCTTGGTTCTTGGCCTGCTCTATATCCCCGTCTGCGTTCTATGGGCATGCTCAAATGCATTGTTCCGAGCTCTTGGTCAGGACCCCGAGCTCTCTTACCAGACTTCCCGATTCTTGACCGTTCTGATCCCCGGCGGCCTGGGGTATATTTACTTCGAGACTATGAAAAAGTTTTTGCAAGCTCAAGGTGGGACGACATTTGAATAGTCCCGTTGATAATCTTTGAATGTTCTAACACATAACGATATAGGAATAATGAGAGCCGGAACCTACGTTCTGATGATCACCTCGCCACTAAACGCGGGCCTCTGTTATTACCTCTGTTACACTCTTGATTTTGGACTTATGGCTGGTCCTATCGCTGCAGGAATCTCATACTGGATGTCTTTCCTCCTCTTGGTGCTATATGCTCGATTTATTGCTGGTTCTGAGTGCTGGGGTGGGTGGTCGTGGGCAGCCTTTGAAAATCTGGGAACCTTCACAAGATTGGCCATTCTGGGATTTTTCCACGTCGGCACCGAATGGTGGGCATTTGAGATTGTTGCCCTGGTAGCTGGACGGCTTGGAACAATTCCCCTTGCTGCACAGAGTGTTATCATGACCGCCGATGGAATTCTAAATACAATCCCGTTCGGCCTCGGCGTTGCAACTTCATCGCGGCTCGGTAATCAGCTGGGTTCACGCAATGCAAAGGGCGCATCGGTAACCGCCCACTCCTCGGCTGCTCTCTCCATGATATATGGAGCCTTGGTTCTCACGGTTCTGATGGGCACTCGTGATCATTTTGCGAAAATTTTCAACAGTGATCCACGGGTCGTTGAATTGACTGCCGAAATCATGCCGTTTGTTGCGCTATTCCAGATCGCAGATGGGTTGAATGGAAGCTGTGGTGGAAGTCTTCGAGGGATGGGTCGGCAGCATTTGGGTGCTGCAGTGAACATGGTTAGTTACTACTGCTTTGCACTGCCTTTGGGCATATACCTGGCCTTTCATGGCTGGGGACTCAAAGGGCTATGGATAGGCCAGTGCGTTGCGCTATACTGTGCTGGAACTATGGAGTGGGTTCTTGTCGCAATGACAAATTGGGAAACTCAAGTTCACAGGGCTTTCAAGAGGATGGATGTGAGCCAGTAGTATTTTTTTACCTAGTGATCCTTGCGGAACTGTCATACTCTTGGCTATGATTGGGCGATAGGCGGTGGCTTCAGAATTTGACAGATTTCAGACAGCTACGAAATACATTGTATGCGTTAGCTTATTAGAGCAACAGAATTAAAAAGGAGATAGATACGATGAGATTGATATTGTTGGTGATTGTAAAGAGAAAATAAATAAATAAATAACAGGATCCCGGGGTAATTAAAATACCTCTAAGATAACATAAGAATAGATACGACTCGTGTGTTAGGACTGCCTCATCTTAACGTTAGGTGCGCTATTATATCGGTCCCAGGCATGACAGAACATCAATTTCTCCTAATAGTTTATCACATGCTAAGTGTGAGGTCTTTCACTGGGCTGCGTGGAAACCGACGAGCGTGTATGTCGGGAGAGTTGTCCGCCAAGCTACAGACTTAGACTTCCCGGCTGAGGTGAATGTGGGATACAGGTTGCCTTGGGGTCCGGGGAAGTGAATAGTGTTGGGTTGGCGCTTTCCTATTTATTTCTCAAGCTCGCGTATTGCACAATGGGACCAAGAAAACAGTCGGAAAGGAGAGAATTTTGCGGAGACGTATAATTCATTCCTCGTTGGTCACTGTACGCCAACATATATCTCCTAAAGGCCGAAGATCGAGGATCAAACGGTCAATTTATCATTGAAACTCAAATTCTAGCAATGAGTTGAACGAGCCAGCTTCGGCTCCAGAAGTGACCCCGTTCAAGAGGAATCTAGGACTAGCTTGCTCAAAGAGTCGCACAAAGTCACTTATAGTCCGTTCTCGTGCATCATGAGCGGCAAGCATAAACTGATCTTCGATTCTGTGCGTTTATTAGACAACAGGTAGATGACTGGGGGAAAAAGAGAGGCGGAGGTAGACTCACAATATCATTTTGTTTGTCAAGGCATTGATTCGTTTCGCCGGTGGATCTGGAAGAATTCCTTCACTGATGAACACCTTTGCTCCAGGCCTGAGCGCAGGAACGAGTGCCTTTAGGATGGCGACAGAATCTGCATCGTTCCAATCGTGGAGGATATGTCGGAAGATATATCCGTCCGCAATGACAGGCTGTTTCTCAAAGAAATTGTGCTGCTGAAAAGTGATGCGCGACCGCATACTCGAGTCTGGTGAACGCAGTACGAGCTTTCTGCCCATATCTAATGCGTCGGTATTGTTGTCTTGAATTATGAATTGGGCGTTGGGTGCCAACGGCGCAATAGTCAGGACAGTATGACCGGATGACCCGCCAACCTGTTACTTCAAGTCAGCACGCAACTCTGAAAGAGGATCCGAAGTGGGCCTAAGAAATGTCTCTTACATCGATGATTGTCTTTGATCCAAGGCTGGACCAGTCCCAAGCAGCGCCAAGTTTGTCAGTCGACCACAGAGGGGTGTTGACACGCCCCATGAGATATTCATGGTATTTCCTGTTGAGCTCCGACGAATGTGCAAAGTACTGGAACAAGTTCTCTTCGGTTCGGTAAGCCAGGTTAAAGGCGGTTTCAGGTACTTTGTCAGTTCTTTTGTTCGTTTGCATAAGCATCGTTTCGGGTATTTTAATCAATATATTCTGAAGAAACTCAGTACCAAAGTGCACAATGCTTCTTAGATGAGGATTGTTGGCCAAGGCCGCAGAGGCAGCAGAGTGTGCGATGCGACCGGGCTCAGTTTCGCGGAAGAGCCCATTGGCGATCCCATAGCGCACACCACGAGTCAAGACATCCTCTGGGAGTCGAGTGGCTGTGGAGAGCTCGGGCAAAGAAATGGAAGAGTCAATTGGAACATGCTGCGGGACTTCGAAGCGTGTCAGAAGATCAAGGTTTGCTGCGTCCGTGGCCTTGGAGTTGTTGAACATCAGAGTTAGTGTCGATGAAAGCCGCCGTGTTCATATTTACGGAAAGCATCAACTCACCGACCACGCCAGAGTGAGAACATGGTCTGCGGGACCCATCGATAAATAAATCAAGTCCTTTGCAGCTTGAATAAGTTCATTACGAAGGGCCAAAGGTGTTACGCTGGACAAGTCTGATTTGACAGGGTCGTCGAGACTCGGAGTGACTCCATTTTCTTTTGCGATACTAGCAAGCTCCGTGGCGTTCGCGTAGATTTTGGATGCCAGTGACTCCAATGTTGACTGCGCCATTTCTGTAATCGGATTGTTAGTTCCAAGTAGAAAGTCTGATACGCCGCCTAGGAACTGACTGACCCTTACAATCAGTATTTGTATCACTGGCTTGACTTATTGGCGAGCTCTACTAGAAATGCAGATCAAGTCTTCAGTTTCAACAATATTTCTTTCTCTCCGGATTCAGCTATAAAAACTTTCTTCACGCGACTGTTCCAAATCGGCGATTTGTCACTATCACTCGGCGAGAAGGCGGACCTCTAGATAATCGGCGAGTATCCGGAATGCGCCGTTGCTGCCCCGCGTCCGGTGATATTGAAGGCACTTTCTCAAGGCCAGAATTCCATCACTAACCTAGGGATGGTAAGACACGTTGAATTTCAAAAAAAAGAAGAAGAAGAAAATAAAAGCAAAGAAAACGAAAATGAGCATAATTAAAAATTAAAGAAGAATCTTGATTCGAATTCAAACAGCATCAACGTCCTAAACATCAAGGGTAAGAAGGCAATCGAAAGACACCAGACTGTCTTGGTAGGTGATAGTAAAAGATAGGTGAGCAAGTAATGAACGACTATTGTCGAAAGAACATGCCTTGGTGCATCATCCTACAGATGCTCATAGACTCATAGGTATGATTCTTTAGGAGCAACCTATATGCGGTAGTCTACTTAAGTCAGTTCTCTTGTGAGAAGGTCTAGATAAAGTGGTGCCGAAGCTCAATCTAGTTCGATAACACCATCATATGATTATTTCCATTCGCAGTATGAACTAAATCCGTAAACTTGACTTGGAGTAGCATATCTCATCAAATACCGCCTGCTCAGGTACTTTCAGCTGCCAATGCTTCCGCCCTCGACGTACTATTTGGATCCAAGTAAGGAGTTTCACCAATACCCACTGCCCGGTGGCCAAAGCGCTCTCCTAGTCCTTCATAATCAAATGTGGCAGTGTGGAAAGCTGACCGATTATCCCAGATCGCTGAAGGAATATGTTAGAGAAATGAATGTAGTTATTCGAGCAAGATACGTACCGATATCGTTCGCATTCCGCCACTTGAACCTCACCTGAATGTCATGGTTCTCAAGAATAGTGTTATAAAACTTCTTCAAAAGTTCCTCTGATTCACTAGAGCTGAGCTCATTGATCTGCTTAGGGAATGGCCCAACAGCGTAGATGCTTTTCCAACCAGTCACTGGGTTCGTGCGTACAACGGGGTGCACAGTGTACAGCTGTCTCCCAATATTGAGTGGATTTCCTCTTGGCTCAGTATAGATCTTGACGTGCTCGGGATCTGCCTCAGCAGCTGCGATGAACCCTGAGCCGCTATACGTAGCTGTCAAGGTCTCGAAAAACCTCTGATATGCCGGAGAGAACCGGTCGTAAAGCTCGTAGCCGGATGCCCAAAGGGTATCGCCACCTGTCTTTGGCAATTGGGTCAGGCGAAGTGAGGTATAATCAGCGGGGGCAGGCTCGAATTGGATATCGGAATGCCATTGAGCCGAGTCATAACGACGTTTGTTCGGCTGATTTTCGTGGCGAAACATCTTCTTCCGGGCAAGCGAGCTGATCGTGCTGACCTGGGCGTCCGAGACTCCAAATTCGTTAGTGTTATTGAGCACCGGGTGAATATGCAGTGTCGAGTCAGCTGGCTTTCCAGCTAACTGGCCCAGTCGATGGACTAGCTGCTTCTGTAGATCATCCGTAAGGTTGTCTTGGGCACGAAAGAAGACAACGCCCCTTTGAGAAACTGAAGAATAGTTGTCAGAAATGCAAGTTTGAATGAATTTCGAGCAAGATCTTACTGGTGATGGCAAGATCCCGAATGAGTTCGTCTGAGTTTGTGGCATTCAAAAGATCATTGACGATATTGATATTGATAAATTCACGACCGATCGCAGGGGTCGTGTCCTCTGAGTTGAACCTATCCAACGCCCCATTCAAGCGCAACGGCACGGGATATTGTACCTGTTCAGAGAGGCTGCCATCTTCAGGGCGCAAAGGAAGTGCGGGGTCAGGGATTCGTGGAGCCATAAGATGACTGTTCGAAACTCAATCCAAGAGTGTTGGGCGTCAATTAGACAAGAATATCGAGTTCTTAGTCCTTTTTTATAAGTGTTGATGTTCACCTCTCCACCCCGATCCGATGAATCACGTCATGTCTCGTGGAACTTGCATCTTAAGCTATTACCTTGTCTGCCGCAGGAGGTGCGGGGTCATTCATGGTACAACACTCGGAGAACTTCCAAACCAGAATCACTTCTGAGCGTCTTCGAACCCAATGAATGATCTTGTTGAATTATCCGAGGAAATTAAGATCGCTCTTCAGCATAGGTAACAGTCGGCGCTCTCAGCTAAATTAAGCCTCAGCTTTGACCCCTAAAGCTTGTTTGAAATCTTCTCGTTGTCACATAATGTCAAAAATCTAGTCCATCAATTGCGATCACGAAATTTGACTCCCAAATCACACCTTTGCTTTGATTACGTGGGCCAGCCGTGCCGAGATCCGGGGGCCGATTACTACAGATGAACTTGGTAGTTATGTATGAAATGGCTTCCCTATCTTTCTCATCCATCGGCCAATTGCGGAACGATTCATGCGTAACTTTCCACTGTAGTCAAGAGGGAACTGCCTGGAAGTACGCCCCCGATTCTATACCTATAGACTGGGAACAGGAGTAAACCTAGCGGTTCTCAAGCCAAGCATGTTGAAGTCGCTCCAGAGCATCGCCAGTCAAAATATGAACAACCGAGAAGGTTTCTGTGGATTCAGACATTGACCAGCGATGTATTCGACATTGGAGAGGGGAATCCCAGAGGAGAGGTGTCTTTGACCTTACGGCTGACCTCATACTCGCGGAGTTTGGCACTGCTGCTTTCAAATACATCGTAACTGAGTTTATAGTAACGATGCGATCAGTGATGGGTTATCCTAAATCAATGACTATGATGGGATCGGTCAGATTCTCACCTAAAGTCATGCGCAATACGCTCGGGAAAAGTTCTTGGAACATCTGATGGAAGCCGTCTTAGCGAGTTCCCACTGGAAGATACGTGAATACAGTCTTTAAATTTAAACTCACCGGAGCCTGGATAATCAGCATACTTCTTGAGTTCCTCTTGGACTTCGTTTTCCTTCCCAATTCGAACCCTTGACATGGTCTGGACCCGGGACACACGAAGCCTGCGCAGATTCTCAAACAATGATAAACGATCAGGGATCTCATCTGGTGGTACGGATTTTTCAAAGAGCATACGAAGTGCTCCAGCATCTTCGATGGCCTGATTAGCGCCTTGCCCGCTGAAAGGTAACATCTAGGTATGCGTGAGTAGGGGAGCCCAATTATTGAATAAGTGTTACACCCACTGGATGTGCAGCATCTCCAATTAGAAGGAGCTTTCCCCGAGACCAATGATGCAGCGGCTGAAACACTTTGAGAGGCCATCTGGTCACCTTCGGAGCTTTACTGTGTAATAGTTAGCTCTTGACGGGTGAGACTTTAGTCCCTATCGTACCTTATCACCCGCATCAGCCCAGGGTGGAAGTGATCAAATCGTGCCAAAAGAGAGTCCATTGGGTCTGAAATTTTGTAAGTGTCCATGATATCAAGGGTGGAACGCGATGTCGTCAAGGTGCTTACTGTCATCATCGGTTTGAAGATTATTCTGGATTCCAACAAAATTTTGAACTTGGCCACTTGGAAAATTTAGCAATCTTACCTCGTACCCGTCTCACCACGAGCACTTACTTTTGGCAGTCATACCACACCATGTGTTCTGCTGTTGTATGGTCTGAAACGTCTGCTATGATGGAGGGGCCGTGCCCTTTGTTCGCGATTAACTCGAGAAAATCGGCGTCACCAGACAGCGTTTCCGTCGGGATCTGAAATCTGAACGCTGTATAACTCGTCGAAGCTGGCATTTCGGGTTGTCCATCCAGTACCACCGACTTTAAAATCGAATGAAGACCATCCGCGCCGATGATCATATCTGCAATGTGGATAGAACCGTCTTCTAATTGCACAGTCCCCGCAAAAGGATCGGCAGAACAGACTTTGGCCCCTAGCCGCACAGTAACATTCACAAGTCCCGGGATGCGAGTCGTGGCAACTCGAAAAAGTTCTTCGTGAAGGTCTGCCCGTTGCATTGTATATAAGGCCGCCCCAAATGTTGCTTCCACAGGGGAAGCAATGACACCTGAAATTTGTTCAAAGTTTTTCCCATCACGAAGCTCAAAGATAGACTTTGGCTCACTGCGGGCCTTCTCAAACGAAAACCCGAGTGCAGATAGAACTCGCACTCCATTTGGAGCCACAACAAGGGCAGCACCAAACTCGCTAAGAAATTGAGACTTCTCGAATATCTAACAGACTGTAAGAACAACTTGCTTAGAAAGAGAATCACTAGTACTTACCTCGACCTGGTGCCCGGCTTGGTGAAGAGCCGCAGCCGCGCTCAGCCCTCCAATACCTGCACCCACAATGATCACTTTGAGAGGCATGTTCACACATCAACTTCAGGTTCTTTCTGTACTGTGTGACGGATAAGAAGAGTAGGCGGGGCGACTTTTATAAGTACTATATTAGTTAAATAAAACTCGCCGACGCCCCACATCACGCTTACGACGCATGCATGTTATTGTGTTTGATCAGGCCATACTATCTTTTTCTTTGCAGGCTAGGCATTTAAAAAAGTCCCGCGGTTTCCACCGGTGAGAATTTCAATCTCATCCTTTCCTGGGAGACACCAGCTTGCATATCGTTGATTAGCTTTTGAACACTTTCTACGATTCTCAAGATCAATTTGAACATCGTCAGAATATTTCAGCAGGTTACAAAATCTACACTTAAGGCTATGTGTCTCGGGCTCATTAGACTTGCGTTTTCCCGGTTCTTGGAAGTAAAAGTAATCTAAAGTCATAGCATGTATTGATATCTGTAAATAAATCAACGGAAAACACCCAAAACAATCATTCCAACAGTGTGCTGTATCCGGTGAAGGACGAATTCAAGACATCTGCAAGGCGCCTGATATCGCGTGGCTGAGAGGGTTCGCCTTGGAAATGACCAAAATTAGTAAATGTGCAAATGTCAGGAACTGCATTACTCACATTGAGACCTTGAACCATGGTGAAATGATTGCCTTCGGTTGTCCTGATATCCAGGTCAAAGTAAGGTAGAAGCTCGTCCCAACCCATTGCATCCAAGGGACCAGCCCTTCGTAGAAGCCACTCCACTATGGAATCATCGTAGTTCAAGTCTGTGGCCTCTAGTGCGGATGTCATTGTCTTTTCAAGGCCATCTTTTGCCCAGATTATTGTGACTCGCATGAAGGGGTCCTTTTTCAATGGACGTGGGGTATATCCATCGACAGCAGCTATGGTTTGCAGGAAATGTTGTTTGACCTCGCTCCGCAAGGACAGATTCTCTGACAACAGATCCAGAACCGGAAGAGGCATTGCTCCAAATCGTAAGCGGCAAGGTGAGTCAATAAGTATCAATGAAGCTACCTGCTCTCCAACCTCAATGATTTGACGGGCTGCTTCAAATGCGTACATGCCACCCGCCGACCAGCCACCCAAGATGTAAGGGCCGAGAGGTTGAATCTGTCGAACAACTTCAAGCATTCTGGAAGCAATGGCGGGAATATCTGTGGATTTTGGATTGTTCGCTTGTAGCAAGGGACTATTCAGTCCGCAGACTCGAAGGTTCCTTGAGATCCGGGGAAGCTTAGCGTATGCTGTGGCAAGACCACTTCCGTCAGGGAAGAGAAAAAGCGTCTTACTATTTGAGTGACTGTCGCCCTGGAGGGTTATAGAAGGCGGAATTGACCGCTGTGGACTTTTTCTTTGCGGGGGACTTTGAGTATTCCGCGGAGATTCCAGCTTTGGGGATCCAAACAGCTGAATTAAGGAGTTGTGAAGCTCCTTCGCCGAAGAAGTATCAAAAAACCCTGAGGGAACCTCGATTCCAATCTTGTCACTCAATGCTCCGACTATAGAGATTGCCATCATGGAGTCAAGGCCAAGTGAGGATAGATCTTCTGCGGCTAGAATTTCTTCCATGTCTACGCCCATCTCATTCGCGATGATAGAGTAGACTTCCGAAAGACGGGTATCGGGTGGGGTATTGGGGAAGTCTTGAGACGGAGTCGATGCAGAAGAAACAATGGAGTCGCCGCTCTCTGAACCAGGAGTAGGGGGAACAGGTGACTGATCTGGCAGATATTTGAGTATGTAACCTCTCAGGTCACAGAACGTGGACACGTCAGTGAACGTAGATGCTGGCAACTGGATTTGAAGGACCTCATGAATCTGGGACAAGATCGTCATTGATAGTAGAGAGTCAACTCCTAGCTCCTGAAAGCTACTTTTTTCTGTCAACTCTCCAGGGGGAATCCCAATTTGCCCAGCGAGAAGTTCCTTGACATCATCGATGATGGATCGTGTATTTATGTTAGCCAGCGGTGGAGAATGGCGTTTCCTCTGTCGTCGGAGATCTGTCAAAGGAAGGGTTGAAGGCTGTGTTGTAGGCGAATGACTGTCTGCTGGAGAAGAAAGAATTTTCTCTAACATGGCGCGTGGGACTCTCTGGAATTTGACTTCCCCACAGCGGGCAATCATGCGCTGTCCCTGGAAGATCGAGACATCACCCGCAAAGACTGTGCCTGTTTCTGACAACATTCTCACATGGGCCTTATATGAGAGATCCGCGCGAAGATCTTCGCCAATCTGGTATGAGCCAATACCATGGGAGATGTAGGTGTATTCCCTGGGGTTGACCTTCCCAATGGCATTCATGACGAAGCCGGCAATCTGAGCGAGATTGTCAAGCCACAAGGGAGAGCAAAAGAATGTTCCCATATCACGATCTTGGTGCAAAGAAAGCGAAACAACCGCTTCCAACTTCTCTGCGTCAATGATGACTTCCTGCATCCCTTGATACTGTCGATCATAATGAACCACCGTGGAAAAAAGATTGTAAATCATATCATGGGAGATACGACTTGAGCTTCCCCTGAGAACACCATCTTCGAGGTGGTTAATCCTCTCCAATATGAGGTATGAAGTTTTGTTCCACTTTCTCAGCCACGAAGCGCTATCTCCAAGCTCCATTTGGCAGGAGGCGTGAGTGTCAAGGCCTTGGCCTCGTTCGCTCTTTGTTCCCACTTGCAGGGTCATGGACCTTGTTTGGGTGTTTGCACATGAGGTGATTTGAAACATTCGGGGATCTTTTGGTCTCTCCACGGGCATTGTAATAGGTTTTGTCATTTGTAGGTTGACGACCTTTATCCCAGACACTGGACCGTCGAAACTGAAACGCTTGCGAAGATAATCTGCCACAGTCAAGGCAATATCGACAAAAACACCCTGTTCAAATGGCAAAGCGCGATTAATAAAGATTCAGGCTCCATGTACACGAAACAGTGTTGTGAGGAATATCTTTGAAGTAAGGGATGATGGGGTGGGATTTATAGCTTACCGATGGACATAACGCGATCCCATTGAGGACATGGCCTGCAATTAATCCGTGTAGTATCGGATCGGTGAGATCCGACTCAAAAACAGCAGATGCAACTGGACCGTCTATGGTTGAAGACACAACATTCTGGACAGTCGTTGTCATCTTCGCCGTACTTGTGATTGCCTGCACGGGACCACTGTCGCGGTGTCGTTGCAAAAGCCAGTCGTTGCGATACTCGATCCAATACTTCTTCTCGTCAAATGCGTATGTCGGAAGACTGAGAAGCTTTGGAGCACCCTCAAAGCTGTTATGATAGTTTCCCCAGTTGATGGAAAGGCCACCATCACTCAAGGCTGCCAGGGTCCTGCACATAGTCGACAGTGAAGGTTCTTTCCTATGAAGCGTAGGGAGGAGCCGGCTTGTGGACTGCAGAGAGGAAGCAACCATGCTAAGACAGACAGGGTGAGGGCCAACCTCAAGGAACACGGAATCCGAAGTAACGAGTTTCTCTGACAGCCCCGATTTGATTGCTTGAACAAACTCCACAGGCTCTCGCGCATGGCGCGCTAGGTAAGACGGACCGATTTCATCGAGATTGGTCAACTTTCTTCCCACCAAAGTCGATAGAATTGTGATCTGAGGTGCACGGAATGAAACGCTGCTTGCCTCATCCTCAAAGGGAGCCAGTATTGGCTCGACCTGGGGGGAATGGAAAGCAAAAGGGACGTTAAGAAGGGTGCACCGTATATCATGAGCCTTCAAAACACGTTCCGCTTCATGAATGGTCGCAATTGGACCACTGATCACCACATCCGTCGGTCCATTGTAACATGACACCTCCAACTCGTTGAAATCGTCGGCAAGAACAATTCGGATATGATCCAAACCTCGATTGACCGCCAGCATTCCATGCGTCGAAGATTCACATAGCTTTTGCAACAGAGTTGCGCGCCGGCCAACCAGATACAACGTGTCACTCGCTGACAAGACTCCTGCAGCAAAAAGTGCTGCATACTCTCCCAAGCTATGACCTATGACAGCCGAGGGTTTGATATTCCATGAAGCCCACAGAGTGAAAAGTGCCATCTGCAAGGCGACTTGTCCCAACTGTGACTGTACAGGCTGTAGCTTATGGATGTCATCGCTGCCATTGATGACGGCATCAACAAATGGAGGGAACCCATGGTCGGTTGCAATCCGCTCCAGTCTAGTCAAGTGAGACCTGAATGATGGATTGGCTTCAAATAGCTGTTTTCCCACGCCCGTATAGAGGGACCCCTGTCCAGTGAACACAGCGATCAGGTTGGAAAGTCTAATCGCTGATCCCGCATCATGTGTGTTGGCTTTTGCGGATAATTGACGCTTTGCTTCTGAGGATGTTGAAGCGACAATTGAAACACGCAGTGGGTGTTGCACTTTTCGTGCAGTGGTGGAATAGGCGAGGTCTCTCATGTCCGTATCTGGATGACTCTCAAGAAAAGCAACCAAGTTATCCAAGTTCCTGTGAAGGGATGTAATGGATTTGGCGGTTACACTGATGACATGGTCGTGCACAGAAGTCGCCAGCTCGAGATCTCGTTGGTGAAAAGACTCGCCTTCTTCTAGAATGAAGCTAGAATTCCCTCCAGCAGCTCCGAAGTTGTTGATGAGAATCCGACGCTTTCGGTCGGGGTTGGACGGGAAAGTAGTGAGCGTCTTTGCAATCTTCACGTTCCGCTCCTCCAAAGACGGAAAGTTCCGGTTAAGTCGACCACTCTTGATTCCAACATGTGGCGGAATCTGAGATTTTTTGAACAGAAGAAGTGCTTTAATCAAGGCTGAAATGCCGGAGGCGGACTCTCCATGCCCAATATTCGCTTTGATCGACCCAACATACAACGGCCTGTCGGGTGGTCGGCGGGAGCGGTTTGGAGCCAGGACATTCAGAACCGATGCCATTTCGGTTGAGTCACCAAGCTGAGTACCAGTTCCATGCAGCTCCACATAGTCAATATCTGTAGGCTTGACTGCAGCCTCGCGGAGGACTTTGCGGAAAAGAGATTCTTGTGCCCCCGCGTGGGGCTGTGTGATAGACGCCGCATAGGCAGAGTAGTTTGTGCCGGCTGCCAGGATCACACCAAGTATATTGTCATTGTCTGCCTGTGCAGCATCGAGGCGTTTCAGGACTATGCTAGCGACTGTTTCTCCACGACAGTAGCCGTCTGCCTCGTCGTCGAAGGTTTTGCAAGGCCCATCACTGGAGACGAAATGTCCACGCGAGAGACCGGCATACATGTCGGGGCTGTTAAGAAGCATCATTCCTCCAACAACAGCCGTGTCACACTCATTACTCCAGATCGATGTGCAGGCAAGATTGAGGGCCGTGGCACTGGATGCGCAAGCCGTGTCAACACTCAAGCTAGGACCGCCTATGAAGAGCCGCATTCAAATTAGTTTGATGCTCATAATCGGGAGATAGTTCATATATACCTAGCTGGTTCGCACGAGAGACTCGTCCCTGGTTTGAAGATGATGGATTAGCCCGGTGGAAAGTTTTATGAGCAAGCATTCTCAAGTGGAGTACCTACAGGTCCGAATGCACGAATCACTCCGGAGACATAGTAAGTGTCAATTTCCTGCACGACATTCACGTCTTTGTAGTCGTCTGTTGTCTGGCCATAGAAACTTCCAATCCTCTCCATCCGCGTCGAAGGTGTTTGCCCTGGTACATAGCCAGCAACCTCCAATGCTTCGTACGCTGTGACCAATGCAAGTCTCTGCTGGGGGTCGGTTTGCATAGCCTCTCGGGGGGACATGTTGAAGAAACGAGCATCAAAATGCCCTGCATCTTTCATGAAGTTTCCGTACTCTGTTGCACTCTTGTTTTTGTCTTTTCCATCTTTCGAGACATAAATTGACGGATCGAACCGATCACTTGGTATCTATTTTCTATTAGTCTCAATTTTCGTCTTTCAACGAGTCAATGTGGATGGAAAATTACCACTTTGTGACAATCAATGCCTTCCGCCAGGATGCTCCAAAGCTCGTCCACACTGTTAGCATCCGGGAACCGGCCCGACATTCCAATGACTGCAATCGGAATGTTCGCGGCCCTCGTTGATGTTTGGTCATTGCTTTGAATCGACGTATCGCAGAGTATGACTTTCGTATCAACCATATTTTGCAGGGTCGAGGCAAAAGATTTGTGGGAATGAACTGGGCCAAAACAATAGACATCATACTTTGGAAGCCTCAATGAAGTGAGGTATGAAGCCGTTCCCTTGACGAGATCTGACCATTGAATGGGTCGAATCAACAAATCTTTTAGGACATCTCGGAGAATATCCTCTGATCTTGTCCCATCGACCGGATAACCCGAATACGGAGATAACAGCGCAGCACCAGACCGTGACTCCTTGTTGAACCCCAGCGTTTCGTTAAGGATAGCTAATCCCTCGACCAGTTCTGCAAAATCGAGTTCGGTGTAAAGATGAGACGCATGATAGGGTGCGAATATGGGAACAGAACGGCCAACGCGACTTGACTGTGTTGAGTTTAGGAACTCAGAGATTAGCTCCCTAACGGAAGCCAATGTCGTGGGCGGTCCTTGGACAGTGACAGTGCTATCAAACTCTGCAGTGATATACGGTCGCTTTCGATTGGATTTTGCCTGTATTGTCATGTCAGTAACAATCGTTTTTCAACATACATATTGTGAGTTTTACCCATTTCCGGAGTATCGAGGACAATTTCTCGATAGGCAAAGCATCTTTCTCAATCAAGAGTGCCCACGAATCTTTGTCTCCCTCCGCTTCCAAGTCCCCACCGACGGTGAAAACTAACGACCCCAATCGTACTGCGAGGCGGACCGTATCAACAGCTATGGGAATAAGCCCATGGAGGTTTCTTGCAAGGCTGACTGCAACCGCAGATAACTGGCCTACGCAGAGTCCGATGCAGGCACTATTGCTGACAGAAGGAAAATCGCAGTGTGGATGATTCTCATACCATCTGGATCCCTGGTTAGTGTATCCTAAGAACAGGCGAATATGAATAAAGTCACTCACCCTACAAAATGACCTAGTTGTACAATCACCAGAAGGGCTGGTGCCAAGACACGAAGAGCAGGAGACCCGCTATCTTCGGCATCCACGATATCGGATAGCCGAGTAAATCGCAAAGCATCTTCTTGTGCCTCCTGCGGGAAGTGACGAATGCTTTCACGTAGGACTTCCTCGGACGAAGAAAGAAACTGTGCAAGTAACGAACTTCTTGTCTGGGCTTCAAGCAATTGTGACAAAGAGGATATGATTGGTAGGGTCGTGTCCCCAAAGAAAATAATATTTCCAGTAGATTCCATCTTGGGTAGACGTAAAATATTGAAAGTCTACTCCGAAATTGAACTCTATGGTCCTAATTAGATGTCATCTATGACCAGGATTTTGAAGTTATAGTAAACCACTGACCATGACCTTTGGCTGCAGGTGGCTTAGGCTGGTGCTAACATGCGGCTCCACTACATTCGCCCAATGAGATTATGCATTCTTCCACCCACGCCTGCAATTACCGGGGAATTTCTTCAAATTTTGTTTTGGTGTGAGGTGCAATAATTTTTTTGCTAAAAATTGTATTGATGAATTTTACTCGCCGGTGCTAAGTCTTCGGGTTTTGAAGTAATCAGTCACAACTCGCATACCTCAAATCTGTTACATTGAGGGTTTGAAAGTCGGAATCTAGAGACCAGAGAAACGGTCCAAGTAGACCTACGTGACTTTCTTTTGTTTAGATGTCCTTTTAAACATATTTCATTCGGTCGTTCTGGAAGGCTCAGGCATCATCTCTTGGTCCTCATTGTTCAGCTCGTGACTGATAAGATGAATTTGAAAGTTTGTCGGGGTTTCAAATCTATGGAACCCCACCATATGTCCAGCCCCTTTTCGAGTCTTATAATAGAAATCCGCCGGGAAATTTAATTTGTTTCGCAATTATTATTCTCGGGCGCCCAGAAATTTATGAGTTTTGCTCGATGTTCGATTGCGTTCCTGAATGGAATTTTCAGCGATTTCGGAGTTATCATTGCATGTTGGCGCAGTCGATGGTGGCTATGATAAATACCCCATATTTGAGAATCCGGTGATGAAGTACCTTCTAGATAGGATTTTCAGCTGTAGATACGATGATCAACGTATTAGCATTCAGAAAGAGTACTAAGCATGGGGAAGAGGGAGGAGGAGAGATCGAGAGCTCGAGAGAGTCGTGAGTATCGTCTAGTGCCTGACAAGCCAGGCATCCACACCCTGCATTCACGCTTATCAATACGTGTCAGTCTCAACGAGACTGAAATAGCATAGAATTACTGTAGTTATTCGTATTTTGCTTGAAGTAAAAAGTATCCTTCTGTCTTGCTAAAGTGTACCTATGGGATAAGATATTCGCAATAGTCAGCGTGGAAAGAAGGGTTTGGCGTTGAGATATATTTAGAATCTAACACACCCCGACGAAATCAGATTCTGTGGGACCGTCGCAAAACTTTGGACGAATTCTAAGTGATCTGATTAATTATTTGTAGAGTCTGTCGCAACATTAACGTGTCATGATATCTTCTAGATATACTGATTCAAGGTAATCCCATGTTGTAGCGAACTTATAGTGGTTGACGAGAACAGTTACTTTTGGGATCTGCAAGCATCGCTTTTGTGCCAATCGGATGGGATCCAAGCGCAAACTGGAAATTTTTCGTTCTTATATGTCCATAGACTACCATAAACCTAAATATACCGATAATATATCGGCGTTTACACCAACTTCATCCCAGAAGTAGTCTCCGCGACGCTGCCAGTGACATTGGTGTCCTTCATGAGCCACAAAAAGGCTTCAGCAACCTCTTCCGGAGACCCAATCTTCTGCAAAGCTGTGCCGTCTTGATCCATTCACAGAGGGCCTTCCTGGCCTCCGCTCCTTGATGATCCCATAATTCCGCCTCGACAAACCCAGGACTGACAATATTGACGCGAATCGGCTTCAAATCCAATGCCAACTTCCGGGTCAAGCCTTTCAAGCTAGCCGCATAAGAGGCGATCACTGGCCATCCTGCAATTGGCTTTTCAGACGATGTTCCGGTAGTAAACACGATTAAAGACTCGGGCCTGGGGTTCAAATATTTTGCGCCCACTTGAGCCACAAAAAGTGGTGCAAAAAGACGCATTTGCCCGGCATCTCGCCAATATTCGAGTGTAACCTCATCGTATGTGAGCATCTTGGGCGGCCCAGTTGTAGTAAAAACAATGTGACCGAGCTTTCCAACTTTTGCAAACAGCTCTTCAATATCTTGCTTGATAGTGCTGTGTGAAAGGTCACACACGAAACCCTGGACTTTGCTGGCAGGATAGCCCGCTTGGAGCTTCTTGATCTTTTCATCCACACGGCTCTGACTGGAGGATGGCAACGGCATAGCCCATTCCAGAGCTGCCTCCAATGATCAAGACATGCTTTCCAACGATCGTATGATATTTCGAAGCCATTTTTGCGGAGATAAAGGTGTTTAACTCTGGGTCGGGAAATTTGACACGGCTCTTGAGGGGCATTGGGAGGAACAAAAAGAGACTTTTCACTTCAAAGTCCAGTCCAAGCAACAGAAATCTCGATAGATCGTTTTAATCTTCAGCCTCGTGTACATAACTATCTCTACTTAATTTCCATCTAGTCATACTTCTGCTGATCGCTAACTGCCGGGTAACTGTTGATCTTGGCCGTTTAGGTTATCGGCGACTTTTTTTTAGATAAGACATGAATAATCGCCGGGGAACAAGTCAACACAGGAGACTAACGACCCTTCACTTGGCTTGTATGTCTCTGTCGGGAATTGAGGGGTTCGCAAAACTACTAACGTACCTAGCAGTTGCTTCACTAGTAGTGGAGTGCAGATGCACAAAACTATTAGTCACATGCGATTTCCTTCCGACTCGAGTGGACAAATCGTTGTAGAATTAGCAAGTATTAGTGATCAAAGCCGTGCGATTCTGCATGCTTGTTAACTAATACTTTTGAACCTTAGACGAGAAATTAATCCCCCTTACCGATCAAGTGCTCAAGAATAACTCCCCATAGTCACCGAGGAACTCGAAATTCTGTGCGTGAGTGTTCAACCCCAATAGAGCTCCCCGAATGCCACCGTTCATTCGAGTCCAGAGCACACTTTACCCCCAGCCCTACGTAGTATTTGTATTCTATTCTTTTTATATCCTCCCTAGTCACGTTTGATGTGGACTATTTCATATTCATTTGCTTAGTACACTTTTCACACCCCAAATTATTCCACTTGCTGCGGCTCTTGAGCTAGAACCAACATCTCGTTTCCACTTCAGTCCAAGCGTAAACTTTGGGTTGAAGCATGCCAAAAATGTAACAGAAGAGTCTTCCCGCATGCCTGAGCGTGTTCTCGAGGAGAATCACGCCAACCATCACATATTTACTACAACCGAAGATCATAAAGGTGTAGGTAGATCTATACTATTATGTCACGGTCATTCGAGCTGAAGAATTGTATCTCTCAATTTAGGTCTACTTTCACAACCACATAGCGCACCATGATATCACTATCCAGGCTCTTGGTGCTAGCCCAGAGACCATTCGGTCGCAGCATGATCGTAACAGTCTATATCAGAGAGACGCGATGGCAATTCAAAACACGCTCATGGAGGACATGAGTGAATCGACAGTTTTCAAGAGGTGTCTCGGCAGAGAAGAAAATTTTCTCAATTTCTGTCTTTTCTTTGAAAACGAGATCGATATCATCGGGTACCAAGCAGTATCGCAGAAGTATCTTGTGGGCGGCAGTGAGATAGCTGATGACATCTTATGCCGTATTTATATGGGTAAGTGAAGGATCAGTTCATACCTGGATGGTTAAAAAGCTACGGACACGGTATTATCCATATCGGCATGGCCCTGGAGTTCAAGCAAGCGAGGTTGCTTGCAGAAGGCTTTGCTCAGGCATGCATGCATCACGATTGGTGGTATACAGACTACATTACAGGAGCGGAAAAGCTTTCTAAAAGACAAGTTGAACCCCCGCTCCCATTAAGTGCTTGTGTGGATCTCGCTCAGGCGAACGAAAAGATTCGCAATTTTTCTAGCCCGGACTACCACATGCAAAAGAGAAAGGTCACTGGAGAAATGTGCCTCGATCTTGAGCCCGCTCGGGATGGTGTGATGAAGAACGCAGGTCCAGACTTGATTGGTGTGGCTGCGCGGTATCGTGTCGACCCAAATGACTTGGATAGAGCCACCGCCGAGCTTCAAAACGCTGCGGGTAGGTTTAATTTCCCAAGGCACAATTGCATGAGTGGTTGCAGTATGGCTAATCATTGTGTCATGTTCTACTGGCAGGATATCTGACGGCCGGAGCTCAGCGTCCGCCGTATGTCTGCGCATTTGACTTCTTCCTCTTGCATAGTGTAACATCAAGTATTGGCCACACTATGTTTCTTGCAGAGCCCTCGCTTACTCGCGATCAAAAGGCTCGGATTCTAGAATACACTGGCCGGGTGTATCTGATGTCGTATGCCGGACAAGGATGTCCCGAGATCCGCCTTGACTGGTTGTCCTCGCATCCATCTCGATTACCCAATCAAGAGTGGGATGAGGTATTTGATCGGGCATGCTACCACGAGGACGACGGCCACATGTGAAAGCTCATTCGGTGCATGGCCCATGCTCGAGACACCTCAAAGCCGTATGACCATCTGACGGAGATTCCCTCCTTTGGCGGTTCTTTCCGCGGGCGTTTCCAGGACTAGCGTTTGCTGATTGACCATCGGCCTATTTAGGCTTCGATAGACCTGCTTCCTCTCGTTTTCCAATAGATAGTCGAGCTCGCTCTGCTTCCATGGGTAGTGGCGTATCATACGTCATCAGGTTATGAGGCCCAATTTGATTTGATTCGATTTGATCACACATTTACCATCACCAGCTCACCAGCGATTACCATCATCAGCTTTCATCATCAGCATTTACCGTCAACACATCATCAACATACATCAGCACATACCAACATACACAGTCATCAGCAAAGCTTTCATCATCAGTGATACACAGCTCTCACCAACCATCATCATCTCACCATCAAGATGCCTACCCTCGATTATGAACCCTCATTCGCTACGTTACCTGCCGCAAGCGATGATTACAGCGACTTTGTGGCTGGCACCACTGCGGGCCGAGATATCACCCAGATTACCGATGCCCCTGACGAATATCAGCTAAACCCACTCGACCCTTTGAGGGATTCCAGCGATTTTGACACATGGCTCGAGGATGTCACCCGAATCCTCCGCCAGAAGAATTTGCATCGTTCAATTGACGCATACACCACGCGCCCACCAAGAACCTCACTACTCGCAGCTCGATGGCCCAAGACATCGAGGAATATCCAAATATGGATGTATCAGTCGGATTCTAATGATATCAATAGACTGGTACTATCGTGCCATTTTCGATTTGATTTCGCGGATGAATACATCGAGGCGCTCAAACAGGCCCTCGAAGTGACTGGCTACAATGCGGCCACCCAAGACTGCGTGGGACTATAGACGAAAGATAGGGCTTAGTACCCTTCCGCAACCGATTTCGTCAAAGCATTCCGCGATTAATATGCAAAGGTCGCCCAACGGGTGACCATCTCGCCATTCTTCCTGGGCCAGATCCTTCTACATGAAATCAAAGAAGATAACCCTACACTACTTGCAGCAAGACACGCTACCTATGACGGGAAATACATCGACATCAATGATTTCGACGCCATTACACTGTTCAAGCTATTCAACGAAGTCCTCAATGAACTCCGGACAGTGGAGACCATACATGCCACTGCTTCTATTCAGAAACTAGGAAATGGAAATAATTCTGGTGGAAACAGGAACAGCAACAGCGAATACTGGCCATTGAAGAATATGCCCCCGAAAGGAAATGTCTCTGTCATCACTAAATGGATCCAGGAGTGGCTAAATGGAGCCAACCAGACCACTCCAAATGGCTCATGCACCTTCTACGACAGACCAGGTCATGCCGTCAAAACCTGCGCGCATCTGTCAATCGAGCATCGTTCACCACTGTGGCGCCCAGTGAGGGGTGTATGGGTCAGCTGGCCATGGTGGAACCGAGATTGCCCTAATGCACCACGCCCTAGTAATTGGAAAGAGAAATACGACAACAGGATCCGAATGGATGGATCATCAAATCCTCCACCGTCATCAAATCCTCCGCCGGCTTCGAACCCTCCGAGTACCCAGACACCCATGCCTACGAATACACCAACAGCTCCACAGATTCCCATCATAGCGAAAGCTCCTACCAATCCACCATCTCAGCAAGTACCAACCGTGACAGTTACACCCCCACAGGAAACATCGGATCCCTCGACCGCTGCAGTGGATGATAGCGTCGAATACTTTTACCCCGATGGTTTTGCAACATTGACAATAGAACCTGACGATTACCTCACTACCTGCGATTCCGCTGCACAAGATCATTTTACAACAGCCGTGATTGATGATGACGAATGGTTCGACAAGAACCAAGAATGCTCACTCAATCAGAATCATATCGACCGGGAGTACGATTTTGATCGAGGGCGATTGGACCCTGCCATACTATACACTGACGGTGTTGACCAAAATATGCCCGTACCATTGTCAATGGCCACAATCGCACGAAGCCGAGGCTAACGGATCATTGATTCTGGTGCATCACGCACGATTTGTGTGGATGGTGATGCATTCATGCATTTTGAACCATACCGAGATGGCCAAGGATACAAATGTCAAACATCAGAAGGACGAACACTCACTGCAAAGGGCAGGGCAATTGCTCGAATCAATCTAGTGTTCCCCGACCGCGTGGCTAATCTAGATATCAAATGCGAATACGTGCCCGAGGGCCCTTTCAATCTGCTGTCAACCAGAAGAACCTACTATGATCATGGTATGGGTTGGAAAGACTGGAAAAATACCTTTGTGAACCCGGCCGATGAATCGATCATCATGGCATACGCATACCGGAAAAGGGGTGTGCCATTCCTACACACAACATCAATCAGACCATCGCAATCCACAGAGCAAAAGGCCCCCGAATTGGTTTCCCAAGCCTATTCCCTTGCTACTATCACACCAGAACTTGCGCATTTCCGCCTAGGCCATGTAGGCCAGCCCACCGCAAAGGTCAACCACCATAAAATTGGGGAGGATGTGCAAGGTGATAATTCATCTGACTGCGAACCTTGCAGATTGGCAAAATCGAGGAAGATCATCTCTCATACCCCGCAGCGGCGGGCGAAAAGATCATGGGAATTCCTACACATTGACCTACAACCATACAAGCCGACTGGGATCAACGGAACCAAACACCTGGTCATCATATGCGAAACACGATGCCACCCGAATGCGATGGGCCTTACCATGCAAATCAAAAGATGAAGCCTCACTGGTGTTAATAAAATGGGCAACAATGATCTACAACACCACTGGCTACTGGCCACTCGAAATACGCACAGATGGTGACTTGGGCTTACGAAATTCATTGTGTGGATTGAAGGAAAAGGAACAGTCATGACGATTGCACCGCCATATGCCTATAAGGAAAACGGTGTAGCTGAGATCTCAGGCCACATCGTCATGCAATCCGCCAGAACCCCAATGCTTTCTGCACCCGATGCACCCCCATTCCTATGGCCCGAAGCCGCGATCGCATTAACATACATCCTCAATCGAATCCGCCGACCGAATCAAAATGAATCCCCAATGGAAAAATGGAACAATGGCCTAAACCTCCGCCAAGCGGGCACACCAATTGACCTTGGCTTCCTACGAGTATGGTACTCCAAGGCCTATATTCACATTCCCAAAAAAGCAACGGGTACAAGGCAACAAGATGGCACCCCGCGCATGGATTGGTTACTTGGTGGGATATGAGGGTGACAATGGCCATGTTTACCGAATCTACGATCCTTCCAAAAGAAAAGTGGTTCATAGGCGCGATGTAGCGTTTTGGGAAGAACCCCTACCATTGCGAAAGCTACCCAAACCGACCGAGGAAGTGGCTATCATCGAGAAAGAAGCCCATATTCCCCTAACGGCAGCAATTGCTAGTTTATGGCGAAAAGATTCCCCAGCCAAGGACCACCTCGAGGAAACGGAGGCAAGTTGCGCAACCAATTCCTACGCGGACCGTTATGCAAACCACCTCATGCGTTACACCATGTCCCCCGAGGGAGAAAGAAATAACGATCTTGCCAACTTCTACACTAGAAAAGGACAGTGCCCAACAATCCCCATTTGCTCAAAACCAAGATATTTCCAACATTTCCTTCCGACCAATATGGAGAGGGATTCCAATCGCTCCGAGACACCCAATTGAACCAATCCGCCCATATTCAATAAGGGGGATTGCAACCGAATACACCGGCAAAGAGATTATTTGGTGAATTGAACCTAGACATACCAATTCCGACCGTCTAGCGCAGGTCAGCCACCCCCCCCCCCCTCAAGGGAAAGAATCTACCTTTCAACGACACAACCGCCGATGAGAGCTGACTAGCCAACCCGTGCCGCTGATGGACGAAGAAACACGCCGCCCCCGGCGCCCCCCGCCCGGGCCCGAGCCCACCGTCCGGCCCCGAACCCCCGGCCCCCTCCCCCCCACAACTCCCAAAGCCAAGCCCCGTGGTGCTTTCGAAGATGATCGCGATCGGCTGCTACGGATGCGAAGGTTACCACCAATTTGAATACCACCGATTTCAACACCACCGATTTGGATATCGATTTGAATGCCAATTTGATCACCATTTGACAATGCATCCTGGTTGGCCAAGATTGACCGAGTGGTTCTGGAGGCTGGTCCTGGGGGGGTGTGACGGAGATTCCCTCCTTTGGCGAATCTTTCCGCGGGCGTTTCCAGGACCAGCGTCTGCTGATTGCCCATTGGCCTATTTAGGCCTCGATAGACCTGCTTCCTCTCGTTCTCCAATAGATAGTCGAACTCGCTCTGCTTCCATGCGTAGTGGCGTATCATACGCCATCACCATCTGCCTGAGTTTCGGGTCAAACAGCCACTTTTCTTTGACAGCAGGAATTGCTGCTATCGACTCTGCTATTTTGACTTTATTCGTGGCGCTGGGTTCGCAGAGGCTTGGCAGAGGTTTACTAAACGAGGTGAACATTCAGCTGCAAGGGCCCACCTCTAGCCTTGAGAACATCCTTTCCCAGCTTTTATATAGTCAAATATTTACGCTGGCTAGGATGTGCGATGTATAAATGATCTCTATGGCCACATTGGAAACGGAATCGGGGATATAATCGTTTTGTCTGGTCTTGTACTGTCTCAAAATACATGTCTTGCAATTCTGGAACAATTCATTGAACTTACGTTAAGGACATTTGACATGATAACTACTTAAAGTACTCCGTACTGTAGTGACAAATTTGCTAGGTCGTAATAGGTCGGTTCGCATTTCTCTGGTTGATGGAAGGGTATGGTTTCGATCCTGGCTAGTTCAGGTAATGTCGGGACTCGGATCATCGGGCCAGCTGTGCCAATGGAAAATATCAGCGCCTATTTTAAGGCCCCGCTATGCCGAAACAGAAAATCTACCGAGGCTAGAACTACTTTGGCACGGAGACTTCTAAACTTCCGGTAGCCCGGGCCCCGGCCCCGATGCGGTCCAGTATGCAATGATCTTGCGACGATGTGGGCCCATAAAGGTGCAGAGTGCAGACTAACTAAGTACTGCCAGTCCGTGTTGGGATTACGGCATTTCCGCAAGCCTTTGCCAAGATAAAGCAGTACCTTTGCTCATTTCCGCCATTATAGTTGTGACACCGTCTCCAAATCTTGATACTACCCAGGTCAGCTATGCCTCAGATCGACATGTACGTATGTATTGCAAATACGAGTAGTGGGGTCTGATCACCAGAGCCAGATTTAGACCTTCTTATCAAAGTCCCCACCCTTTTTTGCTCAAAAATAAGGGCAAATGATATGATGTTACGGAAAATGGAGTGGTTACCTACCGCTACATAAGAAACCCTTAGGCCGACCCACTTCATATTTTGTATATATTTTATATACGTTCCTTTAAATCCGCGGGACTTAGTAATTATTATCCTAAAGTCCCGATTCTACTAGCGAGGCTACCTTAACGAGGCCTCGTATAGATAGATTTTGCTTCTTTTCTTTCATCAATCAATCATCCAATCTCTATGCTATTGATTCCGTTTCTCCTATTCGTCAACATGTATACTAGTTAATACATGGAATTCTAGCTCTTCACATATGATAACCGAGAATTGGGAAACCTTGAGAGCTTAAAGCGACTGCCAAGCTATGATCTTTGCCTAATAGCCTTCGATGGCCTAGGTCGACTACTGTAGCGGGTGAGACAGCAGAGATTGGGGTTGATCCAGGTAAACGATGCACTAGCGGGTCAAATGGTTCTGCAAGCTGCTACTACCCTCTCCTATGCAGTCCATTGCTCGAAGTCTTGGCTCATTGGCACTTCTTATCCTGTGCCCGTACCTTGACTTAGACTATTAGGGTTCTCAGCCACTTCAAGATCGTGCCTTATAGCGAGATCAGATGTGCTGTGGCTATAATCCTTGTCTGCCAATTCTATGTATGATGTTTCTCAACAACGGAAGATGAGACAATCAGATTGGAATCTTCAGATGATTGCCAAGCTCAACCGCGCTATCTCATGGTCACTTAAACAACCCCCCACGGATGATGATTCTCTAGTGGCGTGCTGCACGTCAATCACTCCTCCTGAGTCCTGCTTGGTTGGAGAACCCGTCTTACTGCATATTAGCTCCTCTAGCCCCATTGGGAGTGTTTCATACCCTGCAGACTTGAATAATACACTGAATAGCTGCGCTAGACTGGGAGGAGATCCTTCAGACCCACCCATCAGATTACGCCAAAGCTGTGAGGATCGTAGGAGCCATTGGCAAGTAAGAAACACTGCGATATGGATACCCTCTGGCCTGCATTGAGAGGGCAGGTATTTTGAGAATAAGTTCAATTCGTTCTCTCTAAATTTGTCAAACTCAGCTCGCAACATCTTTCGAGCACTGCAATCGGCAATAGGGGTCACTGAGGCGTGGATTAGGTGGGGTTCGTTGCCACCTACAAACCCCTGACGCACGGCACATTGTTGATCAATACTCAACTTCTGGCCCTGAAGTGTCATCATACTTTTTAGGTAACAGCGGGGCGTCAGTCTAGATCCAATGAGTATTTCCTTTGCATGATGAGGTCTCCACTAGTTGGAGGAGCTGACAGGAAATACACAGTATGTGGATAACACAATCAACGATAGGTCAAGCAAAAGTAACAAGTGGTTTGTGTGGTAGCCTGGCAGGGAAATTTGTGTACGGAGTACTCGACAAGGGTAGATGGTTCGTATCAGAAGAGCATAATTATCTACTAGCACGTGCGCAATAACATTTAACTTTGACAAAAGAAACTTCTCATTATTCATTAACTCTAGTTTCTCTTTACGGCGCTTCCATTTCTCTCACCCTAGCACAAGTGCATAGGAAGTCTGAAACAGACACTAAAGCATGGAGGGATCAAATTCGCGCAAAGTTCGATCGGCCTGTGACATGTGTCATGCATTGAAGATGAAGTGCTCAGGGGGAGACCCATGCACTGGGTGTGCAAGATCAAAGCACTCCTGCATTTACAGCGAACCAAATCGACTGGGCCGACCGAAGGGCTCCAAGAATAAAAAGTCACAACAGCAATGCACTACGTCAAAAAGTCCTCCCAGCAAGACAAGAGAAAAGCAGAGAACAGATTTCTTGGATACAGATTCTTCACCAAGACCTTCATCAACAGAACAGGAAATAGCTTTGGGATTAGACGGGCTACTCTCTTCGGGTGACGTGGATGGACTACGAGACTTTCTGGAGCCAAACGCATTTATCGATATAGATGATCACACCATATTTTCATCGGCACCTATATCAGAAGCCTCTTGGGAACAGACACCGGAGTTGTTCCATGGTCTAGATGAAGGAATGGGACTTAAGCCTCAGGGTCCCAGCTCTTCCATGTTCTCATTGGTAAGTCCATTCAATGATCAACTTGTAACTCTACATGTCATTAAACATCTTGCAATCTATAAATATCCTAACCGTTCAAATTCCTTTACAGGGAGAGAGAGATGACTTTGGACGCGTCATGCAGGCAGTGGATCTACCTTTCTTTGATGAACGACCTCTTATGTCCCAAGATCCTATTTTAAGCGCCCTCCCACGATCGAAATCGGTATCAGATGACATGAGCATGATGGACCACTGCGCATGTATTAGCAATCAAGCCAGATTTTTATCGAGTCTGAAAAGGATGGAAGGCAAATATTACCCAGCGCCCATTCCTGTCATACTTCAAGCGACTCAGGATAGCCGGATTCTCTGGGAACGATTGATGCATTGTTCTTCTTGTCGACGCGATCGTGACTCGGTGGCTATTTTGATGTTTGCGATGGGTCTGCGTAATATTATTCGAGGTTTGCAGTGCCTGATATCAAGTCAACAATCCTCGCAGCATTCAATTCCACCTCCAAATTCGGGTCAGCACGCAAATCCAGGTCATGGTCCAGCAGCTTTCGGCCATGGCGCGACAACACAAATGAATGGAGTCAGCAATCGAGATATGAGGTTTGACAACATCAACCTAGGACCCATCAATCATCGTTCCAGCAGCTTAATCAGAGATACAATCCGAGTTGGGAGCTTTGAGGTTCCGCAAGAAGAGCAGGCCTTCCTAATAGATGTTCTGATTGCTCGGGCATTGAGCAAAATCAAATCTATTCTCGAATCCATGACTAGTTACCTTCAGCGAGTCTCTGACACATCTTTCCAATCGGTCGAGCATGGCGAGAAATGGCCCGTACACTTTGTACACTTTGTCCTGGAGGGTTTGCAAAGATCAGTTCTCGTCACTGAGGGGTCAGTCAGAGAAATTATTCAATGAGATGGTTCCCAAGATTTATAGGATATCTACTCGTTAATGTTAGACCATTTTCGACTATGAATCAAGACTTGCGTGTGATAGCAGAGGTCAACAAGGATTACTGACGAATAACTATGATGTCAACAATTTGATACTACCTACACTACTCTAGCGGCTGGTCTAGAAAGGGATCGGCATAAAGGGCCTTATGCATGCGCTGCTACGGCAAGTTGGCACCACACCAAGAAGTGTGATTACATGCATATTTGTTCGAGGCATGGCAAAGTACTATCTCGTGATTGACAAAAGGCGGATACTATTTCGCACCGTACCCCCACAGCTATGCATGTTGATGAACGCACTCGAGAGTCCCTAGTTAATGAACGATTGGCTAGGCGAAAGCGTATCCAAGAATACCAAGAAAAAAACATTATTATCCTTTTCGCCAAGATACTGTTGGTTACCCGCCTCGCAATCCCACCCGCGGACCTTTTTCGTATCCTTGCGCACGCCGGAATTCCCATGTATGGACTAGGTAGCCAGCTAAATGGGGCGGGTACTAGCGGGAACGGAATCAGGTGGGGCAAGCTTCCTTATATGATTGGCCAGAATTGCTCGAATCTCCATTTTCAAAAAGCTTGGCAGAGCCTTAAAATCAGGGCATCGTCATTTATACAAAATTACAGCTTCACAAAGGCCAGAAAACTGCGATTTGAACACCCCCCGATTACAGCTTTGTCGCATTCCAAAAAACATTGGCAATTTGATTTCAAATCACAACATCCTGCATTGATAATGATTAATAATGTAAATTAGACTGGATTTCCCCAACTTTTCAGGCTCGCTTATCTCGGGCTTTTTATTTATTCTTTTCACTTGTCCTTAAGATCGCCCCTTAACATACGAGGGATTAGGCCTTTTTCGCTTGCATTGAACGGCTCCCATTTCCACCAATATTCCCTCCGGTCTTTATCTACATCCCCTGCATTGAGTGCTCGAGTCTTCCACACGGGGGTTCGCTACCGTGAGTATACGCACCTTTCATGACTCCATTGGTACCAATTGACTTACAAGGAATGATCCAATCACAGATGGCGACTAAAGATGCAAAGAGCTCTCAGCGTCCTCGGCTCCCTCTCTACAGACTGGTTCTGTCGCAGAGTACCATCACCGATGATGTTCTCGAGCATCAGTGGGAAGGGGAGGGAACCATTGAGATCCCGTATCTCGTGGAGTGGCTGCACGAGGATCCTCGTGATCCTCATCAAATGCAAGAGTGGCTAAAATGGTCCATCACTCTTCTCCAGGCCGCTTCTTTTCTCTCCATAACATTCGCCTCGTCTTCACTTTCCGCCGCCAACCCCCAGATTCAGGAGCGGTTTGGAGCTAGCTCTGAGCTAGTGGTTGCAGATACCTCGTTGTTCGTGCTTGCTTTTGCCATTGGTCCTGCAGTTTGGGCACCTCTTTCGGAGCTATATGGTCGACAAGTGATATACTTTATCACTTACGGAATGACGACTCTGTTCGCTGGAGCGACTATCGCAAGTCCAAATATTGCAACTCTTCTGGTCCTTCGATTCCTGTCCGGCGCATTTGGATCATCTGCCATCTCCAACGCCGGTGGAGTAGTGTCCGACATGTATACCGCGCGTGACCGAGGACTCGCGACGATTGCTTTCATTGGAGCTCCCTTCCTTGGCCCTAGCCTTGGGCCTATTGCTTGCGATTTCTTGGCAGTGTCCAAAGGTTGGAAGTGGGTTCAAGGACTCACTGCAATCTTCAATGGAGTGGTGTTCTTGGTGGGAATTTTCCTAATTCCCGAGACATACTCCCCACTTCTGCTGCAAAAGAGAGCAGCGAAGCTCAGCAAGATGACCGGTGCTGTGTACAAGAGCCGCCTCGATGTGGAGCAGGGGCATAAAACCGCCGGCCAGGTCTTTACGAAGACAATGGTGCGCCCGTGGATTTTGCTCTTTATGGAGCCAATCGTGTTACTCCTTTCAATCTACATGGCTATCAGTAAGTTGAACACAATCTTGCAGTTTCCTCCCAGTGCCCAAGCTAATTTTAACCACTATCGTGGTTTCCCCTTAGTCTACGGTACAATGTATATGGAATTTGCAGCCTTCCCAATCGTTTTTGACAAAGCCCGCCATTGGCCACAGAGCACTTCTGGATTGTCCTTCCTAGGAATGATGATTGGACAGATTCTTGGATGCGCTTATTCTATTCTCGACGACGGCCGATACAAGAAAATTGCCGATAGTACCACCTATGGTCGCCCTCCGCCCGAGGCACGACTGATCCCCGCCATGGTCGGAGCTGTGACGCTGCCCATTGGCCTGTTTTGGTTTGCGTGGACCAACTTCCCCAGTATTCACTGGATTGTCTGCGAGATCGGAACAGTATTCTTCGGGTTCTCCCACGTCTCCATTTTCCTCAGCGTGGTCAATTACCTCGTGGACGGATACACTGTCTATGCCGCCTCGGCGTTGGCAGGAAATGCTGTCATACGCGCCCTCTTCGGTGCAGCCTTGTAAGTTTTTCTGACTCTTGCTACAATATCCTAACTAATAGCCTATTCTTTAGTCCTCTTTTCACCACGCCCATGTACGATCGCTTGGGTATCCATTGGGGCTCTTCGGTCTCGGCCTTTCTTGCAGTTGCCTGTCTCCCGTTTCCCTGGATATTCTACAAATATGGCCCGGCGATTCGACGCCACTGTCGATATGCGGCTGAATCTGCTCGTCAGCTCGATGCTATGACTGATCGGATGAGAGCTCAGGCCGAGCAAGGGAATGCGGGCGAAAAGTCCTCGGAGCCGTCTGCACAGGCTGCGAGTTCTGCTTCCGCTACAACCAATGAGGAAACTACTTTTTCTCAAAAAGATGACCTGCCTTGAGACGGATGCTATGGCGCTGTAGTTGACTTTTGACTTTATGGAAAGGAAATTACTCTCGCTTTGCCATTAGAGATAAGTTTGATGGGTGGCCTGTTCCCACTTCAGGCGACGCTCCAACCAGGCGTTTTCGGACCACTTAATATTTTTCGGGGTTTTTGTTGTCAATGCAATATTGCGTGCATAGGGATAACATCAGAGAACAACTAGACAGTAATGTAATACTTTTACCTTATCGATGAGGAGCTGCCTGAATCAAGCTCGTGGGGTCTCGCATCGCGGTCTCCAGCCAACTTCAATACTTACTCGCACAATAAGGTGCATGGTCCCAACCAATGCCATAGTATATTTGTAACTCTATTAGCAAACTATTTGCAGAACCCGAGAGGTATACCGTATCCATCAACAAAATGCAAGAGCTGTCCAGTACCATGCAAATATTGACATGTAAAGAATTAAGAACCAAGAGTGCAAACACATGGAGTATATGAAAGCCAGAACGCTAAATATGCGCATGACCGAAATAACAGTTTGAATAGGGGATCCACGGCTTAGGCTGAAGCCTCGGCTTCAATTGAAGTGCTCTGAGTCTGGGACACACTTGGGATATCTTCGCCTTTGAGGTAGTTTTCGAATTCGCCGATTTGCTTGCCGCCTTGAACCCATCGCTCGTGGTAGGCTTCACGACGTTGTTTGGCCAGCTCGTTAAGGGCAGGCCAGTAGATAGAGTGGTCGTATTGGAATTCGAGATCACCACCCACGGGCTTCATCAGGTGGCTAGACGGAACGTGTTGGCGCAGGTCTTCGTTGAACTTGAGCTTCTGTCGTGTGTTGGGATCGATGAAAGGTGTGATGAGCTTGAAGAATCCCCAAATGAGGAAGGGTACTGCGAAGGATAGGAGGTCAGTTGGGCCACCGGAATCAAATCACGCAAGTCACTAACCATTTATCACCAAGGCACGGCCCAATCGCTCGGGGTAGTGGTTCTGCAGAATATCAAGGGTCTGTTTTGCCTGGCCAATTGTCGCATTCTGACCAGACTTGGTCTCTTTGAAGTTGACAAGAAGTGCCAGGGTCTCTTGATCGGGTCCCATAAGATCAATGACACGTTCCAGCATAAAGACCAGATGCTGGATTTGGCGATCGCTCTTCTCGGTGTTCTGGTTCGAGGGCAGGAGGTATAGACATGGCCGACCGTGAATATCATAGCCCATGATTACCTGCTTGCCCGTCTCGTTCTCAATTGAGATATATTCCGGTGTCAACTTCTCCATGCCGTATTCCCGACGCCAGGTCAGGGTACGTTGAAGCCGAGCTTCGGCCTCGAAAACGTTCCACTTGGTCGCACGAAGGTATCGGAGCAGGCATTCGCGGGTCAACCACATGCGCTCATCATCGGTAATTGGCTCACTCGGGGCATTCTTATCGGCTTTGGTAGGAACAGTGGTCCAAGAAGAAACCGTCTTCAGGACAGTCTCATACTTGGCTTGCTGGTCCGGGGTGAGCGTCGCAGGCGGCTCGGGTTTGGCGGTGTCGACCGGGTGGGCGAAGGGCTTCTGGACCGCCGATGGGGTAGTCAAGGCATCGCCGTTGTTGGTCGACGGCACAGCCGCATTGACTTGAGCAGAATCATTGGCAGTCATGGGCGCTCGATGGTGGTCTCTCTGCACGATGCACGGGATGCTTAAAGGAGCAAGCTGATCTCGAGACTCGCCGCTAGGATAAGTTGTCGCTTGGGTGTTATTGGACAGGAGGCAGATCATCCGGCCCACTTTTTGATCTTCTCCCAGTACATTTTACTTTTTTGGGACGGGCTTATGTCAGCAACACGTTCACGCCCGCGCGTCGCGTCGCGGAGGTCCTCAACCTGCGGAAGTAGTGCTCGACGAGAGTAGCCGACAGCTCAATTAGTGCGGACTCGACACTCTGCCCTCGACAGCCCCTCTTTCAGGCAGCGCCAACATGACCGACACCACGGCTGAGCTCAATGAGCTCTTCGTGGCCACCTTCCCTAATGGGCTACCCCAAGATATCCTCGCCGAGCTGCAATCCATCCTGCGGATCCATTTGATCACTGCGGAGGAGCTCTTTTACAAATGGGAGTCATACAGCATGAAGATGGGTGAAGAGGTGAAATTGAACATGGAGACAGTCCGGGGCTTCAAGCAAGACGTCCAAGAAGCCCTCGAGCGCGAAAGTCGCGGCAAACTTGGCCGACAGACAGAGAAAAGGGCTACGGTCACAGCAACCCCGCGCGCAGCGGCTGGCACTGATGTATTCGGAATGTACGCAGATGACTACAGTCGGATCTATCTCAATGGCAAAAGGCTAACCAAGCATGGTCAATTTAGGTTAGACGAGTTGACGCCTAATACCGCGAATGCGCGGACGATGAATGGAAATGGTTCAGTGAAGCGCAAAGCCGAGTTCACCTCTCCTGCCACGCCGAAGGTCGGAAGACTCGAGAAAATCGGTACACCAGCCGGTGCAAAGACACCTAGTTCTATGGCAAACGGCCTTGCAGTATCCTTCGCCGAGCGCCCCAACCCTGGCCAGACGCTGGAAACACTCAATGCCCACCTCTCACTACCGGAGACCCCAATGGCACCCTTCCCGGAAGCGCGCATTCGGCCGACAGCAAACACCGATCTAAAGAAATTTGGATACAAGCCCATGGGGATGCGATTGTCCGAGGCCTCGGAGATCCTCGACGACCGAATTGACGAGTTTGCCTCTATCTTCCAGAAGCACTACGATTCCGACGACCTTACCTTCGGCAGCGCCGCCACTCAAAGTACCAGCGAAATCATTGCAGTTGGCCGGATTGCCTCGGACTCTCTAGAAGGAAAGCTCAACCCGGCATCTTTGGTCCTTGAGACGTCGCGGCGCACTGGTGCTGGAAGACGGGTTCCTCTGAAGGTAGACTCGGTCCCTTCGTTGAGCTTTTTCCCTGGTCAGATCGTCGCTCTCCGAGGAATTAATCCCTCTGGCGACTATTTTACGGTCAAGGAGATTCTTCCCATTCCTCTATTGCCTCCGGCCGCATCTTCGGCGGTGACTCTGGATAATATTAATGAACGTTTGGAGAGCGGTGGCAGTTCACCACTGAATGTCATGTTAGCGGCAGGTCCGTACACGGCAGATGACAATCTGGACTTTGAGCCCCTGCAGGAACTATGCCAGAAGGCCGCAGACAGCTATGCAGATGCTGTTGTCTTGTTGGGTCCCTTCTTGGATATCGAACACCCATTACTCGCTTCGGGCGACTTCGACCTGCCAGATATCAAGGGCCTTGACCCGGACACGGCGACGATGGCCACTGTCTTCCGTCACTGTATCTCGGCCCCTCTAGCACGTCTCGCACAAGCTGTGCCAAGTATCACGATTGTGGTTGTTCCATCAGTCCGCGATATTATGAGTCGTCACGTTTCCTGGCCGCAGGAACAGCTACCCAAAAAGGATCTGGGTCTTCCGAAGCAAGTCCGCATGGTTTCTAACCCAGTGACCTTGTCCTTCAACGAAGTTGTTGTAGGCATGTGCTCCCACGATGTTCTCTCCGAGCTCCGTCGCGAAGAAGTTCTGCACGGCCGACCCGCCGAGGGCAATCTACTCACCCGCTTGCCTAAATACCTCGTCGAGCAGCGCCACTTTTTCCCTCTCTTCCCTCCAACCGCCCGCACCAACCTTCCTAAGTCTGGGTCCGATACCGGCCTGGCTACCGGCGCAATGTTGGACCTGCCCTACATGAAACTTGGCGAGTGGTGGAATGTTCGACCAGACATCCTGATCGTCCCTAGTATGCTCCCGCCTTTTGTCAAGGTATGTACACCCTCGAGGTCTTCACAACTCCCTAGCTCGCCCTACTCACCATTTCTCTGCACTCTAGGTTGTCGACAGCGTACTCGTTATCAACCCCGGCACTTTGTCCAAGCGCCGAGCCGCCGGTTCTTATGCGCAGATGGCTGTCCACCCGCGCAATGTGACAGACGAGGAGCGCGAGTCCAAGCAACTCGATCATAAGCTATACGAGCGGTCTCGCGTGGATATCAACCGAATCTAGCGAGTCAGCGGTACCAATTTGTATAATCATCTCGCATTCTCACATGGCGTTGGAGGCGCAAGGTGAACGACAACGAAATAGAGTCAATCTACAAGGCTCTACCGTGAATTAGAAGGCAATATCAACGAAATGGATCAATGAAAACATATCTTGTACCTGACAATTCCCGTCCCATTGGTATCGTAGTCGAATGCAACCCGCCATAACCCAAACTCCAGTAATGCAATCCCTCAATCAACTCTTCCTTCAAATCATCACCCACAGTCAGAGCCGACGAAATGACTTCCAAAAATTCAACGCAAACTAACAATCCGCCGCCCACCCATCTTCCTCCCCGCACTCCGAACCCGAACCGCCGCCGAAGCCGCCGAAGCAGCACCACCACCACTCCCACGCAACGTCGCCCCCGGTCCCGATCCCACACCCCCAGCACCAGCACCAATACCTCCATTCACAGCCGTAGCCCCACCACCATGACCCTGCCCATTCACCAACGCCTCAAGCCCCAAATCCCTCCACACAGCTTCATGTCTGCGCTCCATAACGCGGGCAATTCCAAACGCGGCATGTTGATCTGGCACAACATCGTCTTCGTCTTCCGGGTTGGATGGCTGGTATTGCGGTTGGAGGTAGATGTCTTCGATGGGGAGGAAGGAGGGGATTGTGGAGGGGGAGGAGGAGCCGTATGCTGTGGCGTTGGGGTTGTTTGTGGCGGAGGATTGGGTTAGATTGTTTTGGGATCCGGAGGATATGCCGGCAATGGACAGGTGTGGTTTTGTGAACTCTTCGAAGAGGTCGGCCAGTCGGGGCTGGTGCATGTGCAGGTGGGTTGCGGAGGAATCTTTGCTCTGAGGGAATGTTAGTTGAGGTAGAGACAAGGGTATTCAGGGTGTAAGGGCTCAATATGTACCATTTTGTCCTTTTGAATCGGTAACTAAGAGAGTTTTGGGCACAAGTACTAAAGGGGTTTGAGTGAAGGTAGAGTTGTCTAGTTTATGGTATGGAAATGCTCGCGCTGATTGTTGACATCAAGCGGCAGAATATTGCTATCAGGACACACCGCCTTCTATGAGGCGCGCAGTCACGTGCTTACATGGCCCACAGCTCTCCATTAAATGGCATGGGCAATTTCACCCACAAGCATAAAGACAAGACACTAGATCCAGAGTATGACATTTCCTTTATATTCGAGTCTAGCGATCCAGATATTGAAAAAATGGATGAAACATGAAACCATTGTAGATTCAGTATAATAAGAGAAACAAACCCGCGCCAGTGCATAATCCTTCCCGGAGATAGAAGGTAGGAAGAAAGAGATCCGGGAGATAGAAGAAGCCCTATCTCAACTTTTGACATCATGCTAACGAAAAGAGTAATTCATAATTCACAGGTTCGTACTCATCCGGTGGACAATGGGGACAGCGCTAGGTGGCAGACTGCCCATTTCGGTGACAACCATGTCCACATATTCGGCAGGCGTAACGTCATACATGATGTTGAGCAGTTGGAGATTGGGGTTGTCTTTCCAGTTGGTGAGGGGTGAGGGGGATGGGTTGAGGGAAGAGGCAGAAGGGTCGGGTTTGGGGGCGCTGGATGCGCCTTTGCCGCCTTTCTTGTTGTCGGGCTTTGTGGGGGCTACTGGATCAACCATGCCGGTGATTTGCTGTAGAGGCTGAGCCGTGACCAGCTCATCGGCATCCGCGATCTCATTGACAACAATGCTGTCTAGAGCGACACGGTCGGTGAACTTGACTGTCTCACAGCACACGATGACGGGCACTTCGACACCACCGGCACGTTCCTTGGCGGACATGGCAACCAGCGCGGTTCCGACGCGAGAGTAGAGACGGCCGTTACTGGTCATGGCGTGTGCACCGAGGAAGACCTTCGTAGCATCCTTGATAGCGTGGCTGATACCGTGAACGAGAGAGTATTGCACGTCCAAGCCAGCATTGGCGAGAGCACGAGCAAGATTCTTGCCCTCGAAGAGTGGTCGCGAGTCGATGATTGAGACGCGGAACCGCTTGCCTTGCTTGTGTGCTGTAAGAAGAGTCTGCTTGACAATGGAGCTGCCGGCAAACGTGACGATCACATCGCCATCCTGGACCTTTTGAGCGGCGCTTCCAGCAATAACTTGATCAGCGACGGTGATTTTCTCTCGGATGAAGTTGTCGATGAATTCGCAGAGCGTAGCCTTGGCGCTCAGTTCGGGGGTGGATGGGTCGACAGAGGCGATAGCCAACTTCAATGCACGAATGGCATTACCCTGGCTGATGGAGAGAGGTCGACACGTCGAGAGGTAGGTGATCTGGTGGGAAAGGTGGGTTGTCAAATGTCGAGAGAGCGAGGTGCCGAGGGGGGTAGTATAGGATTCGATGACCTTGAGAGATCGCAGGGTTAGCACTTGCATAGAGCGCAAGGAGACCTCAAGAGCCATTCAACTCACCCGCTTGAAGGCCAGTAGGGTTGCCACGCAGCGAGCACTGCTGCCGCATACGACATAGTCCCGCAGCTGTAAACCCAAGGCCAGCACAGCGGAGTGCACTTCCTTGCCGGCACCAGCAATAGTCGTCCGACGCGGCTGACCATACAGATGTCCGAAAACAGCGACACTCTTGTCCTCCTTTTTTGTGGGCTCGTCGGCAGCAGTCTGGCCGGTAGGGGCAGATCCGCGGCGGGGCTGCGCGGCCTTTTGCCCCTTCTGCGATGCGCCTCCAGCAGCATCCTTCTTTGGCGTCGCCGGAGGACGACCCTGACTAGGTCCAGGAGCTGAGCCGCCTGCAGCACCAGCTCCACCGGATTCTTTGGCAAGCTTTTCCTTCGCGCGCCGAGCAGCTTTCTCTGCTTTGGCCTTCTTTTTCAGCTCTGCGGGCGTGAGTGGCTTGTCGGCACCCGCAGCGGCAGCAGCATCAGAGCCAGCTGCAGAGGGCTTGGAGGCATCTTTGTTCTTGCCAGATTGATTGTCCGACGGTGCGGGGGACTTTGCGCTCTTAGACTCGCGGATGGGGAGGTTTTGCGTCTGTTGCGAGGGGGGGTTGCCGTTCGTGGATGCGGGCTGCGCTGGGACGGACGCAGTGGCTGATGAGGACGTCAGCGCCGGGTCAACGGAATCCGCCATGGTGAATGGCTCGATCTCTCGGAATGCGAGGGGGGCTTCGTTGAGGATCTTGAAGCGCGTGGTGGGGAGGAAGAGTTGACTCACGGAAAAAGAAGTGATGCCATAAGCGGCCCACTGCCCGGCGCACCTGCCCTAATCTCCGCCTCCGCATCTGCAGGTTCATCGCAGTCGCTGGAAGGTGGGACGAAATAGGCAGACGAACAGATGCCTACAGTGGCCTTATAAGAGTTGAACTACAATTTGAAGGGCACTTTGTACGTGAAAATCAATATATTAACAAAGAATCAGACTAAAAGGTGGGGGAATAGGCCATAACAGCCACTTTGAAACATGGATCATGTCAGGTCTCGTTATTCATCGCAGGGAATCTCTCGCTAACATAAGGAATAGGCAACAAAAAACAGACAAGGATGTACCCAGTACAAGAGTCAGTCATCTCGAGCCACGATAGGGGATTTGCTGCCCGAGAGAGTGGCTCCAGCCCAAACAAAAACCGGGCTTACAAGAGTACGCCGCCAACACCAAATTTACACGCTTAAAAGCCAAATGAATCAAAGCTAACGATTGTTAGCTGCGATTGTTCCAAGCACGCGTCGCTTGCGGGTTCTCGAATGTTCATTGGGACGCCAACGTTCATGATCAGATGCGAGCTTGCGCTTGAAGACTCCCAGATCGCCGAGCAAATCTTGCATGCGCTCCTGCATCTGGTATGCTTCTTGGTCGTTGTCATCAAAGGTCACGGTTTCTTCATCGTCGTCTTCATCTTCGTTGTCTTCCCAAACTTCTGGCTCCGACTCCGATGACTCGACAACAGGGGAGCCTTCCCGGTTTTCTTGATCGCGGTCTGGCGATTGACGCTCTTCCGCTAATGATGATAGGCTTTGACGTGATGCGACAGTGACGGGTGGAATGGGGTTCTTGAGACTCTCCAGGGCGAGCTTCAAATGCATGCGGAGAGCCTCATTCTCGGTCTGCAATTGGCGGATCTTGCACTCGCTGACCATCTTGGTTTCCTCCATCAGTCGCTGCATCTTCTCCACCTTTTGTTGGTACTCTTCCAATCTCTCATCTTGCATTTCCGTCGCACGTTGATTGGCATGTGCCTGGCTCACACTCAGCTGAAGAGTTCGAATAGTCTCCGCCATCTCGGCAATCTGCTGATCACGTTCGGCAGCCGACACATGGTCTTGGTTAACGCGAGCGCGAGTGCGAATGTGTTTGGCCTGATCAGCATAGCGCAAAGTCGAGAGGGTTTCCTCATAGTCGGCGGGAGATATGCAGGCGATCATGGCCGTCTTGGAATTACCGCCGAGACTATCCTTCAAGAGCCATGTCAAGATCGAATCACGATAAGGCACCAGCTCCTTGCCCTTTCGGCCTCCTCGAGTTTTCTTCGGATCGGCCAGAGCCGCAATGACCCGACCAAGCGTAGTCAAGGACTTGTTGATATTGGATCCCTCACGCAATCGTGCACCAGTGGCTTCAGTCGCTTTGGCGCGCTCGGAACCTGCGAGATCGACCAATCGAATACGAGCCGTACGCTCTGTTGTTTCGTCCGTAGAAAGATCGTGATGAATTTGCTTCAACGTGATTGTGAAAACGGCATGCGATCGTGAGGAGGTATCGTTCATCTTGGTGCTTGCCACTGTACGCGAGACGTCGCCCTTGCGCATGTATTTCATCAACTCGGTATAGTTCCTGGCGGTAACCTCCGTCAAGTCTTTAACGTATGGGCCCTCCGAAGGAGACTCGCGGATTCGAAGATAATGTGGCGGGTCTGTACGGGGGACCAACAAGTCTCGGACATGTTCGTTGTAGACCTCGAAGTAAGATACGCGAACGTTGTAACTGATATCGGGGGATGGCGATGATTCAATGCGCTGAAACAGATCCTCGCAAGTCCGAGGAATCAAGCCTGGCTGCTCCGGTGTGCCCATCATGGTATAACTCTTACCCGAACCGGTCTGACCGTAGGCGAAAATGCAAGTGTGATATCCCTCAAAATTGTGATCGAGGAACTCCTCGCCCAGACAGTTGTACACGTCCTCTTGGTGTGCATAGTGCTCGTCTTGCTCATCATGCGACCAGAAAGAGTTATCAAAGGTGAATGATTTGTCCTCGAGAACCTTCCCGCGAGCTTGTGATTTGGGCTTCCCGCGATCGCCAGGGCTCGGCTTGGGCGCTCGAAGGCTGGTCATTTGAGTGTGGGGGTCCATCGCGATAAGGCATTCTGCTTGACGGTCGAGCTCTGTAGGCGCACGGTCAGCTATCCCATCACATTTTTCCCCTCTTGAATATTCCGTCTTCTCCGTCTCCGGGGCGCGACTCTTTATCTCTGGAGCACATACCTCGTTGGAGGAATTTCCGGACTCGTACCACGACGCGCACATTACCACCGGGCGACGGGCTGGCGATTCCATCTTGGCGACCGACCGGTATAGAAACGCTTTCTCGAGCGCGAAGCGATGGACTGGAAGCGGTTGATCGCATTGTCGCAGCGGATGCGGAAGTCGAAATCACGCTGGGCGACGTGATGCCAGTGAGGGCGGAGGAGTCCGAGGATGTCGCAGATGAGATCGAGCCAGGGCCGGAGCTCTGGCCGATGTGTCGAAAGAATCGCGGGTCCAGCGCCATTTCCCTACTATACTCCCTCAATAAATGAACACAAGTTTCGACGGCGTCGCGTCGTCGTTCGATGAGATGAGTGTACATGCAACGAATCGGTAACACAGGAAAGATGGGGGGGGGGGGGGGGGGGGGTAAAGGAAAGATCGAGCCAAGTCGAAGGTTGTTGGGTGAAAGGGAAAAGAGTGTATGGAAAAGGAGGGTTAAAGAGTGAAAGGAAGGGGGTCGGTACAGTTGCGCGTTTGGTTGTTTCCTTCTGGAAGTTGGAGAGGTTGGAGGTTCTCGTTTCAGCGAGTGGTCATCCCCGCGGGGGAGTTCGGAGGTAAACACGGTTCGACGGAGGCGACGTTAGATAGACATGTTGCTAATGCACTGCTAACACAAAATCAATTGGAATGAGAAGAATAGACAAGAAATTGAATAATAGTAGGATACAAGAAAAGGCGATATTATTGCAATTGACGTAGCTGGGGATGGTTGCTTTGGTCGATGTTCTAGGGCGATAGACGGTGGGCGTTGCCAGGGCAATGCGAGCAGCCTAACTCCCGCCTCACCACGAACTAATGAGCTAACGAACTAGGTTTATAACTGACCAGTTCGGGGTAACTTTCCAGCTAAAGAGTGACCTACTGTAACTGGCTAGCGGATCAACTACACTAATTCTATTAACAATCACTATCCAGGCTAGCGAGATATCATTCCAGCGCTGATAACGTGTTCAAATTATTTGATTTTGCTTGTACTTTTTACTATAGATCACGCATGCGCTCAAGCATAATATACACACACATCTTGGGTGCTAACATCACTGACACGAAAAGACACTTTTCAGGCTTTTAGCCTACTCAAAGTCCGCCGTGTCCGCATTCATTGCATCAAACACATCGGCCTCGTCCGTCATGCTGCCCTTCTTCTGCTGCTTCGCCTTGGCCCCGTCACCAAATGTCACCGGGTCAGGCACAGGGTTGCCAGCCGCATCCATATGAGATGCCAACATTTGGTCGGGGGACCAAGTCGTACTTTCTTGAGACTTGTTCTTGCCAGAGCTGAGCTCATTTTGTGCTTTGGCTGCAGCCCTCTTGTCCTGGGTGGTCCAGACGCGACGTTTTTGGCCGTCGCTGGCAGGGTACCGCATCGCGGTGTCTGTTTTGGAGGCAGGCATAATGAATATCCTGAAGCTATAATCGAAGTTCCATGGTTAGTATCGTCGATATGTACAAGTGGATGATTGTATAGTCCCCAACCACCACCTCACGCGACACCCAAACAAACTACCTCGGCCATCTCCTCTCGTTAGGTCTTCCCTGCTCCAGCGTGGGCCGATAGAAGGGGTGATCGAGGAGAGAACATACCAGGGGCTTGTGTTATTGTGATCAACCGTGAATCATCAGGAGTGATGAATGAAGAGTCTAGATGGATGCACTTATTGCTATATTTATGAGGGAAGAGTCTGGGGTCGAGTGGCGGGTGAGGCCATACCATGATACGATTATGACGACGACATTTACCACCACCGTGGTCGCTTCTCCGCAGTTTACCAGTGAGGTTTCTTTGACCAGTGCCACCAATTTTCTGCTTCGTTCTCGAAGCTAGTTCACGGTCGGGTGACCAGTTATAGTATGGGCGGAGAGGTGTCACCAAGCATGGATAGGTTGAGGGGATTCCACGGGTACGCGTAACAAGACATCATGGGGGATGTTGGTCGCCACAAAGCTGTCCTGTTTAGGCTTTGTTGGTATTTCCCTGTCGACTAGCCATAATGGGTAGCTATTTGGTGGCAAAATGCGCTTCGTACCTAGAGCTATAGGTTGTGGCTTTTGTCCAAACATGCTCTGGGCATCATGGTATCGCGCAGATACCGGAGAAAATGGGCCAACATATCAGTCGCGGGAGGAAGGAGCCGACTGCGTCCGGTATTCATTCCTCTCTTGAGCGCCTCGACTGTGATGAGCCATGCCTTCGTTGCTCTGCGTCAGTGCGATCCGCAAATTGATCTAGCCCGGCTTCTCCATCGGATATGAAAGTCCACTGTACCGAAGACAGTTCAAAGTATCGACCTTTAGTTCTTTCCTCATCTGTGGAATCCTTCGGCTGCGCTCAAGGATCCCGCTAGTGGTATTTGAAACGCCTATCACGAGTTTCTATTGGAGCCTGGATACTAATATTGCCCGGCCCAGAGACACATGGGGACACCAGTCTACATGAATGGGGGACAACAGGGATATGTGTGCCAAGTGTGAGTCATACTGAACGGAGATACCCTGCGCATTTGATTCATCTCCGCAGATAGTTGCATAGGCTACCCGATGCCCTGCCCTTGAAATACCTCGATGGGATGCATAATACATAAATCCAAGCCGCCCAGCATATACCTAGAGCAAACTATGAGCTGGATCATATTTCATGAGAGCAACATACCAAGTTCCTCAACAACAGCATGAACGACTGTTGCGTAAAAGGGTTCAGATGGGATGGACAGCCTCAAGGTCGCATTGAAACGACCTCGTCCGGGGGGTCAACATATGTAACGGGCTCTAACTCAGAAGCTGCGGTTCTGGTTATCCACGATTTGTTTGGTTGGACATTTCCCAACATCAGGTTATTGGCAGACGCATACGCAGAGGAGGTGAACGCCACCGTCTATGTGCCTGACTTGTAAGCCATACTTAAACAAGCCAAATTTATACGCTAACTTACTACGTCCAGCTTCGGCGGCGAAGTGCTCCCATCCGATATCCTATGCAAAGACCCGTCCGAGTGGGGACCACTCGACCTTCCTGGCTTCACATCCCGCAATAGTAAGGCAGTGCGTGAGCCCGAGATCTTTGCCTTTGCAAGAGAGTTGCGAGGAAAGTACCGACACGTCGGCGCCATCGGATTCTGCTACGGCGGCTGGGCCGTGTTTCGTCTTGGTGCCAGGACAAGCGGAGGATTAGTGGACTGCATTTCCACTGCACACCCTTCCTGGCTCACCAAGGAGGAAATTGAGAATGTGGATGTTCCGGTACAGATATTGGCACCGGAGATCGATCCAGTATTTACGCCGGAGCTGAAGGAGTGGTGCAACCGAGTTATACCTTCGCTGGGACTCGATTATGATTATCAACATTTCCCGGCACTGGAGCATGCGTTTGCCGTGAGAGGTAATAAGGAGAATGAGGCGGAGTTGAAGGGTCTCGTGCGGGCGAAGAATGCTGCTGTTTATTGGTTCAAACAATACCTCCACTGATTGCCATCGAATATGCAACTTGAATTTCCCCAAGTGTCAAACCGAAACTGAGAAAATATTTCCTGTGGTGCACTTGCTTCTACGTGGCTCACCACGATAGACATCTGTTGTATAGGTATAATGGACGAGCACAGCAGCAAAGATCGATGGAATGGGGGGGGACCGGCACTGGAATGTCGCGACAATGTAGGGGAAGCATGAGACCGTTTACCCGAGCGAACCTACATCAATCAGATAAGCTTAACCTTATTATAGCGTACTGTAGGAACAAGCGACTGTCTTCAATAGGCTGGATGGCATTATTTTCCAAGTACATATATGAATTTCGCAAGATGCGAGCTCGGTGGCATTCGGTGGCATTCGGTGGCATTCTGGAAGGGATGATCCCTTCCGGTCCAGAACGGGCTAGAACGAATCTGTTTGTTTCTGCAATCCTGAGGAATTCCAAGGTTGGCAGGGCGTGTCTCGATTCTGGGGAAGTCCGGGGGATAAGATGCGCCCATTTGGCCTCTCCAGGCTCAGGCACTATTGCAACTCTCTGCTCAGATCACTTCGAGCGATGTACAACCCCTTTCTGAAGGCCGAAATATCGGCCAATATCTACACTGGGCATGGAGGATTATATAGACGGCCGTTCATGCGCTTCGCATCTATTTCAACCAAATCAAGGCCCTTCCGCGCATTTGCAGCCTCTCCAACCCAGCCAGTCGAGCCACTATTCTACAGCATCTCCAGCATATCTCTCCAGTTCCCCACTGTCCCATTCAGCTCCTTCCGGTCAACTCCAGCCAAGAGATTCATGTCGCTGACCACAAACCCCAAAATTCTGAGCCCATCACATATCGATAGTCTGTTCTGCGATCTCAAGCCGATCCAGCCTGAGCAATTGATTGGGAAATGGGACGGGTTTGTCTTAGGCACGGGACACCCGTTTGAAAACGAACTCGAGAAATTCAATTGGTTCGGTCATACATTCGTTTCTACTGAGGACGTGGCCCCTCTTTTCGTCGCCAGGAATGGAAGGCGGGTTGAGTATGAAGACTGGGGGCGTGCTTCGGTGAGTCTTCTTGGGATCTAAATCGTATATACGAAGCACTGGCTAATGTACTCTGCCACACAGTTACATGAAATCAAATACCAGGGCGCCGTCTCTGCTGCGCTGATATACGATGATCATCCTGTGATAGTGTACTATCGAGCTGTGCGACCAAACATAGTAGCCGGAATCATGGAAAGCAAGAAGTTCGGCCGATCTGGGAAGTTTTACTTCTACCTCAAACGTAAATAAACCATGACAGAAAAATAAATGCATTCCGCTTTCCCTATATTCTATTTCTTCGACATCCAAGTCTGACGCACCTCGTCATCAATCTTGGCGATAGTATCCCACTGCAAAGAACTCCATTCTTCAGGCTGCTCCAGCGCATTAACGAAATGCCCTAATGCCAACACCGTCTGAGCCGCCCAGCGCTCTTTGCTAACCCTCCCCACGCCCGTAGCCAGCGGCGTCATAAGAATAGTCTCGATCCTATTCTCCACATTCCGACGATTGTGCCCTTCAACCTGGCACAACAAGCTCCAGATACACTCATATACCACTTCACGATCCCAATTCACGTTCTCCGGTTCTCTCATAGTTGGACAGATCGCAACCCAGCCGCAGTTGCGATCATTTTGTTTGAGATTCTCGGGGAACTCCACAAGAGTACATGACCCCGGAGGCGCGAAGCCCCGCCATTTGTCGTACAACACAGACTGAGCCGCGCGAGTCAGCGCGTGGTAGTCCTCGCGGGGACTGAATTTCATCGAGATAGCATGATCGAATGCACCATCTAGACGACCGTAGGAGTTGGCTGGTGAGACTACGAGATCAAATTTGACTGATGGAGGGAGACTGTTTAGGCGCTCGTTGAATTTTGTGATCTTCACTTTGTCCAGTGTAAAGTCAGACCAATGTGTTTGCATGGCCTCGTCAAAGGCTGTGATAAATTCGGACTCCATGCATAGGAGAATAATTTCGGGGATATTGGAAGTCATGATTGTTGGGAGATTTGACGATGGATTGAGTATGGGATGGACGGTCTGGTCTGAGATACGTGAGTGATGGATGGATGAAGCAAAGGTGGGGTTAAAGTATCCTTTTAAGCCTCCCGAAGTCGTCCAACCAGGCTGACGGTTAGTTAGACAGGGTGGATCTGGTGCATAGCCACGTAGACAAAAACAAATCAGGAAAGAACTCGTGGTATTTAAACCAGAAGCAAACGAGGTTGCCTGATCAGGCATCAACCATCAGATAAAAGTACATGTCAATCATGAAAGAAATGTATTTGCAAGGCCGTGTTTCTATCAACTCAGCCGCCAATGTTGAATGTAAGATCGAGCGAGAAAAAAATTCATCAAGTCATTCGAATCATCAGGTCTCTTCGATTCCCAAATCCCTCTCCTTCTTTAGCGTGGGTTCTTCTACTACATCATCATTTTGACCTCGTGCTACAACCCGGGCCTGCTCCTGCGTCGACACATAGCGGACCAAGCTCTCGCAAAGTCTGTCCAGAATCCATTCTGGCTCTGACTGATGTGCCAGCATGGGACTATTCTCACCGATCCAGTCCCAATTCAAGACACCGTATTCATCCTCGTCGACGCCAGTACTGCTGTGGAAAGGGTGATTACGATCCGCGGAGGAAATCGGTCGTGAATGCGGGTCAGTGAACTGAATGAGCCGCGTGAATTCGACCCATTCCTCGTAGGTGTACCTTTTGTGCTTGCCTTCTCGTGCATCGTGTGTAGTGCGACGGACAGCAAAGGCAAGTTGCTGGGCGAGTTCAAACGGAGACGGGTTCTCATCGCGGGCGAGCTCTTCAATGGTCCGTAGTGGGTGATCATCCCCTGGTCGAGGACGAATCGGCACAACTGGGGCCCTTTCCTGGGACTTTGAGGCTGTGGACGCTCTATCCTCCGTTTCGGCTGCCTCGTCAGCTTCCGCGCCGACTTCAAAGCCACGTCTCAACCGCTGGTTTTCCTGGCGTATTTGTATCCACTGTCGAAGAATTGGAACACGAGCAAGAATGCCTTTGTACGCCCCTTGGCGAGGCATGACGAAATAATCGCTAAACTTCTCGGTCGAGTGCTTGTATCCTGCAACCACAGTGTCGCTCATCTGGGAGATGAGCATGGTCATGGTCGGAATAGCGATGAGAGACCACATAACGAAGAAAGGTCGCCCTGGATTCGATTTGGGTGTGAAATCTCCGTAGCCGATAGTAATCAGTGAACAGAAGCAGAAATACAAGCCATCAAAATACGACATGTCTTCAAGTCTCCAGAAGACCACAGCACCACCCGTCCAAACGATCCCGTATACAATGATGCTGATAATCAAGTCGTTCCAGCGGCGGAAACGCATGGTCTCGTACTGAATCGCACGCATTGCGTCAAATCGATCTTTCTCCTCTCTCATGATGAGTAGCCTGGGACGGCGACCAGATGCCAGAGCATTGATGGTGGTTTGAATCGGTCCGCGTTTGTGGTGCCGGTGATGCCGGTGGTGCCGATTATGATGAGCCTTGGATCGTTGGCCCGCAAACTTTGGGATAACGATGTCCTTTTCTGAAGGTCCGTTGACACTGCGAAGCTCGTCGCATGTGATAGATCGTTCGAACGTGGTCTGTCGCTTATGCTCAATGTGCTTGCGCACGACGTTGTCATAGTGAACTTCGCGAGCAAATTGATGAATACTACCGACCACTAAACCCAGCATGATGATTCCAATTACCGCGTAAGGCCAGACCAGCCCTCTCCCGACGGCAGTATCTGGGGTCACATCGCCAAAGCCCAAGGTCAAAACGGTAATGTCGCAGAAATACAGCGCGTCAGCAAATGAAATTTCCAGTACTCGTTGAAAGATGGCTGCGCCGATGAGGAGCCAGACCACAAATCCGGTCATTTGTAAAATGAGGGTCCGCTGGTCATCCGTGAGAGAAAAGTGCTGGGGGTACTTTCCCAGGAAGTAGCCTAGCATGTTGATCATCAAGAGAGAGCCCAGAATAAAGTAAAGGATTGCCGCAATGACAGCGCTCCAATATGCCTGCGAGTACACATCGTTTGGTGGAATAGGTGGGCTGTAAATGTGCAAGGATGCAGTAAGCCCGCAGAGCTAATATGGAGGTTAGCCATGAGTCAAATTTCACAAGGCTCGGTCGCTTACAATGCCCGTAGCAAGAAACCACGAAACAATCGTCACGGGCAGAGCGATGATATAGCGAACAGTCTGAGTGAAATTGAGCAGCAAGAAGATATTGCCGACTACACCCCAAAAAAGCGATACGGCATTCATCGCTGTCACCCTATAAACCTTGTTAGCCAGATCCGTCTTCCTCGAGTCTCGACACTCCTCACCAGTGGGGGTCATTATAGCCCTCTTGAACCCAAGTTCCAGCACGCCCAGTTTCTCTAGAGATAATTGTGTTCCGCCACGGCATGACCAGTGCCACAATAGACATGACATTAGCCAGCGGCCCGGCAGCCGCGGCCACGAGGGGAATAGCGGTCGAGGCAATCCACCATGACTGAGGCTCATCGTCCTCTGGGGGCCTCATGTGAAACCGACTGGAGAATCGCTCCCATCGTGACAACTTTGCAGTGGTAGCGTTCGCGGCGGCCGCGAGGGGAGGGAACTCATTCTGCATGGCTGCGCCATGCACTGCGGCCGGAAGCAGAAGGGAAGGGCGACTACGCCAGAAAAACGACTGAGAATGGTTCAAGCGGATGAGATCGAATCGTTCAGCCGATAAAAAGCAGTAACGCCAAGTCTATCAAGGTTGAGGCGCTCAAGACTTCATCCTTGGTCTTCCGGCGCGTAGCTTGTACGCGGGAGATGAGGAATGTCAAACAGACTACAGGGGTCCCAAGAAATAAATCATCAAAAATACAGGCCACATTCAGTTCTGCCGGGTTTTGGATGGTTTATGCACTATGTGACTTCACATGACTCTGTTATGCCCACAGTAAAGATGACATAATGGTTTATAAATGATTATCATCATCCATATAAAGTAGGCGGAGGAGAGGTGGCGAACAAACCTCTTACCGCCTCATGTACTGGGGGCCGTAGTGGGGTCTTGAATGTCCATTCAAGATCCGAGGTGGAGCTCCTGTCATCCTGGGGAGAGAGACTTGGCATAACAAAAATATAAAATTTCCAAGGGTATATCAAGTGAGATACAAATTCTTTTGGCGCAGCAGAGATGATGTCAACGAGTATGTCAAGGAAACCTTCCTTTGCTTCGATCTTCAGTCCCGTGACTCTTCCCCGCCAACGATCGGAGGTCATGCGATGGAATGCGATGACATGTCAACGCTAGATGAAACAATGCAGGAATCAGATGTCATATTATGACTGCGAATGCGTGGTTATCAATTTTCTATCAAATAGCAACTGCATCGCCAGAGCTAGGATGTGAGCAGGTAAAGGTTAGAGTTTAGCGTTGGATCTATTATTGTGGACCTTCTGCTTCCCTGATCTACGACTTTCGCCATTGCATTCGATCTGATCTGATTAAAAATCTCGCCATGAAGGATTCTAGTTTTTAACTCAAGTAATAATACAGCCGGTCTAATTTATTGATTTTGCAGTGGAATTCGGGACAAGTACTTCCATTCAAAGAAACGGCTGTAACAATCTCTTGTCCCCACAAGCAATTGACATACCCCATATTGTACAAACTTGCCGGCAAAATCGTGTTAATATGATTTCAATATTGATAGCAGATCTCAAATTCGATTTTCAATTGCTGTGTAATTCTCATAATAAAAGTGGTAGCAGGTACAAAAGGACAAGGTATCTTTCACGCTAAAGGAGATCAATATATACACTAATAAGAGAATGAAACCCATCGAAACAAATCCCCCACCTATCACTAACATAATGTCGCGAAGAAACATCAGGTTTAAGTTTTATTCCTCTCCTCAATTCTTCCAAGTTGTCGAGCCATCCAGTTCGGCCCTCATCACACCCGGGCCCATTTCCATTGCGACACCAGACCCGGGCAATTCACGCAGCTTCTGTCCCTGATACACATCTGAACCCTGTCCATGAGAGATAGGAGAGCTCAGAGTTGGAGAAGAAGGCTTATCGTCGTATTGACCTAATTCCGACATTGGTGGTACCATGGGTCGCTCTGAAATCGTCGAGGGTCGTGTCTTCCTGCGTGGTCGCCAGCACAAGAAGAAGAACAAGATACCCGCAATCGCAAGTGCAGCCAGGACGCCAACGATTACTCCCGCAATAGCGCCTCCAGAGAGTGACGAGCTCTTGCTGGTGTTGTTGTCTGTGCTTGCGGCGATTGGTGTCGCGGTGGCCGAACTAGTATTCGTGGCAGCAGAGGTCGTAGCAGCGCTAGCTGATGTTTGAGTCGAACTACTTGTGGTGGATGTCGAGGTTGTTGATGTCGAAGATGCTGATGATGTGGTAGATGTAGTATCGGTATTGTTCAGTACGATCTCGTACGAATGGATATCTGAGCCTGCGGGATGGTTGCTCCATGGCCACGTCTTGCAGGTATACCCGGAGGATGAATCGGAGCATTTTTCGTCGGGGTAGAAATAGATGCAAAAGTTTCCACCTTTGACATCCCAGTCGAATATATTTCCCTCGGGATTATCGATTGCCTTGCAGGACTGGACACCATCCCCGTGATCGGTAAGGAACTTCCCAGAGGAGTTTGTCCAACTAAAGACCCATGCTGTAGCCGAAGGAACATATGCCAGATAGAGTGGCAGAAGAAGGAACGATGAGGCCACCATAATGGATGATGATGAATGGCGTTCTGCTCACAGTCAGTTGTGGTACAAGTCAACAAAAGGAGATTTCGCACAGAAAGTTTCAAAGCCAAAACTTTCATGGGGCATGTCTACTTTAAACTACGGAGAATTCCTTCCAAGAAAAGCTCGTATTCTGGGGATATTAGTTGCATGCCAAGAATTAAAGACGGCACAGGCTGTGGTGGTTGGGTTGTGCCTTTTCTCCTGTCCAATGAGACCCAGCCAAGGGGGAAGCACAGGCCTGGTCGCAGGTTGATCGGGGTATTGCGAGAGGACGAGCAATACCCCTTAGGGGTCCACCGAGGCTGAAGAACACGAGGTGATCAGCAAGGGTGCCACTCTGTCCAGCGCATCCCCATTCCCCAAGCAAACAAGGTTCGCCTAAGTTATTCAGGAATCAGGAGTCGTGGCAACTTGCAAGGGTGCAGTTCGGCCTGGCAGACTTGATGGGAGCCCTGGACTGGCGGTTTATGCGACGGTCTTCAATCATACGGCTGTATAAGTCCATGTAGTTAGGAATCAAGCTATGCAGCGAGTCTGAACACACCGGTAGGCTTGGACAAACCCATTATGTCTGGTCAATCATAAAGCGGGCTGATTCAGGCACAGCAAACTCTCATGCATATACGGAGCCAAGAGGCTGCATTACTTGAAACCTCATATTTGACTTTCATCTTGCAAACATGACATGAGGCTCATATTTTCCTATCAGCATAATCGGCAGCCCCCATAACGTGGCTGTCGCGATGAATAGTCCGGTCCAATCAGGAAGGCTCCGACCTTCAGAATCAACCTAGCGTGCTTGAATACGGAGTATATTATTAGATGCTACAGTAGGGGACCCGGCAGATGTTGGTCGGCTTTTTCCCAAGTTCCATCTGTCAGAAACATCAGAACATCTTTTTCGGATGCTTAATTTATGGGTCAAGCCACTTGTCCCCGCGCTACATCTTTGTCCCAAGGGTCGAGGAAAAGTTGGTCTTGAATGATTGTTAGTTCTAGATCTCGATTCAATTATTCAGAAGGCGCTAGGACAGACCTTTGACCGTCCTCTTCTCATGTTCTTCTTTTCCTTGTTAAAACGACTGTTATTGCTGCTTTGCATCATTTACTAGCGTTCTCGAAATTTGAAAAAAGAAAATATGAAACTAAGCATGGTTGAAGGCGTTCCTTTTCTAAGCTTCGATTTTTTTTTAACGTTCATGGTGCTTCACAGACCTCCATGAGTAAAGTCCTATGTGCAGTCCTGCCGGGCGGGGAAACGCGATTTGACAGGTGCTGATGGCTGGGCTCTTGTATGTGGATAACGGGCTTAGACGTTTACCTTGGACTTGATCTCAGTTTCCAACAGCAGATGACTTCTTATGTCAGTGCGAGATCTCGTGTGCTGTGTTCTTCAAGGATATCCACTAGAGGCGTTGCTACTGTAGTTGAGTCCAGTTCGGTAGTGGTACCTAGTGGGATCGAAATATATTTTCAGCATGAACCTTGGAACCCAATTGCCCACAAATACCGAGTTAGTTCTAATTCAAAATGCCTGAAATAGGCTTCACACTGAATTGCTTATTTCATAGCACCTCCATTCGGAGGCTAGTGATCATGTGAAACTGGAATTCTCTCAAAGTCATAGGTCCTACTAATGTTCTCTGTCGTACACAGTCGATAATCTACTCCATCCATGCCCGATGAATGACAGAAGGGAGCTGGTCCGAGCGCGGGGTGTTCTCATCCAGGAAGAACACGTGCTGCACGAGATCGGAGAATTGGGGTAGAGTGGGAAAAACTGAGCCATCGGAGCCCATCCATCGTATACGGATAAGGTTGTAGATGTACGAAACTCTACATTATTCAAGGCGGTCAAAAAAAATCATGACTCGCCAGAGTAATCAAAATATATAGCCGACAAGAAAGACCGCGAGAGAAACTCATAGAAGGGCGCCAAAAGCGGCAAGCCCGGGCAGACCCGATGCCGATGGTCCAAGCAAGTAAGCGACCGTCGACTAAACGGGCAAAGAGCTTCCATGCAGTGATGCACCATGCAGGCGCCGGGGCCAACAGGCCAACCAGCAATTATATATACTATCGCCTATATCGGCGAAAGAACCCATTCATGGGCACGCGACATTAATAATGTCCACACTAACTCAAATGACACCGTGGCGATGATGATTTGGGTGCAAACTTGCGAAGAGCAAAAAACTGTTGGGAACCACGGACACTTTCACATGCAAATTCCCCTCTTTCCAAGTGGGGCAGAGACGGGGCTCTACGGAGAACAATTTGACTGATTGCATTCTGGAGACTGGCTGGACTGGCTAGACCGGAGGAGTGAGGAGTCAAGGGGGACATTTTTATGGAGCAATGTGTAGTCCGCGCGGGGCATCCATCGTAGGAGGGAAAAGTATCCAGAAGAATAATCAAGACTGCTCCTCCCACCAGCCTGGAGAAGCCACTCATGCACCGATCCTAGGGCGATCGGACGAGGCCCTAGCAGGTTGGAGGCGATATAGGCGATAAATATAGGGCCATCGGGATATTTTCAGGGACGGATGATGGGTGGTCTCCGGGTAATTCATTGGTTCTCCATGACAAGTTTAGGTTCTGTTCATTCCAAGGTTGTGTGGGCTAGGCGGCATCCAGTATAGTCTCATTGGTCTCATCCCATCTCCATAGCTTTAGCTTGGTGCTCTGCTTGATCTCCCGCCTATTAGGCATTATTATTGAATATTATTAAATTTTGATCCATTGATTCTGTTGAGAACAAAAGGTGGGTAGGGCAAAGCAAGGTCACAGCCATAGGCCCATAGGGAGAGGGACCTGACCGTTTTCCCCGTTCGGGCCAGCCTCTTGGCTTCTTTCTTTGGGTTTAGCTGTGTAGCTAGTATCCAGCTCTTTCCCCCCCCCCCCTCTCTTGCGGTCCTTTCCTTCTTTCCGTTTCAGTGTGCCTCTTTGCGAACCTTCACCAGCATCGAGGAAGACAGTGGTCCAAACACCGATGACCAGATCCCTCCGCAGGCAATCCTGGTAGTCATCGACGAGGACCAACCCAATACCGAACGGCGGCGTCATTTTTGCTTTTTGGCATACGACTTTTTGTTGTCCGAGGCCGAATTCGCCATTCCAACATTCTTTCCTACCTCCTCACGAATATTTGTGAATATTGAACTCCGAGGGAGCTTTCCACAATCCTAGAATCTCATCTGTGAAACATCGAGATCAACATGGCCATCATCGACATCGGCAAGGATCTGCCGACCCTGTTTAAGCAACAAGCGCAGGCGACGCCTGATGCCATCGCCCTGGAGGATGACGCCATCACATACACCTATGGGCAACTTGACAGCCAGGTCGAAGCGCTCGCTAGTCGGTTGCGCGTGTTTGGCGTCAGTCGGGACTCGCTCGTCGGCGTGCTCCTGCCTCGCAGTGCTGACTACGTGATTGCCTGTTTGGCAGCTCTGCGCGCGGGTGGTGCCTTCCTTGTGCTGGAGTTGGCATATCCCGCGGGTCTGCTGGCGGACGTCATCAGCGATGCCAACCCCGCCGTGGTGATCACCCACCAGAGCGAGGTCGAGAAAGTCAAGGCGAAAAGCCCACTGATTGTCCTGGACCAGCCAGCGGAAGAGATCAACGGCCATGCTAAAGAGGCTGCTCCTCTACCGGCCGAGGACGATTTGGATCGCCTGGCCTTTGTGTCGTACTCGTCGGGCACGACGGGAAAGCCCAAGGGTATTGCGAACCCACAGCGGGCCCCCGTACTCTCGTACAACTTGAGATTCGGTGTACAGGACCTGCAGCCGGGAGACCGAGTGGCCTGCAATGTCTTTTTCATCTGGGAGATGCTGCGCCCGCTGTTGCGAGGTGCTACCGTCGTGGCGGTGCCCGACGATGCCAGTTACGACCCGGCCGCGCTGGTTGACCTGCTGGCCTCCAAGCGAGTCACAGAGACTCTCATGACCCCGACCCTGCTAGCGACCGTTCTCGCCCGCTACCCCCAAATTGCAGCTCGCCTGCCAGAGCTGCGTACCCTTTGGTTGAACGGCGAGGTGGTGACCACCGACCTCGCCCGCAAGGCCATCAAAGCCCTCCCCAATACCCGCCTCCTCAACTGCTATAGTGCATGTGAAACCCACGAGATTGCGTGCGGAGATATCCGTGAAGTCATCGATACCGAGTCTCTCTACTGCCCGGTGGGTGCGTCTCTCGACCCAGCACACACATATATTCTGGACGAGAGTGGACAGGAGGTCGAGGCTGGCGCGGCGGGTGAGCTCTTCATTGGAGGGGACCTGCTGGCGCGGGAATATCTCAACCTTCCCGAGACAACCGCCAAGGCATTCATGCCTGACAAGTTCGATTCCACGCCTGGTGCGCGCATGTATCGGACGGGTGACTTGGCTCGCAAGTTGCCCTCGGGCCTGCTGGAAATCACTGGTCGTGTGGGATCGATGATCAAGCTCCGCGGCTACTCCGTGGTGCCGGCCAAGGTTGAGAGTGATATCTGCCAGTATCTGGCAGTGAGTCACTGCGCTGTGGTTGCTCATGGCGAGGGGCTGGAGCGCCAGCTCGTTGCATACATCGTGGCTGATAAGGAGGCTGCTGGAGAGCGGCCGGCAGTGGAGATTAACGAGACTGGACACAGCCCGGCGGCCCGTCGCATTCTCGAGCCCTACCTTGCTCACTATATGATTCCTGCCTTGTGGGTTGAGCTGGGTGAGTTGCCAACGCATGAAGTGTCTGGCAAGGTCGATCACAAGAGTCTCCCTCCACCCCGCAGCGCCAGCCCCAGCGGCAGCGATCAGACGGTCGACAAGGACCCTATTGGCATCAACGACATTGCCGCGATCTGGGCCACCGTCTTGAAAACCTCCAAGACTCTTCTCAAGCCCGAAGATAACTTCTTCGACTTGGGTGGCCACTCTCTGTCTCTGGCCGACTTGGCCTCGCGACTTTCCAGGCATTTTGGATTCCGCGTCCCCATCCCCCGTCTTGCAGACAACACGACCCTGGCTGGTCATTTGGAAACCGTGCGCGCTGTCAGAGATGGTCACACTGCTGCCGTGCAAGCAGACCTTCCCGCAGTCCTGCTTGCTGATTCTACTCTGGACGAGGATATCAAGCCTCCTGCCAATACATCCATCACTTCGATCGCTGAAGCGAATACCGTGCTCCTGACCGGTGTGACCGGCTTCTTGGGCGCTTTCTTGCTCAGCGATCTGCTGGAGAATACTTCAGCCAAAATCATCTGTCTCGTTCGTTTCACTGATCCGGAAGATGATGATCAGGCTGGAGGTGTAGCCCGTATCCGCCGAAACTTGCTGGATCTGGGTCTCTGGCGCGACACTCTCATGGAGCGTGTCGAGATCCTTCCCGGTAACCTGTCTCGACCTCATTTTGGATTGTCCTCTGAGGCATTCGATGAGCTTGCGGGCCGTGTCCAAGTCATTGTTCATGCCGCTGCTACTGTGAACCTGGTGTATCCCTACGCTGCGCTGCGTGGAGCGAACATTGGCGGAACCCGAGAGGTTCTCCGTCTGGCATCCAAGGCCGGTGCTACAGTGCAGTACGTTTCTACTAATGGTGTTTTGCCACCATCTGGCGAGAACGGCTGGTCCGAGCATACCATGATGGATGTGAAGGATGTCCCTACCAAGTTGCTGGACGGTTATGGCCAGACCAAGTGGGTGGCTGAGCAGCTCGTCCTCAAGGCTGGTGAGCGTGGCCTGCCTGTCAAGATCCACCGCTGCGGCACTATCAGTGGTCACAGTCTCACAGGTTCTGCTAATGCATGGGATCTTCTGACTGCGCTGCTGGTCGAGTCGATTCGCCTCGGGTACGCTCCGGAGGTCGAGGGCTGGCGCGCAGAGATGACCCCCGTGGACTTTGTCAGTAAATCGATTATCCACCTTGCCACCCAGACCCAGACCGAGCAGACCGTCTTCCATTTGGGTGACCCTAACCCCGTCAACACTCGCTCCGTGTTTGAGAACCTGAAAGAGCTCGGCTACCCCACGCGACCCCTCTCCTGGGATGAGTGGGTGGCATTGTGGTTTGAGAAGCGAGGCACGGCCAAGGGTGGTGATGGTTCCTTCACTGTCGACATTCTGCGCAGTGGTATGCCGACGGTGGAGTTCCTCCGTGGTATTGTGGTTCTCGATAACTCATTGACCAGACCTTTCCGGGCTGTTGTGGAGCGACCCAAGGTGGACAGTCTGCTACTCGAGACCTACACGCGGCATTGGTTTGCGCGTGGATGGCTTCCTCGTGCTCCTTCTCGTCAAAATGCTCTCCACCGCGCGGTGCAGCTCACCAAGAGAGGTCCGCTGAGCGGCCAGGTGGCTGTCGTCACGGGTGCATCTTCTGGCATTGGTGCCGCTGTGGCCGAAGCTCTGGCTAAGCAGGGCTGCTCTGTTGCACTGGGCGCCCGCCGCAAAGATGTTCTCGAGTCTGTCAAGCGCAAGGTCGAGTCTCACGGTGTCAAATGCATTATCCGCTCAACAGACGTCACCAACAAGGTCCAGGCCGAAGCGCTTGTCCAGGCTGCCACTGAGGAGCTTGGCCCCGTCGACATTCTCGTTGCCTGTGCTGGCGTGATGTATTTCACCATGATGGCCAATGTCCAGACAGACGAGTGGGAGCGCACCGTCGATGTCAACTGCAAGGGTCTGCTCAATTCTCTGTCTTCCACCATCCCCGGCATGCTTTCTCGCGGCAAGGGTCACATCGTGGCCATCTCCTCCGATGCAGGCCGCAAGGTCTTCCCCGGCCTGGGTGTCTACTCGGCCAGCAAGTTCTTCGTCGAGGCAACCTTGCAAGCTCTCCGTGTCGAGACGGCTGGCATGGGTTTGCGAGTTACCAGCATCCAGCCGGGTAACACGTCAACGCCGCTGCTGGGCATGTCCACCGATGCTGAAGCCGTGAAGAAATACGGAGAGCCCTCTGGCGCGAAGATTCTCGAGCCTGCTGATGTGGCCAACTCGATTGTGCATGCGTTGTGTCAGCCAGAGTATGTCTCTGTTAATGAGATTCTGGTTGAGCCGCGCGATGAGCCTATTTAATTGCTCTGCTTGTGAAGTTCTATTACGAGTATTTATGAACATGAGATCTAGCTAGATATTGATTTGTTGACTGTCTTCCCGATTTGATGACTGCAACCATGGAACGAGGCGATTGACTTGCTTTGGTTTTACTACATTTGATTGAATCTACAACGAACTTTTACCTATACATCAACATGGCCCTATTTACTACACGTACAAACCGTACCTTACGCAGTCTCTAGAGTAGTATTGTAGAGATAAGATACTCTATAAATAGACCGTCCAGTCATAACCCTCGATAGGGTACCATGCACATTCATACTTGACATTCTAGAAGCCGAAACACTGCATGTGCAGCACCAGCACCATAAGCATAAGCACGATAATCTCACCACCCCCAACCCCCCCCCCCTCCCCCCCCTCCTCATACAACTACTGTAATAAGTAACCCCATCCATTGACAATTAACCACCCACCCACCTCTACAACCACACCACAACCTTCAACGCCAATCCCTGATTCGATCGCCACCCAACCCACCACCTCCATCCAGGCCAGGCCCCGAATCAACCAACCACAACCTACAGAGTAAAACTGTAAAGTAAGTTGACTAACCCCTCCCGTCCCACCGGAACCTTACACCCCTCGGCTCCTGCGGCACCAACGACTGCCACTCAACCAGTCAGCATCGCCGTCACCCCGTCACCATGCAGGATCCTGCAAACGCCCGGACCCCTTCTATAACCGGCGCGGGGAGGGGAGAGGGGAGGGGAGGGGTGACATCAGAAGTATGTAGAGATGTGCCGTCATTGGGGGTGTTAGTACCTACTTTTGCTGGGGATTGGACGTAGGTACAGGGAAGAGTGTGCTGTGCAGGAAAGTCAAGCGCCGAGTGCATGGTGTGTTGCGTTGGGTGCTTATGGCGCGTAAGTTGGGTGATTTTGTGGCGTTGGACATATGTACTTGACTGTGCCCTGTTGGAGGACGGGTGTTGGTTGGAGTGAAGTGGGGGTTTACAGATTCTATTCTACTGTGGATAAGGAGATACGACTACACGTGGAAATAAGATGACGTGCATAGTGAGCGCGGAGAAAGGGAATTGTAAAATATTTATCAAGTTTAGATAATGGCTTTTGGATTAAACGAGTGGTATCTTGTGGCCTGCTCTATGCGAGGGGCAGGGGACGAAGGGGCTGCTGAGGTCGTGGTTTCGCTATATACAACCCGGTTCCTCCGACCTCAACAGGATCGCTCATAGGCGATAGCAAGCAGGCGAGTAAAAAGGAAAGAAAGAGATAAAAAATCAGGCCACAAGATCAAAGTAAAGGAAAGAGGTGTCTGACAAAGGAAAAATGAATCCAAAAAGCCTGAATAGAAGCCAAAAACGGGGGGAATCGCGAGATGGTATCACCAAAGACAGAATGACACGAGCATCAACGACAATAGAAACAGAGCACAAGAGCATTGACAGATAACGCCATGCCGGGTAATAAAAAGAGATAAAAAGTAAGACGCCGCCCCGAGAGGGAAACGAAAATGGCCAAAGCAGGATAAAATAGAGGCGCCGAAACCATGAGCTTTTTGAGGGGGAGGTGGAGGGGGAAGATGATAATCACCACCGACTGGGTGGTGAAAGGAAAAAGAGCTGCCGATTGATCCAAATAAGCAGAGACGCAGACGCAGAAATAGAGCGGCCATGTAACGAGGAAACCCAGCCATTGCCAGTAACCCAACGCGCTGCAAATGCAATTCAACCAGAGTATCAAATGCTCTCCAGAGAAACCAGAAATGGAAAAGAAAAGAAAAGACGAAAAAACAGACGAGAAAAGCCCAAAGGTCTGTTATGAATCACTCTGCTCGTCCAGAAGAAAGGATGTCGAAGAAGCCGAGAAGGTTGATAAAATGTCTCTCCCGGTATTTTGTGGTGTATGATGATGGGCTTTTTTCACTTCAACCCAACCATCTACTTCGCTGATGGCCGACGCAGAATATCTTCGCAATTAGCGTCGAACCGCATATTCCACAACCGGATACTATTCATCAGCTTCTCCGTATTCTCAAGCTCGCGATCACGGCCAAAAATCGAGTCAACAAACTCGCAGCCCGCATTGCGACCCATAGAAACCTGCCCTTTGCCACTTTCCCGCTTAGCCGCCTTCCACATGAACATCTCGCAAGCCTTGAGCAGCTTCTTGAACCGGTTCCAGAGGCGGTCGCCGCTTTCGAGGAAATCCTCGACGATATCTTGCGCGTCGGGGCTCTGAATTCGTGGAAGACATTCGTCGGCACGCTTGACCTTGCCGGCGAGTTTGATCAGGAGGAGCCAGAGGTCGCCGGCGACGTCGGCCATGGGAGTTGATGCGCCGTGGTGGAAAACAGTCCAGTCGTAGATCCACTTGCCGAGTGAGTTGGCGTCGAAGACACTGCCGAGGAGAATGATGGGGGCTTCAGTCGGGTCCCAGTTCTTGGTCGAGTAGCCGGGCGGGATACCGGCGCGCTCGGCGTCTTCCTCGGTGGCAACGGGTGGCGGTTTAGAAGATGGTGGTGCTGGCTTGGGCTTGGAAGGAGTACGGGTTGAGGTGGACTGGCGACGGGCGCGGGAGCGACGAGCTGATTCGATGTCCTCGTGGTTAGGAGCCTGAGTGAAGTAAAAGTGAGAATCAGCGGCTGACGATTTGCGGTAAGAGGTCGACGCGGTTCGACGATGCTGGCCGGGGCCATCTCGCTGCGGCGTGGAGGTTTGTGCAGCAGCTGCTGGGGGACGACCATGGCGGGCTGGGCGAGGCTGAGGCCGGGCCTCGTTCGGCGGTGGCTGCGTCTCGTGGAAAGAGGCGTGGCGCGGAGTATCAAATGCGTCAGCCACATCGACAAAGATGGGCTGTTGCTGCGATGACGGATGGAAACCAAATTTGAAGCCGGTGCCCGCGCCGGCGCCTAGGCCATCCCCCGCAGGATGCCCCGTCGTACGGGAGCGACGGTGCTTGGGTCCCGCAAAAGAAGCACTTACATGATCGTGCTTGCGCGATGGGATGCCATATTCGGGCGTTGCCTCGTAGTAAGACTGCGGGTAGGTCGAGTGCCAGCCGGGCTCCTTGGTGGTGGCCGTGTAGCTGGCCTTGCGGGTGTGTCGTCGCGAGGTACCTCGTGGCGAAGCGTATGCGTTGGCATATTGAGAGGCATACTGAGCGTAGTATTGCGATGTTGGGGGAGACTGTGTGTAGTCGTAGGTCGACCACCCCTGGGGTGGACTGGAGTAATGATACATTATCGAGATCGAACGAGCATGGGCGACAAGCAAACGCAGGCCGATATATAGGCGAGAGTAAAGCGATTTAAGGCGGATATCAAGCGTGAGTCGGCGGAGATATTTTGCCGTCGGTTCGAGCTAGGAGGTGGCGATAATGACGAGTAGACGAGTAAGACGTAGTCAAAAAGAGATATGACTCCCCGAAGAAACCGGACCGAAATGAAACCAGTTAAGACAAGAAGAACCAAGAGGAAGGAGGCGAGAAAATCAGACGCAAAATGAACAACAGCAAAAACAGAAACCGATCAACCCAGATATATTATACAGGATATCGTGCGCAAAGAGCAAAACGACGCCGGAGGGTGAAAGCAAGTCCCAAGAGGTTTGAGTAGGACCGTCACCGTGGTACGGTTTCCGATCGGAGAGAGGAGGAGGGTTGAAGCTGAATGTGCCGAGAGTGCATTTGAACGTTGTTCGGTCTGAACCAGACAGACGCGAAAGGGGGGGGAGGTTGGCGGACGAGGCAGGTATGAAGCCTGGCGTAGTCGTAGATTGTTAGATCTCGGGTGTGTCGAGATCCAGGGGTTTCTTGGTATAAAGGACTCGGTGACCACGAGCCCCAGCAAGTTGATAAACTTCCCGGTATATGGGGGGGGGAAGAGGGAAGAGAGTGGAAGAGTGGTAACCGAGAGAAGGAGAGGGGAAGTGGAAGTGGAAGTGTGTGTGTGTGTGTGTGTGTGTGTTTTGTGGTTTCGGGGAAGAAAGTGGAGATGTGGAAAATTTCCAAGGGAGAGAGATGGATCCCAGGAGGTCAGCACCCGCTGAGGGGGCGTATTTTTTTTTCTGGGTCTTTTCTGGATCTTTTTTGGGTCCTTTTGGGTCTTTGACAAGGGCTTTGGGTGCCTGTTGGTTGGTAGCCAGCGCCAATCAGGGTGACCAGGCCCGCCGGGGCTGTGCAGGTTGGCGTTATGGGAAGTGGCAATAGTGCGGATTATTTACACGTATTCGGATTTCCTGGCAAGGAAGTACGAAGTATGTCAAGCAGATCGACTGATTATGACGAGAGATAATAATAATTATCTAGTACAAAAGAGGATTGCCATCGAATTTATACTCCCTCTAAACCCATTTTCCCAAGATTTTGATATTGATGCCCCATGACTATAACTATGACTCAACTTTAACTAACGAACAGTCACTCACTGCTATCTTATAAACGGCCCAGTTTCTCGACAAACGATGTAATATTCTTCCATCCAACTTGCCCTGTCCCCTCTCCTCTCCTACAGGCTGTCCACAGGGCTACCCCTCAGACTAGTCCAGATGGAGACATCTCAACCTCACAACTAACACCCTAGATACGACACCAGCACCTGCGCTTGCTGACTGGACCTCTCTCTTCGTTGGCTCGCCTGGTCTTCGGGCACCGGCCAACTGCAGACATAGATAGTTGGGATCGCGACACACAAGGCAGATACCTAACGATGACTCCAACCAAAAACCAGAACCTTATGACTCGATGGCCGTCATTCATCTATATTTGCGCTACGAACAAGATCCAGACGGGGCGGCTGGTGTCGCCACTAAAAACACCCAGCACGCAGCCAATACTGATTCATCGCCCTATTGGCCCAGCTAGATTTAGTGCAGCACCATATCAACCACTCGACAGCGTGTCGAGATACTGTTGGATAGGGGAATCGGCCGCCCATGTGCCGGCCTTCCAGAAACTATGGGTACCATCGATGGCCATGCCACTCTGTACAGCTCAACTTTGCATGAACACCCGGGCAGATAACTCGCTACAGGACTCTTGGAAAGTAAACTACGGCATGTTGGGTGCAGAGGGTGCGGAAAGTAGTCCAGTCCCAGTAGTTATTGAAAACCAGACCTGCCCAACACGAGCCTCAGCACCACCCAACTAACTCTACATACATCATGTATGATGTACTGTATGTCGGTATGTTATCATGTCGGTATAAGAAAACGAGAGACAAACCAGAACACAGCACCCTACTCTTCCAATAGTTCAAGATATCCATTTGGTTCCATGGTTGGCTCGCGGCAACTCGATCGCATCCCGTCAGTTTTCAACGGGCGCTCCCGTCTCGTCCAGCGGTTCCGACTCCACAGACCCATTTCTCAAACCGCTATCTCGTTGGTGTCCACTATGATAGAGCACGTTGCCATGGCAAGAACAAAGGATCAAATTACCCTTGTAGAACAAAAGAACGAGCTCCATCTAGTTTTCTTATTGACACACACACACACAAAAACCTAGATACTGTTGGGCAACATCACGGACCACGCATGGGCTTTACCGCTGCGAGTTCGCTGGGCAGCAATTTGGGCCAAAACGGGCTTTGATGGAGAGGGTTCGCAGACCGCAACTTGCAGGACAGTGGTAGCATGATAGTAGTCGAGCCTATTGAGAGCCTAGACTGAGAATTATTTGTGTGCGTTTAAATCTTCAAAATTGCTCAGCCCACTACAAAAATAGTGGTGTTATCATCAGGAGGTCATGAGAGAATTGATGGAACTATATAGACGAGTAGTGGCGGATATCTCATAGACAGTGTCTCTAGATGCTGATTGCTCGCATCTAAGGTTTCATTTCACAATGTCATAGCAGTTCATCTTCTTCATAGGATCTGGATGCTAGCGTGAACGAATATCTACATTGTTCACGTGGGTCAACCGCCAGTGCGAGTTGCGACCGCACCAGGCCAGCCCTAAGCGACTCCCATCACTAACAAGTCAGCCGGCTCGCCTACAAGCAGATTGGCTCCTTTGAAACCCATTTCCGCCTATGGTGTAGGCCTATGACGTCCAATACTAGGGTCCACTCGTTGACCTCACGAAACAACCCTTGTAGACCAAACCATCCAACGGGCCATCATCCATACAAAGAACACCATATATCCTGACTGTAAAACAGTGAAAGATTCATACCACGAGCCTCATGATACCTGCTGACCACCATCTCCTACGCTCACGCACCAACCGCAGGGATAAAATAAACAAAAAGGAAAAGCATGGAAATGCGCAAATGTCCAACCGCAATCCTTACAGAGCCCATCGCAGGGCATTCCAGGACCAACCTGGGTATTCCATCAAGGGCTGTTAGCAGGCACCCTGCACTCTATCATCTTACTGGTCAGTTCGATTAATGGAATAAGGTTTTTTTTTTCTGCTGTGTCGATGAGTCAACCCTTCGAGAAGATCCTGCCCCTTGAGTCTTGATTTCTTGCTAGGCAGCCGAACGGAGTCTACGCCTGCGCCACCGGTAGGCAGCGCCGATCGGTCATTGTCGCACATGGCGTTCATTTTTATTTTTTGCTTTTTTTCGGCTTTGTAAAACTAAAGTCTGGGTGATTATTGTCTAATCTATTTCTTGGTATTAGTAATTTTCTTGCTTTTGATACTGGTTTACTGCGCAGCCAGACCGGTGTGCTCAGTGCTGCACTATCTATACCTACTGTACTTATGTACTCCATACAGGCTACAGGCTACGGAGTACCCACGCCCGAGATATCAGGTAATTTACTCTAAACTGTTCTTGTTCCTTCTATTTTTATTTCAAAGCAGTTACACACATAGCTGAATTAGGCACCCTTCAGCTTGAACATGCTGCGCTGAAAACACTGCCGACCTCCAGCTCAACAGGCCTGGCCTACCTAATCGCCGCAACGCCTTCCAGAAACGAGGGTAGGACCTAACAAAGCCCCAGTCCCGCGGGCCGGTACTCTGCAAGGCCCACCAACCGCACCAGGAAACAGTCAGCGTGCGCAGGCTGCACAGCAGGGCCAGGTTGATCATTCATTAATTCGGTTAAGTGGAGCGCCGGGGAAAGCAACAAAGAACAGGCTGCGCCGCCGCCAACCGGCGGCTCGCCGCGGCCACTAGGACGCATGGGGAGGAGGAGCCTAGCGCATATCCGCCTTTCATCCCAGCGGACCCAGCCTCCCTCGGCATCGCCTGTATATGCGAGTATGTAGGAACACATGCGCTGCGCGAATCGGTATGCAGCCTGGCAATTGCATTTACCTGGGTGAGGATGCACGAAAGCTTTGATTACACCTGATATCACAATGAATGTACCAGCGCTTGTACATATGCATATCACTATGCGAATGGGGTTCCGCGGCAGGGTTACTGGTAAGCTGACTACAGTACTCCTGTCTAGCGCGTGTACTCCGTAGTGCAGCAGGTCTTTGCACAACCTCAATGAATCAATCTGAATCAATCACAGACTAGTACTCCGTACTTTGTTAACTATCGAGTACAATACGAAAAGAATTCAGGGGCACCAGAACCCGGGCGTGTCGATAATCGAGATCCATCCTTCTCGAACCGTCACACTCGGAATTCAACGTAATTATCCACGAGATGGTCCATGCTCTGAAATTTTTAATTTTGCAATCCTGGTTGGTGTTTCATTAAAAAGAAAAACTCTGCGTGCACAGTCCAATAGGACCGGTTCCTCGGTGTCGTTCCCACGCATCTGATGAATCATTTTGATGGAACATCCCTTGCTGGGGAGAGAAATCAAAACAAAGCATGGCTGGTTAGTTGAGGAAATATGGGTTGGAACTTGGAAGAGGATATGCGGCTCAAGGGCCAAATAAAGACACAGCTTGCTAGGGCTTTGGCTTTTCCCTTCGAGTTTGGAATTCAATAGCCAATATTCGAATGACTGTGCGTTGTGCGCGCACTGATCACATACCGCGCTGTGGCTGCCCTTGCCCTGAGCCCTAGCTCGTACTCACATTCTAGAAGAAAAAAAAGGGGGTGTTGGAATCTTTTGCTCGGCTACGCTGTGAGGGCTTCCTCGGTTAGGTGTCGTGGGTAGAAAAGTGTGGTTGTATGGAGTTGGTTCAAGTGGCGAGCTCATCAATGTCTGGAGTCGATAGAGTCGCTCTAGAATACAGCCACAGCTGTTCGCGCCTGTAGCGCCCCACACAAGCTCCGTTGTTGCTGCACCCCGGACTTTAGAGTTACTGAAGGCAAATATGAGATTCGTGGCATTCTAGCTCGCTTCCACGAAATCGCCCAAGCAATGTAACATTTCCGATCCCAGAAACAAAGTTTGAGTTATTGTTTGAATGATTTCCAAATCGAAATAGTAAGGAAGATATGGCATCAGTGGAGGTATACCCCACAAATCTAGAAGGCGACTAGATGGATGGGATCTATCTTCGTCATCAAGCCAAAGAATCTCAGCTTCATGAACGCATAAATGACGCGTATAAGTTAAGATTATCTCCCTGCCTGCAAGGTTCTATCTAGGACCTCTGCTTTTAATTCCTTGGTAAACATGCGCCTGGCTTAATGAAGAACCTTGTCAGAGTTGCGGTAATTCAGCGATATTCTTTCAGACATCCAAGAGGATATGGTCGATTCCCAGTTTCTGAGATTGGCGGCACTGAGAAATTCAGACTTAGATACCTACCTAGACTGTTCAGTGGCCAGGAGCTACACCCATGGCCTCTTGTAGGGTGATTAGGTTGAAATGGTCACCTGGTATTGTATATACCCTGCAAAATATACAGAATTGGATCATCTCCAATTCGATTTACAAAAGAACTCTTTTCGCGGACCCGGCCGTAGGAGAGTAGGTACTCTGTCCAGGCGAGGATGCAAACACAAGTCCCCTTCCGGCGCAGTGACCCTGATATGATGGGAAGACATCACCAGCAGCACGTCAACAAGAGAGATGGTATATGTATAGTATGTGTAGAATGGTATCATATTCATCAAAGCCGCAGAGCTCCAATCTCCAAGCTTCACTAGACATCGCCGAGAATGAATGAAGACCAAGTAAACATCCATCCAATCCGATCAATCCAGCCAGAAACATAAGAAACCCCCGAATGCCGACAGAGGCTATTCACAGACAATTCCCTCCAATCACAGGACAAACTTCAATATATGCTAGATCCAAGAAAATATAAATGCAGATCAAAAAGCTATTTACACCACCATGTACTCCCCACCACCCCGCTTAGCCTGCATCACGCGAGACCAACGGAAAGCCTGGGACGGAGCTGGACGACCGCTACCATCCAGTGGTGGCGGGGGACCCATCTCAGATGGGTACACGGGGTAGGATGACTCGTCAGAGTGATCTGCCCAGATCTTTTCCAGCAGTTCCAGACAGGAGAGATTATTTACAAAACCCGAGTCCTTAGATATATCCTTGCAGCGGGCACGAATGGCAGCCCGGTGGTCTTCTTGGACGCACTCCGAGCCCACGATGAAGAGGGGCCACAGGAGGTATACGTCGGATTGGACGGCGCAGAGGCAGTGCATGGCGAGGTGGACGAGGTGTTGAATGCGTGGGTGTCGGGATGGGAGGCTTGGTTCGGCGAGGCGTTCGCAGTAGAGGAGTGCGGCATGTCGGAAGCACTCGGAGATTTGGTAGATATCCTGGAGGTTCTCTGGGGCCACTTGGTATGGCATTGAGGGAGCGGGCGGGGCGGGTATAAAGTTGGGCGGGCTCCAGGATAGGTGGGAGGTGGATAGAGGTGGAGAGGGGAAAGAGGCTTGGGCAGGTGGATCGAATCGCCAGGATTCGAGGCGTTGTCGTAGGGAATACCACTCGGTCCGGAATTCAGGAGACGACGGTTTCCGAGCTTGATCGCTGCTCTGTGGCGGCGTTGGCATTGAGGAGCCATATCCCTGGCCCGGTATGGAACCAGGCGCAACGCCTGGAATGACGGTGTTCCAGCCAGGGAACACCATATTTGGAGGGAGCGAGGCGGTGGGAATGCTCACATCGGCAGGGCGAGACTCAGTTGGCTGTTGATCCTGACTGAGCAGGTTCAGACGGCCAAGTTGAGAGATCAGCTTGAACAAACGGCCATCGCAGCCGGCCAGGTTTTCGAGGCCCCATTCTCCGTCGGTGGTCGAGCTAATCTCCAAGCATTTCCCGCGAAGCTGCACATCGCGATCATTCGTGGTCGCAGTCAGGGTATCAAACCACGAGAACATGCGGATAAACCACTTGAGATCGTCCGATATGACAGGAGAATGGCGCATCCGGATGGCAAGTAGTCGCGTGACTCCGGCAAACTGCGTCCGGAACTCGGCCACGCCAGTATCGCAACCATGAAACAAACACAGAATCAGGAGCGTTGCTAATACCGAGTCCGAAAGCCTGCGGCGAGGATCGGCCAGGTCGGCATTCAACGCCTTCACGGCCATTCCACGGTGATGATTCTCTTCCCGGGCATAGCCCTCTGGGACCGAGATACCATATCGATCTTGGAATGCTTGGTCGGTCAGCGCTCGATGGGCCATCGAAGACATGCGTGCAGGCAAGGTTCTCTCGGTGGACGTGTGGTTTCGTTCCCGTCGCTGGCGCAGGTTGCTTGTCGCCAAAGTTGCAATTGCCTCTTGCAAAGCGGGACTATCCTCAGCTAGGCGGAGGATTTGTATGCGGAAAGGATTTGAAGGGGTATCAAAGGCAACAATCATGGGGGCAATGACTTCGGCGAAATAACTGATCAGGTACCGGAGACGAGGGGTGCGCCCGACCGATCTTGCCAGGAGCATCTGCGAATACGACGGGCTATGACCAGAATCCCACAGAATTGAGTGTTTATAGTCTTCTCGCTCATATTCCTCGTCCGCATCTTGTGATGGCGATGTCACATTTTGGGCTGGCCAATTTTGGGCGATTGGCCAAACGGGAGCAGCGAAACTGGCCTCGGGGCTCAATGCCGGTGCATAGTGCATTGAAGCCTCTGATTTGATACTAGGACTAGAGCGATTGGCAACCATTGGTCGAGTAGGTAGAGGAAGCCCAGATATTTGAGGTGGCGCAACCGGGATATTGGACCATGTATGCGGATCAGGCATATCCATGGCCCACGACATGCCTGCGGACATATCTGGTACTGTCGACATGGGAGACATATGCCTAGGATCTGACTCTATCGAGTTCAGCACCGTTGAATCCAGCACGGGGGCAGTCATCCCCGTTAGAGGTACCGCAGTGGATAGCGGAGGCGGATTTAAAGGTATTTGCGACGAGGGCGGACTCTGGCTGCTCGGTGCAGCAGCTCGCTGCGCTCCTTTGGAGGTACTCGCCGATGACTCCCCTTCCGCCTCCATGACGGGCAATTTCTGACCTCGCAGCTTGCCTCGACTGGCAACTCCAACTCCCCATGTCAAGGTGGTCTTGTATCCAGAGCATTCACGACCCATTTCGAGGCACTGGGAGCAGTAGGGCCGGCGCCGGTCGCACCGGGCCCCTCGTTTGGCGCATGCGAAGCAGTCATCGGGAGCACCGCTCACGACGGTTCTCTTGCGGCGCTTTCGGATCGGCGCTGTGCTTGGCTCGGTCTTGCGGGATTTGCCCTTGGCTGCGGGTTCCCGAGTCGGGCGGGCCGGATTCTCGGGCATTATGGGCGATTTGAGCAGGATACACCCTCGCGGGGCTCCATCGGTGGAAAGGCTTGAACCGGTCAGAGGAAAGGAGGTGTCGTTGGCCGCGTTACGGGAGAAGAGGTCGGGAGGCAAATGAGTGGCTTGCGGGAGGAACTGAGCCCTCGGGGATGACGGAGTGGAATCTCGAAATTGCGATCGAGTGCGACGGGTGCGATAGGAGGTAATGGGATGAGACTATGTTGGAAGGGCGATATCGAGGTAGAGAGGAGTGAGAAAGATCTCAGATGGGGGAGGGAGTCGGGGTTCGGATGTCGTTGGCAGTCTTGACTTTCGGGGGGGGGGGGGGGTTCTGGGGGCTCTTTGAGTTTGGCTTTTGGAGGGGGCGGTGGATATAACTAGGTACAGAGTTGTACATGACTTAAGAGTCTGGATGATCTCTCCTTTGGTGGAGGAGGATCCGCAATTGAGTTGGAGATCAGAAGTCTACGATACTACTGGAGACTGGCTTGCGATATTGCTCTCCACCAGATGATCCCGTTAGTTAGGGTGATCATGATGATGATCCAAGGGACCAAGATAATCTACCTCGAACGGCCAGGAGAACGGAGGGTTTTAGCCACATGGGGATGGGGCCCTGGTCACTATTATTATTGAGCTAAAAGCCTCACCGAAAGCCACCAAGATGGGCGTGTTTCACTGGCGTTTAAGCAATTACCTGGACTCCTGGAGTGGCTTCAACTAGCATTTCACGAATATCAATGTTCAATAGTTGGAGGTGCTAGTTCGATAGCTTGTCTCATGTCTCAGGGTCAAGTGCGGAGAACGAACTAGTCATCTGGTAGATTATATTAAGCAACTAAACAATGAAACATTACTCTCTTCATCCCTCGTATCTAACTCTTCTACTTCCTATATTTTGTATACTTTCAGATGCATTCATCTTCTCCTATTCTTCGTGTCTGCTTAAATCGAGAATGATGCATTCGCCAAGCATCCCGTCGTTGCTCCCGACGGGACAGTCTCCCGTTCCCACTTCAACTTTCTCCTCGGATCTGATCCGCTCCGAACCTACTACTCCGTACTAGCAGTCTAGCAGCCTCCTCTCTTCTTGTTCCTCCTATCATGGCATTCCACTGACAGGCATCCAACCGTCTCTCCATCCTTCTCCTCTTTTGATTGCCTACGTGAACTTCCATCAGGCAATCGTCGACCGGCCCGTGCGCCGTCGGCTACACGCCCCCTGTTTCCAGGCGCAAACCAAAAGCTAAACGGGACAATCTAAAGCTTCCACACTCCGTTGGACCCTGGCCTGCCGCTCAAGACACAATGGGAATGTTCAGGCCGGGTAGGGTCCGGTCCCTAGTGCTCGCTTTCCTCGCAACAATTCTCGTGTGCACCGTCTATCTCTACTGGACCCCAACCACCGCATCCTCCACCGTCTCCGTCGTCCCAAGTACCGCCTTCGAAGTCCCGCTCGTCGAACGCCAGAAAGATTTTTGGAGAGCTTTCCAGCCCATTCTCGAACGTCATAATCCCAATTGCCCGTCTCCCGAGAAGAATGGCGACGCTGGCGCAAATCATTTCGACCCGGTCAAGGACAGTCCGCGGCCTGATCTGACGGTGATGAGCGAAGAGGATCAAAAAGCTATGGAGGATGCGCATGCCAACTTTGTAGAGGACATTAAGAAGGCTGAGAAGAGTTTGAAACCAGTCCATACACCCGGGAAGCGAGGCTTGGTATCGACTGCTGGCGCGACGTATCTACCGGTGTTTGTCTCGACTCTGCGTATGCTTCGTCGGGCTGGGTCGACCCTCCCAGTGGAGATTTATATGAAGGATACGGGCGAGTATGAAAAGCACGTGTGTAATGATATCCTCCCCAACCTCGATGCGCGGTGCTTGGTGCTCGCCGACGTGGTGGGAAAGAATGTCATTGAGCATTATCAGCTCAAGATCTTTGCGGTTCTCTTCTCCTCGTTTGAGGAAATCGTGTGGATGGACGCGGACTGTTTCCCACTGGGTAAACCCGAGGAGCTTCTCGATTCGGAGCCTTTCACCTCGACAGGCTTGGTCACCTGGCCCGACTTTTGGGCTTCGTCGGTATCACCCTTATACTACAAGATTTCGCGCCAAGAGGCACCGCCGATGAGTGTGCGTCAGTCTTCAGAGACAGGCGTTTTCCTGGTGTCGAAGAAGACACATCTTTTCCCCCTACTGCTGGCTGCCTACTACAACTTCTATGGACCATCGCATTATTTCCGACTCTTGACTCAAGGCGGGCCAGGAGAGGGCGATAAAGAGACGTTCCTTCATGCTGCCACAGCCCTAGGCGCCCCCTTCTACACTGTGAGCGAGAGGGTACAAGCAATCGGGCATCAAAACGGCGAGAAGCTATCAGGTTCAGCCATGGCTCAGACCGATCCGCGCGAAGATCACGCTCTCACCACGCAAGATAAGTGGCGCGTCAAAGATCCCTCCGTGGCTTCGCCTCCTCATATCTTCTTCATCCATGCCAATTATCCCAAATTCAACCCGGGAGACAGCGTCTTCGGCATGGGCTGGGAGACCACTCCGACCATCAAGGAGGATGGATCGGATACTCGTGCGTGGACCGCGCCACCCGAGACTCTTCGTCGGTTTGGATATGATGCGGAACGGGCTTATTGGGAAGAGATCAAATGGGTGACCTGCCACCTAGAGAACGTGTTCAAGTCATGGGAGCACAAGGCCGGCCTTTGCATGAAGGTGGAGGACTATTGGAAGAATGTCTTTGCCGAGCCGCATGATGATGATCCTAAATTTACTCAAGACGATTGATCGAGTTTTTAACTTGGTCTCTTCTTTTCGCTTCGCTTCGGCCGCATGTGCGGCCACGAGCCTCAATATTCAGGCCACACGGAGTCCGCGTATCTCCCTCTATCAGGCGTTGGGCCTGCTTCGAGGCAATGCAACTCATCTTGGGATAAGCACATCACCAACAGAGCCTGCCTTGTATCAGGTCTACCATGATGAAAGCCCTCCCCTCGATACGAGATGCATACTGAGACTTGGCAGCAGCCAGTGTTCTCCCAGCATGGGAAGAGCAAAGCAGTGAAAGTCTCGCCCCTTTACTTGCTCACAGTTTGACAGCCACTGCTGGGCATCATATACCTACATTGTACATTAGCGCCGTGGCCACCCCGAGCCAGCTGCACATTTTAATTAGCCTAATACCAAATGTAACGAATCACGAACACAATTACTAGTCTACGGGTTGAAACACTTGCATCACATCATTTCTTAAAAAATTCATTCGTCGCGCTCAATGCTTTTAATGGCAAGAGGCCCTAAAATTCGTCATATCGTACAGAATAACACAGACCCCAACCATCATCTTGGCCGATAGATACAAAATTCGACCCAGATTATCATCCCGGGGTATCATGATCATTTCATAATAGCGTGATTGACACCAATTTATTTCTTAATACCCTTCTCACGCAGACGCTGCTCATCCTCGGCTTGCAGCTCGGCGTCAATCTGGGCACCCTTGGAGGGAGTGTTGCCGTGCATCTTGGCCTAAGACAGGAATGTATGCATTAGCCAAAGCTGTCTCTTGAACCTATATCCATAGAAAAGGTCTGTTTCTTCTTACCGGCTTGGTAGGATCCTGCTTGCTCAACTCCGCCTCCGGGTCGGAGATGTTGTTGTGATGGTGCGAAGAGTCCATCTTGTTGCCCTGGGAGGCGAGCTTATTGGCGATAGAGCGCTCATCCTTGGAATCAAGGTTCTTGTGGCTACCCTTGACACCCTCCTTGTAACGCTCGCGCTCGTTGATAACAGACTGAGGCTCGTTGCGCTGGTCACCAGCCTCGTAGAGAGAGCGGTTGCCAACGCTAGACTGGCCGGAGCCGTGGGTGGTCTTGGATCCGTGGGTTGCCATGTTGGATGTATGGATTGGGAAAGATGTGAAAAGTGATTAAATGGAGAGATAAGAGGAGTTGAGTCTTGAATGATGTTAATTGCTACTTGGTGAATATGGACAAACGGCAGTCTTATACCTGGCAATGGAAGCAATTGGGTGTGATGTCATGCTGGAGTCACTGAGATCATAACAGTGGGGCGAAGCCCAGGGTGGCCGTAATGGCCAACATTATTCATTACTCTGGTTTGATCGTGTGCGTGATGGGTCGACCTCTTTCATTTCTTGGAGATGTTTGCATCAGTGACTGCTATAACCAAGGCAGGAGGTGGTCGTTGTGACATCGTCGAGGGGAGGTCAAGCGGGTCCGGCTTGAGTTCTTACATCGGTGCTCCACTTGTATACTCCACCTTTTTCTTGGAGGGTTCTTGATGGAATTCAGTCGACGGTTTACTACTACTGCTTTCATTTTGTTGGTCAATGGGTGAGATTCCTCTTACCAATTGGGGGTTCAACATTGTTTGCTTATCATAGAGTTTCAGGAAGGGGGTCATGCTGCAGTCGGGGAACCCGATACCTCATCCCTGGCCAGTACCGCCCCCGCTCGAGTTGATACCCTTGGCCGAGGCCGGTCTCCTGTCGTCCTCTTGATTGGCCTCTCCTCTCTAGTTACAGTAGTTCATTCGGCCTTTTTCATGTTCAATGGCATTCATTAGCCCGACGAGGGCCTTTTGCAGACGCTGCACAGGATGGACGTCGCAATCCCCGACCCCCTCCGGCCATCGGAGTCCATTATACACACCACCATCACGCCTGAGATCACCCATATCATCCTGCTCAAGTCCCAACCCCCAATCTAGAGATTCTTCTATACTATCTCGCAAATCACCATTCCACCACCACCATTACCACGCTCGTCACACCCATTCAACCCGAGCAATGAGTTCCTCCACCCCCGCAACCACAACAGAAGTCCAACCCCGCTTCCAGCAGCTCTTCACCGAGCTCGAAAAGCGCTTCCAATCAACCACCCTGGGTCCCGATAAATGGTACATCCTCACCATCGCCACACTAGCAGCAAGTCCCGACCCCGAACGCGCCGACCAACTCTACCTCCACCTCTGTTCGCAACCAGGCAACACCGCCCCAACCCAGCGACAAGCCATCGTCCGCCGCCTCCGCGAAGCCCTCATCAAAGCCGTCCCCATCGTCGGCGTCTGCAAACCCATCGAAGCAATCCTCTCAATCGGCAAAGTCGAGCGCGAAGAAGATAAAGATTACACATTTACCCGCGAAGGCTGGCAATGCGACCAGACCAACCATGAGCGCGGCACGGCGTGGATGCAGAAGCTTTATTCGCGGAATACGACGGGCACGTTGAATCTTTTTGCGGCGCATAAGGATTTCTCGTGGTTGTCTGAGGAAATTACTTATGGGTTGTTTTTGTCGGATCGGCAGGTGCTGGATGACGTGGATACGCAGCTTGTTGTTTTGCCGGGGATTATGAGCCAGAATTTGCCGAATGAGACGCATTGGCATATTCGGGGGACGAGGAGGTTGGGGTTGCCTAAGGAGGAGGTCCAGGTTATTTGGGATTGTGTGCAGCTTGTGGCGCGGTTTTTTGAGGTTAAGTTGAATAAGGTGCCTACTGTTGAGGAGGTAGAGTATGATGTTTAGAATGATGCATGGTAGAGACTAAAGTTGTATAGATGGGGTGGCAGCTCTAGTCTGTCTATCATTATTGTCATAATGATACAGCTAAGAACTACCTAGACCGCATGTCATTAACTTAGCGTTAGTTAGATCTTGGAAGTCTTTTGAACGTCTCCCTGTGTTAAGCGGCCGAGTTCAGTGCAGGACCATACATGTAAAATGCACCCTCAAAATAATAAGGAGTACCTACCTAGGTGGTAGAGCAAATAAATAGCCATCAGCTAGGAGGAATGGAGATTCAGATAACAATGTACATTGAATTTTTGTTCAAGTAAATTGAAAACAATAGAACGCCCTCCAAACGAAGAGCTAAGAGAGCTCCAGCAATTGACGTACATAGAATCGAGGGCTCCGATAACAACCGATAAGAGAAAAAAGTTCGCAAGCGGCCGTGGGGCGAGCCACCATCAAAACGCCCCGACTTCTACACCTCCTCCCTCCCCATCATCACAAAAAACCTATAAAAATCATGGGGAAACGCAAGCAGGATCTCGGCGACGTGCCTATGGGTGGTACTGGGCAGGCCGGCGATGACGACTCCGACGACGTGAGACCTCTCGCCCGCGCCCCGCGCACTGCAATTGACGATTGCTAACCTCTGTCCAGGACGTGGACATGGTCAATGTTGACTTTGAGTGGTTTGACCCGCAACCCGCCGTCGATTTTCATGGCCTGAAGAACCTCCTCCGTCAATTGTTCGACAATGATGCCCAGATGTTCGATTTGTCCGCTCTGGCCGATTTGATCCTGTCGCAGCCGTTGTTGGGCTCCACGGTGAAGGTGGACGGTAACGAGTCGGACCCGTATGCGTTTTTGTCGGTGCTGAACTTGCAGGAGCACAAGGTACGTTCTCACCATCCCCGGCTTACACAATTGACTGCTAGAGATTAACACTCGAAAGGACAAACCCGTCATCCAAGACCTGATCAACTACTTCAAGAGCAAAGCCGCCGCAAACCCCGCCCTCTCCGCCCTTAGCCAACTCCTCTCGCAATCCCCCGTCCCCCCAATCGGCCTCATCCTGACTGAGCGCATGATCAACATGCCCTCCGAGGTCATCCCGCCCATGTACAACATGCTGCTGGAGGAGATTGCCTGGGCGATCGAGGACAAGGAACCCTACAACTTCTCCCACTACCTGATCATCTCCAAGAACTACGAAGAGATCGAGTCGAAGCTCGACATGGAGGAGTCGCGGCCACAGAAGAAAAAGAAAAAGGGCGGTGAACCTGCCCAGCGGTTCTTCTTCCACCCCGAGGATGAGGTGTTGGAGCGCAATGCGATGTGCACGGGAACCATCGAGTATACCAATAAGCAGGATGATGGTCACTCGGATTCGAAGCGTGCGTTCCAGGAGTTGGGCATTCGGACTAATGGTAGCTTGACTTTGATTGATGGTGCCAACTTTGAGAATACGGTTAAGGCGCTTACGGAGTACTTGAAGCCGCCTGGCATGTAAAGTCTGGCTTTGTCCGTTCGGTCATTTCATTCATGTCCCATTTACGAAATATTTCTATCTGTTGGTTTCTTTTCGTTTTCTGCTTTAGTATCACCCCATCCCCGCGCGCGCATACATATGCGGTTGTGGTTTATAGAGATCCCCGAAAAATATAAAAAGTTCATAACTTCATGATAAGCTCTCTTTACTCCCATTGAGTACCCTTCAGGCGCTGCATAAGGTATTCGACCTCGACAACCTTGGTCAGCGGGATCACGCATTCCTATAGTCGAGAGAAGTTAGCAATCTGTAGCTCGAGATCCCTGAGAATTCCAATTTGTTCTCACCTTGTAAATGGCAACCACCGCATCAATATTGATCTTCGAGCCCTGCTCATCCGGGAAAGCAGGATCGGTACCGTAAGTCTTGGCCTTGAGACCCAGACGCTCCAAAACCTTCTTCTCAACTTGAGCATTGGTGATAGCAGCATCAATTCCCTCGCGGTCCTCCGCACGGATCAAGCGCACAAAGGTCTCAGGGTCCTTCTGGAACTTGGACTCGGCCACGAACTTGCCAAAATGAATGCGACGCGAGAGCGCCTGCAAGCAGGCCACATCACAGGTCGCGGCCGATCCGTAGTTCTCCTGTGTCTCGCCGCGGTCCTCCCTACCAAACTGCGGGCATACCGCAGGAAGAATCTCCTTGATATACCGATCCTTGATAATGTCGTTGACGTTCACGTCGTTTTCGTGCAGGATGTGCGGGTAAGACAGCGGCTGCAGGATTGGGTCTTCCAGTACATCGGGGAAGAAGGGGTATTCGTCGGGTGACTGGTAGCGGCGGACGCGCGACTGTACCCGTTCCTGTTCGCGCAGCATGTAGTCCATCAGACTGTGCTCGCTGTTGGGGATCTTGACACCGCCGGGGACATAGATGGTCTTGTTGAGCGGGAATTGGACTCGCTCGATCAAGTGGAAGGTAATTGTGTCTTCCAGACGGCTAGTTAGCTGGAATGTTAGCAATGGCTCTCATAGAAGCTCATTATAGAGCAGTAATTGTTGATTTTGGTGGTGCTGGAAGGTTTTTGTGGCGCGCGTCTATCATGGCGGGGCGCGGGGAAGAAGCTGAAGCAATAGCTCAAGCAGTAGAAGAAGGCATAGTGCGGTCGAGGGCATGTCCAGCAGGGTTGAAAGCACTCACATCAGCTGGAAACGGATGTTGGCAAGGTCCAATGCCTTGGAGGCATCAGACAAATCAATGGCAGCGTCCATGGTTCGAGGGGTGGTGAGTTGAAGAAGAGGAAGTCACTGATGGGGGTCCTGCGAAGTCGGAGTCGATTCTTCGGAGGGACCTGAGGAGCTCTAGCGCTGCGGGTTTGTCAAGGTTGTGTGACACGGAGGATATATATATATAGAGAGAGAGAGATCATGTCGCTTATTTGCGTTTGAGTCATTTGAGTCAATGGATCAAATTTGCTATTCATCGTATGCACGTATCCATGTGCCCTATAATCGAACCTGAGCCTGGCCATGGTGTTTGTTGCGTCTTTATCGGGTATTCGGTACTCGGCCTGTACCGAGCCCAGCACAGGGAATGACGAGCATCATCTGTACCTAGAAAGTACAAGTACCAACCAGGACAGAAAACACACCTTGCATCCTACTAGTGCACATTGGCTTGCAGAAAAGTCGGGTTTGAGCTGACTCGTTGGAATAAGGCCCTGGTCTCAGCTCGTAAACGTACCGTATCAAAAGGGCGTACTCGGGGAACGCGGTAAATCATCGCGTGGACACATGACGATTATCTCTCCCCGTTGCAACTCCCGCCGCTAATCATCCACCTCTTCAACCGCGCATGGGTCTTGGTTGAGAGCCCCCGCAAGACAATCTCCGGGCATGGAGAACCACCGCCGCGATGACTCGCCTTCTGGTCTCTCAGATATTGTCGAGGGCGACGGCCTGCTGGGCACTGGTCTAACGGTAAGCTCTTCTTTTTTTTTTTTTCTTGTTTAACGGCACACGCCCCATGTCTCCCTCGGCATCGTGCCCGCTGACCAGTTTGACTCTGAATGATAGACCCGACACATTGAGGCCTTTGGGCGAAAAGTCACGTCAACGGCAGGACACTTGATCGGACCGACCGACCAGTCCCATGGCACCCATTATCACAATGCGATGTCCGACATCCACCGCGAGCTGCGACGGCCGACGGCGCAGCGGAAGGTCTTTTCCCTAACCCAAACCACCCCGACCGACCTCGTCCGATCGAAGCTGTCGACCTCCGAGATCCAGTCGCGGGCCCTTTCTTCCCTTCCGGATGACCTCCTCGCCAACATCCCCGAAGATTCCAGCTCCTACTCCCTCTTCCAGGGCTTCCAGGCGACCCTTCCCGAGGAGGAACATGGCCACAAGAAGCACAAGAGACGCAGCTCCAAAGCCCAAAAGGCTTTGAAGGACAGCGAGAAAGGCGGCGCATTGACCGCAGGCCCTGCGGCATTGAGGGAGGAACGAAGAGCGCTGGGTCGCCGGTTGGACCTCATGGGTATCCGAAAGAATATGTGCAGCGCCGAGATTCACGAGATTGATAACAAGATCGCCAATCTGCACAAGATGCGCCAGATCGTGCTCGATCGATTAGCTGGGTTGGAAATGGATGAAGCAGCAATGGAAGTCGAAAGTGAGTTGCGTCTAGACGCGTGGTTGACTAAAGAAGGAGAAAACTAGAATCCCTTCTAACCTGAGCTTTACAGTTACGGAGCTTGATAACAAGTTGGAGGACCTCCAGGAAGAGGAGACTCCCGAACCATCTGCCACGGCCGAAACACCCAAACCTTCTGAAGTTCAGGATGACACTGGTGCTTCCGGTGACCCTGCCATGGATGCTTCGTTCATGTCGGAATCGATATATGAGAAACTGCCGACCCCGTCCCCTCGAAGCCTACGACACCGGTCGATCCGTAAACGATCTATGCCGATCCTCCACGAACATTTCGCTCCCGGATCATTAATCAAGGAGATTGAAGCACACACTGATATGGTCACAGCCATAGATTTTGACTATCCGTTTGGAACTATGGTTAGCGCAGCATTGGACGATACCGTCCGGGTGTGGGATATGAACGTTGGCCGCTGTTCAGGATTGCTGGAGGGACATCATGCCTCAGTCCGCGCCTTGCAAGTGGAAGATAACATCGTTGCGACAGGTTCAATGGATGCGTCCGTCCGACTATGGGATTTGAGTCGCGCTCGGCCTGCCAGTCGCGACAACCGATTGAACAAGCATGAACGTGATGGACTAGACGAAGAACACGATCACCCCTCGCCAGTGCCACCCTCGTCGAACCTGGAGGATTGCCATGTCTTTTCGCTCGAAGCGCACGTGGACGAAGTCACCGCTTTGCATTTCAAGGGCGACACGCTCATTTCGGGATCCGCAGACAAGACTTTGCGACAATGGGATCTGGTCAAGGGTCGCTGTGTTCAAACATTAGACATTCTGTGGGCGGCAACCCAGTCATCCTCCTCTATGTCTGGAGATGGCAATTGGCGCCCGTCTGGCCGTCTTCCAGACGCGTCGGCTGACTTTGTCGGGGCCGTGCAATGCTTCGATGCCGCCTTGGCCTGTGGAACTGCAGACGGTATGGTCCGCCTGTGGGATCTACGTAGTGGCCAGGTGCATCGTAGTCTGGTGGGCCACACTGGGCCCGTTACCTGCTTACAGTTTGACGACATGCATCTGGTGACGGGCAGTCTGGACCGTAGTATTCGGGTAAGCTTTTATTTCGCTTGAGACTTGTTTAGAAATGGGCGAATATTCTAACTCTTGGAAACAGATTTGGGACCTCCGAACCGGATCCATATACGATGCCTACGCCTACGACAAGCCGATCACCAGCATGATGTTCGACTCTAAGCGCATTGTGGCCGCCGCCGGCGATAGCGTGGTCAAGGTCTACGACAAGGCCGATGGCCACCACTGGGACTGTGGCGCGGGCGTTGGCGTCGACGACGAAGGACCGTTCCCTGCGACCGTTGAGCGTGTGCGCCTGAAGGACGGCTACCTCGTTGAGGGACGCAAAGACGGTACTATGGCCGCTTGGACCTGTTAAAGAAGCGACTCCTTTTGTTGATTATAGCACCTACTTCCCGCTCTCCTCCTTCCCCTCCATCCCCCCCCTTTGTGTCTCCTTGCCTGGGGTTCCTCTCTCCTCTTTGTCCTCCACGCCCGTTGTATAGTATTCCATCCCCATGTCTAGAGAGAGTCTGGATGTAGCAAGCTGGCGCACCTGGAGAGGCAGGGCTATGATATCAATCGCTGTTTTTATCTACGTAAAGAAGCATTGTTTGCAATTACATGGAGTCCAATAACTTCAGTTCAATTTTGGTGGCTGTTGTGCTTCTTTCACGCGGGACTTGATAGTCGAGGTTCTACATACTGTATGTGAGACCTTCGGCCACATGGGCCTTAGTAAGACACAAAGAAACATAAAAATAGCACGCAGAACCAAACCACCCGAGGGCGTGCAGATCAAAGAAATAAAAGAACCGAGTAGGAAGGCATATAGTCGTTGGAAAGACACAAAGAGATACAAGGACAAATATTCAACAGATAAAACTTGGGCCAACTCCGCCGTTTTTGAGCCGCTGAGAATCTTCCTTGTAACTCGACCTCCGATCGCCGATCCCCTCCAACACTTCTTCTCTTCACGTACACTTTCTCCCTCGCGCCTTCTCCCTATATTGCTGCGATCGCAACGCATAAAAAGTCCGAGATAATACGATCAAGCGACTCTGTTCCTTCTTGCGACTCTCAATCTTCCACTGGCGCGGGCTCCACACTTTTGAGCCTACCAGCCGCTGTCACGTTCCGTCGCGTCTCTGCGCGTCTCGCCCGCTGCAAGTCTAGGGTCGCGATCTACGAATATCCACGATATCAACGAAATCTACCACGACGGCTGCATGCTGGACTGAGTTGGGTATTGTCTTTCTACCGGTAAGTGCCGAGTGTTCTCCTGTCGCCTCCCGATTGCTATCCCTGTGGTCCCTCGATGTTCCGTATGCGCGGAGTGCATTTCGGACCCCCTTCTGGAGGCTATACCTCCCCCACCAATGGATCAAGCATGTATGAAATCTAGTTTGACTGTTGCTAACTATTTTGTGCATATAGATCTGGTGTGCTGGTCATAGAAATTTATCCCATCTTTCAGTGTTGCTTGTTGCGGCGACTGGCACTGTGTAGCTACTCAGTAAGTGACAGATTTCTTTGTTATGATTCTCACTACCTATCCCATCACTGGATGTAAATGAGCACAAGATCATGTGTCGCCTGTGGTTTTTATATGGCTTGATCAAACTTCCGGATTCAGTTTGAAGAGGGTCTCTATCTGTTTTCCTCATCAGGTTTCCTCTTCAGACCTGGCTTGGTTGTTTGCCGGGCCTTTGCTCCCTTCAGAGCACTCCATTACCCCCTCTACCTATGAATGTTCGCTTATCCTTAATAAATTCGTTGGTTTTCTTTGATTCCAAACACATCCGAGGTTGTAACTTGACATTGAACATCGGAGCTAACATAATGCGCTTAGGATGGCCTCTAAACGCACACGGCGCCGCCAGAAAGGCTATGCCTCTGAGCCGGAGGACGAGGAAACCGTTGAGACTCTACTGGATTTTGTACCAGGGCCAACTCTGCCTGCCGTACCCATTGCGAGCTCATGGAATTACGGCGCTACGTCAGGGACAGGTCTCCCTCGGAAGATGGCTTTGCAGCCAGCCCTGGATGCCAATCGAATGGCCAAGAGAATCAATGCCGGCCTCGATATGGCCGAAAAACGATCGTCCAGTCCTCCTTCGAGGAGGATCTCGAATGGCAACCTCGAACCATTGGGGACTCGTTATCGGAAAACTGCTGCCAAAAACCCGGCCCCTGTTCCCCGAAGGACCAAGCGGCAACCTACTCCAGACCAGGCTCAGCTTATGCGTTCGCTGCGCGATGTAACTAATTCACCACCTGCAACTGATGCCACGCCTACACCCCCCGTCGCACAAACAGTCTCTACAGACTCTAGTCCCCCTGTTGAGCCGCCTTTGCCACGCCGACTGTCTGAATCATCAAACAAAACTCTATACCCGTCACCGCTCAAGCGGCGTGGAAACCCCAACAATGGTGCTATTGTGCGGAGCACACCGGATCGGCAGAGCTCGGTCGACAATGCCTCTGAGGTGTCGTGGAATCTAGAGCGCGACATTCATGAAGACGACTTGCAACGAACGAGGCCAAGCAAATATCGTGGAGAGCCTCATGGCCGCAATATCACCAAACCCCCTCGACGCCCGTCAGGCTTGTCCATGATCCAAGACACAATTCTGGAAGAAGATGAAGAGCAAAGCGAGCTGCTTTCTCAGCCACCAAAAAGGATCGAACCAGTCGCTGAGACTGCCTCTGCAGGTTCGCCGGTGGAATGGGATGCGCCAGTGCGGACCATCATTCCGCAAGAATTCGGGTCAAGAACCATCTCGGCGAATTCTACCGACGGCCCTCGCAGAGATAGCCTGGCTCAACAAATTTGGACTGCGATGTCATCACAGCAATCTGGGACCCGTGCGAATAAACCTTATACACCAAAACGGAACAAGTGGCTTCGAGCAATCCTTCTCTTCCTTCTTCCTCTGGGCCTTTTCTATGCTTTCCAATATCAGGAAGAGATTCTCCAAAATTTCCAGGGCGAAGCTATGGCGAGAATTCGCTGGTGCTTACCATTTGGAAGATCCCCAATTGACTTCTCGTCCAATATGACCGACTCTGTCGCCTTCCATGGTCTACAAAGTAAAGTGACGAACATGAACTCGCAAGTGTCGTCTCTTTCGCGGGAACTCAGTTCATTACGGTCAGAACTAGCTCAATCCCCGCGCACTACTAGCATCGTCGACCCCGGCCGGCCTGCTAAGCCAGTTCCAAAAATCAATTTCCTGGCGCCAGGAATGGGCGCGATCATTGATCCCAGTCCGAAAAAGACTTCCCCAACTGCTGGCCACAAGCTAACATTGGCTCAGAAAGCCTACCAAAAGTTACCCATACTTGGGTCCAAGACTGGCGTCCGAGACCCGCTGGGTCCCATGACTGCTCTGGAGTCCTGGAAAGATGTCGGGGATTGCTGGTGCGGTACCCTTCGTGATGGCGTCTCCCAGCTGAGCGTTCAACTCCAACACCCCATCGTCCCTGAAGAGCTTGTAGTTGAGCACATTCCCTTCAGTGCGACCCTTGATCCATATGCTGCACCCAAAGATATTGAAGTCTGGGCTCACTATGGTGTGTTTCCCTCCTCGGACCCGAAGGTTGAGGAAGTATCGGATTCTTCTTTCACGTGGAGTAAACTCAACCCCTGGAAGTCCGAGACACAAGACGTGACAGAGTCCGGGCTCGAGGAAACTGCCAAAATCGCCCCAGTGACCGAAGAGACTCTTCCTCTGGTGGTGATGAGCACCCTGCGTATAGCCAATAAAGGCATACCCGAGCGAGAGTACTCAGGTGATCCCGAGCTGGGCCCAGGCCTTTACCGCATCGGCAAGATGAGGTACGACATCCACGGGGAGGATAATATACAGCATTTCTCATTTGACAGCATCATTGAGATTCCTCATCTTCGTGTGGATCAGCTCACGTTCCGGATGAAGTCGAATTGGGGTTCGAACCATACGTGCATCTACCGATTCAAGGTCCATGGGCATCTTTGAGGGCTTGAGGGTGGAGTATAGATAGATAGATTCTTGCTTTTGTTTTTGAGTTCTTTCCAGTGTCTCCTTTCCTTTCATGCCGCCGGTTCATAACGACTTTTCAGTTTCTATATCCTGGATGTGGAGGAGTGCATGGTTTTGCTTTTTCTTTTCTTTTCTTTTCTTTTCTTCGGATCTCTGCTCGGCGGTGAAACCTTGCATTTAGCGCGTTGCATGGCTGCGAGGCTGGCGTTTGAAGGAATCCTTTGGGGCTCTTAATTCAATACATTTGATCTCATATGGACGATGATACTCAAATTCTGAGATTTGGCAATACGTAAGTTGTACATCTACATTGTAGGCTTGACCACATACTTCAAGGTAAATTCCACAGCGCAAAGAGACAAGTCAAATGCCAGTCAAAAAGCGGTATCTACAGAAAAAAAAGCAAAGAAGAAAGCTCATGTAGCCGCGCGCACTGGCCCAGTCACGCCCGATGTGATAGGAGGCCCTAAATATGTCCTGCAGCGCTGTACCGGCGGCAAACCAGCCCCCTCCAGCATGCGAGCCCAACAGGTTGACAACACATCTGGTGACCTGGGAAATTTGCGACAAACGTTTCTTACCCTTACACACTCTGCAAAACACAATCACCATGGCTACCGAGGATAAATCCCTAAGCTACGAAATCAACAATGGAGACGTGAATATCAGCAACCACTACTTTGGAGGTCGCTTTCGATGGACTGAGCCTCCTCGTGATGAATCCAAAACCATGGAAGAAGCACAGGCGCGAATTGATCAGCTCTACAAGTCTGGGGTCCCGTTCTTTTCCAAGGAGACGATTCGTTTTGTGTTTGAGCAGTGTCAGCGCAAACCTCCTCGCGGCGAGATGCTGTATGCGAAAGACATCACTGGGGCGATGGTCGAATTTGAGTGCCAGACGGGAGATGTCAAGGCGGAGATAGACAAGGATGGTGTCAAATTGCAGTACATCCTGTATGTCGAGCTCTGATCTACGTAGCTGAGTGGTTGTGCTGATGTTATTGACAGACTCGACCCGGTGATTTCATACGACTGCCGCGCCCATTTGAAACACCATCTCTGGTGGGCAGGTATCAGGAAAGAACGGCCACCGTTCTGTAGTCTGGTGATCCAACATCCTTCACTGAAATTCAATGCCAAAACCAAGGAACCTGTGAATCCCTGGCCGACACAGCCTCGCGACAAAGTTGCCGAGACATTCCAGAACCATGTCCAGGATTGGCGAGAAACCGAGGTTGCCAAGAAGCTTGTTCAGATTCTCACTACGCACGCCGCAACTCATCAAATCACCAAAATTGTGGGCCTTGCTTTGGGTGCCATTTCATATCACTACGATGATCGTCCACGCTGTTATATCCAGCACGCTCTACTGCTGGCGCTGCGGAAATGGCTGGCTGATCGAGAGAAGACGGAGGATGTCGTGTGCTACGCCCAAGATCCCTGCTACCGATCTGTCGATAGGGATGTGCTGAAAGAACATGGAGTTGAGGTGATCGATGATCCTCGGGCATGGCTGGAAATCGACGACGAGTCCATCGTGTTCTCGGTCAGCCCTAACGTGCCGGTCAAGGAGATCGTGGCCGATATTGCTCGGCCGGCGATTGTTATCTGGGAGCGGGTTGGATTTATGGATGGGGATCAAAAGGGGGAGATGTCTTGGTAAGGTTCTTTTTTCCCCTGGGAGATGAGGTGGATGGGTGCGCTGTATTCGTACTAATTTGAAGTATAGCACTGATCCTAGTTCCCCTCGGGTCCGGGCGATGCTGGAGCAGTATGAGTTGTTTGAGTTTGGTGCTGAGAAGGATGAGAACTTTTCGCAGACGGTGATGTACATTCGACGGTGTCGGGGGTGAGAGAGTGGGATTCGTTGCAGCAGAGTCATTTTATGTTCATGTTTTATGTCTAGTTCAGCACGAGTCACTGGAGAGTGGCCTAGTGGCCTGGTGGCCTGGTGGCCTGGGAAATCGGGCCGCGACTCCAGCATGGGCCCGTCTTTCTCGAGTGGCCGGAGACAGGAGATGCGGCTAGGATTCTCATCCTTCGTATCAGAGAAAGAGGGGCAAAATAAAAAAAAAAGATTATTGAACTTGGATATTTTGTAGATCAGGATTTTTGGTCTTGGACTTTCTACCTCTTCGTACATTTGTCTTTTTTTTTTTGCTTCACCTTCTCTCCCTCACTTCCTTCTTTCTACCTCTTCCCTCCACCAGTAAATGACCCACCCACCCCCACTGAAAAAGCGAACATGACGAAGGCGGAAGACACTCGGCCTCACCTCTCCGGGGTCTTCACTTCCCTCGGTCACGCGCCTTTCGTGCAGCCATCCTCGTACCTTCGCCCTCCAATGGCCTCCCAACCCGAGAGACCAATCGATGTGGAAGAGCGACAGGGCCTGGTGAGTGTTTGGGAACTTGTTTCTTTTCTTTCGTGCTCCCATCCCATCCCCATCCCTATCCCCTCGCCCCGCACCGAAGCTTTTTGTCGCGCACCCCTCCAAGACAAATGCGCAACCCCCAGGAAACACCTTGCAACCCTCCTCCCTCTGCACATTTAAAGATCTGACGGAGACAATGACAATACTACGAAGGAAATCCTGGGGATCAACCGCAGAGGAACAAAGGGGCATACCCCGGGAATTGCAAAACCTCGCCCCGAGTTCGTGGCCGCCTATATCCAGATCTTGACTAACGCAGCGTCAAACAGCGTGCCATTCGCAACTTCCTCAAGGTCCGCACTAGTTACGACGTTCTCCCCCTGAGTTTTCGCCTGATCATCTTCGACACCGGGCTTTCCGTCAAGGAGAGCTTGAACATTCTCATTCAAAATGGCATGTTGCACTCCCCCCACACTCCCCACGTTTTCCCAAAATTATCCCCCCGAGAACGCACATTCGAGATAAAGGAGACACCTGCTGACCGCAAGGGCAACGATCGGGAGGTACAGGCATCGTTTCAGCCCCGTTGTGGGACTCCAAAGCATCCAAGTTTGCCGGTCTTCTGACCACGTCCGACTACATCAACGTCATCCAATACTATTTCCAGAACCCGGCCGCACTCGGTGAAATTGACCAATTCCGACTGGATAGCTTGCGCGGTATGTACTTCTTGGTTTATCATTCCCCTGCAAACCTGCCATGCGGCTCCAATACTGACTTATCTGGGGATACTTGTAGAGGTGGAAAAGGCATTGGGCGTCGCACCACCAGAGACCATCTCCATTGACCCCGAACGTCCCCTTTACGAAGCCTGTCGACGCATGCTCGAGTCTCGTGCCCGCCGTATTCCTCTCGTCACGAATGACAGTCAGACCGACCGCTCCCACGTCCTTAGCGTCATCACCCAGTACCGAATTCTCAAGTTTGTCGCCGTCAATGTAGGCGATACGCAGAAACTGCGCCGTCCGCTGGGAGAGCTGTTGCTTGGCACATATGACAATATCGCCACGGCGTCGATGGACACTCCGGTCATTGATGTGATTCACATTCTGGTCGAGCGCAGTATCTCTAGCGTGCCGATCTTAAATTCAGAAGGTATGTACAGATACTCAAAATCTTCCTGGGCCTCTTCTTTCGTCCCAAAGCAATCCAAGTGAATGCTGACAGTTTTGGTTTTCTAGGTGTTGTGTACAACGTGTTTGAAGCAGTCGATGTTATTGCACTGATTCGGGGTGGTGTTTACGATGATCTGGGTCTTACCGTGGGAGAGGTGCTGAAGAAGCGTTCACCGGTATGTCCTCTGGACTGGGCCCGCTCTTTTCCTTGATTCGTGAAATCATACTAATTGACCATCAGGAATTCCCCGGAATTTACACTTGCTCGCTCAACGATGGATTGGACACCATCTTCGACACCATCCGCAAATCCCGGGTCCACCGTCTAGTCGTTGTTGATGAGCACTTCAAGCTCAAGGGAGTGCTCACACTGAGCGATATCCTCCATTACATTCTCCTCGAGGGAGAAAATGACGAAGTATGATCGAGTATGGCAGCAAGTATTTCTGTTCTCCACGCCTATACATAACCTTTTCTGTTTTCTTGCATGGTACTGGCGTTATTTGTGTGTCTTGTCGGTACCTTTGTGGGAGGCCCCCTGATGGTACATGGCCCTGAGTCTCTACAAGGTTTTCGGCCAACCATTCTGGTCTCTGATTTCGATTTACTGTTGAGCCTCTGATGAATGTACAAAGATAATTTTACAGGTTCTCTTATCAAATAGGGAGACAAGTCTGGATACTCGGTCAGAAATAGATCTCTTTGACAATTTGGTCTGTACGTTTTCCTTGGAGATGATAGTCCGGAGTAGGTTGGTGTGTGGTCTTGGGGTTGTTTGCTCTCTACTACCGTCAAAGGAAAGAGCAACCACCGCGACTGCCCTATTGCACGCTAACGGTCAACTGAAAGCTGTGTGAGTAAAATGCAGTTTCCATGGCGCGGGCATTTACCGCAACAACACGCCCAAACTTACGTCTCTCATCTCTCATCTCTCCTATCTCATCTTCCCACGTCAACCCTCCTTCATCAACTCTTTTCCGAAGCACGTGCCCACCTACATATCATCCAAAACGTGCACAAAATGTCTCTTTTACGAAACCTCTTCAAGTCACACAAGCCAGACGCAGATGCACCAACTCGGCCTCGTCTTCCTTGGCCTCGAGTGCGTCGCTCAAAGTCAGCTGCAGTCCTGGAAGCGCATCTCCAGCGCATCCCAGCAGATAACGATGCGGATGCAGCTTGGCCTCGAGGCGACGAGACCAGTGCTGCTGCGGGTGGTCGGAGTACTCCTACCCTTATCCACCAAGACCACCACCCCTCGGGTCATGAAGACCCAGTTGACACCGAGCCTGCCCGTGAAAGCGATGAATCAAGTGAGCCATCGCAATACATCCATGGCTCCAGCCGCTTCAGGGACTTTGTGAAGCGCTTCCGGCCCAACAAGTCCCATGAACGGGGTTTCCTTTCGGAGGCTTTCCAGCCTCCCGAGCAAGCTGATATTGGGGAGGTTCAAATCACCGATCCGGTGAAGAAAGAGCCTCTTTCAAAAATCGATGCCCATGGCGAGGTCGAGGGCCAGGACCGGCACCGCCAAGTGAGCACCCAAACCGTCCGATCCCAAGAATCATCCCGCACGACGGTCACGGTTTGTCGACACCCCTCGCAACGCGTGCGCTTGCCTATGCAAGAGCTAGGTGAGGACTGGTCCCTGGGTGCTCACCTGACAATCGACAATGTTGCCCGGGAGAAGACGCATAGCCCCGAGGTATCAGATCCATTTTCGGATGGAAAGATTGCGGGTTCTTACCGCCGGGCATACACATCCTCTCGCTACAGCGAGGAGCCGCTGCAGGGGAATTCGGAGGTCTCTCAAGGCTCGAAGGGACAGAGCTATATCGAGAGCTCATCTCTCCAGACTTCTGTGGAATCTCACAGCGAGCAGAGCCATCACGGCTCTCACTATCATGCTCACTCTCGTTGGGTTTCTGAGAGAGAACGAATCAGCTCTCTCAGCAGTGAGTCTAGCGGACGCAGCCGCCTGAATCGGCTTGACCCAGCCAGAGCGAAAGAGGCATTCAATGCGGCGGCAGCTCAGTTCAATCTCCCACTGAGGATCCCCGCTAATGAGCCCGCAACTGCTGAAGGTAAGGGTGACCCTCCCTCTATTTCCCATTACTAGAAAACTGGATTCTGACCATATCGTACAGTCGCTGATGAGAAGTCGACCCTCGATGCTGGCAACTCCCCCGAACGCCGACACCGGTTCCTTGGGAAACTTCGCCCCGTGCAATCGATCATGGGATTGGCAAAGGCTTCCTCGTCGGCACCACCGCCGGTTCCAAGGCTGCGGCGAACAAAGACGTTTGCGGACCTCATCCGTCGTCCCGAGCCGATGACTTCTCTCCGCGGGATCGAGGTTGAGAAGCTCGCTCGCCTTGGAGGAAACAGCTTCCTCGTGTTGCCCCCCAGCTTGGTACCATGTCCAGTACAGCTGCCCGCGAGCATAGTTGCATCGATTGGGTACTTGCGGAAATTTGGTAAGTGCCTACTTCAATTTGTGACTGGACTTTTTGTCTTTTCTTCCTTTTCATCCCATCTTTTTCGATATCATAACAAGACTTACTGACCACGAAATCCTATAGGCAACGGTACCTGTGGGGGAGAACTCTTCGTTGAGCCCGGTAACCTCAAGAAAGCGATTCGCCTGTACGACTACTTTGCACACCATGTGCTGTCCGCTGCCAAGGATGAACACGAAATCGCATTGAACATGCGTGTGTTTACCATGCCCAGCTGGGCAAATGCTGAGGCGTTGCCGGTACTCAGTGTCGGCTGGACCCTCAAAGCATTGCTGGCTGGATTGCCTGGCGGGATCCTTGGGTCTGCTGACCTGTACAACACGTTGAAGCGGATCTATCGTCTCCAAGGCGCCGTTGCTGAGGCTATCCCACGGGCGACCCGTACTCGGCTCATCACTCTCGCCATCGTGGCATTGACCAGTGAAATGCAGTGTGCCCTCATCTGCGCCATCTTCGGGTTTCTCACTGGACTGCTTGAAACCGACAGCCTCGAGTCCGATGCCGCCGGGTATCCACTCCGGGAGGTGGCAAGTACCTCCGGCGCTGATGGACTGGCGCGGGCATTTGGACCGCTGTTGACTGAAACAGGGCATGGAACTGGAAATGGGATGGCGACTACTGGCGATCACGAAGATGTGCAGATCAAAGAGGCCGCCCAGGTGAAACGGGAGATTGAAGCGGAACGAGTGGCGGGGATGCTACTTGACCACTGGCCGGACGTCAGCTACCATCTGCGGGGGTGGGCCAAGGTGTACACTACAGTCCTGGCCGAGTATGTCTGAAGTGTGGTGGACTTTTGTGTTTGAGTGAGGAGAGTGAGCGATGAAGATGAAGCTTCCAAGTTGACGGTTTATTAACCTGATCAACTATTAATTGTTATTATTAACTAATGGAGGCTTTGAATTTCTGTCTTGGGGGTTTCTTGTAGAAAGGTAGAAAATACAAACGACCGAGGAGAGACTCCGAAACCTACTTATCCAGTATTGATCTACCCGACCTGGTCCGTTTGAATGTGAGGGGATGGATGATCGGGGCTTGAGGGGTATGTATTATTTGGTGTCTTTGTTGTGGATGATCTGCATTAACTAGGGTAGAATCTTGAAATGTACGATCTCTATACTATAATTGACTATACTATATTCGAGTAGTAACTAGGAACATCTAGAACTTCCACCCCTGTTCCAGGGCAGGGAACAAGTACTCTGCAGATGCATACCAAGAAAATGTACTCCGTATACAACTTCCAGGGTCAAGGGCTCCAGAATGCCCAATTATTCTCCACATAAAAACCCGGTTTAAGGCCAGCTTGGGTTGGCCCCACTGGGGGCGCGACTGGGCGGCTTGAGATCCCGTCAGAGCCCAGGTTCGAGAGCTGGGCCAACCAGATGGGCTGGTCAATGGTCAAGTATACGGACTCCATAATACTCCATGGAATATTTACTGTACAGGGTAGTTTAGTAGAGACTACTGCTGGATGTCACTTACCTTACGATAGTAATGAGCTCCAACGATGCTCTCCTTTTGCCAATGTTTTCCCCTCCCCGATGGATGTACTGTACCTATGTAGTGATGAAGTTGGTGATGTCAAAGACTTTTTTGTCTCCACCCTTCTTTTCTTCCTCCCCGGTCAGGAACTAAGAGACTAAGAGACTAAGAAACTAAGAAACTAAGAAAACCAATTGGGCTCTCACGAGAAGCTCTGTGACCACTAGGAATCCTCCAATGCCTGTCTCTTTCTGTCCCTGTCTTTCCACGACCTAGGCCTTGGATATAGAACCCCCTCCTGCCAAACGGGTGGAGCTCCAATGGCGCCCCTTCCCAGTCGTTTGTTTGTCGTAAGATGCTCTCTTTCTCGCTCTTTCTCTCATGCATCTATCCTCATCGGCCCATGTAGCCGGTTGGGGGGGGGGGGGGGGGGGAGGGGGGATCAGGTCTCTTGTTATCTTGCTATCACTGCTCTACTTTCTAGTCTCTGGTCTTCTTTCCGACATCTACTGTCTCGTGCTTTGTATCACCACCCTTCTTCCCCTTCCATCCTGGTTCTGTTCCACTTCACCCTTCCCCAACCCACCCAAGTTTCCTCCTCTTCTTGTCATCACCATCCTCAAACGGGGATTCGCCCGGATCTGCTGGACCGCTGGAAGTTCTGTCCGACCGTGGCTCCAAACCCGGTCGACCGACGCACCTGGACCTTAACACCTGGACCTTGACAGCTGACAACGCTGGCAACTGGGGGCGACAAACCTTTCGATCGCTTTCTAGCTTTCTATCCGCCTTCTTCAGGCACCGGCCACCTCTGGTAACCGTGGTTGTGCTGTTATTGCCCTCACGTCCATTCCTGGGAACGGGATTCTGCTGGTTCCTGCTGCTGGTCTTGACATTCAGGACTCTCTCTTTTTCTCTTTGTGTATTTGTGAACTGGGTCTGTTTGATTGATGCATTGTTGGTTTTGTAACCTGAAGCTTTGTGAAGCTCCAAAGCCGAAGCCTCGAATCTTACATTGGACGGACACCTAGAAGTCACGGAATTTACGGGACCTACTTCATCTATTGCTCCTACTGGATCTGTTGGATCTACCAAAACCTACTCGACCTACCCAGTCTCCTACAGTTACTCCTACCGGAAGGCATCTAGCTTCATTTGTCACGTCCGCCGCTGCTTCCATCGCAGCTTCCACTTTCCCACAAAGAGAGACCATCGCTCTCTCCGCCGTTACTTTAGTTCAAACCCGGTGACCGCACCCTTCAGAATTCTACCATGTCTACCAGCAACGTGAATCCCCCGCCTCTGTCAAACGGCTTGTCAGTTCTGGATCCCATCAGCGCCATCGGCACATCCCCCTTCACAACAGCCAACACCTTCTCAGGCGACTTTCTCAGCCTCCCAATTCCAGACGACGAACATCTCTGGGGCCTCAGTCCAATCTCACCAACCATGGGCACCGGCAGTTGGGACACCAAAGCCGATTCGGCCGCCTTCGCTGGCTCCGCGCTGGAGCGCGATCTGAAAAACGCCCAGGTTCGCAATGGTCAACCTACACCCCCTCCATACGATGATCAGCACTCGCGCGATACATCCAGTCTCGAAGCTGAACCAGCAAGCAAGCGCCGCCGCGCTAGAGAATCCAAAACCGCCGCTGCAAGCCTGAGTCCCGATCTCGACGACTGTCCTCAACAAGAGCGCGCCAAACGAGCCAAATTCCTCGAGCGCAACCGTCTCGCCGCCAGCAAATGCCGTCAAAAGAAAAAAGAACACACACAGCAGCTCGAGTTCCGCTACAAAGAGCAATCCGAGAAGAAAGAGCTGCTAGTCGGCGAAATTGCCCGACTCCGCTCCGAAATTCTAAGCCTGAAAAACGAAGTCCTCAAACACGCCCAGTGTGGCGACGAACCCATCAAGCTCCATCTAGCCCAGATGGTGAAAAAGATCACAGACACCGATGGCAGTGGTGCACCAGCCGTACCGGTTGATCCGCCCATTATCCAGTTACCGGATCAAGTCCCGGGTTCGCCGGAAGATGCAGCGCCTACGCCTACTGCGACGACTGCGCCGGCACCGATGGCGTCGACGGCGTCGACGGCGCTTTCGTTTGGCTTTGATGATCCGTTGCAGTTGGAGCCTGCGGCCGCTGCGGCGGCGGAGGCGTTTGAGCAGCAGTTACGTCGGGATTCGGAGGTTTCGATGGTTTCGGAGTCTTCATATGCATTTTCGGCGGATGAGAACTTTGATGATTTGATTAATGTATGATGAGGGGGTGGGGTGGTTTCATGCTATGCTATGTGATGTGTCCCTGACAAGAGATGTCGGATGGTTCGCGCTTTGGTTTCATCTTGTCTTTGTGCTTGTCTCTGTTGGACAGGAGGCCTTTTCAGCGCGGCGTTACTTCGGCTATTGGGGCCTTTTACGAAAAGCGTGGCCTGGATAGTTGATTTTCCTTTCGTTTCTTTCCTCTTTTTTCCCCTTGTATTTGGATGTGCGATCCAGTCTTGCCTCTAGCGAGAGGCTGGAGGGTGTCTGGTGTTTGTTTGTGTCTTTTGAATGGGACCGCGGTTATGTCTCTCTATGCTTCCGGCTCTGACAATCCCCTTTTTTCCTTTGTTTTTATTTGGTTGCTGTTGTCTTGTTTGGGTTCACTTGGAGTGGAAGGCTTTTTGCTTGTTTGGCGGGTGTCTGTGTATTGTTATTGTTTAGGTGTGGATGGTACTGTTTGTCTTTCTTTATATCGATAAGGTGGGGAAGACCTGCCTAGGTAGGACTTGATTCCAATACCTTAGGAATGGATCCGGACTGCTACCACTACTTTCTTGGTCTGAGACTGCTTGGACTGTATACTGTGAATTACTCGATGTGGTTAGTTTTGTTGTTCGTGGTTTAGCGCCCCGATACACGTCTCTCGCTTCGTCGAGGTTCTTGGGGGCCAGGGATACAAACACGTTTGCAATATATAAGGTTAAGTCACACCAAACCAACTGCTATCCCTCTGGCATTCTGGTTTGACTCTGACATAGCACCTAAGATTGTCGCTGTCAACGAACCATGGCGCACCAATTCTAGTTTTTCACAAGTGGTTCGCATTCAACTTTGAGCATGATCATGGCATTCACACAACTACCAACAGAGTTATTGGAACAAATTATTACATACACATTACCAGAGGGCTTTGAAAGCCTAGCCTTAACATGCAAATATCTCTATACCCTTTGCACCCCATCCATTTCTCAAGCACCACAACAATCTACGCTGGCATTTCCGGGCTTTCAGATACTGCAAGACAAGGCGCTCCCTCGGAGTAAGTAAACCAACAATTACTCGGGTTTCCCGACACAGCAACCTCGGCACGTAATCTGATTTCCCGGATTGCCATCGACCCAGCTGTAGGCCACTATATCCTTGAAGCAGACTGTACGGGCGATAGTCGGCTTTATTCTCGATTTGTTTCGACAAATCGAGAGGAGACTACTTATAAAGATCGAGATGAAGATGCGCGTCGACTTTTTGCTAACTTGTTATACTTAAGAGAAGCGGGGATTAATTAGATAGAATACCTATCCTGCTGATATAATAGTGGATATCAACAATTGTTGCTACTCGCGGTATACCGCGGGCATTGTCCTTACGCTTCTACCGAATCTACCAAGATTCATGCTACCCGGGTTATGGAATTCGAGTCCTGTATGCGAAAAGCTTATCGGTACTATCATCCGCATTGCGAGGCAACTAACCTCTAGTTGTAGTCTAGCTAGCTTGGCCTAGGTCGCCTAATTCGAGGAGACTCGGGGCAGATATGAATTGTCCTAGATGACTTCACTCACAGCTCTCCCGCGCATCCAATATTTCCAAGGCGGTGGATATATAAGAAAGGTACCTATACGATGATAAGAGCAACACATCGAAATACTTATGCTCTAACGTTAATTCCTCGGTTGAAACAGTTGGATTTTAGGACGTGTCTATTGACGCAGTGGCGATTGCGGAATTTCTCAAACACACTCTATATCTCAAATCGTCAATGTACTGGTATTCGACAAAATACGATATAGAAAAAGCAGCCAATCTAACGATGACCCGCTTGACATGTCCTGATGATGCGGATGAAGTGTATAAAGCACAGTGTATGGTAGTGGTGGAGATGGAGAGGGCCGGCGTGGATCTGGAGATAACAGAGACCCGACTCCAATCTCGACTATTGGCATAGATGAGGTTGAATACTTTTTGGAATTCTCCTGAATCGCCCCGATCCCCTTTGGGACAGTCGCAGATGCCATTGTTCAAGGGATTCTATTGAGATGATAATCGAATGTATTTTTGAATTCTATGGCATGCCGTTTTATATCCGACAAACAATATGTGGTATACTAAATTCTAGCAGGCCATCATGTCCCATCAAGTCAAGCCCGTCCAGCAGTTGAATCCTCAACATGCATAGCACGATCCTTATCCTGGCCTGACTTTACAGAATCTGCACGATCCAAGTACTGGTCTCGTTCATTCTGCGCATGGCTCGCATGATCCTCAGTTTCAGGGTTCAATGAATCACCCTTCCAACCACGTTCAGTATCAGGATCAACCCCGTCAAACATCTCGTTAATCTCCTCAAGCGTCTTTCCTGCAGTCTCCTTGAGACAGAAGAAGGTAAACGCGACAATCAAAATATCCAAAAGTCCAAACAGCAAAAATGTCGCCCACCCAATACCGGCCATGATATAGGGTGTGGAAAAGCTCCAGATAAAATTGAACAGCCACTGAGATCCCACGCCAAACGCAACACCAGGCTCGCGGATTCGCGTAGGGAAAATCTCGCTGGTGCATGGCCAGGGTAGTGGACCCCAGCTGAAATTGTAGGCGATTATGTCGAGGTATATCAAGGCTACGGTCGCGATACCGGCAGAGGTTACAACCCCGTCGTGTGGAGGGTACTCTTTGACCACGGCCGCGGTGGCGAGCATGCAAACAGACATAAAGGCAGCCCCGCTGGCCAGCAACGGGCGACGCCCGAACCGGTCGGACATGAAGATGACGAAAATGAGACAAGCGACCACCTTGATCGCGCCAAAGATACCCGTCAGCAGGAGATTCTTGTCACCCGGCCCGACAAGCAGTGAGAAAAACTGCGGGCCGAAATACGCCAAGGCCGTCGAGCCAGTCGACTGCTGCGCCAGGAAGAGTCCACCGCCAATCAATAGCCTGTGTAGGTTAGGCCATTCGAGGAGCTCGCGCGGACGGAAACCAGCCGTCGCGTGGCGCTCTTCTTCCAGACCGCGACGCATCTCGTCAAACTCCTCCATCACAGCTGGGCCATCACCAGCCCGAATCCAGACCATGCTATGCCAGGCTTCGCCGGTCTTGCCATGGGCTAATAGCCAGCGCACACTCTCGTCAAGCGAGAACATGCCCAGTCCCATAAGTGCGCCGGGAACGAGCTGCAACCCAATAGGCAGTTGCCATTGTCTTGCATTGCTAGGCATTGCTTTAACACCGTAGTCGATCCAGTAGGAGACCAGGATACCGATGGTATACGTTAATTGGTAGCAACTACCAAGTTGACCACGGATTTCCTTGGGACTCATCTCGGACATATAAATCGGGATAATAGTCGCAGAGCCACCGATTCCCAGACCACAGATCACTCGTCCAACATAGAACGCCGGCAGCGAGTGCGTGTCGATAACTTCGAGCACGACACCGAGACAAAAGACCAGCGAACAGAGCATCATGGCGATACGTCGTCCATAGCGGTTTGTCACGGGCCAGACGATGAAACATCCAGCTAGTGCGCCGGCTTGTTGGATGCCCACGGCGATGGAGCTTACCCGGGTCTTTTGGGCAGCTGTGAATTCAAAGGAGTCTTGGAAAGACTTGAAGGTGAGGACGCCGCCTAGATGAGATTAGGATTGGGTTCATAGTAAAATTAGATGGCAAGACGATCATATACATACCAATGACGCCTGAATCATAGCCGAAGAGTGCACCACCGCAACATAGCACTGCAGCTAACCAATATGTGCGCCATCGGGCTTTTGATAGCCGCAGCGCTTCCATGGCGAGAGACTCGTCACTCTCCCAATTCGATTCATGAAGTTCGGGCTCTTGAGGAATCTGCGAGTACGAAGCAATTGAGGGGAAATTATTATTCCACCAATTTGATATTCGGGCCCGCCAAGACGAAGCAATTGACTCAGGAGAAGCAGCGGGATGTGCGGGGGTGGTTCTTGATATAGAGCGTGGGATTACATGGTCAGGCATAATCGCGGGGAAGAAGAAAGAAAAGAACGAAATCTGTAGTTGAAGCCGGGTAATACCCTAAGGAATGAATCTTGGTCGGTTCGAAACGGCCAGATTAGGAGAGCAAGCAGCTGTTTCGGGAGACGTTGATCTCCGGATTTGCAGCGTATTATGTCATGGACTGCCGAGAGCCGACACGCAAGTCAGTGGGGAGATCACGCCATGTGCACTAAGCGGACTGGAATGATTCATGAGATTCCAGAGTGATGATGATGATGATGATCCTCCTCCTGAATGCGATACAGACAAAGTTCAGGAACCAGGTTAGATCCAAGTAAAGAAGAAAGACGAGAAAGTTGGAGAGTATCCTCAAGTCTCCCGCGATCAGGTGGTCGTATTCTATACAGATCCATAACGGGTATTCTTGGCTGCTTTAGCGCGAGGATATGCTTCCCCGCATGTAATCTTACAGCCGATTACGCGGCAGCCACGAATATCTTCCAAGGATCCACCGCATCTCCACATTGTTGGCTCCATCGCAGCCGATTGCCGATGGGCGATTGATAGCAGCCGAGCACGAGACAAGACTAAAATATTCACATTCTGTAGAATGATTTACCCCCCTTCCTGCAATGTGTGCAGGGATCGGAGGAGAGGCCGATGATCCTGCGGGGATGCTATAAGACTGCATACGCGTGCAGCTGTGCCCCTCTCTCTTTGTGTTTTTTTTTCTTTTTCTCTCTTCATTACTTTCTTTTTCTGACTGCCTCGGTTTTCTAAAAGGCAGCTAGTTGTTATTCTATTCCCGATAGCTTGACTCGGATTTACTGCTCTCCTTAATCATGGCTAAACGCCCCAACTTCCTCGTCATTGTCGCCGATGACCTCGGTTTCTCCGACGTGGGCTGCTTCGGCGGCGAGATTCGCACGCCAAATATTGACCAGATCGCAAAGGAAGGACTGCGATTTACAGACTTTCATGCTGCGGCGGCATGCTCGTAAGTCAACACAATCAGAAAACTTCAAACTTAACCAGCTGGCACAAAAATACTAACCGTTGATTCCCCCTTTAGTCCTACACGTGCCATGATCATGACTGGCACTGATCACCACATCGCCGGCCTAGGCAACTTGATCGAATGGACCAACATCTCCGGCCAAAATGGTCCCAAGGGCTCCGCTATGAGCACAGCACCACAGCGTGGTATGCCCGGCTACGAGGGATATCTCAACGAGCGAGTCGTAGCTCTCCCCGAACTCCTGCGCGACGCTGGCTACCATACCGTGATGTCGGGTAAATGGCACTTGGGTCTGACTCCCGAGCGATCCCCCCACAAGAGAGGCTTTGTTCGTTCGTTCGCCCACCTGCCTGCTTGCTCTAATCACTATGCCTACGAACCTCAACTCCGCGATGAGGACCAGATCCCCACGTTTATCGAGGCGAGCTATATCGCCCTCCATATGGAGGATGGCAAGTACGTGCGCAAGCTTCCCGAGGGTTGGTACTCGTCCGATGGGTACGGAGATAAAATGATTGATTACCTGCGTGAGTGGAAGGAGAGTGGTGGTAGTGCTGGTCCGGATGGTAATGGGGATCGACCTTTCTTTGGATATCTTCCCTTCACTGCGCCTCATTGGCCTTTGCAAGCTCCGAGGGAGTATATCGACCACTATCGCGGTGTGTACGATGAGGGACCTGATGTCCTGCGCGAGAAGCGTCTGCAACGTCTCAAGGAACTAGGCATGATCCGCGATGACGTTGTGCCGCATCCCGTCGATGCAGAGGAAGTCAAGGCTTGGGATGAGTACACCCCCGATGAGAAGAAAAAGTCCGCAACTGCTATGGAGGTCTTTGCCGGTATGGTCGAATGCATCGACTACAACGTCGGCAAGGTAGTCGACTACCTGCGAGAGATCGGGGAGCTGGACAACACCTTCGTGTGCTTCATGTCCGACAATGGTGCCGAAGGTGCCGCTTACGAAGCCTATCCCATGGTTAAGAACGGCGTCATGCCTCACCTGCAGAAGTACTATGACAACAGCCTGGAGAATCTGGGTAACGGAAACTCATTCATTTGGTACGGTCCCCGCTGGGCACAGGCTGCTACCGCCCCGTCTCGTCTGTACAAGGCCTATACCACAGAGGGCGGTGTTCGCGTCCCATTCACCTGCCGCTTCCCCAAGAACATTCCTCTCAAGCCTGGTGACGCTACCGCTGCCGGGGGTGGTATCACTGATCAATTCGCCACCGTCATGGACCTAGCCCCTTCAATTCTAGACATGGCCGGCATCAAACACCCCGCACCTACCTACCAGGGTCGCGAGGTCGTCTCCATGCGTGGCCGCAGCTTCTATCCCTGGGCTACCGGTGATACCGAACGCATCCACCCGAAAGATTTCATCCAAGGCTGGGAGACGTGCGGTCGAGCCGCGCTACGCTGCGCCGATTGGAAAATCGTCTTCATTCCCAAACCCAAGGGTCCCGAGCGCTGGCAACTGTACAACCTAGAGAAGGACCCGGGCGAGGTAAACGACCTATCAGAGCAGGAGCCCGAGAAACTCGCACAGCTCCTCAAGCTGTGGGATCAGTATGTCCTCGAGACTGGTGTGATCCCGCTGTGTCCTGATTTGGGTGAGTTCTTGGAAGCTACGGAGGCACAGATGCCGGAGAATGCGTGGATGGAGTTTGATTATTGGAAGGAGGGTGCGAGAGATACACCGGAGAAGTTTACTCGCGAACCACCCCGGTTCCAGCGGGTGGTAAAGCCTTTCTAGGGGGGTTGGGGATGGGTTGATAGTGCATGTAATGATACCTTTGGTCTTGTGTTGATGATATCATGAATAGAATATGGATGAGTTTTGCTCATTGTCACGATTTTGTTTTGCTAGGGTAGCGGTGTGGAGTATTTGAATTGCAACTCGTGCACATATTTGGTGACCGAGTATTTCACATCATACGTCCTTTAGATGCTCGTACAGTCTTAGTCAACACAATTGACCACCAATAGGTAATAATCTCGCTCAATACATTAACGCCAGTCTTATGGTCCCATATATACAGATGATGATGCCCGAGATAATTAGATCATAAAAAAGAAATCCGTAAACAACTCCCGCCGCACACACCGTGAGTCCGCCCATGAGCGCGACACGTCCTGTCGTCTAGTCATCTCTTCCAATAATACAATGACTTTCTCAGCAGAGGGATGGCACGCAACGGAGGTAGCAGGGTCCGAATCAGGGATTGCCGCCATCCGCTGCATTTCCTGCACAATCCACTGCCGTTGCTCAGGGGAGCCTTCCAGGCCTGCAACAAATAATGGCCATAAAAAGCTAACCGGCAGATGTCCTGATTCCACACCTGCAGACTCAACCGTGGCGAGTTGAATGATTTGGTCAACCGCGCCATTGACACGATCAGTTCGTGGGTAAATGGCAAATGCCACACGGTGAAGGTAAATGAAGTTGGCTAGAAAAGTGGCCATGTATTGCCTGAAAGTACGGCAGACTTCATGGGCGACTGGTGCACAGAGTGTATCAGTCAAGGCATCCGGATTGCCGTATACATCGAGCACGGAGGGTCGACGTTGCCAGAGTGTCTCGAGGTCTGCTCCCACTTTGTGCGCTATTTGGAGGACTTCGAATTCGTCGCTTAGCGTGCCACGGCTGCGGTGGTGGAGGTCGATGCAGACAATGCGCCGCACTATTTGCTGTGCTTTCACGAAAAAGCGGAATGCTGGGCCGACGATTGCCTCGTAGACAAGATAGCTGGGGCTGCGGAATGAGTCTTCATTGCTGTCTTCCACTTTGCGTCCCTTGGGCGAAGCCGTTCCTCGAGACTGCTCTGGTATCCTTCCCACTGACTCATGTTCGGATATATGGCCTAGTCCAGTCAATGGATCGCCATCGCGGCCCGCAATCAGTGATTTCACGTCAAGCAGAGAGACCCATGATACCAATAAATGCCCCAGCCCACTCCAGGCTTGGGTGCGGTCATTGAATCTTTGGAGTAGAAGATAGGCGGAATGAAGATACGATGTGCCTGGAGCACAAAGTTCGGGTGATGAGAAGACCTACAGTGTTCCTGGGTGAGCCAGTCATCCCCATGTTTGACATTAGATACGCACCTCGGATAACATCAAAAAGAACACCGTCCCAAAGACCTTGACCAAAGTCGTATCAGTCACATCCCCAAGAAGACACGCCTGAATCTCCGAGCTTGCTACTCGGTAGTACGTCGGCGCCCATCTCCATCGCTTCCCTTCCATCATAGCCTTGTGAATATCTGAGTAACAGTATAATGCATTCAAAAGCGGACCATAGTCTCGCGCATGGGCGAGAATCGAGGGCCGAACGTATTTCCACTCCATCGACACCGGTCCAAATATCGCAGCAGGTGGATCAATCGCTAGGAAATGCTGGATCAGCTGCTCCTCGTATGTGGCGCTACCAGGATCAGGCCAGCTCCCGCGGGTAGTCGCAGCGTCCGAGGCACTGCCTATGGAGATTCCATCTACCAACGAGGATGAGCCATCTGGACTTAGCGGTGAGCGTCGCTCGCCCAAAAGCTGTCCTTCTTCCGACGTAGTCACTGCGATGCCTGCCGGTAATGACTGCGGGGTTTGGCTGGTTGTAAATGCCGCCAATCCACTTGTCAAGTCGAGATGCTTCTGCTCCAACTCGGACGTGATCCCTCCCATGAACCCAAGCATATCAAACGAGCCTCCTAATTCCGGCGGGTATGAATTAGGGTCTGTGTGTAGCCGTCGCACTGGTGCTGCCGGCGCAGCGATTGCACGATGTTGCTCATCAGAGCGGAGCACAGTGTTGAAGAAGTTGATGTCAGGCGAACGTTGCGAGGCAGCCGCAACGACTGCCGCCGCGGAATTCGGTCCCAGTGCCGGTTCTGGCCCGGTCTGTGAACTCGTATGCGTAACTGCAGTCGTGGTTGGGTCTTGGGTTAGTTGAGTCGAGGCTGACCATGGGCTACCGAGGGCGATGGGCGGTTTGTAGGCGCAATGCAGGCGTAGACGATCACAATTCGAACAGCTTGGCTTTGTCTCGTCGCAGCGAACCTTGCGAGCCCGGCACGTCAGACAACCTGTCCGTCGGCGTGGACCGGATCTGCCTGCTCCCCGGGCTTTGGGTACCTGTCAGCCGAAGGAATGGTGTTAGCTGCGCCATGTCGGCGAAGTTTAGTCTTAGGGGTAGTGTAGATCGCAGTCACTATGTACCTCCATCTTGGAACAAGTGGTCCCAGCTTTGGTAGCGCCAGAAGCATAGTCGGCGCTGGTCCAGGGTTCAGTTGGCAAAGAAGTAAGGTCGGTCGGCCGAGACAAATTTCCCCGCAATGGCGCAGGTCCACACGATAAACGGGTGATTGCAAAGGTGGATGCGATGACGAGCTCGGGAGGCCTGGTGATGGTTCAGGGGCCCAGCAAGGGAAGACTCAAATATTGCACATCCATATTCATGCCCAGAAAAAAAAATGAGAATTCAAGATAAACTAATCCAGGTGGACATGCACGCACGACCTACGCTCAGACTCCCACGTGGTGAATCTGGACTATGCGGTTCCTGAGCCGCCAGCTCAGGACGGTACCTGGCGATGAATCCATGATGATCGATGATCGATGATCTACTATGGCCTGTCTATACTCATGCTGCAGTCTCGACAGCCCGGTATGGAAATTGGACTTCTCTAATCTAATTTAAATATCCGCGACCATAGGTAAATGTTCAGCAACATAGCCCTGGGCATGGACAGCCGAGGCCCAGTACGGCTGAAAGCAACGCTCATTCATGGATGATCATTGAATCTGCGACTAGATTGAATATAGAGACCTACCGCTCAGGAAGTCATTCATATCTACCTAACATATGTTTCTCTACAGTGACATCCCCTGTGCTCGTCGGACTCCATATAGAAAACCTGACACCACAACTACATCAAAATTGTATCACTAGTGATAAATCTATATCCACTATGCCAGTGATCACTCAGCAACACTCTCCAGTATCTCCAAAATATCCTCCTTCTTCAAAGGCACAGGATTAGCAGCGGTGCAAACATCATCCAAGCTGTTCACAGCCAGGGCATCAAAATGACTTCGATCCACGCCAACAGCCTTGAGCGTACTCGGCATATCCAATGCATTAAAGAGTCCACGGACCGTCATGCTCGCATCCGCCGAGTCTCTATCCAATCCACCTTCAACCGTCAGAATCCGTTCTAATGTAGGGTCACTGCCCCAGATAGCTCTCTTAACTCGGTCCTGCTTCTCAGCCTGATCACTGTCCGGCGAGGAGTGCAGTCTATTGAAGCGAAGAACAGCCGGCAACATCACACAGCTAGTTTGACCATGACCCACACCGAGAGGCCCGAGTTGGTGTCCAATTCCATGACTTGCACCGACGGAGACCTGTGGGGCTAGAAGAAGGTTACCTGCAATGTCGCCTGCGGCAATTGCACAGTCCAGTCGAGGCTGGAGCTGTGAGGGGTCTTTCACTGTGAGCAGAAGATTCTTCGCCAGTGTAGCGAGTGATCTCTCTGCGATCTGAAGTAATTCTTTCGAAAGGGGGTCGTTTGAGCATAGCGCCTCCACACAATGGTCAATAGCCCGGACGCCGGTGGAGATCCAAACCCACTGCGGCGTTGTGAGTGTCAGACGAGGATCCAGGATGACCAGTCGCGCGAACATCTTGGGATGCTTCATGATCCGCTTGTGAAGGGTGACTGGGTTGGTTGATCCGCCGTAGCAAGAGAACTCGCCAGCTGAGAGGGTAGTCGGAATAAAGACGATAGGTAAAGTGGGCTCGTTGCCAACGCCGGTCCTGTCTCGCATCGGAGTGCCATCTGCAGCCCTGGCTTGGTATAGGCGGTCCAAGTCGTCGACTGTCTGGACTCCATTCACCACGGCATAGACAATCACCTTCGCCCCATCTGAGAGAGAGCCTCCGCCAAGAGTGACCAGGAGATCAGGCTCTACCTGGCGGATATCGTTAATGATAGGCACTAAATCATCCCAGGGCGTATGAGGGCGGATCCCAGTCCAAGTCTTTGCGTGTCGATCTCCGAGCGCTCGCTCCAGATCTGAGACCAAAGAAGTCTGTTTGGAGAGACTTGTTGAAGCGATGATGTACACGCGCTTTGCTTGGAAGGTTTGTTCTGCGTGTTTGGCACAGGACTCGGTGAAAGGCAGTCCGTACGAAATGTGCATGTGGGGGCGGTTGCTGGCCTCTGGGCAGGCCAACCGATAGACTTCCTTCTCCTCGATTGCCATGGCTGCTATTTCTGTATGTATATTCCGTTTTTGGTTGTATCAAAGCTTGCTGTTCCGCCTTTTCGGGTCAAAAAGATCACAACCAGCACATCAACTGGCTTTATATAGGGTACTGTATCATTCCAAATGCTAAGCTTCTCAGCTGACGTCAGTGCACCGTTCCGAGAGCCGGTCGGGGGGCTTTTGCGCGGGGGCCAAAATTATACTCCCTGATATGGAATAGTAGAATGGAGTCAACAGATCACTACGGGCAGTGATTGCAACAGATTGAACGTGGGTTGCGATTTGCACTGCCCCGCTCCATCGCACTTGCTGCCCGATGAGGTGATCTCAATGACTATCAGATTGTGCTTCCAGTTCCTCCAGGTTGTTACAGTCCTTGATGGATCCACTCGAAGGCAAAAGGTATACTGGGCTGCACCTAATTTTGAGAGCCGCCAAATATTGAGCGTGATAGCTTGCGGCTCATGCCCCAAATGGATCCCTAAAAGAACGAGAGCATCTGCCGGGAATGAAAGATATATGGATTTAAACACCAGGGGATAATTCTAATACACAGGATGACGAGCAATTCGCCATCAGGAACCAAGATAAAAAAATTACACGTTGTAAATATCGTCTCCAACCACTTACTCAACCCATTGCAGACCTTGAGCAGTGCTCTTTGTCCGCCGGGCCAAAACCTCAGAGACCTTCTCACGGACACCATCCTTCTGGTTCCATTGTCCAACAAACTCCTGAATGACCTGGTTCTGACCCTGGCCATTGCTACGGACAAACTTCTCGATCTGGGCCTCGGAAGGCAGAGCAAATCGTTCGTGTGGGTAGCGGTTGTAGTCACCCTCGCTCAAAAGGGTCACGCGGCTCTCACCCTCGGGGATGGTGAAGAACTTGTCGACAGTCTCATTGGAGACCTCAGCCAGAGTGGCCGGTTGCCAGCTGGCCTGGCGGGGAGGCTTGGACATCAGACGGGCCTTGACACCCTCGACAAAATCGGGGTGGCGCATGAAGTTGGCAGCAATGTCGTATTCACGTTGGAAGGTCTCGGTGATGCTCCACTTCTTGCCAAGGCGCATCTGGCGAAGGGTCACCTTGAGGGAAGTCGGGGAGCGGCTGGACAGGGTCTCCAGGGTCTTCTGGGCCCACTCCTTCTGTTCGGTCTCGCTCTCCAGGGCTTGGAAGATCTCCTCAACGGTGTTGAACTTGAAGCAGCGGTCAATGGCGGAGCGCAGGTGACCAGCCAAGAGAATGGGCTCCTCCTGGAGAGAAGGAAGGCCAAGCGAGAACTCAGCCATAGTCTTGTTGACAATGTTCAACCGCTCGGGCAGGCCGACGTGGTCGGGGAAGACCAGCTCGGAAAGACGCTGGGTCATGTTGCTCAGAACGCTGGAGTGCAGGTAGTGGGTAGCGATACCAGAGTACAGAGCCTGCACGCCATTGAGACGCTCTGAAGTCAGGGCAAGGTAGGTACCGGTCTCGCCGTCCAGTCGCGGGAGGAAGAACGAGCCGCCGACATCAGGGAAGAAACCGATCGTAGTCTCGGGCATGGCGAAAACAGTCTTCTCAGTCGCAATACGGAAAGGAGCGTGCATGCTGAGGCCGACACCACCACCCATGGTAATTCCGTCCATGAAAGAGATAACCGGTTTCGAGTATGTAGCGATCGTGTGGTCAAGACGGTATTCGAGGCCGAAGAAGTCGGTAGATTCACGCTGTCCCTCCGCTCCCTTCTCATTCTGCAGGGCCAGAGCGGCCACATCACCTCCAGCGCAGAGCGCCTTGTTTCCAGCTCCCGAGATGAGAACAATGTTTGCGAGGTGAGATTTTTCCCATTCCTGTATAACCACCACTGTTTTAGCACTTGACTCCTTCTCCTAGAGTACCACAAGCCAACTGACCTTCAATCTAGGGAGAATCTTGCGAGCCATCGAGCCATTGAGGGAGTTGAGCTTCTTCGGCCGGTTGAGCTCGATGCTGCGGAGACCGTAGATGGAGTTGAACAAAACATCGTCGGGCTCATCGCCGGGGAGCTCTTTGGGAATTTCGGGGGAGGTAGACATCTAGAATACGATCAATATCTTAGTATAGCCCGTCACTCGAGTCGCGAAAAGAGTCCTCTTACCGAAGCAGCTGCGCGGAAGGCAGGGTTCGTCAACTTGGCGCGTAGAGGCATTGCTGGCGAGGAGCACCGCGAGATCCAGCTCGGCGGCGAAGGTAACCGGGAAAAAGAGTGTCTTAGCAACATGAAGACTAGACACCTAGGCCAAAAGGGAATCGGAGGAAAGAGGGTGGGCTAAAAGGATAATCAGATGTTCTCCGCTTTACCGTCGACCTCGGGAGTTTTCTTGGACTGGATTTTCTTCCGGTCCGAGGGCCGCTTCTCCGCCTCAAACCGCGATGAGATCAACACTCCCCTCCAACATCTTTACGTAAAGTGCCGATTCACATGGATGCCTTTCAAGGTGGTTATAATCGGTTGTCAATAAGAGTGCTAATTGACCTGAACACTCTTACTTGGCTTCGGCGTCTTTGATATCGTAGCGTACTTTACTTGGGTTATTCGGGCTGCTTGGGTTAAGGTATACATCAAACAGGCATATGGTATCAATTGGGACTAGTTGGAAATTGGAAGATGATATTCTATTTGTACAGATGGCCAGAATACAGATAATTGAAGAGAAAGAGATATGAATGCACACACACGCCGCCCCAAAAAGCACTTACAGGTATTTTGCGCTGGCAGGCTTGCTGTTCAGATCCCGCGAGTGCTTCTTGAGGATCATGTCCAGCGCCTTCTTCTCGATAATCACCCTCGCAGTCTCCAAAAGGTTCTTCACATCCACATCGCTGCGGTCCATGATGGTCGCATAGCGGTTCATCTTCTCCACCTTCTCAAACATATCACTGTCCACCTCATCCGTGATGAATGTCGACCGGCCCTTCTTGGTATTCCATCCATTGGCCTCGAGAACCTTCTCGAGGAGGTAGGGGGTAGATTTCGAAGGAAGCGAGATCTTATCATCGATGACGATCAGCTCACCCCGCTGGAACCGGTAGCTCAAGGCGATGCGCCACGCTTGATCGTAGATCTTCGCAGGCAGATCTGTCGAGAAGTCGCGAGGATGAGGACCGTGGGCGACACCACCGCCCTTTCGAATTGGCGATTGCTTGTCACCGACACGAGCACGACCAGAGCCCTTTTGCGGGATGAGCTTCCTATGACTTCCGTGCACGTCGTCCCTCCACTTCGTGCTGGCGGTACCTTGCCGGGTCGCATCACCCTCGTATACGATTGCGCGATGAAGGATGTCTTTGCGGATGGGCATTTGTAGTTGTTTCTGGGTGTAGTTGACCAATCGAACAGGCTCCATTGAAGGGAAGGAGTAGGTCATGACATTGACGGGGCGGTCCCATGGGGCAAGCGACGAGGGATTCGGGACATCAGAAGTAGTTGAAGCATTGGCCTGAGCCTCTTTAGCCATTGATCGGGCAAGGCATCGTCGCTAGCACCGGAGAAAGTCAGTCGATGTCTTCTCTTCTATGGGCTCCTCGTGATCCCGGAGGTGCTAAAAATTGGACCATACCGTCACGTTCTCCGACCCTGAAAGAAGGCCACCAGAGCTGCGCGACAGCAGCCGCAGCGCCCGAAGAGTTTCACTGCCAGGCATTGTGAACAATCGACAGCAAAAGGCCGATCGCGTGAGTTGATAATGTGCGGCGTCTAGGTAGGGAAGAGCAAAAGTTGATTGATTCCGGGGAGGCGGTGGGCGCCAGCAAAAGTCTTGGCTCCGAGCAGAAAAAGTTCCCCCCGTGGACAACAACACCATCAACCGCCAAATCCCAACCCCAACATCCCCATCGGATATCTTTCACAATGGCTCATTGCGAGCGGGCATCTAAGCCGCTGCTCCAATGCCTTCGGACCACCTATACTAGAAGCTTGCCTGCCGTCCAGGCGCGCGGGTTCCAGTCGTCGGCAGCCGTTGCAGAGGCTCAAGCCGAACAGACCCAACCATTCCACAAGAACCCCGACCCATCGCTTGTCTCAAGCCCTCGACTGGAGCGACGGTTGATGAGACAGGGTACCAACCCCGTTGGATCGCGTCGCCGTCGTGCTGCCCTTCAAAGTTCCGCCAACCTCCCCTTCGAGCAGCTGCCCTACCAATGCTTCCAGGAGGCGCGAAAGGTCCTGCTGGAGGACCGCACAGAGAAGCTGAAGGAGATTGAATCAATGAGGCAAAAAATTGCGCGAGTTGAGGCTCAGTCCGTTGAAGAGGCTGGTGGTGAGCAGGTGCAAAAGTCTCGCGTGCGCGCCATGCAATTGCACTTGGAGCGTCTTAAGATCCATGCCGACATTAATGACCCACTGGTCAAGCGGAAGTTTGAGGACGGACTTGGTATGATCTAATTTTTCTGGCAGAATCTTATTGACTCGGTGCTTATCTTTCTCTCTCGACCGCAGGTGACATGAGCAAGCCCATCTACCGCTTCCTGGCCGACCGGAAATGGCGGGAATATCGCCGCAAGATCCTGGTGCAGCGCATCACGCAGATGAATGTCGTTCCCGATGTCCTGCCCCACTGCGATCCTACCGTCGAAACCAAGCTGTACTTCAACAAGCGACAGGTCCAGCCTGGAGACTACGTCGAGGCCAAGGTCAGCGCCGAGGCACCCAAGCTTGACATTCAGATGTTCGAGCGTGGAGAGAAGCTTGTCACAATTGCTGTCATCGACCCCGATGTTCCCAACGTGGAGGCGGATAGCTTCGACTTCAAGATGCACTATCTGGCTGTCAATGTGCCCATCTCAGCTGTCAATACCAAGGTGGACCTCGCTCAGCTTGCGGCAGACTCGCAGGTCGTTCTTCCGTGGCTTCCCCCCGTCGCCCAGAAGGGTAGTCCTTACCACCGCCTTTCCGTGTTCATCATGGAGCAGAAGGACTCCCAGCCGCTCGACTTTGCTGCCGTGAAGGCCAAGGAGACTGACCGGGACACCACATTGCTGCGCACTCTGCAGGCCCGCTACCACCTTAAGGCTATCGGTGCACACCTGTTCCGCAGCCAGTGGGATGAGACTACTCTGGAGGTTATGAAGCAGATTGGATACAGCGGAGCCGATTTCGAGCTCCGCCGGAAGAGAGTCGAGCCTCTTCCCTACAAGCGGAGAAACCCATCCACCTTCAGGTGAAGGCATTTCTTCCGTCTCCCCTCATCTCCTGTTCAAGCCTTGTTTGAGTATAGATTTGTATTGTACAATTGAATATGTATGAGTATGCACAGCAATCCAGTTTCCTTTTGAAAGACACCCAACTCCTCGTAGATGCAAAAAGATGACATGTATCAAGTGAGAGCTCCGCCGATATCCTCCACACCCACGGCGTCTAATCCGATTCCACTGGTTGCATTGTATTGCGCACCCATTCCATCTGCGAGGGTGGCCAGACTCGCGCGACGATCTTTCCGTTTATCAACCCCAATGGCACGGGTCCGAAGTTTCTCGAGTCCCTCGACCAGGGAAGATTATCGCCGATTAGAAATACATGTCCTTCGGGAACCTATACCATAGACGAAAAAGTTAGACACTAAAATCCAATCCACGAGCATAGCTTTAAGATCAAACACACCTGAATCATATCCGGCTGCGTCCCAGCTCCAGTACTGTAAGGCGGGTCCCGACAGACAAAATCCCCCGGCAATCCAAGCACCCTCTTCGCAGCATGCGCGCCAAGTATATTTGGATGGCTAAATCGCACCACGTCGCCGACCTGAATGTCCTTGCCAATTGCATGTCGTCGTGAAATCAGGAGCCAGTCGCCCCGCGGGTTGAAAGTCGGATACATCGAAGGTCCCTCGCTTGATTGTATGGTCACTAGATGCTCCCACACCAGGGTGCAGGTGCAGAACACACCAGCTCCATTGAGGGCGAATCGAGCGACTGCCCCTGGGCCGATGCTCAGCGCAGATCGAAGAAAGTGTTCCATATATGGCACGGCAACTGCACGCCCTGGTAGCAGCTGAGGGAGCTGTTCGCATTGGATTGGTCTGTTATCGGGGATCGCGGAGAGCCAGGTCATGTGACCTGTTGGTTTAAAAATCAAAATTCTTCGAGGCCGCACTTCCTCTTTCTCCCACATCACAGTGTCCGAGTCGGCAAACCCCTCTGCAAACAATGCGAGGATGTGCTTGCGCAATCATTTGGCCAAGCTATTGACTTGATCATTGTGATCAACTCAATCACCCATTAATGTGTGGGATTACGATTGAGTTTCTTGCAGTCTCGTCGATGCCCTGAATAATCTCAAGAATCAGGAGCTTGCTCACTCGTGATTGAGTATGCAATGCAACACCATGCCATATGCCAGTACTCAAATGACACGCCTATATATCGGATACCCTCCCTCTGCCTATCGCCGTAGGGAGAACCACCGCTTCTACAAATGCTAGAGCTTGCCGTCGTCGAAATTTATCACCAGGACGAGCAAGTGTGGACAATGAAGCAAGATGAACACAAACGGCCTTGTCAGTTGACAAGACTGTCCCCCAATTGGTCTCATTCTTGACCCCATTTAACTATGGGACTGGATTTTTGAGGCTGGTGTAGTGGGGAGACACCTCTATTCTATCTTAAGATACCTGCATCTATTCAATTGAATCCCATGAAGTTATAACTTGAACCTTATCCAATTTCCATACGACTGTCCCCCCAAACACGACCTTCTCATTCATTCTTCCCATCCATCTTCCACATTACGTCGGCATCTATTCACAATATCCCAGTCAGCTTTGCTCAATCACCGCAGACACAACCTAACATACCAGGATGTTTTTCAACCGGCGCAATACCCTCCCTCTTCTTCGCCTTCGTCCGATAATCAACTCCAAACTTCTCATCTCGATCCCGAAGCAACCCATCCAGCCCACCCACATGCGCTCTCTCAACCGTCTCAGGCGACGTGAAGCTACCCATCAACTGCGGCGGGCCCATGGGCACTGGATCGCCACGATCAACCTGCCACATATGATACGTCTTACCATACACCGGCGCGATATCCTCCATCTCCGCTGTCTCCGCTGCTTCCCATACTCCGATGGGCATGCCCTTCGGCGTCGGCATGATGAGCATACCACTCTTGACCTCGAACTCATGCGTGTGCCATAATTTGCGTTCTTCGGGTGGAAGTGTTTTGAAAATGCGCGGTGAGATCATGTATTCGACGCCGATGAGACGTGCGTTGGCCTCGGGTGAGTCGTAGATCAAGCATTGTCGGACATCTGCGTTGATGGTCAACTGATGGGTATTTTGATCGGGATATGTGGTCTGGTCGGGCTTTGATCATTGTGTTTACCTTCAGTCAAGTGTGCACAGTAGTGGGTGGCTTCGACGCATCGTGTCGGATCGTCGGCGTAAATGTGGAATGCATGTAGACATGCACAGATTTGTTTGACGGGCGTGAAGTCTTGGGTCATTGCAGCGCCACCTTCGAGTACGCGACTCTTGACCGTGCGAGGATCTCCTGGGATCTCACTGGACTCTGGCGCGGAGCTCTTGGCATAGGATGTCATCTTGAATGGGTGTTCAATATGATCGGCTCAGAGTGTCGATATGTACTTATGGCTGGATTTCAAGGAAGAGTTCTGGGAACAGTGCTTGAGGTGGTTTCAAGGTAATCTTCTTGGGTGAATTATATACGATAAATAGGTTCCATTACATCTTGGGACATGTATCGTGTCCGGATGTTTGTCCTGTCCAACCTGAATAACTTGACGTCACAATGATTGCAGATTCCAGATTCGGGGTTGATACACTAAATTCATCTTTCACTTCTACTATGAACAAATACCGGCAGAAGTGAGAACTTCCTTTAAGACATGGATTATACTTTGATTCTTGGATTGTTGAAATCCCCAAACAAAGCTATGTCGGCGACCCTGGTTGGCGGCGTCGAGTGCACAATTTCTCTTAAGCGACAGGTAGGGTTTTTAGATTTGAGGGGAGAAATATTCCGAGTAGTTCTTTGTTCGTTAAATATATCAATTAGAAGCACTATGATCATGTATCATATTGGCATTCGGCGGCCAGTAAACTATTTTGCTGGTATGTTGGGAGATATATATCCTACGATGTCCTCCGCGGTTTCCCGGGCCAATCGTGGGACGGAGTAGATAACTGGGCTTGCCAAAGATCACAGATAACAAGGAAATAGGTGCAATGTCCCACATAATGGCATTCATCGGACATAGAGCTATGTACCTCGTTCAATCTCTTCAACCTCACGATTGTAGGTTTCATCCTAAATGTCGAATCGCATGCGGCAGATCCCCCATAGAGCGAAAAATTCTTCCAAAAGCGCCCCGTGATGATCCAACTTTTCGACGGGCTCGAGAACTTTGAACAAATCCCGAGCGTGGATTCAACGTCTCCTGGAAGACGCCCAACAGTTCAACACACGAGCTTCAAAGCGCAAATACACAGTCGTGCTACTACAGTGCTAACTACTAAAGTACGTACTCATAGGGCAGGGCGCAGATGACCCGTTGATCGGCCGATAAAGCCTGCATCAGAACCGCATACATTAGTGACCCGAAGCGGGCGGTCTAGACCCAGACTGGACTAAACACCACGCTATCAACGCACTACCGCATGGGACTTTTCACGCTATGGACAGAGATCGAAACATATGGTGCAAGAGGGCCGCGAGAGTGTACATAGAGGGTCCCCTTCGGAGAACCACCGGAGGCCCAGGATTCATAATCTAAAGCAATCAGGAAGGAAGGAAGGAAAAAAGAGTTAACTCCACTTTCGATCAACGCCATTGTCGTGTCGGTAGGTGAGGAGGCAGAAGACCTTTCTCTTTTCTTATTGTACCAAAGCCACTAAACTATGCAAGTGCGGTATGTACCGTTTTTCCGTTGTAGTACATCAATTAGTTAGTTCATTATTCCGTCTGGTTTCCACCCATCACGGTCGGGAAACTGGCACGAGGACCCCATTCACAGCCAGTCTTGGCCTCTGGCTTCAACCCTTACCCAGAGGGCTTGAGGGTTAAGGCGGAGAACATCAGCGGTACGGGCACCTTCTACTCCATGGCAATTCCTCGTCTTGTGATCTGTTCAGGAAAGGATGGACGGTGACTGTGGAGCCCAGGGTTGGGCGACCTGGGCGGACTCAGGAGGGGTGAGTCCACATCAATTTACTGAAGATTTGAAGATCGTTCTTTGGCCTTTCCCCCCCCCCCCCCCCCCCCCCCCCCCCGGTTTTGATCGAAATCACCCTCTCCAAATACCCCACCAGTCTCTCTCGCTTGGTCTAGATATACGTCGAATGCTGTTGGTGATGGGAAAATTGTAAAGTCGCAGCCGCGCGAAGCAAGAATACGACAGATTTCGTCGACTCGACAGAAAACTCTCTCAAGCTAGGCTATCACACGGTCTCCAGGTGGCTGTGGCATGTTTGTAGATACTGTGTTTTTGGTCCACAGAATCAGAAAGATTTTCTTGCAGAGTAAGAAATTCGTTTTTAGAAGGGAAATATAAGCATCAAAGGCATCCCATGATGTTTCTTCAAGTTCGGAGGACGAATCAGCAGTTGGGTATAGGTGTGGAAGATGGCAAATTATCATAGATAAATCGGTGCAGAATTGACTTTGAGGGGATCTATTCCACGCATGTATCTAAGTTCAGTCAGACTAGATGATAACGCATTGCAGCAGGACCTATTGCAGGAAAGCTCGCTTCAATCTAAACGGTTTGCAGCTTAGGATAGTCCTTCATTTGGGGAAAGTGTGGGATGTAAAGCACATCTGATTGTGCTTGGGAAAAGTGTAGGCGTTGAGGTATGAGTAGCTTTCCTTGTTCCAGTCGGCATTTCCACCAAAGGAACATTACGCAGGATGCTCGAGCGTTCCACATTTATTTGGACAACGCCTCAATGATAGGGGTACAGGCATTATTTTTTTTTTTTTTTTTTTTTTTTTTTTTTTTTTTTTTTTTGATTTCTCTCATGGTGTAAGAAAGAACTGAGGTGACAGATAGTGAAAAGAGGTAAAGCGGAAAATTAGAACGAAGCTTAGAGAAAAGTAGTTCATCGTCCCCCGCAGGCCGCATGTATAGGCCCTTCTCCCCGCTAGTTATGGGTGCGTAGAAGGTGAAACTGGAAGGGACGGATACTGGATAGCGCCGAGGTCATAGTGTAGCGCTGTCGCACAGGACCCACTCCCCTCGAGATCGAGGGCTTTCCCGGCCTCCAGCCCCATCGCTTAAGCTGAAAATCGAAGAGCGTGATGTAGATAGAGCTTAGAAAGAAAAAGGGAGATACTCTCCATGTAGATCTATGTAGATAAGTTACTTTTTCAACAACAATTTGGGTCATTTCCTCGAAGACCCTGAAGTCGGAAACGAGACTCTGGTGTAACCCATGAATAAGTCGAGACTCTTGATTCACGATCTAACCCACGATCAAAACCCAAAGGCAAAAAGTAATCTCCCTAACAGAATCCATTCTAAACGGTGAAATTCTACCTAAACGAGGGATTTGCCCAAGAATGGTATTACCCGGGCCTCTTTGTACGCCCCACCCCCTTCGGGGCTTGGGGCTTGGGGGTGGGGCGTACAAAGAGGCCGGGCCATACACTGCCACAACACTGAGAGCCTAACCATGCAGCGGTCGCTTCGTCTAGTCCTGAAAACGCGAGCCTCGTAGAGAGACGGTCATATATGAACGGACCCACATGACTCCTCCCCACCACGCACTTACCCTCTTAACTGTCCTGAAAGACCTGAAGGAGTTGTTTGACTGATATACCTATTTTCCTCCAAATTCAATCAGCAATGGGCGACGCAGCTGGAGCAAGCGGCTGGGAGACCTACGCCTCGCGAGTCCAAGAAGAACGCAGCAGCGGACCTGGGCTGGGATCTCCGACTCCTGCACACCTCACGAGGACATTATACATCCCCCAACATGATGATAGCACGTCGCAAGTTGCCGTTTCTGAAGTCACTAAGCAGTATAACGAGAGCGTTAAGCAACGTGGGATGGGATCGGCCTCGTACGTCGTGGCGCTAGGACGGATGCCTAAACCGCAAGCGAATAGCACTGGCCTAGCGACCGAAAATGATAACGCAATTGCGTACAATGTCGACTTCAAAGATGCGGCCTTGAACGTGACATCTGCCACCCGATCTTCATCCGTGCAGTCGCGAGTGGAGGCAAATGTGTATGTCCTGGCCCTCTTCCCCGATGTTAATTTAGCCAGCTAATTGAAGCAATAACAGCACCATTGAATCTGCTGAAAATAAAGCCGCTCTCATCACATTGAAGCCGCAAGGAGAAAATGCAGTTGAGGCAACCGAAGACGCCGCAATATCAATGTCGATATCTTACCCTCTTCCACCAACCAGCTTCAGGAAGAAAATCTACGTGTACCCCTATTTCGCTTTTCAAATTCCTGGAGACAAGGGTTTATCCCTTGAATGGCAAATTCATCCAGTCGCACAAGGACGCTTGCGATATACGCTTGTTCGCGTCCCACAGAGACAATCGACCGTTGATGTTGCAACCCCTAGCATCCCTTCGGATGAAGATATCCTTGCTATATATCACCATATTGGTGATACAATCTCATTTCCCCTTCCAGTCAGCGAGGGTGTGCTTCTCATCTCTCCTGGAATGGATTCAGCAACCGAGGCGATTGTGGTTGCGAGTGCACTTGGATTTCTCTGGCATCTGCGGCGGCTATGTAAAACAGAGAAAGGGACTGGATCCGACAGTAAGGCTTCCAAGAAAGGAGGGCCTGGATTTATCAAAGGTCTTCTTCACAAGCACTAAGTGGAAGGGATCTAGCATCGGGATGTTGGAAACTCCCATTGGATCAACCTCATGAATCGGGAATAGGGTATTATCCTCTGGCCTCCAATTGAAATGACTACAATGAATTATTCTGAGGTCTTTTTACGTCTGTGGTAAGAAGTGCGCAATGTTTCGTCGAGTAAATCCTGCCGTCTGCCCTTTCACAGCGCAAGGATGAGCTGCTCGTGAATTTGATTCTGACGCAATGAACCTGCTTTGAATACCACGGCTTCAAAGATCTGTCCGGAAGTTTTTCTTGGTAAATTTTATACCCTTCGTAAAATTCACTTAGAGCTCTGTGTTCGGACTACTGGATTGTGTGAGATTGGTATAGCCGTATTGGATACTAGATAACTACAAAGCACCTCCTATTTGCCTTGACAACCGTGGGAACAGCTTTCTCGCATTCCCGAAATTGTTCATGTCCCTCAACTCCATATCCATTTCATACGGCTCAAGCGCCTCAAGAAAAGCCAGATAGGCGGTTATCGGAGCATATGGAAAATCGCTCCCGTACAAGATATGGTCGTGCGGAACCATCTTCAACAGCATATCCAGTACCTACGGCGACGAGCTTAGGGCCAGATCAAAGTGGAAGCTACAAAATGACTCCATTGCTTTGTCACGACGCTTCCCTCGAGGAAAGATGTGCTGCAAATCCAATTCCAAAAAACGCTTATAGCAAAGATACGTCAGTTTTGTATCTGCCTTATAGGATGCAGTGAAGATTAAAACGTGCAGACATCAAAATATCCATAATGATTCCAGCGCCCTATAGATGATACAATCAGCTAAACACCCCTTCCACATTATCCTGAGCCCCAGAATATAGATACAGGAGGAGTTGACTTACGTGACTCATTGGGAAGGATGAATATAATCGTTTCCTTCATTCCAGTCTGAAGTCCAAGGAACTAAATCAGCATTTTCACCCATGGGCGGCAGCAGTCTAATTGCGTCCATAGTGCCAATGAGTCCATGAGCCTAAGGAATGGGCTTGGGCAATCCAGTGCTTCCAGATGTATGCAAGTAGCAGAATGGATCATTAATGGCCTCATCAAAGGTCTTTGTGTATGTAAAAGCTTCGGTAGACTCAGAATCAAGAATCAGGTCGAGCGTAGGAAGCTGCAAATACTTCATAGGCCGCTCCTGCAAAACATCCTTGACCACGGGGACCGGCGATGCGTCAATTGTATTGACCCAGATATTGCAGTCCAATTTGTTGAGAGCAGCCAAGATTCCGTCCGCATTGTTTTCGGGGATAGGAAAAGAGCCTGTAGTAAGGGAGTTACTTAGAATCGGTGCATTATGTTATGTTGATAATGTTGACCTGGTCAAGAACATACCGAATAGCCCGCTTTAACACACGCATATGTCAAAAGAACATGCCTGAGATCATCTAAACCGAACAGTACCATCAGAAGCCGAGATCAAAAGTCAAATTGGGGTTCTTTGTAATAATTCAAAACATACGTGGTCCAATGTAAGCGATGGGCTGAAGTGAATCGGGGGTTCCAACCTGATCGCGAAGCCACCAGGCAGTCTTATCCACTGCTCTGATGAACCGTTGAGCAGAAATTGGGTTAAGTTTGAGAAAGCTATTTGAGAGTGATGCAAGAGAAAAAAACGGTTCTTTCCGGCTCGGAAGCAGCAAGGTCATCCATTATCTGGGGGATGAGCCTTCTACCGTATTCCGTTGATACCCCAGCCTTTGTCCCCAGCGGTGATGGCGCAACTCCAGGCTTCGAAGGTATTTCGATCCCCAAGCCGGATAGTGGAGACTAGAACTCCGACTTTGCTGGGGTTTCCAGGATGGTGAAACGGCTGACAGCATATTTTCCCTCGGATGAAGAGACGGAACCCTCGCTAGAAGAGGATGCAGATGATGATGCATCCTTGAATGCACTATTGACGTACGCAGTGGCCTTGATGGATTTAGCGGACTGGAGATAGCTTGCTGTTGCCTCGCTGATAGGATTATGTCCCCCTTTGGACAATTTCTCCACGTAGTGACTGGGGGTCCCATGTACATGAACCAATTCCAACCGAGTATCCTGACTGAACTCGCCCATCGGAGCACTAACCCACACCCCATCTGCAAGTTGAGCCACAGAGCAATGCCATGGGGTAGTGTAGCCTGTCTTTGTATTCAGCAGACTAATAGGTATTTTGTTTCCACTTATGGACTCGTGGATTGAAAGCCGCAGATGGTGTGGGAAGGCTTGTTTGACGGCCGCGGCAAAGGCCTATTCCTTCATGTCAGTCGCAAGGCCTCCCAAAATGGTATACACGTGGCATGTTAATACGTACATATCCTCTTATAAGCATTTGTTTCGCTAAATATTTGCAATCCTGCTTGTAACTGCGAGCAGATCGACGCTTCCCTCGAGGAAAGATGTGCTGCAAATCCGATTCCAAAAAACGCTTATAGCCAAGATACGTCAGTTTTGTATCTGCGTTCTTGGTAATTTCCTCGTCGATGTCGAGATTGGCCTTCCCATATTGGTTCAAGAGCAAGCGACGGAAGTTGGTACAGTTGGCCACATAGACGATTTCAGTCAGGTTGTCGGGGAGAGATATGTCAAGAAGGTCTCGGATTCGCGAAAATGAAATGTTGTGAAATCCCTTCTCGATGGCCATGCTTCGTAGGGCCTCACCATATTCCCAGGTTTCTTGGTCCGAAGTGCATAACAAGTCTATAGTCGACCATGAAGCAAGCTGTCAGAGATTGGACAAAAACTATTTTAATATGCCAACGGAAGTACGTACCATTGTAGGTGATGCCGTCCGATATAATCTCAATCTCGGCACCCGGGGCATAAAACTCCTGGATCGAATTGCAAAGAGTGTTCAATCGATCAAGTGCCAGCTCCTCTGCTTTGTCTGGCAAGCTCCCGAGAACTTTGTACACCTTGTTCGCGGACTTGAAGGGAAACGCAGGGAGACAAGCCTGTACACGGGCACCTTGGGCGACAAATCGGCCTATCACAGAAAGGAAGCCTTCTCTTTTACCATCCAGATGGTCCGGTGCATATTCAAATTTGTTGAGTGCATATTTCAGAAAGACATCCAAGATTCGCTGGGACATCAGTTCCACGTCACTAGAATATTGCGCACCGTTAATGGCAGTGGTATTCAGGGCTTCCGCTGTCAAGAATCTGGGCTCCGATTCAAGTCGGTCAGAATCAAAGTGAAGTGACGGCATGCTGTATCAAGATTCCCAGCACCTGGGAAGACTGTAGCCGAAAGCTTTAATAATCCCAAGCGGTGCAGTGGTGGTACAACAGAGGGGTACGATGCGATGAGCAGCAGCAGAGCAACTCAGATTTGGTGGAGTCCCTTGGGGATTTATGATCGGCCTGGTTTGAGCCTTAACACTGTAGGGGCCACATCTCAAAAAGAAAAGCCATATGTTGTATGGAGTTCCACGCTCGGATTTTATACCCACGTGGTACTTGGGACAGCCAAGGCAGTCATCGTGAAGAATGTCTCAGACATCGGACTTCAATACGAGTTGGGACGTTCTTTGAGGCCATTGATTGTAATTCGGAAATTCCGAGGGGTTGGATATTGTTTTGCGGGAATAAACTTCCGGAGGATCGTTTAGACCCGCCATGCTGGGCTGAAGTAGGCAAGTGGATGTAACCTCAGCAAGCCCACGCTAACCATTTCGGACCTGCAGAGAACTAGTGGCATAGAGGGGAGGCGGATTGACTTCGTGGTGAGGCTAATGAGAGTTGTGGGAGAATCACCTAGAAGCCCAAAGCAAAGAAAATCGTTCAGATTTTTCACCTTTCGCTTGAGGGGAGCTTATTTGAGGTAATTGTCATATTTAAATTCTTCCTCCTCATTAGAAACCACCATCATAGTGAGGTCCCACAAAGTTCATTGAAAACAGGTCTTCTTTTTATATTGCATAGCCGAGCTTATTCGGCGGAGGAGATAGCATATATTTTATTTCCATCTTCCCGGTCTCTGTTGCACCTCCTAAAACTGGTGTAATCGAAAAGGATTCAGCTCTCGCGTGTTCCAATCTTGATTCTTCACTATTTAAAGGACATCTTTGCTGATCAATATCGCTGCTGATCCCTTTTTGTTGGCTTCAAGTAAGTGTTCCGTCATGAGTGAAGCTCCCAATCCTCCAGGCCTCGAAGCCGGCAGGGGGAAAAGTGCTCCGCGGGTGAACACCGACGCTGCCTGTATTGAAGGTCAAGATTCCAACAAAGATACCCAGTTTCCTCCCCTTGGTCAAGTTATCATCATTGTTCTGGCAATCTACCTGGCAGCCTTTCTGGTAGCCCTTGATCAGACTATCATCGGAGTAGCTATTCCAAAGATCACTGATCAATTCAAAAGTATTCCCGATATTGCCTGGTATGGCAGCGCTTACTTCTTGACTTCAACCGCACTGCAGCCGTCATATGGCAGGATATATAAAATCCTCAATGTAAGTTCCTCAGTTGCTATTCAGGGTTGGCAGCTCTTGAAAATCCCCGCCTTACATTTCATCCTCCATCAAAAGACTCTGCTGATCTGTCTCAGGTGAAATGATCAGTCTCTAGCAATCTACAGTAGTCTCAGGAGCATGCCCGTGGATTTTCCCCCACTATATAAACTTTTATCCACGAGGAAAAATCGTATTCACAGGTTACATCGTGCGATTCGTGCCCGGGTGATCTAAATTTCTCTTCTGCTAAATGTGGCAACTTTAAAGTTAGCTTTATAGACACAACATTATTTATTTAGTAATACCTAAGACTTTGCCTCACTTTCCATTAGCCTTAGGATGGCCAATTGCTTTTCGGCTTTTCCGCCATTACCCATGCAGCCTAACCTAAAGCCTAACCTTCCCGCTGGGCGTGCGCCACATATCCTGAACTCGAACTAAATCAAATAGTGGTACCTTTGTGTATAAAAGTCCAATGTAAAAGATATATATTTTCCTAATTTATGTTTTCCATTAATATCTAGTTTATTTTTCTAGAGACGACTACAATTTGTTATGGTAAGATCAAGTCATAAGCTTATATAGGACCGAGCTCTACTTACGAGGATAATTAATTTAAATGTGGTAAACTTTCCTCATAGTATCGGCCTTTTACAGAAATAATAAAATAACAATCACATTGCTTAGCCAAGATAGTTTCTCTTCTGAACAGTAAGAGTGGAAGCCGAAGAGCCGAATTATATAGTGGTAATGAAGATGTTAAGACCTAAGCCTACTTTTATACCTACAGTAGATCGAAAAATCTATTCAGTATGATTATGTACATTTATTCTGCATAGGAATCCTAGGTATATAATAATAGAGGTACTGCTGTACAGGAATTGTTAGGGTTCAGAATGTGTGGCGCAGCCACAGCGGGAAACGCCTTGGCACTGGGGCGACCGAAGGGCAACGGATACTAATCTTTACGGGTCCTTAAGAATTGGAAGGATTCGAGTGGAATTAAGCAGGTTTAACGGGGATAATCCTAGGAACACGAGAAACAAGTAACCACAGATAATGACACTAGTAAAGTTCCGGTATAAGAACCGGCGCTGACTTCGGCAGCGGCGGATTATTCGGTTGACAATGCTCAATTAAGAAAGCACAGGTACGAAAACGCGTGTCGTGCGGTTTGTCCCTGGTGGGTTGAAGGATACTTCTCAGGAGCATATGTATTTTTCCCCACTGTACAAACTTTTATCCACGAGGAAAAATCGTACTCACAGGTTACATCGTGCGATTCGTGCCCGGGTGATCTAAATTTCTCTTCCGCTAAATGTGGCAACTTTAAAGTTGGCTTTATTGTGACGATCGTCAGCAGGATTTATGCCTAGTTCCTAAGGCACATCTACCTTTGTCACTGTGGTGTTTGATGTTTGATGTTGACGCCTGGTTCTTGAGGCACCCATATACTATTTAGATAGCTCTCTCGCCATCTCGCCATCTCGCCATCTTTCCTTCTTTCCTTCTCTCATGCTTAGTTGTTTAGCCAAATGCTACCATGTTGATTGATTGATGATCATATGCCTGAGCGTAACATTCATAGACACAATGTTATTTATTTAGAAAGTCATGCGCATGTATTGTTAAAGCTGACTGTATCAAGTCAGCGGATTAAAGATGAATTGGTAGTATACTCGTTCACATCTTGTGCTTTCCAAGAGACCGAGGGTCCTTGTCAGTTGTCGAGATGTCTTCTGCTATCCCCAATCACACAACAAGCCCAAAGTTTTGTTTTAGATGACGGTGCCCTTGACTTGTTTCCTGTCGACGTTGTAGTTCTTCCACATGGCAATCGCCGGGAAAGCAAGAATAACGAGACAAGCCGCCGTGATGCACTCGTACTTCTGGCTATAAGCCCATGCGTGGTTGATTGCATTTCTTGTCTCACTCCCTGGAGGATACGCCAGTTGGGCAGCCGATCCACCAGCGTAGATAGCGGCGAAGTCCGCCTTGGCCGACTCTGGAAGGGCCCTGAGGAGTGCTTGAGGGAAGGTATTGGCATAAATGGCGCTTGCAACAGCGTATCCAATGGCTCCACCAACGCTCGAAGACAAGCTAAGCATGGCAATCATCAATGGGACTCCGTCACGGTCAGAGGCAGCCATGACAGCCATTTCATCCCCGATAACAAGGGTTCCACCCCCAAAGGCAATGAAGATTTGACACATCACCAGGTATCCAATGTCACTTTGCGAGCCTCGGAAGTGGACCATAAGAGCGGCGCCAAGTAATAGTAGTGGTGCACCAAATAAGAGACAAACATTTTTGAAATACTTGGTTTTGCGAATCCAAATGCCGAACAAGACCGCCCAGATGGTCGATCCAACGCCATAGATCTGTGTCATGTATCCCGTCTTGGATGTGTCGAGGTTATAAACCACTTGCACATAGTAGTAAAAGTATTGATCCCACGTGTAGTAGTTGAAGAAAATAATGGCCGCCAGGATACAAGCTCCGAGAACTGTGCGCTTTCTGAACAATTCCCATCTGATGAAGTTAGTTCTAGCGAAGTAGGCCTCCCAGACAGCAAAGACTGGAAAGAGCAGGAGTCCAATGACTACCATAGCGATAAACGTTGCCGAAGAGTATCCGGTAAAGCCGTAAGTCTTGAGGCTGAATGGGAGGAGGAACAGAATGAATGCAGCCATGAGAATAAAAGCACCAACAATGTCAAACTCATTGATGTAGTGGACAATTGACTGAATCGTGGTTCGATCACTTGAGATGGGCGTGAAAAGTCCTAGCTTCTCGGCTTTGCGTTGATAGAATTTGAAAATGACGGCGAGCGGCATAAAAATGACAAAGGTAATGATGGCGAAACAGCCGTAAGACCAGCGCCAAGTCGAGTGAACGACGAATGCCTGGGCAATAAGGGGCCCAACAAAGGCCGTGCAGATGGTCGGCGTACCGATGAAGGCATAGACAAAGGCTCGATTCCTCAATCCGGATGTATCAGCGACAAACACGGAGAGAATGAAATTTAATGCCGAATAGCCGATCCAGTATAAGGTGTAGCCAGCAGCAAAACCGTTAGGGCCATCACAGGAGGCGATTACGATTAGTCCAAGGATGAAAACCGCCAAAAATGTCAGAAAACCCTCGGTGCGGCCCCAAATGTTCAGAGTCTTTGCAACGGGAAGTTGAAGAACTCCACCCACAATGGTCGACACGATATAAGCTTGGGAGATTTGTGGGGCTGAAGCGAAGTTTGCGTATGCGTAGTAGATCATGTTGTTGCTAATCGATGATTGTATAGACAGGACGAAGAAGCACAGCCAGATCCTGCAAAGGGGTATCCTGTGTTAGTCTCGGCCAAGGGTGATGGACAAGTGAATAATTGCACTGATCCATTTGAAGGGACAGTCCCAGTACTAATGGGAGACATACCAGGCATATGTGCCGTACAGGGCCTTTCTGGACCATACCAGAGCTGTAGCTTCGGCTTTCTGAATTCCAGCCTGTGCGTGATGGGTGATCTCATCGGGGTGCTCAAGCACTTCTCTCTCATCCCTCTGTTCTAAGCTCTGGCCGTCTGCATTTGCCTGCGCTTCCAGCGTGGCCGGGTGTATGTCGACAGCCTCGTCAGCTTTGTCTCGATTGTGAAACGCCATTATGCTGGCCCAACTGCGGCAGCCACGGGGATTTTGGAGGCTTAAGGGCGAAAGCGCGGAGGCGAAATGGGAGCGACCAGGCCAGCTTAACCAGCTGTTTATAAATTCATCGAGGTAATGAGGGCCAGGGGTTTTCTTTCTTTCTGTTGAGCAAGCTGAGTTCAGATTGGACCTGATCCCAGGGCCAGACCCGAGAGACTGACAGCTAAGTGGGCCTTACGAATTACTATTTTCCATACTTACCATCACAGCTCTCCCTCCATTCTTTGACTGGGCGCGGAAGTAACCTACTCGAATTCGCGCAAACGCTAGGCTTGTGCGGGTAAGACCGAACACCATCTGCAAGTAAGTCCCTTGAGCCGTTTCTATCCGAACTCCGGGAGCCTGGATTCGCTTGATCTCGCTCAAATAATTATTTTGTTTCCAGTTGGGCGCAGTTCGCGTGGTAAGATAGATCCCGTGCGCCTTCAAACACCTACTATGTGCCAAATTTCCACCAGTGGAATCGAATCTCCCATCACTCGATTTCAGGTCCTACATATCTCGCGGAGCGGGCCTCAGCGGTCCCCGTGTTGAGTCTTGACAAGCCAGCGTCTGGGTAAGTGTGACGGTCATGGCTTTTATCGCCCATAACTACATAAAGTATGTACCTGCAGGCTCCTATACTTGTATGCAATGGAGTTCTATCCCCGAGTTCCTCCGGTGAGCCAGAGTGTAGATCTGTATCGGTCAGGATAGGCACTAGCGAATAAAGCGAAAATAACGAGCTACATAGTGAGCTCCCCCATGAATATGAAACCGTGAATGTTCAAATTCATTCGGCCTGTGATTTGAATCGTTGATCTAATTGAAAGTTTTCTGTCAAATTGGGGAGCATTGTGTGGAATAGAGGTGCATAGTACGGGAAATGACCTGACTTTGAATCATAAAGGGACGGCCTCAGTAACATAAAAAATAATTTCTAGCAACAAATATTACCTTTTCACGGCGAATCACGACTAATTTACAAGGAAGAGTGTACCCAAAGATGAGTGAATTTGAGAGGTATTTGACAAATAGAATACCGCCTTGACCCACATCAAATGTAGGTGTAGAACTCGACTGATGCCTGACGAGAGGGTAACCGCGAGAGGGATCGAAATAATGAGCAGCGTATTGATAATAAAAATCCTCAGAGACAGCTTGCCGTATGCCCTGTTTCTAATTATGCTCATCACAGAGGAGACTCTACCTCAAGAGGGAGCCCGGGGGTCCGCAACCATCCCAGCGACGAGTCAGGGTCTCATCCGCACCCAACCAAGTTACCGTCTTATCCGTAGCATCAAAAAAAATTGGAATAGCTTTTATCCCGAGAAACTTAGAGTAAATGCTGGACTGTAAATCTGTTCATCATACCTCGCCAGCTCGCGGTTGTGGGAGATATAATTTTAGTAGAGACAGTAGTTGGACTCATAATAGGAGAGAAAAGACTACACAGACACGGCTAGTTGATGTCGTCATTCTCTTCAGCAAGCTGGTAGCCTGTAAACAGGAAAGAAACAAAAAAAAAAGGGGGATATCATTAAAACATGAGGACCTAAGGATACTTCCAGCTCTCCTCGCCTATTGAGATCATCCCCTCCTGAGCCGAGCGACTCTGATGAATTTGCTCCGTGCAAGAGCAATCCCATCCTCGGCGATCTCACCAAGATCCTCCTAGGTCACCGCCAGGGTTAAATTCCTCAGGCGCGGAGGGGTCGACAGAAGAGGGACCAGCGGAAGATGGACCAGCAGCGGTGGTCGTTGGCTGGCCGTGCGGGCCGTTCCGGGTGGGAGCCCAAATGCGAGAGCTTGTCCGAGGCTCGGCCCTAACACTATCCCAGGGAATGGGAGAATGGAAGTCATGGCCACGGGTTGACGACTGACGGCGTGCTTGGTGGTGGCGATGGCTGCTAGAATCCCTTCCCCACGAAGGGTAGGAAGTATGCGAGAGTCTCGAGGACGAGGGAGCGCGCAAGGGAGAGCGTGAGCGCTCACGAGAGGACTGCGGAAAGCGGACCTCGGTGCCAGGGCGCGTGTGTAGGGTTGAGATGTTGTCGATCTACTCACATCTTTAGTATACGAGAGAATGAATGAGCGGTAAACAACTTACGTTGAAGATAACGGGACGGCGAGATTCCTCCAGGCGTGCGATTTCCCTCTCATAATAGCGTTGGAGAGACTCACGAACACGCCGCAAATAACACTCCCGACTGTTGGCGCCTAAACTGTTGGTTAGCTTCGTACCGACACTAAGCATCACATAACGCACGGTGACCGAGGCGATTGCAATCCCAGCAGTGCCCCTCATATGCTGGTGGACGACCTGAAGGGTAGCCAGGACGAGAGCGCTGCTCCTGGGAGCCACGGTTGTAGCCACTCTCAGACATGGCGCGGGAGTAAGGGAGGGGGTGTAAGCTCGCGTGTAAAAAAGATGACTTTCAAAAAGTGAGAGGGGAGCGAGTGTGCATACGAAGGGACGAGAGATGACAGACAGAGAAGGGGGAAGAGGCGAAGTTAGCGTGAAGTTAGCGTGAAGGAGAAACCAAAACAACGAATTTGTATCTACAGGCGGGTCCTGAAGCTATTCCCAGATCACTGATTCAGCGCACGTGATTGGTCAGGCGGGGGCCGCTGGTTCTTTGTGGATCATACAGTGCAATAACGTTATTATCGCCTTTGTGCCTTTTGATTCTGCTGTATTTTACGACACAGTTCTTTCCAGCCGAATTTATGGTTCAAAAGTGTTCCAAACCCGGGCGCTTATTGGCCAGACAATTGACTATGTAGAGCCCACTTTCCCCAGAATTGTGGATCCCGTGGCAGATCCTCATAGATATGTATAGATCAAGACGAGTCTCACAACCCCTACTTACGAGCAAAATCTTGCGCTAAGGGGATGCATGAAACATCTTCAGAATGAAGAAAATATTTACGCTTTTTTTTCACAACATTTTGCATCTTCGTCGTCACGATCACCCAACTTGTGCATTCTCACACTGCAAAAAAACCATCATCATTACATGTGCCTTGGAGAACGAGCCCGTCGTGGTCAAGCGGCAGCTCCATGTGGTGAAATTGATGATATTGGTTCCCAAAAGGCATATAGACCTTCAAAATCAGGTGGTTGATTGCTATAAATCGCCTATTATCAAGTCTAAATATTTGGCATGCCCTTCCACAGAGTCATGGGCTCTGGCCTGATAGTCACATTTTCCAGTTTCCAGCTCAAGACGACCAGCGGCCTTGGAATATACCTGACTGCAATACAGAAGAATCTGTCCTGTCTGCTCGACGGGCCTGGGAAAGCTCAATTTGAGCATCGTGAGGTTCCTTGCATTGAAGACCCCCATGACGTTCTGGTTCGGATTTCATATGTGGGCGTTTGCGGTAGCGATGTGAGTCGAACCCCCTGCTAGTTAAACTCCTGGAAGATATACTCAACACACGAACAGGCTCATTTCTGGACCCATGGCGGTGTGATACGCATGGTATCGGAGGAGCAACCGCTTGTCATAGGCCACGAAGCCTTAGAAATTGTTCACTCTATCGATCCGGCCGTTAAAAGTGTCTTTCCTAGCGACGGGGTCGCAATCGAACCCGGTCTCCCATACCGGCGATATAAGTAATGTAAGGGGGGCGAGTATGACCTTTGCCCGGACATAGAATTTGTACCCGACCCTCCTGATAATTATGGTATACTGGCACGTATATTTTGCACACCCGAGGATTTTGTGTATAAAATTCTAGATACTGCGTCCCTAGAAGAGAGAGTTCTTGTGGGACCGTTGAGTGTTGCCGTGTATGGTGCGAGTCTTGCTGGGCTCGCTCCTGGTAGACTGTACTTGTGTAGAGATCGGGGGCTATTGGTCTTCTTGCAGCTGCGACAGCAAAGGCGTTTGGAGCAGAGGAGGTCTTCGTCTCGGATATTAACCAGGTCAAGCTTGACTCTGCGAAAGATTTTGTTGAATGCAAGACTTTCATGCCGAATCTCAAGTATATCCCGGAAATTGAAGCAGCTAAAATGAAGACAGAATTTGGTATTGAAGGATGTGGTTCTGGAATATACTGGTGTTGAATTATCCGTTCAAAAAGGTATCTATTGAAAAAGCGCCGGAAGCTTAGGAAATGACGAAAAATAGGCAGGGTGTCAAGGGTCGGATCCGAGGTGTTCAGGATGAATAAAACTCCCAATCATGGTTGCGAGCATAGGATCATAAGGTCGAACCTCAAGCACATTCATGTTGAGAGAGGTAGCTTGTTAAACCTTGGTCTTCTTGCTAGGCTACCTATTTTTGCAAGTAGAAGGCAGCTATTTGATTAAGCACATTTGATCGTGGCTGTGATCTTCTGCTAGAAATAGAATCCATATATTCCGAGCCAATCTTACGATCGTGTTTCATAAATAGAGTTGGCCCCACGAGGGCGAGTCCGGGGCAACAACCGCGGGGAGGTCACACGAGGCCGGTCTCGAGTCTCGAGTCTCGAGTCTCGAGTCTTATCAAGTACTGCTTTTAACTATCGACTAATTTTGAATTTTACCAGACTGCACTCGTTGTCTGCCTTGGGCCCAACCCCCTCCCTCTACTTGGAAGAATGCCAATTTGAAATCCTCCTCTCGCGTGCCAAACACGCGAGCTGCGCCCTGCACTGCATCATCGGCCACTAAGCCTCCCCGCGCTGATCGCCTTTCCCCCAAATGGAAATACAAAGGAAACAACCCCGGCCTCTTCTTTGGACGGGGCAACTTCTGCTTACTCTTCAACACCCCGGGCAATCCCTTGGCTTTTCTTTCATCCAATCGCCCCAGACGAATAAAAGCAAAAGCTGGTTATTTGGCCCCAATCCCCAATCCCCAGACCCCAGACCCCAGTCTAGTCTGACCCCCCGGGTTAATCGGATGATCGGAAAAGGCCCGCTATGGATCGATGGGATGTGATCCACCGCGCGCCTTTACCGCAAGATGGGCAAACTTGATGCGACCCGTCATTAGTCCCAGAGTCATGTGTTTGCTGGGCTGGATTCTTTGTTAGAGCCTCTCCTCGTCTTCTCACCCTCTTTATTCTCTTATTCTCAGTGCCCATCTCAAGAACCAGCGACCAGGTGTATCTCCCTCGATCAAACCACGCCCCCACGGGATAATTCTTTATTCTTGAAAAGCGGTGGCCCCGAATGCGCCCACCATGTCTACATCAACACCCAAGCCTGTGCCCGACAAACTAGACAGAGGCATGTTCGAACAAGACGAGCACATCGCCAACCCACCGCCACGCGACAAATTCATTCCACAGCGAACGCTCGGCACGGCAGCCGAACGTGCTCGACGCAATCTCAACGCCAAACTCTCGAATCCGCTCGCGGGGTTTAGCCACGCCGAGCTCCGCAGACAAGGTCGCAACTTTGCGCTTACCCATGAAATTGGCGACGACGAGGATGTGCGCGCTTTCGAACTCGGCGCGGTCTTGGCTCAGTCGCCCGAGCGATATGATACTGTAGCCGGATTGACGAACCAGGAGAAAGAAATCCTACGTCGAGAATTTGAGCATCGCTGGTCGCAGCCATGGAAGATGTATGCTGTTATTGCGCTTTGTTCGCTTTCAGCTGCTGTACAAGGAATGGGTTAGTTATGACCGCACACTCTTCAAGTTCCCTCCAACCTTCAAAATCATGCAAGAATATTTGGTCATTCATACCCCTCAACAACATCGCTAACAAATCCCAACATTGCAATAAAAACAGACGAAACAGTCGTCAACGGTGCGCAAATCTGGTATCGGCACCAATTCGGTATAGCCGGCAATAAATCCAGGGATACCTGGCTCGTCGGTCTAATAAACTCCGCGCCATATCTCTGCTGCGCCGTCATCGGCTGCTGGCTCACCGTCCCCTTCAACCACTGGTTCGGCCGCCGAGGCACAATCTTCATAACATGCTGCTTCAGCGCAATAACCTGTCTCTGGCAAGGCTTCGTCTCAACATACTGGGCCATGTTCATTGCCCGCTTCTTTCTAGGATTCGGTATCGGGCCAAAATCAGCCACGACCCCAATCTTCGCAGCGGAATGTGCACCACCGCCAATCCGTGGCGCGCTGGTGATGAGTTGGCAAACTTTTACAGCGTTCGGAATCATGCTGGGGTATGCGGCCGATCTGATTTTCTATCAGGTGGCTGATACCCCGGGTATCGTGGGCCTGAATTGGCGGTTGATGATGGCGTCGGCGATGTTTCCGGCGCTGGTGGTTTGTTGTTTTGTTTTCTTTTGTCCGGAGTCGCCACGTTGGTATATGAGTAAGAAGCAGTACTATCGTGCCTACGAGAGTATCTGCACTTTGCGTTACCATAAGATCCAGGCCGCGCGGGATTTGTACTATATGCATACCCTGCTAGAAGCGGAGAATGGAATGAAGCTGGGCCAGAATAAGGTTTTGGAACTGATTACGGTGCCGAGGAATCGGAGGGCGATGATTGCTTCTACTATTGTCATGTTTATGCAGCAGGTAAGTAGCGGAGAGCTGGAGCTGGGAGGGTTGTCGTTGAAAATGACTTTGCTGATATCTATCGTTATTCACCAGTTCTGTGGCGTCAACGTTATAGCTTACTACAGCAGCGAGATCTTCTTGGTATGCTTCCCATCCACCGATTCTCCAGACTAATATCAACTCTATCCATCCTTTGAAGTGTTCAAAGAACATCATACTAACCATATCCCAGGAAGCAAACTTTGCACCGGCCTCCGCCCTCGGCGCCTCCCTCGGCTGGGGCGTAATAAACTTCCTCTTCGCGATCCCCGCCATAAAAACAATCGACACCTTCGGCCGGCGCAACCTCCTCCTAACAACCTTCCCCCTAATGTCCCTCGCCATGTTCTTCACCGGCTTTAGCTTCTGGATCCCCGAAACCTCTCACACAGCGCGCATAGCCTGCATAGCCCTAGGAACCTACATCTTCGGCATCGTGTACTCCCCCGGCGAAGGACCCGTGCCCTTCACCTACTCCGCCGAGGCCTACCCGCTATACGTCCGTTCGTACGGGATGGCACTCGCAACAGCCACGACGTGGTTTTTCAATTTCGTTCTCGGAGTGACGTGGCCCTCGTTGAGGAATGCGTTCACGCCCCAGGGCGCCTTTGCGTGGTATGCGGGGTGGTGTATTGTTGGATGGTGGCTTGTGCTGCTTTTTATGCCTGAGACTAAGGGGAAGACGCTTGAGGAGTTGGATCAGGTGTTTTCTGTGCCGACGAGGTTTCATGCTGAGTATGGGTTGAGGCAAATTCCGTACTTTTTTAAGAGGTATTTGTTGAGGCGGGATGTGAAACCGGAGATTTTGTATGAGAAGGAGGATCCGGCGGTTGTGACGAGTGATGTTGGATATAATGCTTAGAAAGACATGAGTCGGTGGATTGACAGGATTAACGATGTTTAGAAGGATAGTATTGTTCTAGCTTTTGACCATTGGCGGTAAATATGGAGACAGATAGACGCCGTTCGAGAAAACATACATTGCATAACTGATTGATGATCGCTTTGGAGATGGTCCTCTTATGGTTAGTCTAAATATTGTGTGGATGTTCCAGAACAATCGGGAAATGAGGCTAATTGCAATCTTAGTATTCGAAGAGTGTGGATGAAAGGCGTTTATCGATGCCCGCGGGGAGTTTTAGTACGGGTAGCGAGGTTTGTGTTATGATATTATTCTTTTATTTTTTGGTCTTGGTGGTAGTATCACCACGATATCTATTTTCTATCCGAGTGATAAACATAATTGGATAAATTGCAAAACATGCATGCAAATTTCAGGTCTGGTCCGGCCTTTCCATCCCATCCGTCTCATCTCATCTCAACTACTCCCGTCCTCTCCATCCCTGCTTTATTGCTGCTTGTTGGGGATACTCCGCAGACCCTTGTTAAGAGACTCGGTCACCTCGTCCAAGCAGCCGGCAGCAGCAGCGAAGAAGCCCAAGAACGCCCGGCTGGGTGCCAGGACTCGGCTGAGGTATTCGGGGTGGTATTGCACACCCACGAACCAGGGGTGATCGCGGATCTCAACAATCTCCATACGCTCGCCCTTGTCGTCCTTGCCGACGAAAGCCAGACCAGCCTTCTCAATGTTCTCGACCATCTCAGGGTTGACTTCGTACCGGTGACGGTGACGCTCTGAGACCTGGGAAACATTGGGGCCGTACAGGGCGCGGAGACGCGACCACTCGGTGCCATCCTGGAAGATGGATGCGTGCTTTCCAAGACGCATGGTACCACCCATCTTATCCTTATCAACCTGTAGAACATTTGTTAGCGCGAGTCAAGGTAAGACGGACAGAAAAAAAAAAGATACCTCGGGCATGTAGATGATGGCGTGGTTCTTAGCCTGCGGGTGAAGCTCTTCACTTCCGCAGTCATCAATGTTCATCACATTGCGAGCAAACTCAATAACAGCAAGCTGCATGCCAAGGCAGACACCCAGGAAGGGGCGCTTCTTAGTACGCGCCCATGTAATTGCCTTGATCATACCGGTCGTGTTACGAGTACCAAATCCACCGGGCACCAACAGACCGTCAGCAGTGCAAACAGCGTGCCAAGCCTTGTGGAACTCGGCTGGGTTGGTCTCAAAGGCCTCATCTTCCAGATGGCCTGCATCAACCCAGATCAACTCGAGCTTCTTATGACAGTACATGGCTGCGTGTTCCAGGGCCTTAGAAACACTGATGTATGCGTCCTTGAGCGCGGTATATTTGCCAACGAGGGCGATGGAGACTGTGTCGTGGGAATAGTCCTGGCCACGGGCAAGGTCAACCCAGTCCTTCCACATGAGTTTGCCCTGCTCAACGATCTGGGGCTCCCGCTTGATGGAGGGGAGATCCAGTAGCTCTCCCAGAGTGTTGATCAGCTTCTGTTTCTCAAGAAGCAGAGGCACGTGGTAGGTAGTCGAGACATTGTGCACGGCAACGACCTGCTTGGTATCCATGGAGCACATGTTGGCGATCTTCTGGACAGTACCGTCCTCCAGCGGCAGCTCGCAGCGACAAGCGATCAGGTCCGGATTCAGGCCTGCGCTACGAACATCGCTAATTGCCCTCTGAGTGGGCTTGGTCTTCTGCTCATCATGGATGACGGGCACGTAAGACACGTGGATCTGAGCGAAGTTGCTCTTGCCAGCCCGGCGTTGGAGTTGGCTGATAGCGTGAATGAACGGCGCGCTCTCAATATCTCCAACGGTACCACCCAGTTCGATGATGCAGACATCAGGCTCCCGCCCGGACTCGTCAACGGGAATCTTGGCAACGCGCTCGATCCAGTCTTGGATGGCGTTGGTAATGTGGGGAACGACCTGGACGGTCTTGCCAAGATAGCGGCCAACGCGCTCGCGCTCGATGACTTGCTGGTAGATCTTGCCAGTCTAAAATCGAAATCCAGCAAGTTAGCTAGATACTTCGGTAATTTGTCTTGTCGTGATCGGTTCGATGACTCACGGTAATGTTGTGATCACGAGTCAGAGTGGTCAAAAGATAGCGCTCGTAGTTTCCGAGATCCAAATCCATCTCACCACCGTCGTCCGTCACATAGACCTCTCCGTGCCTGATCAATCAGCATTTGGGTTTGGATACTCGGGATGCGCAGAAACTGACTCGATTGGCGACATAGTACCAGCATCGATATTGATATAAGGATCACACTGTAGGCGTCGTTTTAGCAAGCAGTGCGCGTAATCGGGGGACCGGATGAAGCGAGTGGACTGTCGATTGGATCAAACGGGGTGTCGCGCACGAACCTTGATGCTAGTGACCGTGAGACCGGCGGATTTGAGGAGCAATCCGGTGCTCGAGGCAATAATGCCCTTGCCAACACCGGAGATGACACCTAAAGGTAGAAACTTCGATCAGCTCATATTCCACAGATTCAAAACTCGGTAGGACATTCAAAAACTTACCACCTGAAACCAGAACGTACTTCATTTTGACGTGAGCTCCCGACCAGGCTGCAAATGCAGTTGGTGGAGGGGGAGGGAAAGAACAAAATTGGCCGCGGGCAGAAAAAAAAAAGACAAAATGAAAGGCGGTGAGCGAAAAGCGCGTTGGACGCTAAACCCGATTGGTCGACTACACTCGGCCGGAGTATGCAAGGACCGATCTTGGCATTTCTCATAAAAGCTCTATTGGTAGGAGCAATTCAAGAGATGGGGATAATTTAAATTCTTAACGTTAAAATTTAGGCTCTCTATTAAGAGCTATCTACTAATTTCTACAGTATAAACGCGTCGAGAATTTGTCGTGCAACCAGGCAGATCGCAGATCGAGGCTCTGTTGATAAGAGATAAGAGCCCCCGCTCATTTTCACGAGGCCAAACTTCGTACACTCCGCCATCATCATTCATCCCAGTGCTGACGTGGAGAAATAATTGTTGAGATAGTATAGATTAATATCACATGCAATTGACGCCTCTTCTTTCTCATAATCCCAAGCTATCTTTTGTTCTTGTTGAGCAATTGCTAGTCTCAACCAAATAATATGGGGAAAAGAACGATCCGAAGCTAGAACTATACGGGAATGGCGCCTATCACATGCCAATTCAACAAAGCGACTCTGACTCATGATTAATGACGTTGAATACGGGATATGAGGTAATATCATCCAAGTTAGTGATGGAATGGATCAAATCTATTGACGGATGTGAGAAAAAATGAACTATATGGTGGTAGATTCGCCAAATTCAATGGGTCACGCGAGCACCGCCGTCTCCGGCAACCAGTATATTGGTTAAATGGGGACCTATAGAGACATGTTATACGAAAAAAGCAGTAGACGGGATGTAACGCAATGATCTCCAATGTTCATCAACTCAAATCAATATTGAACCTCTATTATAATTGGCATCTGTGTGCTTTAATACAGCGGACGATAGCGGGCACCAAGAAAATGTCCTCGTGATGCAAATACTGACATTTGTCGCAGTAAAAAGGTCTTTTCTGAATGTCATTCCAAACGGTCTACTCGATCTAATGTAGCTGGTACATCCACGTATCCCTGGTGAAAATACAACTCTCCCTGTCTCGTTGATCATTTGTTGTCGTATGAGGGTAGTCTGGCCAGGAATCCATAAATTGCAGATTTGATCATGGGTATAGTTAATCAGTGGAGAACTAGACTCGCCACGATATTGGCATCAGTTCTCGGTACTTCTTCCGGAAGCAAGCGCGACGAAGAAGCGGAAAAATATCCTGCTCATCACCATTCTTCTTAAGTCGACTCTCCACTCGGGCCACCGTTCGTTCCAATTCCTCGGGTGATATACTGTGCTCATCTAATCCTTTGAGGAGAAGTTTCATCTCTTGCTTGGCACCTTGTATCATCGTAAAGCCTAGTAGACACTCGACTTGATCGGGTCCGCCATCACGAAACGGATCTGCGCCTCGATCCAACAAGAGCTGGAGGTAGGTGCAGGGCTCTATGGGAGGCCTTTCTTCAAGCACCTCCACACAGGCGGATAAGTTTCCAGAGTCCATTTTGAGGCCATGTCGGAGTAACGAGTCCATGGTAGCTGCGACGGCATCAATGTCTCCAGTGGGATATTCGACCGCCCCTATAATGCTTCTCTTGGTCGGTGAAGAGCTGGAATCGTGAATTAAGGATAAATCCCTCACGAGACCTTTTTCAAAAAGGATATTCACCATTGCCACATCTGCCCGAGTCACGGCAGTGAGCAAGGCCTTTTCAACCTCGGGACTGTCAGGTTCAACGTGATAGCCTTGAGCCAACACAAATTCCACCATTGCAGGACCACCTTCTGCAGCTTCTGTCAACACAGTCTTCACATATTCCACCATTTCAGAACCCCCTTCCGCAGCTTCTATCAACGGAGTCTTGGATTCATCGAGGTTCGGGATTTGCAGAGGGACACCGCGGTTTAACAGTATCTCCAACGATGTAATGTTCCCCGATCTGAGTACTCTGGAGATGAGATTTGAATCGCCTTGTCTAGTTGTTACATGCGGGTCAGCGCCCCGATCAAGCAGCAACTCGAGAATCTCCGGTCTTCGTAACGCGCTGAATATGACCGCTTGCTCATGTGGCACTTTGTAATTGGGATTTGCTCCGTGGTCCAGGAGAGTGCCCACAATGCGCATGTGGCCGGCCGAAATCGCCAAAGCAAGGGGTCTACCCCGTCCGTCATCGTTCTGCTTCTCACGCAGCCGTGCCTTATGCTGAAGTAACAATTCGACAATTGACAGATGACCTCGTTGAGCCGCCAAGGTTAAGGCAGATGGACCTAGATAATAAGGACTTTGTTCCGGATCCTCTTGTTCCAATACCTCAAAGACCATGCCAGATGAAATCCCGTTTGGCGAGCAGCCTCGCTTAAGGAGGAGTCGCAAAAGCTCTTCCCAGCCACAGGCAGCGGATGCTAGGAAAAGTGCCCTGTGATCATGATCATCGGGATCTCCAGCAGCAATTATACTGTCCAGGTCCATAGTTGCCCGGAGTTTCTCAGCCACGGCTTGGTGTCCGGCGTGTGCAGCCTGAGCCAAGGGTAGGATAGTCAGGGTGTACACCCCCGGTCTCGGCCAAGTCACACCATGATCTATGGTCATCCGCACCTTTGGTGTCGGATTCGCACCATGATTTAGGAGCAATTCAATAATCTCTAGATATCCTCCTGATGCGGCGCTGCATAAAGGTGTATAGCCGCTTGGCGCGGCACCGTCACAGGCAGCGCCGATTTGTAGCAAGTAAAGAACGACGTCAATGTGCCCCTGGCTAGCGGCTTCGTGAAGCGGTGTGAACCCCTTGAGGTCTTGAGCATCAATCTCACAGCCGTTTTCGATTAACAGTTTCACAATCGATAGATGACCTCTGTTTGCCGCAATCTCAAGGGGCGTCTGATCCCATTCCTTTGTGAGGGCAGTCGCGGAAACTCCGTGGGCTAGCAATGTCCTAGCCACAGTCTCATGACCACGACAGGCCGCTAGAGCTAGAGGGTATCCGTGGTCCTCGTCTTCTCCGGGAAGGAATATTTCGTCTTCTTCATACTTTGTCCAGCCGTCAACGTTATCAGGGTTTACTCCATACTCGAGCAGCAGACGCACAACAGGGTCGTGTCCGTGCATGCAGGCGAGAGCCATCGGCTTCCAAACCTCATAGTGCACGGCGGATGGTGAGGCGCCAGCTTTCAATGCAAAGCGCGCAGCCCTTTCAAAGCCGTGCTTCGCCGCCCATTCAAGAGCACACGCGTGCGAGTGTCGGACATTGTGCTCGTAGAGAATGTGATTAAGCAGGGGGTAGAATCGTCTGCATGTTTGAAGAAGGGCGTTGATAGAAAACTCATCATCGAGGTATTGAACTATTTGGAGGATGAGTTCACTGGGCAGGTTTGAGAGGTACATGTCGCATGACGAAGGAGTGGAAAGGGTTGTGGAGATGGAGGTCCGTTTGGTTTTGAGTTCCGACGGGCCCACTTCACCCCTTTCGGGGCCCAATAATAGACTTCAGAATCTCAGAACTCAGGCAAGAGCTGTTTATATACCTACGTAGTTCAAAAGACAAACAATTAACTATGAAGGTAAATGACAGATATAGTGAGCTCGAGATCCGTCTATTCTTAAGGCCGTTCCGTTGACCCCGAGTTCAAAGGTGCGTGATGGGCTTGTACTAGTACTTCATTCTAATTGGTTAGGTAGTGCTGTACCACCTAGCTTAATACTTTTTGGTGATGATATAGTGGCAAATTAATGATCATCGACAAAGCGGATTGGAAGTTCAATACCCTTCATATCCGTCAAGATATACCTACGTTGGACACCATTAGGCAGGCGCACTGGTCGAATGAGCAGGCCCGTAGAGACGTTGTGAATGTGAGCTTATGGATGACCCGGAGCTACTTATTTTATAGCTCATTGATTGACTATGTACTTATGTTATGAATTGTCGACTGCTCATATATGCATGCTTTATCTCAAGACTTAAGTTCTCTAGCAAACGGTATCGAGTACCCGAGTGGCTAAGGGAAACCGGTAAATTCCTGTAGGCTACGTCAAACAATCTCACGGAAAATCCCGTGAGCGTTCTTTGTTTCTATTGTTTGGCGCTCTCCGTACGGATTTGAAGTCCTTTTATTCTTCTTCAAGCGTCATTCAACTCCATATTCTACTTTCAACTCCCGTCTCCCTTCAAGATCATCACCAACTCCGACTCCATTGTACTATTCCGTGATAAACTTGTCTTTCACGTAACTCCATCTTTGCATTTCTCTTCTCCTCAGCCCAGGGCAAGCTTCTACAAAATGCACCGTGCCACCGAGCCAGCTTCGAAGAGGCAGAGAGGCGCCCAAGGAGGAAGCTCGGCTGACGATACCCAGGCCGAGGAAGAAGCTGACCCAGAGGTCCCACAAACCCTCAGCATGTCGGACCTCGACCTAGATGTTTCTTACGTTGGAGTATTTCAGCCTCCTCCGCCACCCCCACGAGAGCGCTGGGACCAGAATTTGAATGATTCTCAAGAAGTATGGCCGCGGGTTTGGAATGCATATGATCAGGTTCTAGACTTTGAGTATGAAACCTATCAAAGTGGCAGTCGTTGAGGACCGCTAACTTCCCGTCGCAGTGGTTACGAGGCCGAGATCGAGACATGTCATGAGCGAATCAGCGAGAACTTCATGCCGCATTTCTTTCGTGATAGACTTCTCATGTATGAGAAGCTACTAGCGGAGAAAAGGTAGGTCTATTTCATTGACTTGTAGAATGACCGTCCTGCTAACCTGCCGTCTCCCAGGGAAATAATGTCTAGATACCCTGGTCTCAAGTGGGAAGTCATTCAACGAATTGAAGAGCTTAAGCGGATGAAGAACGATTTTGTCGAGGAAGGAGATCAGGGAGAGATGCTTCCTACTATGGAGGCTGTTATTGCAGCTTATGAGAGCGGCCAGCTGAACATCTACCCCGATTCGGAGCTGGTGACTTACTGGTACAAGGGCAAGCAGATCAGCCAGCCACGACCCTTTGATTATGAGGAGTGGACAGCAATTGCTGCTGGGTGTGAAGGAGGAGTCAAATCTTTCTGGGTGGAAGCAATCCAACATTTTCCGCCTGTGTTGATTTCAACTGGGATACACGCGAGCGAGTTCCCAACTCAAACAACGATTTAGGGCGGGGATTTAGGAACTTTTAGGCAGGATTTAGGATTAGTTAGGCCAGACTTAACTTTATGCCCTATCCAGTCATGGACCTATTTAATTGCTTCATTCCTGAATTTTCAACCCCTCAAGGACCGGTAGCAGCTTACTAACCCCTTTGTGACCACCCACTTCCAAAATGACGTCGCTCTCCCGAAGGAAATTAATACAACACACAAATTGCGGTCACTAATCCGAGCTACTTTCTTCCATTTCCTAGTCCTCATGATCCTCATTTCCTTAGTTCGTTGTGGGGAATAAATGGTAGCACTACTCTCCCACACATGGTATCTGCAGGTAATGCCTTTGATATACGAGGCTTGTTCTTCTAGCACATTCTACATTGACTATCTCTGCTTTCTCCCTCTCTCAAAATTTGACGGCATTATTATGAGCTCAATGCCTCTAAACCATTTAGCTAGTAGCTTAGAGCGATCAATACTTTATTGGAAGGCTGGACATACCAAGCCAAGATTTATAAAATATTTGAGAATACTGTGCTAAAAGAGAAGAAGGTCCACGTGTATTTAAGGATGCTATCTCAACTGAGCACTTAGAGATTCTCTCGCTGATCATAAATCGCGTTACTGTCGTAGCAGTGAACGCTCACGGTTTTGTCTGCAATGTCCACGTCGGGGTCGCTGAAGCTGCAAGTGCCTGGGTCCTCCATCCCGATATAGAGGGGCTCCTGGCACTTCTCATCACTGCACAATGTAGTCAGTACGGCACTCTTGTTTATCATCCATATGTTGAGAACTTACGTGTAGAAGTCGCATACAACGTCGGTCGGCAGCTCAGCGCCATTGATGTTTTTCCTCCTATTATCACAATCTCAATTAGTCAATGTCTTGGATTCCCATGAGCTGATGTTCGTACAGTTCAATAGGAAGGAGGACACATTTGTTGTCCGGCTGAACGTCAAGTGTTTTGCCTTTGCATGGTTCCTGCGAAAAGAGAACGGCCGGCTATCAACAAAACAAGATCAGCGGTCAGTTCAACTCAGGACATTCTTCCTTTTTAAATATCTACCTTAACCTCGGCCAGTACATGCGTAGCGCACGATAGAATAGTAAAGACCAAGAATTTATGGGAGATCATTTTAGATGTTTGTCCAGGCGGAAGAGTGATCCAGTCTCAAGATACCTTGAATAGAGAAGAAGGTCGAGGTTTAACAAAGAAAAATCCCCGTTATTCTCGTGCGTTGATTCCGGTCTTAAAAGCGACATCTTGATGATCTTCGGTGACACAACATCGATAGATGCAAGGAGCTGCATTTATTGATGCACGAAAATTCCGACCAATGAAGGAACAAGCATGAAATATTCTGGTCACGTGATCATGTAGTACATCGAAAAAGCAAGTCCGAGACTAATGGAAAAATGAAAATCAATAACGAAGTAGGCACAAACACAGCCCTTACCAAGAGAGGTACACAGCTCATCATTCATAAAGCTTGGAGCATTGGAGGTGGAACACAAAATTATGTCATTACACGATCGTACTGCAGTATCTTGAATATCACGTACTGTAATGACTTGAAACACTGAACTGAAGTACAAGTGTGATATTCATCTAAAACATCTGAGAGGGTAGAAACAGCCATTTACAGTCACAGTGTCCGCTTACATACTGCCTAGGACAGCGGGTGTCTATTAACTAACTAGCCACTGCTCTATATAACCTTAGGTATATTCATCATGTGATCTAGGATGCCAGATCGATCTATCAATGTGTGCCAGGTCAAATGAAGTTGATGGTCGCGTTAGATCGATAATCATACCTTACAACCACTCGCCCCTCCTCACTCACTAGATGGAGGCCGACGACCCCTACGCGGCCGGCCTTCGCCCGGAAACTCCGCACCTCCTCGAATCCTCCGAGAAACTCACCTCTCGTCATCGATGGTAGACATCGTCCTGACTCGGGGCTTATTCGATCCATGCAGGCCATTCTTTGAGCTCCGTGGCTGAGAAGGCAAATGCTCTCCCACGGCTTTGAGTGCTTCGAAAGAAATCCCAATGAGTTTAACGAGACTACTCTCTTGAAGAAGACATAATGAGAAAGCTACGCTGACAAATATTGGATTTCACTCGGGCTTTGTGCGAATGGAATTAACAGTCTATTCATCTCGTATGTCACTTCACTCCAAGTCTCAGCACCCGTACCGGTCCATGATGGCCCTGAATGAAGGATCTCGCAAAAGTTCTATTGCGGTCGGCCGTTTTTCTGGGTGGTAGGTAAAGACTTTCGACAAGATAGATTGCACATGTTGCCGCTCGACCAGGTCAGCATCGGGACGAAAATATGCAATTTTCGCAGCAAGGTCATTGTCTAGATCAGGAGATTGAGACTGATCATACCACGAATCAAGTCCGCCGGGGTGTGTGTAGAGACCTTTCCACTGCTCAGGTAGTGGGCCTAAGCATTCAACCATACCACTCACAACTCCACCCTCGAGAAATGTGGGAAACGGAGGAAATGTAAGGTAGAGCATAAAGAAAATAACCATGTAGCTCCACATATCGCAAGCAAAACTTGGCTCTTGCTCATGAAGTCGATCTGGAGAGCAATAATGCATAGGTGGGTAACCGCGTTGAGTGGTGAGATCGCCAATTTTCTTTGCTAAGCCAAAATCACAGAGATAGAATTCTTCTGTGCGAAGGTCTTCAGGAACTTTGACAGGGCTCACAAGTTCGCCCTTTTTCCAGAGATCGGCAAATGGTATTTTCTGCTTCAAAGGCCGACCGAGTAACTCATACTTGGCGCTTCTGCTGAGACCATCGATAGGAGCTATTCCCCACATGCAGTTCCTTGCATTCAAATCTATAGCATTTTTCTTAGTATATAAGAAAAAGAAATAAGAGAATGTCGACTCACCGCGATGTATGATTCCAGCTTTATGTAAACTTGCCACAGTCTCCAGTAATTGTCGAGCAGCAGACATACGAGAGGCCATAGGAGTCCTTTGTAAGGCAAGAGTGCAGATTGATGGCTCTTTCATAGGGAACACCAAGACCCTATGGTACCTTTTATCGTCTCGGGATAAAAAGAAAGTCGCAGTATATATAACCAGGTGAGAAGTATCCTGTACCGTTTTGATAATCTCATCGAGTTTCGTTGTCGCCCCATTTCCCTAGGGCCATGACTTTGAGGGCCATGTCTCTCTTGTCTTGCAGGTCAAACGCCATCCAGACAGTTGAGCCACCACCAAAGCCAAGTTTATGTTCAACCAGGTACCTCTCGTTGAGCACTTCCCCAAGGCGAATGGGATAGAGGACATTTTGGTTATCCTCTGTGTCGTACCTATGCCATGGCTCAACAAGCTCTTCGAGATCAAGTTCCTCGTCTTCATCCTTCACGAAGTCACCAAAATCTGTCGTGTTTCCAGGGGAGGCTTCAGTGTTCGCCATTTCAGATGAAAGTGTGTCGATGGCAGAGTGGATGAATAATGAGAAGATTTGGTGAGTCCAAGGCGGAGGGAGATCAAGCAATATAGTGGAAATATGATGTCTAAAGTTGTCTCACCGCTCCTTGAAATTCAATGCGGGAATGTGAGGATTCCGTGAGTACGGAGAGATGTAGATACGTATGTACTTGATAAGTGGACTGAAGTGATTTGTATATATGTGGTTAGCTATCCCGAGTTGCTAGTTTGCCACGTCCGAAGAGTTTCAATTTCTGGTGCTTGCAGTCGTTGTATCTCATCTAGTAACTGAGGGTCAGGGGTATGCTGGAGATCACGCATTTCAATAGGTTGAAGGAGATTGAGATCAGACAGTGATCGTAACCGTGATAGCTGAGCATATATGGAGCAATATTTTCGATGTGAGTCGTGATGTCCACTTTTGTGGCTCTGTTCAAGATCGAGAATCGCAGAATCGAGTGTGGCGCCCTGGATTCTATATGCTACAGCAAATTCAGGTTCTGTAAATACTTCACAGTCTATTCCCGATATGGAAAGACATGTTATGGAGCTAGTCCGAAAGGAGCGTAGCGGGTCTTCCGGCTCCAGTATGACTCACAACTGGACCTTCCAGACCCATTATAATGCAAAAATGCCCACAATTCTTCAACAACAAGCAAGCTGGCGCATAGGAAGCGCGTCGGGCTCATAACCCGAAGGTACCTGGATCGAAACCAGGGTTTGCTATCTTTTTGTAAATTTTTTTTCATCACTTGTTCAGCGTCAGTTCCTTTTCGATAGAGAGACTCTGAGACTATCTAACGGGCAAGCAGATCAAGCTTGGACGCGCGAGATTACGGTCGCGACCGCTGTTTTACGAAATCATACGGTAGGTTGTATCATTGTAACCTTTCTTTTTTGATTTTGTCGAATTTATCCATACGCATTGTAACTCGGTCCTAAACTTCGTTTTGATCGGCATGGTCGTGAATATATATCGAGCATGAATCATGGCCCAGTGACCCTATCTTCACTTCATGGAAATTGACACATTCCCAAGCGCATCGTCACGCTGCCCGCTTCTGGATGGCCATCAATTGTTATCTTATTCTGTGCCTTCTTCTTAGACCATAAAACACCCCCGGTGGTCTTTCATGAGTGAAGAATGGCCAGTGAACTGGCCGAAATCGTTGACTGTCCACTGCGAATGTACGTAGGAGGGTCAACAGGTAAGTGTTTGAGGTTTCATAAGAGGTCATGGATATTTGCGAAACGTCTTCTTGTTACACTCGACGCAGACTGCTCATAATCACCTTTAGTCTGTAATAAGAATTTTCCTTAGATATAGATACTAGCTTCTTGGAATCGTAATTTGGGTTGTCTAGTACCACAGATACTTGGTCATTGCTATCTACCGACCAGCCCATTAGGATTTAGTGGTCGCCTCGCCACTTCCAGAGTCATTGAAATTTCTTCTGTCCTATTATCCACAGATGCTTACCTTATCATACAAAAGATAGCCTGCCATGGTGGAAGATGAGACATCGGTGGACGAGATGCATAAAACCAAAACCGACAGAGCAAGTAAACATTGACTAAAGTTGTAGGGTAAAGAGTTTCCCTTGAGATTCTCGCCAACAGCAGTATTTCATACTCCAGGATGTGGAACTAACAGTTCAAGGTTAAATAGACCCGAATTAGGTCCCGTCTTGGTTGTAACTTATGCAGTTAAGTATTGAAATCACAGACCAAGGAGGTGTAGACTTGAAGTCGAAATCGGTTCTCCCCGTTGGACCCATTCTGCCTCGAATTTATCGTAGACCGAGTCTCCCGGATTTTGGGACCCTATAATGTTGTCTATTTGAGACCCAGAGCCCCGGATCATGTTTGTGGTAGATGAGTAAGTGTTGAGAGTTTGTAGCAAATATTGCGTCATGGTAGGCGATATACAGCAAGAGTACCCGGGGTAGTTACCGTCACAGCTCCCCAGAAGACAAAACAAATAATTTGCCACCTCAGCCTTAAATGAAAATGACCCCTCACTTCTGCTCGTAGAATCTACATCAATGTCTTTTTGAATTCAAGTCATCGCCATGTCCTTCAATAAAACCTCATGCGATATCCATCTGTCCGCCGAGGGTGACGGCACCCATTTGGCGGCAATATGCAATAACGACGAGGGTTCTGGGCTGACTACCGACCTTCTTCTTGACCAATACCTGGGAAATAAGGATGGTAAGATAGTACCCGGTGAAATGGTGTCCTAACAGACGAGCCTAACATTATCTCTGCGTTTCAGGTCACTTTGAATGGGGTGGAACGAACTTCAGCAAGAGTGCAAGGAATATCACATTTAGCACTGAAGGACCGGATCGAAAACCTATTCTGCGGTCCGAGCTTCGCAATTCATCTGGAGATTATGTCTCAGACAAAATTGATCTTGCCGCTCACATCGCAAATGTCGAGGGCGAGCTGAAATACGCTCAACCCGAAGATTGACCAGTGCAGCACTGCAAGCGTATATTGATTTACCATGATTAGTTTGGCGAAATTGGATATCTGTTTGTGTCTGTTTCTTATTGTCTTGCACAATATCGGATATCAAGGTACTATTTCGCGTAAATTTTACTCATATCTTCAGGGAAGGACTCGGTGCTTAGTACTGCGATTACCATACATCACGGAGGACGTATCTGGAAGAACCTACACCTACGAAGGACTAGAGCTAAAATGTGTAATTAACCTTGTATGTAACAAAATCTAACTTCGTCTATAGTACACGTGATGTTATTCAAAATGATGATGTCATTGTCTACTTTATAAAGTCTTTTATTCGCCAGCACCGCCAGCACGCCAGAACCCTCTTCACATTCCCAGGAAGCTGCAATAGTTCAGCCAATATACCATCCATTCTGCATCCACCTCTCAACTAAAAGCCTTCAATATGATGCGCATTGTCAGTAGACAGGCTCCGTCGACAAGATTCATCTACTGCCCGAGGGCCAACCATAATATACGCCACCTACACGATAATCTTACTGCAGCGAACCAAAACGACACATTCGCCATCCTCGACAGACAACTCCTCCGACCAGACAGAGCAGAGACATGCCAATCCGGCACCGACGACGAAGTTGCGCGCCACAAATCCCCCTACGACCCCACCCAAACAACAGTGGAAAAAGAAGTCTCCGCTTTGAGAGAGGAGTACAGACTGGAGGGGGACCTCCATGATCCACTCGCAGTCAGCCCTGCAAATCTGCAAGTCAGTCACATCTTGCAGTTGGAGGAAGAACGTGCAATTCCTGTTTGGCACCCATTGGGCAGTGTGAAGGGCTGGACGAGCAAACGCAAAACGGTTCTGCTTCGGACGGAGCCGTATGCCTTTAGAGCATATGAAATTGTGTTCCCTTATTATGGGAAATACAGAAAGGTCTGCATTACCTCGAGAATTGACTGGAGATGACCTTTGCAATAGCTGACCACTAGCATAGAAGAGCGAAGCGGTATATGGAAACAGTCAGAAGTAGCAAAAGTATCTAACCCAACATCCAACATCAGCCATTTGCGGAACTAAGTTGTTGAAAATGTCGAAAGTTACTAGCACAATGAAAATCTAATTTTGCTTTGGATCTAGGCGCGAGAATGGAATATGGGCCCTAAATAAGCAAGCTCGTTTGGCCTTTAGCCCAGAAATGAATTGATTGCGCCGCTCGCTATGGGAATTCCCTTAAGAAACTAGCTACTCATAACGTGCGAACTGTCCACTGCTCCCATGGAGCCTCATTGGAGCCTCGTTCCTCCCTTAAATTATCGCTCAAAACTGCGTGTGAGCTCCTCAATATCATCACTCGTCAGCCACGGGGCACCAGTCGTAATTTCCATCAACATTGTTCCCCCACCAGGAAGGGAAAGGATGGGAGGGTCCACCCACTCCAAAGACAGCAAAGGAGAGTATGAAAAGGACCATGAGACTAGCACCATCAAATGCCCCTGTAACAAGGTACGAGTAGTCCTTGAAGATTCGCGGGTGATAGTTTCGGATGTACCACTGGACGAAGAATCCGCTAATGGTCCAGCTGAAAAGGACACAGGTCTGGCTCTGGTTGTACGGGATGAAGCCTGCATATTGGATGAACTGGGCCATGTTGATCTCGGAGACGTCGAGCCGGCCAATTTTTGGAATGAACTAAGGTGTTGATTTCGTCAGCTTTGAGTGACCAAATGTGGAAGGACATTAGTTGTGTTACAGACTTACCTGGTAGAAAAGGCGATGTATAGCGACGATACCTGCACCAACCAGCAGACCCAGAGGCACCAGCTCATACTTCGAACCGATCTTGTAAAGATAAGGTGCCAGTGCCCAAGAAGCTGCGTTGGTGTTGTATGCTTGCACAGTTGCACCACTCCAGGACGAATTGCCGTTCCCATTCGTAAGTAGAGCCCGATTGCCAGCAACAATCGAGATCATGACCGCATAGTTGATGAAGCCACCGAGAACCGTACCATAGATTTGAGTCAGGAACATGACCCGGGGAGGAATTTTGACTGTAAATAATCGGTCAACCAACATTGAAAATCCAATCATCAGGAATGACAATCAGCTTACGATATTCTCCGATCTTTAGATCATTGGACAGATTAACGGCGTTTGCGATCACGTTGTGTGACCACGCAGCAAAGTACATATTCCCAACTGGACGCCCTGGCAGGGTGAGACCGGCGATCATCTTGGACAGATTGTTGGTAGCAATGCCATTGCCATAGCGGGCATAAAGGATGGTGCTCTGAAATAGTAATTTAGATTAGCTGATTCACCCTGGTAGTAGAGGAAGAGGTACCCACAAAAGGCGAAATGACACTTCCCATTATCAGAGACACAACATATGCCCATGCCGGAACGGTAATATTCTCCCTGAGAACCACGACAAGGCCGAGGACGAAGCTGCCGAGGAGCACCAAGACGTACCACCACCATGGGGTTTCTTTGTAGTGTGTCGCCATGTGCTGATGGTGACGATCGTCATATCGACCTGCTCTCGCGCTCTTGTATGCGCGCATGATTTCCTTGCCCCAGAAGAGGACGCAATGGGCAATTAGAGCGCCGATCTGGAACATCGTTAGCTTGTAATGGGGGCGAAGGATAGGTATAGAGAAGATGGGGTGCGTACCGCAGCATTGGCCATGAACATCGCGAACGCAAAAGTTCCAGCGACCTGAGGTATACCATACTTAGCTAGAGCGGACTCGCTGAGTACACCTCCTGGAAACACTTTGCTGGTTGGGTATCTTTTTCCGTCCGCCGTGTGCAAAACAGTCGACATGAACGGCTGCGACTTCGCACCCCAGCCATCTCCATAGTAGATTGCGAGCATCACAATGAAACAGACGAAGAGCCCGATAGCTTGGTGGATTTGGAGCTTGAGAGGCAGTGCCGTTTGAGCAGTTGTGATCTATCTTAGTCAGTTTGGGTTACATGTTCATGACTGAGAGAATATTCAGCTTACATATTGCCAGTCGAGGGACAGTGAGAAGAGTCCGAGGCCTTCATTGTTTGTCGCACCGCCGAAAAGATTCGTGAGCACGGCTGCCTTCCTACCTGTCGATTTCTGGGCGGCAAGGCACTGCAAGCTCTTTCATCAGTAACTCCCCATCAAATGTGGTAACATCCTGACGTACCGGGATGGAAACCGAATTGAGCCACGGAAAGACATAGGCGGGAAGAATCTCATAGAGACTCATACCGGTGAAGGCATACCAGAAGTATCGGAGCGGCTTGGAATTCTTCACTTCTTGCCAATGTAGGCCTTGAAGGGTCTTTACTGTGGGTAAGGTACTCCAGTAGACAGACTCAACGTGCCAGACTGCAATGGGTCGCATGATTCCACAGAGACCATACCCGAATAGACCAATCGAGATAGTGCTCAAGATCACCGTCGTAGCGCTCAAGGGCATATCGTAGAAGAGGTTCTGAGCAGCAAAGACGGTGGACGTCACCGCGGCGTTCGACGCCGAAGTAGCCGTGATGGCACAAACCGAATGCTCCTTCAGAGTCCATGGACCATTGTTGACAAACTTAATGGCCGAGATCCACCAAGGAAGAGTGCCCTGACCATTTTTGTCCCTCCAACGAGCCTCGAATTTATCACCACGGGGAAGGAATTTGGCCCACGCTTTACCCACAAAGTACGAGATGAGAACGATAAATGTTCCCGAGACGGTGATGGACGTTGGCTTGAACTGTTGAAAGGAGTCAGTGACTGCCAGATACATGCGCAAATAGGAGGGAAATGTCGACTTACGCTGTAAATTTGGGTCATTACCGCCTGAAATCCGGAAACCGTCGTCGCCAGAACGATGCTGCGAAAAGTCACCGCAGGATCGAAGTCATCACGCAGTGGGAGCAAGTGTTCTGCCGCGTCAGCACCGGTTTTGATCACAACCTCAGCGACGCTAACTTGGCTCTCGCCGCCACTGATCTCGGTGCCAGCGATATTGACCTCCTCCTTGGTAGGAGACACCATGAGTTCAATCTGCTCATCGATTGCATCCTCGTTGGCGGGCAAGTTAGAAGTCACTTGCGCCATATTGGTTTCTTTCTCGAACTTCACGAGACTAAGATCGTTGTGGTCAGTTGTCGCCGGAAGCGTTGCAGCTGAGAGGCTTGTCACCGAAACGAGTGTCACTGAGAAGGCTGTCGGTGGGATAGTTTCAATTAAAAACGGGCGCACACGCAAGATTCTTATACCTCGTGTCACAGGTAGTGCCGTAGAAGGTACCGGGGTGCGAAGTGAGAGATGTGAGAGATGTGAGGTGAAGAAAGCAGGCTGGGGTAGTGCTATCCCACGAGGTTCATGGGCCAGTCTATCAAGCAGCCAAACCCTCGGCGTATTCCTACTCTCATAACCCCATCGTTCACCATCACTAGTGAGCCGGCGAACACCCATGGGTAGCTACAGCAAGCCATTACGATAGGAACCTCGGAAGTGACTTGCTATAGTGACACATGAGCCTAGCTCCTTTCGTTTTAGGATATTGTTAAGCCTTGGTTGATGCCACGCTCGGTGTTTGGCCAACATGTTACACTGAGCCTGCCGCTCTTGAGAGATTCGTGGCTACCCATACCGGTTACCGATACCTCGTGGAATTGTCATACCTTTACTGTAACCTTTGCTAGGATGTTCGAGGGAGAGATAGTAGAATCCACTTCCTCGATGTGGTTCCTCATACCACATGCTGCCATGTAGCGAGGATGTTAGATTGAGTTCGGGTCTTTGGGGCGACATGTTCTTGATATCAGGATTTTTTCTCGTTGGTAAGAATGTCAGAAGCTACCTGAACTGGGAGCTCTAATGATTTGTGACCATGAGCTCAATTTAACATTTTGTCAAGGTTTGTGACACCCAGTCTGTGTAAGTAGCAAGTATATAAGGTGCATATCGGGCCGTCGAATGGCCGAATCAACACGTAGCATTTACAACGTAGCCAACACTTGGAAGAGAATTATGGAGAATATCTAGATTGTCTTAAGAGCCCCAAAGCTATCCTTGAGAGCGAAAAGATGTAGCATAGAAGTCGCCCGCATCTAGATAGAGAAATGGACTTGAGCCTACCATGGATCGCTATTACTCACATCACCATGGTTACGTATGAAGATCATCTTCCAACCTCCTAGAATAAGTCATCTATACATAAAGTCTCTATACAAAGCTCCACCCTTTATCTCATACCTCAAAATATGCCAGTGATCATAAATTACTCCACCAAAATCTATCGAACAACACCAGACCCAACACCCGACAAACCCTTCCAAGAAGAATACTACTTCTTCTACGGCACAGTCATGGACCGATCCCTCCTAGGCTGGATCCTAGACCAACCCAACAGACTTGACCTACAACCCGCGCACATCAACAGATGGCGATGTATGATGTGGGGAGATTACCCAGCACTCATCGAAAGTTCCCGGGACGATATAGTCACGGGCATGGCTTATCGAGTATGCTCTATTCGGGAGCGGGAGCGGCTGATTCAATACGAGACGTCGGCGTACAGAGTTCAGGGATGTACTATTTGTTTCGAGGATGGGACGTGGACGTCCGGGAAAATGTTTGTATGGGGTGGGGATGGGGAGGGTTTACGAGAGGGGGATTTTAATTTGAGGGATTGGTTACTTAAAAAGAAGGAGTTTACAGTCTGAGGTAAAGGTGTTATGTGAAGGAAGGTTGATTCAAATCTATCTTGACTATGGCTGAGGCCGGCGTGAACAGGACTGTGACGATCGTTAGCGAAGGTCATATGGCAATTTCAAAAAACATGACAATAGAAGCTCCATCAGAAAGGTGGTGATTGTTTATCCTCATTCTTTATTCAGAACAGGTCTGTGTATAAATCTTGCTTCATCATTGGAGTGGCAGGTGGCGTACGCAAAACAAATGGACTTACCAATTCAAAGTCCCATTTGCATGAGGTTGTCTGCGAATCAAAATTCCTAGTAAAGAGGATCTAAATTGATCATTAGCAACGATCACATGACAGTCTCAAGCAGAAACATAAGGCAAATTCTTCATCAGATAGCAGTTGGACATTGATTATGTGTCCTCATTGAAAATCAGAACAGGTCTGTGTGAAATCATGCTTCATCATTGAAGAAAAGAGTGACAAACAAGCAACAGATAACTTACCAGTTCATACACTCCCCGTCAGCCGATAGAACTGGTCCATCGGCTGTTGTCTCGACTGTGGCACGACCGCGGGGATGGTCTGTGCCAGTGCATCGCCGTCAAGGTGAGCCGTATTGTCGACCGTCAAGATCGTAACCGACCATCCGACCAACGGTGCACTCCCATCAGGCGGGAAGGGCGGTTTTGCCCTCATCAGCCACGGTGGCTCGACGTTTGGATGGATCATATTGCTGATCAACATCTCCTGCGGCGGTCCACCAGGGCGGATATCCACTTCCATGATCCCAGTATTCGACCACAAGGGATGCATATAATCAGCTCCCGGCGATGCAGCGTTCCGGGCTAAGTGGAACGACTGCGAGCCAAAGATCTCGGTCAAGCATGCCCACAGAACCTGCAAGATAACCCCATGCCCGACGACGGCAATTACTGCATTGCCGCCCGTAACATGATTAGCCATCTCCGGCAAGATATGATCCCGTAGGAAGCCATTGACACGCGCGCGCATCGACGACATCGATTCGATCTGGGTCACCTCGCTAGACAACCGACCACATCCAAAGCATTGCTCGCGCAGCTTGGCCGTTTGAAAAGGTTCTAGCGCAGGCCCGCTACCCAGTTGGTACTGGCAGATCGTACGGGCGGTATCGGTCGCACGATCGAGATCCGACGAGAGCACACGCGTAAACCGCACCGGCCGGTCACGAAAGTACCGCGCTAGTCGGAGGGCCTGGTCTTGCCCGACACCTGTCAAGTTATCCGTGTTGCCCCTTGCAAGACGAAATGTCAGCGAGGGGCCTTGAGGGAAAGAGGGAGAGGGAGAGGGAGAGGGAGCATTCTCATCCGCGCACATACAACGCTTTGCCCACATTATGCTCGCATTCTGCGTGGCGGACGAGAAATAGCCTCATGGTGAGTGCCTGAGTATCTCGAAACAGTTTGATAGTTTCTTTCGAGAAAACTCTCGGCAGGAACAGCTGGGGGAAAATGCTCGGAAGCTGTGGCTGCGAGCCACCACAGATGAGGTCGTAATGAACACACACCCTCGACGGCTGGGGCCAATGGCAGACCGAAGCCGATCGGGGGTTATCCATGGTCATGGTTAGCCATCATTGAGTGTTTTCAAAATAGAAAAACTGCTTCTTCTCTCGATGATGAGAGGAGGAATAAAGAAAGAGAAGAAAAGGGAGAAAAAAATACTACCTGCGCGCTAAAATACGCGGAAAGCAGCTGGTAGTGGAGCTCCCAGCCCACTTTGGCTTTGCACTGTTTGCACGCGCAAACAAAAAAAGTGGTGGAATACGTGTAGCGGGTGCCCTGCGTGTGGATTGGAATTTTTTTGAGAGCAAAGCCAGTAAGTCAATTGGATCCTTGAAAATTGCTACCTTGGTGTCTAGGGTGCGAGATTTATCCAGTATAAGTCGGAGACTGACAATACTAGATAAGTACTTCATACAGTATACGCAATGGCCGACACCGAGATCGTCAGACCGGAGGAGCAGAGTGTGTCTAGCCCCAGTCCGCTGGAATAGTCTCAGACAATTGCTAACAAGTCAACATTATTAGAAGCTCCCCAGTCTCCTTACCAGAATGTCCGCACCAATGGCCGCGCCTTCAACTCTCCCAATTGGCGAATGAAGAGCGAGACCAGCAGCAGCCCGCAGGCCTCGCCTTCCTCGGCACGTACCAACACATCTCGAACCGCCTTTGCACGACCAGGACCCCATGTACCCCAGGCCATTTCCGAGGGCCGCCGGTTGTACGTGGGCAACATGCCATACACGGCCAAGTCGGAGGATGTGGAGGCGCTGTTCACGGCGGCGGAGTTCCCTATGTATGCCACACAAACAAAAGAACAGCCCAGGCCGGGCTCGGTCCGTGGAGAATAACGTGTGATGGCATCGACTGAGACATGATTTTGATAGCGAGCGCATCGACATTGCCATTGACCCATTCACCGGCCGAAACCCGTCGTACTGCTTCGTCGATCTGCAGACCAAGGAGCATGCGGAGCGGGCCATGGTCGAGTTGGATGGCCACGATATGCTGGGCCGCCCGGTCAAGATTAAGCCTGGAGTGGCCAAGTCTGCCGAGCGTGCTGCCGAGCGATCTGCCGAGCAAACCCGGACACCATTTGCCATGAGCCGCTGGCGTCCTTCGGAGGGTAGCACTACTACCAGCACTACTAGCTTCGCCAAGGTCAACAATGATTCCAGCCAGCGGGTGTATGTGGGAGGTCTGCCTCGCCTGACGGAGCCCGAAAGCGTGCAGAGTAACATGAGGACTTTCTTCCAGGGATACAACGTGTATGTTGCATCGAAGACTCTCGAGACTGAAAACTGCCCCTTCTTGTTTTGCAATTTCGTCTGTCCGTTTCGTTACTGATCTGTGTTGAATATGTTTAGCGAGAACGTCAGCAAGGTGTTCACCCCACACCCCGCAAAGCGATTTGAGCCCGGTGACCACTACTATCTGTTTGTGGACTTTAGCAGTGTCGAGGAGGCCCAGCGGGCCATGGACACTCTCAATGGGCAGCAAGGCCCCTGGGGAGGCCCGCTGCGTATCCAGCGAGCCCGTGGCACGACCAACAACAATAAGACCGAGGGCACCTCGTCTCCGGCGGATGGTGAGGAGACTCCGCTATAGAGGGGCCCCGCAGAAATGCAGCATTATAGAAACGGGTATTAGATGGGATTTGGAGTTTATGATATAAAAAGGGCATATGATACAAAGAGATATGAAATAGGTTGAGACGAAAATTACTATCATAGACCATTATCGCACTATCCACCCCACTCATAGTTAGTCAGGGATGATCCAACAATTTACAAAGCAATAATAATACCCTAACCAATTTACCCTGCTGCTCCCCCTAAAAGGCGGGCTCGGGATGACGTTTAGTGGAGACCGGACAAATTCAAGACTCACCGCATTACGATCCCCTCCTAACCACATCCTCTTTGCCAACCTGGTTTGAGGCATTTCTTTTTCTTTTTTTCTGGTGTTAGAAAGGATTCCAGGTTTTTTTTTTCTCTCTTTTCATACTTGCATTCTATTGCACTACTCTTTTTTCCCACTATTGTACATCTCCCCCCTGTTTGGCCTCCATGTGGACTTGATCCCTAATCCTAATTGCCTCTCCTTTCTCTCCCCTCCGGCTTCGGGTCGGACGCTTGTCTGACTCTCCCTAATCTTCCCGACACGTCTGCAATTCCCATTTCAACAACGCCCGCCATGTCGACAAAAAGTGCCATTCGGAGCCAGCAGCAGCACAAGGTGTTCATGGCTAGTGTAAGTGGAAATTTCTATTTCTATTCTATTTCCTACTATTCCCTTTCCAACTCCCCCTCAATTTCCCCCACGGCTGGGCCCCGATCGACCGCCTGGATCGAACGCGGGGATCCCTGCATGCCCCTCCTCCATTGCCTCGGCTCCTGTTCTCTCCCTTCGGCCAGATAGGGTTTTTAGCGGCCGGCGAAACGGGAGACTAGGAATTACCGGACTAGCTAGCTTTCCCAAATGTCTGGGGTTCTGGGGTTGTTGTCTGCATGTATACGAGCAAGACGGTCAATCCGGGGTCGGGCTACGCTATTTAGTGGATGCGGATGACCTTGCACGGCTTGCACATGAGCATCACCGTTTAGTACGCTGCCTATATTTGATAATGATGTCTCTGGAAGCGGAATTTCTTTGGAAACTCACGGATTCCTATACAAACTTATCATCTATATGGCATGAGGCACAAAACGAAGCCAGGTTGCCCATCAGGCATCGCGTCGCATCGCATCGTTTATTATTCCCAGTGGCACTCGCTTATCTTGGACAATTGCGTGTCATCTGATACTCGTGTTTGTTGACGAGTTCACGTATCCCACTTGACTCTTTTCTCCGTCGTTGTTTTCCCTTTTTCCGCTTCTTCTTCCTCCACGTTTCTCCGAGTCTCGTTCCACTTTCATACTTCTTCACCGCCTCCCACCCCCCTGAACAACCTCCTTCATTCGATTCAATCATGTTCGCAACTAAATTTGGCCTCCAGTCCGATGACTACAAGATCTGTGTGGTCATGGTAGGCCTGCCAGCCCGCGGCAAGAGCCTCATTGCCGGAAAGGGTAAGTTGACATGACCGCCCGTCCCCCTCACCGCCCAATCTATATCCTCAACGCCGATCAAAACGCTAATATCTCATCAGCCATGCGGTATCTGGCCTGGGTTGGCATCCCTGCCAAGGTATTTAACGTGGGAAGCTACCGCCGCAATGCCACTCCTCAGCCCGCCGCCACCTTCTTTGACCCGCACAACGCGGAGGGCGAGCGCATGCGCCGGGCGGCCGCCGAAGCAGCCATGTCTGACATGCTGCAGTGGTTCAACGATGGCAAGGGCGTGGTTGCCATCCTAGATGCTACCAATTCAACCAAGGAACGCCGCCAGTGGATCTATGAATCCTGTCGCGAGGCCGACATTGAAACCCTCTTTGTCGAGTCGATCTGTGATGACGAAGAGCTCATCATGACCAACATCCTTGAGGTCAAGACCACCTCGCCTGACTACAAGGGTCAGGACCCGGAGCTTGCGGCGCTGGATTTCCGTAACCGCATCCGCAACTACGAGTTGGTCTACCAGACCATTGATGATGATGAGAAGGATTACACCTACGTCAAGCTCATCAACGTGGGTTCAACTGTCATCATCAATCAGATCAAGGATTACCTGTCGAGCCGCCTGGTGTACTACATCCAGAACTTGCACATCAAGCCACGTTCCATCTGGCTATCCCGAGTGAGTTCAATTTGGCGAGCAAATGAAGTGATTTTGACGAATACGCTGCTAACATGCGCCCCACAGCACGGTGAATCTGAGTTCAACCTGACCGGCAAGATTGGTGGTGACTCCAACATCTCCGAGCGCGGCGAAGCCTATGCCCGCAAACTTCCTGAGCTCCTCCACAAGTCCGGCATCCCCCCCAACACCAAGATCGTCATTTGGACCTCCACCCTCCGCCGCACGATCCAGACTGCCCGCCACCTCAAGGCAGAAACCGGCTTCGGGAAGCTGGAATGGAAGGCCCTCGATGAACTGGACTCCGGCGTCTGCGATGGCCTCACCTACGAGGAAATTGCCGAGAAGTACCCCGAGGACTTCGCCGCCCGCGATGAAGACAAGTACAACTACCGCTACCGCGGCGGTGAGTCGTACCGCGACGTAGTCATCCGCCTGGAGCCTATCATTATGGAGCTTGAGCGCAGCGAGAACGTCATCATCGTCACACACCAGGCCGTCCTGCGCTGCATCTACGCCTACTTCATGAACGTTCCCCAGGAGAAGTCCCCCTGGATGGAGGTGCCCCTTCACACCCTCATCAAGCTGACCCCCCGTGCCTACGGTACCGAGGAGCAGCGCTTCAAGGCCGATATCCCCGCCGTCTCTACCTGGCGTGGAAAGGGCTCTTCTGCGAAGCATCAGGAATTCCACGCAGAACCTGCGGAGTGCCCGCCCGCTGCTCACTGAGTGGCGCCCGGATAGCATTCCCCATGAAGATTTGAACCCTGGACCGTTTCACTGGATGTCGTCATTTTTTTTTTCTTTTCACTGGGTTGGTTTTGCCTTTTCTTTGTCTCCCTCTGGTATGATGAGGGAGAGATGGTTGGGGGGCCTGGGGGTCGTAGGGCTCCCTCCATAGCATCGGGTTTTCATGGCGTTTTTGACATCTGGTCTGGGTCAGGTTCGGGATTGCATGGGGTGTCTCTTCTTTTTTTTTCTATTCGATACGTGACGACCGAGATACCAAATATTATGAAATCTCCATTCATTCGTATGTGCTGGGAGTAGAGTAGAAAAGTAGACGTAAGGACCAAGAGTCCTGCTTGATCATTATAAATGTATGGAGCACATTGTTGGGTATTTTTAAGCACGAAGCATTCTGCGGCGCGTCTCGATAAGCGTGGCTTTTTTCATAGGCCGTGCTTGAAGGGCCAGAAATGCTTCAATCTCTATTGGTATATGTACATTTGCTGAGCTCGGTTGATTGAATAACTACCCAAGACTGCATGTCATGAAATGTCCCGAGACAACAACACTTGCTACCCTCTGCATGCAGATTGCAAAAGAAAACTTTCTTCTCGAAGCTGTACCCCACACTTCAAAGAAAGGGTTTATGCTAGCAAATGTCCAAACGGCAAAAAAAAAACCAATTTCTATGAACATATTCAAACATTTCTTGCCATCTTATTTCCATGTTGGGCACTTTCATACTACCCGGCTCACCGCCTGAGGCATCAGCTGACTCATCCAAAGACGTCACATGCGGCCCAGCGGAGAGGGCCAAAGAGAGGAGAGCTCCCCCCGAATCCCAGCAAAGCGAGCACAAGACGGGTCCCTGGGACATGAATTGAGCCCACATCTTCCCACCGGCGCGCGCGATGTTATCCGCATTCACCGCGCGGCCGCTGGTCGAGCTCAAGCCGCGCGACAAATCCAAAATCGAATCCGTCCTCGCATACGGCGACCGCCTCCTCGCCGGCCTCAACAACGGCACCCTCCGCATCTACCGCGTCACAGACGATGGCAAGACCGAGCTACTACGGGAGGTGGAGAAGTTCGCCCGGTACAAGATTGAGCAGCTTGCGCTTGTGAAAGAAGCTAAGGTGCTGGTCTCGTTTTCTGGTGGATATGTCAGTTTGCATGATTCGCAGACGTATGAGCTGCAGGAGCAGCTGGCTGCGACGAAGGGCGCTTCTACGTTTGCGATTACCTCTAATGTTGTGAATGATCCCGACACTAATGTTCCTGCGATCGTGTCACGGGTTGCGGTCGCTGTGAAGCGGAAGATTTTGATGTGGGTTTGGCGCGATATGGAGCTGGAGCCGGATACTATGGAGCTGAGTCTGGCTAGCGCTATCAAGACTTTGACTTGGGTTTCTGCGACGAGGATGGTTGTTGGACTCAGCTCGAGCTTTGTCATGGCTGATATTGAATCTGGTCAAGTCACCGAGCTACCGGGCCCGGGCAGCATGGAAGAGACCGGACGGTTTGGAGGTGTCGGTGCTGTGAGTATGAGCTATATTGGAATGGGGGGTATGGTGCCGCGACCATTGGCTACAAGACTACGGGAGGGTCAGATCCTGTTGGCGAAAGATATCAACACCCATTTCATCGATGTGGAGGGACAGGCGCTAGGCCGACGACAGATTCCCTGGAGCCACGCGCCAGTTGAGATTGGGTACTCGTATCCATTTCTACTGGCATTACATGATACAGCGAAGGGGGTGCTGGAGGTGCGCAATCCGGAGACTCTATCGTTGTTGCAATCTATTCCGCTTCCCTCGGCGAGCATATTGCATATCCCCCAGCCGAATATCAGCCTCGCGCATGCTGGCAAAGGGTTCCTGGTCGGCAGTGATCGGACTATCTGGCGCATGGAGGCTTTGAGCTACGACACGCAGATTGACTCCCTGGTTGAGAAGGGTTATCTGGATGAGGCAATCAGTCTACTAGGCATGCTCGAGGATGCCCTGTTGCAGGATAAACCTGGTCGATTACGCAATGCACAGCTTGAGAAAGCGCAAAGCTTGTTTGCTTTGCGTAAATATCGCGACTCGTTGGATTTGTTTACCGAGGTTGCTGCACCACCAGAGACAGTTATTCGGCTGTATCCTCGTTTGATTGCTGGTGACCTGTCTGCTGTTCCGGAGCAAAATGGATCAGAGGTGAGAATCAACGGCAACGGCAATGGTAACGGTCATGGGGATCAGAGTGATGGGTCGTCTGAAGTGGCACCTGAAGCGGCGCCGCCTGTGGGTCAATCTCTCTACGCGCCTTCGGTTAGATCACTTCTTCGAAGAACCGAAGAGGGGAGCGACACGAGCAGCATCCGCGAGGAGAAAGATAAAGACAAAGGTAACCTCAATTCGTGGATGACCTTGACTGTGCCTTCCTAACGAATATACAGATCTCAAAAACTCAGTCCGTGAACTGCAGGGGTACCTGGCCGATGTACGCCGACGCTTCCAGCGATTCCTGGGCCCAGATGGCTCACTCAAAGCACCCTTCCCGACGGATACTACGGACGAGGCGAGTGCCTCGGTACTTAAGCTTCTCGACTTCCCATCCGAGGAAGACTTCCTGGAAACGTTACGTGCCAAGGCCCGGTTGGTTGATACAACATTGTTCCGTGCACATATGTATGCAACACCGTCGCTAGCTGGATCCTTGTTTCGAATTGCCAATTTCTGTGATCCAGATGTGGTCATGGAGCGTCTCGAAGAGACGGGCAGGTACAACGATCTCATCGACTTCCTGTACGGCAAAAAGCTGCACCACCAGGCCTTGGAATTACTGTATCGATTTGGGCAGGAGGAATCTGGACTTCTGGCTGGTCCAACACGCACCATTGGCTACTTGCAAAACCTGCCACCTGATCAGATCGATCTCATCCTGGAATTCGCTGGCTGGCCAGTCCGCGAGGACCATGACTTGGGCATGGAAATCTTCCTGGCAGAAACTGAAAATGCCGAGACTTTACCTCGTTCCCGGGTGCTTGTCTTCCTGGAACAGATCGATCCCAAACTCGCTATCCGGTATCTGGAGCATGTCATTCACGAGTGGAATGATATGAGCCCCGATTTGCATCAGAGACTGTTGATGTTGTATCTTGATCGGATTAATGCTGATAAGACAGACACTGCATGCAAGGATAAGTTCCTGACTATGCTCAAGGAAAGTGAGCAGTATTCGCCTGCCAAGACTTTGGATCGCTTGAATCGAGAGGGTACGTATTGAAGGCTCCAGTCTATTACCTGATTATGTCTGACGCTATCGTAGATCCCGATTTCTACGAGGCACGAGCTATCATTTTCAGCAAGATGGGCCAGCACCGCCAAGTGCTGGAGATTTACGTGTTCAAGCTGGAGGATCATGAGAAAGCAGAAGAGTGAGTTTGATGTTCCTTGGTAATTACATTCATTGCTAACCCCCACAGGTACTGCAACCAAGTCCACCTCTCCGAAGGTCCACCCCAGGCCGAAGAAGAGGAAGAAACCTCCATCTACCTCACCCTGCTTTCCCTTTACCTCGCACCGCCACATGGATACCAGGCCCAGAACGGCCCAGCACTAACCATCCTCGCCAAACACGGGTCTCGGCTACCGGCAGAGGCAGCATTGAAACTAATCCCCGCAACGCTACCCGTGCGCGAACTCGAATTTTATTTCAAGGGCCGCATGCGAGCAGCCAATTCGGTCTTCAACGAGGCCCAAATCGTAGCTAGCCTGCGCAAGGCACGCGATATGCAGATACAGGCCCAGCTTGCCCTGGGTGAGGGTGTTCGCGGTGGCGGGACTCGAGCTCGCCATGTCGCCGTCACCGAAGAGCGGATTTGTGGTGTGTGTCACAAGCGATTGGGAGGAAGTGTGATCAATGTGTTTCCCGAGTACGTTACCCTCCGCTTGTAGTTCCGTTGGTTGTCCTTCCCCATTCTAACTTGCCACAGCAACACCGTTGTCCATCTGGGCTGTGCCAATCGCGTGTCCAGCATCCGATCCGGGTAGTCTTCTTTTCTTTCCTCGCATCTGCATTCGCCGGGGGAGACTTCTTGTTTTGTTTTCTGTGTTGTCGTTTTCTTCCCCGGCGACTTTTTTTGATACCCAGTGTACTGTAGTATACCATTCTCGTTTTGTGAATCAAGCATCCTCCTCGACCACTTCCTCGCCGTAGTTTTCCTCTTCCCTGGCCTCCTTCTCCGAGATTGCGCCCTGGGCCTTCTTGTCTTCTTCCATGCGCTCGGTCAGGAAGACATTGATTTCCTCCTGTAGCTTTGGGACGAGCGATTGCAGGGTTGTCAGGTGAGACTGTTTCGCAGCGAAAGGGTCTGTGCTCGACTCGGCGGGGATCTCGTGCGTAATGACTTTGGTGGTGTCTGGGGCGGTGTAGACAGCCTGGAGATTGAGCTGCGAGTTGGTGGCCATAATTGCGAATTCGGGGTATAGCGGTGGAAATAGAGAGTGGCAGAGGCTAGGAGTAGAATCTGATGCAAGAGAGAGAGTTTCGATGGTGGTGATGGTGGGGTTGAAAGTGAAAAAGACGAGATCAGCGGAGCCGCGAGCTAAACCCAAAGAAGGGAGCTTTCTGGGGCAGGCATCCACGCCTCCGACTGGCCCAACCCGTGTCCAACTTATACGGGAAGTAACCAGACACCTCGGACAACCGGCACTGCCACCCACAAACCCACAAACAACCGGCCATGGATGACTCGTCATGAATCCTACCGTCCGATCTACAAACTCCCCTGGGCGTACTACACGCCCATCCGCCCCCGTCTACCGCCATCCACCCCAATCACGACCACAGCCACAGCCACCTTCGGACGACGAAGACGACGACGAGGAGGACTCTGATGACGACGAATTGGGCCGCCCCGGATCCTCCGGCAGCGATGCGTCTTCAAACGTAACCACCGTCTCCGCGGCACCCATCACCCCGATCAATACGCATGCCCCCGCCGCTGGCTACTTCTCCCCTCAGATGCGATCTGCCTCGACCACTACTTCGCCCCAGCACGCCGCTCGCGTCATGCCACAACAAGACGTTTCAGGTGGCCGTCGGCCATCTGGCCGGGGCCCGTCAATTGAATTACCTCGCCATCGGTCCAGACATCATTCACAAGGCTTCTTCGAGCCCTCGTTGCCCACCGCTTCATCAGACCAGCTGCCCGCTGTTTCAGCCTCCCGCATTGCTGCCCAGGCGGCCATGCAGCAGATGAAACGACCACAGAACGTAGTCAACACGTTTGACGATGGAGCATCTCGGGTCTCGCGGCGCAGTGGAAGTGCCTCTCCTCCTCTCATGCCACCCCCACTACGAATCAACCAACCATCCCCATCCCTCCCGCCACCAACAGCGCCCAATGTGGCCACAACGGCAGCGAATGTGGTATTCCCGCGGGCCGGGGCCCCGCCGTTGGACACACAATTGCCCGAAAAGCAGAAGAAGAAAAAGCTCTTCTCAAAACCGAAACATATTGGCATCAGTCGAGACAAGGATAGTCGGGATCGCGGGTTGCCATCACCCAGCAAGCTCCCGGGCTTATCGCGCATGGTCAGCGCGTCAACTACCAGTCTGGCCGATCTTCCTTCAAACAACTCCTCCATGTACAACCTCTCCAATGCCTCTGTCAGTACAGTCGTTCCCGCCGATCGACCGCCCGCACCACCAGAGAAGGACAAAGATAAGGACAAGGATAAGCATAAGCATCATTTCCTGTCTCGACAGAAGCTCAAGCTGAAAGACCGAGATGATCATTTTAATCTGCCGCTCTCTTCGGCATCGAGCAATTCGCGTCCGGCGGACCCTAATGCTCCGCAATCTTTGTATTCATTCACTAGCCCCGCTTCGCCAGCACCGGGTGCCACCTTTGGAAAGTCGGTCAGCGGACTGGATCTACTGCATGGCGGACGGGCACTTCGCGAGAAGAAGAAGGAAGAGAAAGCGCTCGCCGAGTCCGAGACAATGGAATGGCTCGCCAATTCTGCGAGCGGGGCTACAACGCCTGGAGGATTTGCAGGCCCGTCCTCGCTGAACAGTTCCTCCGGAGTCCTGGGCGAGGCTGTACTACGAGAGACACTGCAGGGATTCGGGTTGAATAACATGTCGCCCGAAGATGCCTGGGACTTTCTCAAAGCCAAGTTGCTCGTCATCTTTGATGGCGAGGACGTGCGGATTGCCATTGAAGATCTCAATAAGCTGGTGCTGGTCCATCTGCAACGCTGCGTGCATAAACGGGCACCTGCTTCGGTGATTATGGATCTTCAAGAGCTACTCGAAACAGGGTTTGCAACGCTGAATCATAGCTCGCTGGTGGGTATTCCAGACGAGAAGCTCGTGCCGCACCTCGTTCAAATCTGGATGCTGGTGTTTGGCACCATCTTGCCTTTTATTCAGGCTGTCTTCTTGCCATTGGATCTCGAGTTCAAGGGTGTCGGCACATTGATGACTAGTCGCGAGGCTCGCGAGTTCTGGGGGGCCCTTCCAGCCGGCGGGTCTCTGGACGTGCGGAACATAGTCCTGATTGCCTTCCGTGACCGCATCATTTTGAACCGCTACGAAACTCTGAAAGCGACATTCTCGCGTCTCAGCCTGGACAGTATCAACTCTGGATTCCCAACGTTGAGTGTAACCGCTAAGAGCACCGGAGTCGGTGGTCGCCCCGGCACCGCTGCCTCCCTCGACGCAGGACTGGGCAGCTACAATTCCCAGTCTTCAACCTTGCTCAGCACCGGCATTGCAGACAGCTACTCATCAGACTCCATGAGCGCACTAGCCCGTCCACCAAGCCGCGACTCCCGCAGCCGCGCGGCATCCAACACCTCCTCAAACCCAGACCCGCTCATCTTCTCCTCCGTCTCACCCCCAACCTCCACCCAACGCCCAACAATCATCCACCGCGGTACATCCGCCGACTGCTCCCACGTCATCACCGAAACAGTCGGCCGCATGCTCCAATGCGTCAGCGTCCTCGCCAGCGTCCAAACAGACGACCCCTCCCAAGAAAAAATCGAAGTCCTCAGCAAAGCTCTTAAACACAACTGGCTCGGCCGCGGCCGCACCGGTCGTGACCGTCGTGGCTTTGTCGGTGCTAAGATTCGACCTGTCATGGTGGGTGGAACGCCTAGCCTGGATGGTGGTGACTCTCTCACCACGGCGGGGATTAGTATTGGGGCGAGTACGAGTACGAGTGGTTCGAGGGCGAGGGGGGATTCGTCTTCGTCGGATTGGAGTGGTGGGCAGGGTGTTGGGAATGGGATGAGTTTGCGGAGTGGGGGGAGGCGTGAATTGAGTGTTCTTTGATAGAGATTAATTGAACAAGAGGGTTTTCGGAATTTGATGATTTATGATACGGCATCCTTAGGTTTATATCCGGTTATTGGATGGCGTCAAGATATCAGGCAATGGAATGCATTTTTTTCGTTTCTCTCATGGACCCTTCCTATCTTAGTGTATTCTTCTGGTGTCTTTTATCCCTAATGTTTTATTTTCAACGCACCACTACTCTTATTGTGTTTTTAAAAATTTTAAATATTATACGTCATCTACGTAAAGTATAAGGTTGGAAAGCATTAGCAATTCTCCCTAAGCGTGATCAATGCCAAAGCTACTCCTCTAATTATCGATTCTACCTCCCTTAGGCGAATTAGGTAGACTCCAAGGCTTTCTACCACCTAGGTACCTTAGACACATTCACCCTACTTTGATATATATCTACAGGTATCGTTCTTGAAAAATACCAGCTCTGTCAGAACAGCCTTATGACACGTGTACATCATCGATAATGTGCTAGCGATTAGATTTCGTCGATTTCTGCAATAAAAATCGAACATCATTTATTTCTTATTCGAGATTAGGCAGTAGAAGTAGGTAGATAAAAGGTTTCGAGATGGTAGAAAGGGGGGGGGGGGATTCATGTCGAGTATCACACATACCTACGCGTTAGCATCCAAATCAGGTCGGAGGGTGTACAATTAGCAATCTAGGGTGTAGGTATTAATAATATAGCAATAAGCAGGATTCAATGGCTTTATTCGGGACCAAGACGGAACGGAACGTGCCCTAGCCGTATGGTCGTCTACTATGCTAACTCCAACGCCGCAGTCAGAAGAATGCCAGTAATATATTCGCCTTTGATTGATTGTACAGCGAGGTAGAATTTCAACGTCAGCGACTGGCTGCCCCTACTTAGAAAGTGAATATCTAAAGACTAGGATTTTATTCAGACACTGGCTTTGAATGCAGTCAACTATGAATGATTGATGCTGTTTCTCGGATAGGATATATCGTCCACCATATACCCCACACCAACATCCGCAACCTAAGTGAGGAAGCGTTGACATATGATCAAGACAAGAAAAGTTGTCTATGAAGAAATGCCTCTGTACTGATATTGTGTACTGTGGTTGATGGCGTATCGAACGCCACTACGCAAGGAAGCAGACAGAAACAAGGAACAATCTCAGTTCGAACTACTGTGTGAGAACTATCTAAGGAAGAAAAAAGGAAGGAAAGAAGGAAAAGGCCTAAATAGGCCAACAAAGGGCTCGTCCTGGCATCAGTCGGCATAATCAGCAAACAAGAGGGAAGATCCTCTAGGGAGGTTCCATCAGTGGTTTATGTTGACTGCCGGACCCGTGCCAGTGCGTGGGCCTTAGTGAGGGTGATATGGAGACCTAGGCGAATGTAGGCTGGGAAAGTCTCGCTAAGAGTATTTCAGCGACAGGTTCAGGCTCAGGTAGAAGCTCTCGAGGCTTTTTCGATTCCAGCGTTAGAAACGTGCGATGTATGGTTGATATCGGCGGAGGCACTTTCAGGTTTGCAATAGGCTTTCTTTTCTTTGTTTATTGGAGGGATGTTTACGCCGTCCTTGGTATTGAGAATATATCAGTGAGATTGAATCGTGGTTTCTAGGATTTGAGTTTAGGGAGTTGATATTCGGGAGAGCAGGATATCTCAACTCACCTGGTCAGACTTGGGCTCAGCAGTCTTCACCGGAGCTCGATTCTTCGCAGGTGTCTGTGTCGGGCCTTTCCTTTCCACGTCATCGAATAGTTTATCAATATCTTTGATGGGGACTGGCATGAGGAGAGACTCCTCAGAATCCGTGCGTACGAGACGGCGAAAATAACGGTGGTCCATGATGGAAGCGCATCAAACGCTGATCTGAGACGTCGTGGAGTGACCGGGGATATGAGAAGGATAAATAGCGAGGAAGCGAGGATAAGATTCCCTAGAAGATTTAGGGATTTCGAAAGTGAGGTCAACATAAGAGCTTAGGGTGAGGACTAGAGAAGCATGAAGATTTGAAAGTCGTAAGGTTGCTTTCCTCACGGATCTAGAATCCTCATGTTCATGCTTATTGAACAAAAACTATAATACTACACATCTAAAAGCGAGAGGTGCGAGGCCTTTTATATTGGAATATTTATAGCCAAGCTCGAGTATTGAATAGAATCGGTTGGCCGAGTCGTGTTGCTTCGATGAACTTCCAAGGTACACCCGACTGCTCGGGCTGGGGACCATTTCTTTGTCTGAATATATACCTATCGCCAACAAGGACTTGCACCAAATACAGTTGAACTTACCTATATAGCTATCTCAGTATTTAGAATGGCGGTAAACAGTAGTTTTGGGCTATAAATGCCTGTTTGGGGCTTCACGAGTCGACCTCCGATATAGCTCCAAACGCAAATTACTCGTTTAACAAAAAGAGTACATAACATACCACCGGTTTACCCGACCTTGGCTTAGGCTACATACCTTGATTCAGATACTCCCATAGAGGGATAGATTTGATCCTGATCAAGGAATTAGAGATTTAGAAGATATAAACCTAGAAGGGAACGAAGCCTATCTTGAGATGAAAGTTTGAAGTATAATTCTTCTTGCAATTAGACCGGGCCTAATCCTATGGCTTTCGTTATTGTGATATTTTCGTCGCCCGCCGACGATATCTGGGGAGTTTCTTTGTTGATATTTCGTCGGCCGCCAAGGATATCAGAGTTTCTTTGTTGATATTTATATTAGGGGATCGCCCTCAGCAGAAGAGCTGCGATGCCAGCCACGGGAAATGGGCCCTTTCGCCCACTTCCTCTCTAAGATTATTTAACAAACATGAGTTAGGGGCAGGGCCCCGTCAGATTCAATCAAATCAATCAAATCAGCTTCATCATAGCTGGGATCAAGTTACAGTGACTCATCGTATACGAACAGTCTAGTATGCGCGGGCATTATGAGAAACATAATATATGGGTGTGACACATGTGTAGGAGAGTTGGAGAGAGAGGAGACGGAAGGCCTTAAGAAGTTAAGGGGCAAGGGCGCATAGTTAGAGGGCTGAGAGGCTGAGAGCCTAAGGCTCCAAGGCCTCAACATATTCAACCCAGCAGCATTTAAACAGGCCGCTCAATATATACTGTGATTAAAAAGAAGACAATAAACTACGAGCTATTGACTAGAACCAGGGACAGTGGAGTTGGTAGGTAAGCTATCGTCAACTTATCCATAATGAACTAGGGAGGTATCGTCGCCCTCCTGGTATAGTATTTTTCTCTTTGAAATCCTCTCGGTATTATTTCAAAGCACACGGAAAGTGTGCTAGGACACCCGATTGAGAAAAAAAATGCAATAGGCTTGAAAAGGGAGGCGCATGGCCCTAGGTGGAGAAGGTGAGGCACCACGGTGCCTATACAACATAGTCGTCTAACACCCCTCCCTCAATCTCATTTTTCTGTAGAATCGTTGCTATTTTCAAGGACGAACTCCGTGGCAATGACTCTCACATATGTATTGATGTTTCTGAGCCTCAATGTGTCGATTGAGACTCTTGCCTAGTCGCGAAGTTGTGGACGTCCCTTGCTAAATGATCTTGGCCCAAGCCGATGTCCATACCCCTCGGGATCTCAGCAAAACCCTACATAGTAAGATCAATGCGCATATTACTTGGCAGCTAGCAAACACATGATTCAGGGAAGTAAACTAGACTTTACGAGCGATTGGACGTGAAGGACTTGAAGGGGATGTATTGAGGAGTGAGGAATGTATAAGGAGCTGGAATGTGGGAAACTCATTCTCGTGGCAGATGGACCCGACGCTCTCTGACTGGCTACTTTTCTAGCTATCTCTAATTCTATTGGTCAATTCAAAAGCTTAGAGAAGAGCTCTCCAATGGAATGATGTTTGGATTGAGTGGTTTACTCTTCTAGTCTCCAAGATTTATGCACTTTTGCGTCGCTTATTTTAAACAGAATAGAATAGCAAAACTTCTTGAGAAGCCACAATATGATGTGGCGATGCTTGGACAAATAGTAGAGCTGGATCCAATTCCCCCATGGTCAGTCTCCATGGTTACAGATTCCTACACTAAGGGGCCGGCCCGGCCTTGACGCTGGACTACATTCTATACTGATTGTTGTTGATCAACAGGACCACCACGAGGCAACTCAGCGTCTATACCACATTTCCGTGAGTATATCGTGCTTAGATATAAAAGGCTCTTTCTTTCGGGCACTGCAATAGGTTCCCCATCGCCAATTCAGTCGACAACATTCGCCAGCCCCGATCTCCGCCAACTTTCCTTTTTTAATATTGAAATTGAGATTCAATTGCTGTCTCTCATTAAGCTTCGCAATTATATTTCAGAACCACATTCATTTACAACATCGTCTAAGATGAAGACAGTCACTTGGCTCTCGTTTTTCGGTGTCGGTGCGCTCGCTCATCCCTCGGGCCTTGTGAGTAGCTACCGTGCTTGATAACTATGTGAAGGCAAACTAATCTAGTGGAATATAGTGGTGGGGTACTGATCAGTGCTTCCCAAGCCCGGAAAACACTGATAACCAGTGCCTGGAGCCTCAGAAGACCGGTTTCGACTGGTCCGAGCTGGCCAACGGAGACAATTGGACCTTCGAGGGTTTCAATTTCGTTGGCTTCACCCCCAACAACGCCTGTGGAGCTTCCGGAGTAAGTTGATTGAGACTTGTCTCCATGCTTATAATGCTAACCACGGGACCAGGGCAAGTGCATCCAGGCAAAGCTTTCTCGCGACGATAACTATGCTATCAAAGTGGAAGCGACCCAGGCGCCGTTTTCTGTCAGCAACCTCCATCTCACCACTTCGCGAGACACGATGGTTATTCTCAACTATGAGATGGCAGATGGATCCATCTGTCGCCAGCTGGCTTGGAGCTCACCTAATGGAGTTGACGTGACCAACGAACAATGTGGTGATGCTGTCGCCGTCGAGTTCACGCTTCCTGAAGATAGCAAGTTCGGTGAATGTGATATGAGCATTCATCGCATGGACTTTGACTGTTCTACCGGACCAAAGCCACCAACGGAGATACCACCTCACTCGTCGCATTCTCATATCGAGTCGACCACCACTCCTGCGCCTTCCACAGTGTGGACCCATCCGACAACCACTACCCCAGTGCCCACGGACTGGACCACATCTACAGTTTGGACAACCGAGGAGATCACGATTACCTCTTGCGCGCCCACAGTTACCAACTGCCCTGCTCATTCCACATCGGTGATTACTTCCACGTATGTTGCCTCAACTACCGCATGCCCGCCTCGGCCAACCACCCCAGTGCCCACGGACTGGACCACATCTACAGTGTGGACAACCGAGGAGATCACGATTACCTCTTGCGCGCCCACGGTTACCGACTGCCCTGCTCATTCCACATCGGTGACCACTTCCACGTATGTCGCCTCGACTACCGTGTGCCCGCCTCGGCCAACCGATCGGACAACCGAAGTCCCTCCAAGCTCGACTACCATGACCAGCCCTGCCATCCCCAGCTCGTCAATTGTTCCTGCTCCTTGCCCCGAGTTGGTTCCGAAGTGCTTGAACACCTGGCTCTCAGTCCCCAAGTGCGACTCCAACAGTGACGCTGGCTGCTTCTGCCCATCTTCCGAGTTCACCGAGAAGGTGACAACCTGTATTCACTCTTGGGGCAGATCCGAGAAGGAAGTTGATTCCGCACTTTCTTACTTTGCCGGTATCTGTGCGCCTTATGTCCCCAAGAACCCAGAGATTATCGACATCGTGCCACCTAGCAGCACTTCCCCACCCGAGGTTCCGCATCATACTATCACTGCCCCAGCTCCTGGCATGACAGCGCCGTCCGAGGAGGTTCCTCCCGAGGTTACCCCAGCCCCTACGGCACCCAAGACTCCTTGCACTACCATGACTTGGTCTTCGCGTACTGTTACCGCCCCTCTGGTCGAATTCAGCACTATTCCTGTTGGCACCAGCTCTACCGTCGCCTTGGTGCCTGGTACCATGACCGACACCCACCCGAAGACCAGCCATCGTACCTGCTCAACTTCGACGACTTCTACTTCGACTTTCACTACTTCTACTACATCCACTACCTCCAAGACTACTACCTGCACCACTCATACCCACAAACCCACGGCGACCATTCCTGTTTCTAACGGCGGATCAAGGGTTTCGTTCCCCAGCATATGGGCCTTTGGCGTGGTCTTTGCGGTCATGTGGCTCAAGTAGATCTTTTTTCCTTTGATTTCTTCTATATAATTGACTTGTTTCGCATAATAGTCAAATATACGACAAGCTTCTTACATCAGAGAAGTTTCAATGCCCAACTAGTATAAATGTGGATACTGTGTATTTGGCTCGGAATGCGAGACCATTGTGGTAATAAGCCCCGAATCTATTCACCCAATGATAGATATTACAGGAATTCACATTCGATTGACGAGGGTAATCGTGGCGAAGTGCTATGGAGTAGTTCATCCGAATTGAAGTTCTGGCCTTTCCCCAGATTCCCTCGGCAAGTGGAGATCGGGAGGGGCGAGTCATTCACAACTCCCGCTTCATTCAAGCTTCACTCTTATTTTCCCGAACTTAACATCTATGGAGAACCAGATCGACAGCCCACGAAAAAGGATCCGTCTTTCCTTTGCGTGCAACTATTGCCGCTCCAAGAAGACCCGTTGCGACGAGGAACAGCCATGTCGGAATTGTCGTCAGGCTGGAGTCGAATGCATCACTACCGACAAAAGACGCGCTGGCGCGCTCGTCTCCAACCGGCGACGCACCGTCACGGCAGAATCACCATCTCAACAAGGGATCCCCAAGACACCAGACTCCCATCTTTCAACAACCACTCCTTCTGCTAGCCAGGACCGCCCACGGCTATGGAGTCAATGTTGGGGGCGCGAGGGCTGGAAAACAGGTCGTCTTCCAATGATGCCGCGATTTGTCGGAGCGAGTACGGTGGAACTTATGACTGAATGGCTGGATATGGCCTTCTATCGTCTCAAGGGAGCAAAAACTCACGCCCTATCTCCGCTGGTCAATCAGGATTTCGCAGCCGATATTCCCGAAAAGGCCCCTGAGTTGCCGTCGCCAGAGGAATTAAAGGCTTGTATGAATAACTTTTCGAATACGTTGGGTCAGCTTTTTCCATTCCTTGACCGGAGTATGGCGGAGTCATCATTCACAGCCGAAACCCTCACATCAACGGTGCATCCGACTCAATCCTCAGGTGTACACCAGCGGGCGCTGGTATATTTGATGGTCACGGCTGGAATGATGGCCATGCCCGCATCTGAAGGCTCGCAAAGGCTAATTTCATCTTACATCGCATATTGCAATTCACTGCTAGGCCACATTGTGGCCACACGCTCCCTCAAATCAGTGCAAGCTATCCTTCTTTTCGCAATGGTTCTTCGCAGCTGCGACAAGATTGCTTGGGCCTGGGATATTCTCACAATGGGAGTGTCGATGGCTCAGTCCCTCGGTATTAACCAAGTCAGATCCCCGAGTTCAACACCCACTGGCTCAGATAATCAGGGGTTTCGCACATGGTGGTCTATGTATGTCTTTGAGAAGATCCTGGCATTTGAGCTTGGCCGTCCTTCGATGGTGTGGGATCGCGATTTGTCGGGGACGCTCGCAACATCTGTTCTGGTCGAGGCTCAACATGACTCCGAGCAACTGTTCTGGCAGGCATCTATCAGTCTAGCAAATATGCTACATGAGTTGCAGGAACGATCTGCAAAGGCATGGAGGCGGGAGGCTTGGCTGCCTCAAACGGTGGAACAGGCGATCGAAGAGAAGCTCCAAACTGGAGGGGAGCTTCTTGTTTTACTTTGTGACTGGCAACAGAACTTGCCAGATGATTTAAAGTGCGTTATATTTTATCCGTGAACCAGGCTCAGAAAATCACTGACAAATCGCCTTCCCACTTAGGCTCCGGTCTACGGCCATCTCCAGTTCTTGCAATGGAGCTCGATCAGCGTTTCTCGCGTACTACTACAATCTTGGGTTAGATTGTTCAATTTGTTTGACCGGAGAAAATTTTACTAACTACCATCCAGTGTGCTCTTAGTTCACCGTTCAACGCTTCTAGTTGACCCGAACGAACTGCGTGAAGTGATCGAGAGGTTTGCATCAGACAAGCCATGGCGTCAACGCCTTTTCAGTGGACCTTCCATGGTCACAGAGTCGGCTCGTGAAATGATCAAGCTTTTTGTTCCACTTGTTGACTCTGGGATCCCTAACTATCTAACATTGATGACTTCTCCGCTTGCTGCAGTGTACGCTCTTGCAGTTTCGATTGTCCGCGACCAACGTTCACTACTTGTTCGATCTGATTTTGAGGTTTGCCTATGTTTTCAGATCCGATGGACTTTGCTGATCTTTCCGTATAGCTGATGAAAGCTGGTATGCAAATTAGTCGACAACACTACCGAAAGCATGGCACAGCGCTTAATTTTGATGACATCTTGCGTGACCTGGAAGAATACATCTCCCACCTGCTCGACGCTCCAATGCCAAACCGACTGGAAATGACGAACTTGAGCTCTACGAATACAATTCTCAATGACTCCCTGATAGACGACTCAATCCCATTTACGTCACTTACAACACAATGGGGGCCATCCGCTCTCGACTGGGGAGGTTGGGATTGGAATGATTTGAGTCATTTATTTCAACATAGCGAATGAATAATTTATTCAGACAATAAATACATGAATCCATTAGAGGAAGTCACTATCCAACATTTACCGCTCAGCCAACGCTTAGGCCATCTGCTCAAGATAAGGAATACCCGTCAACTTGAAACCGCGTTCAGAGAGCTGCACCGGCTCACGAGGAGAAGAGCGCTGATACGGGTCCGCCTCTCCATTTCTGTAGACGGGCAGGTCAACTACGTGCATCGCGTTGGGCCAGTGAGTGGTCATTTTGGTCTCCTCAAAGGCCTTCTTCTTGATAGTAAGCTCCTCCTTGGTCGCATCGGCGACGGGCATGAAGCAGGTATACACACAGAAGCGTGGCTGAGATGTCTCAGAGGAGACATTGTAGTGAGGAGTGCGGGAGTCCCCTGTACAATTCTTGTTAGTTCCGTAGATAAGTAGGAGACTACTTGGAATGTAGGACTTACAAAGAAGAAGGTCACCAGGCTCGGCTTCAATCTTGATCCATTCACATCCCTTATTCTCCAACCACTTCAGGCCCTTCTCTGTGAAGCCATACCACTCTTTGGTCCTGCAAGCATAATTAGCATCACTAATCCCAATGCATATACCAATATTTCCTCTTACCAAGACCAAATTTTATCCTCCTCATTCTTGAATTCCTCATGGTACTCCTCACTCAACAAATGCGCCCCCTTGCATACAATCAAGCCACCATCCTTCGGCCCATTAGGAAGCAAGTTGACCAGACCCTGTAAGCACCGGAATCCCGGCTTCTCAGGGTCCTGATCCTGATGGGGCCAAGGCTTGTTTGGCTGAATGTCCTTGCGGTTGGGAAACCCGATTCCAATAGAATCGAAGGACACAATGAGATCCTGGGTACCGTAGACCTTCTCGAAAGCCTCGATGACTTTAGGCTCTTGGCGCACACCCCAGGTAAACGACTCGTGGGAGACGGCGTATCCCAAGCACATACCCTTCTCGTTGATATCGGGAAGGTAGTCCTTGTGGATGGTTGATGGGTCATCTCTCTTGAAGCCGAGATTGCTATATGGTCTTGGTTAGATGCGGCAAAGAATCGAAAGGAGTATGAACGTACAAGCCCTCCAGCCACTCATAGATACCATCGGCATACTTCAGCGCCCGGTCACGGGGAACAGCGCCCTTGACGACTGCGAAGCCATTTTGCAACAGATCGTCGCGGAAGTCGCCGTACTTCACGTTTGTGCCCTGAGAAAACAGTCTTCCCGAAGGGGCAGTAGTCGCAGTGTCTGTTGTCGAGCCCATCTTTCAACTTTTCAAATACAACTTGGATAGCAGAATAAAGTTCGATCTGAGAAAGATCCAAACCTTTATAATTTGTTTATCACTTGACGTACGATGAAAGTTGGACCACACGATTATAGAAGCTGGGGTCCGATCCGGTTCGGCTCGGCTGGGGTCGCTTGGGGGCGTAGAGCTACACAAAATGATGCTTAGACCTCGGCCATGACTATCGGACGAATCAGAACACTTGAAAGACTTGTTGCTTCAATTTTAGCCGTCAGCTGTCCACGCATCGACCGCTTCAATCATGCTGCTTACCCCGACACGCCCACATACCGGGGGCTCGCCAACATCTACGTCACAGAATCTGTCGACTGGTGAACCAAGGGTTGAACTCGCCGAGAGAATTGGTTTGAATATAATAAAACATAAGCTACTGCAAATTTTGGATTTGTAAATGGCAGGTTAAAAGGCGCTGTGGCATAGAGGCGCGCAGAAGCCAATACTACTTGATTATCTAGAAGCCAATATGTTCGAGGTATCTGCCATAGAGTCAGAACTACAGATATTTTTACATTGTTTAGTTAAGGCTACATCTTGTGGACTTTGATAGATAGAAAAAGAAAAAAATCAATTCATTAAAAAAAAAAAAAACTATGGCATGCATCTAGTCCTCCGTCAATTCGCCTTCTCATCAACACCACACCACTTCTGGGCAAACCGTCTGATGCGAGGTCCCACGAAGAAAATCGGGACAGCAATAAGCGCGAGTACCGCACAAATAACCACCTCAATAATCATGGTACTATCATAACCAATGCTATGAACAGCAGGCAACGTAGCATAGCTTAGGCCGAATGAAATGAAGCCTCGTCCAGCACAGACAACAACCAAGAACGGTGCAGCGCGCTGTGGGAAGCTATCTACGGCGTAGGTAATACCAACGATGTTTGCGCCCAAGAACGCAAAGAAGCTAGCATTATAGCCAAGGACGACCGCAGCCGCGCTCCATTTCTCCGGGTTTGCAGCAGCCTGTCCGTAGATGATTCCACAGACGATGCCGACAATGGCGGGGATACCGATGACGGGTAGACGATATTCAGGCTTGTAGAGGCCACTGTTGCGACGACTAAAGTATTTGATCACCAGATCACTTCCGTAGCCTAAGAGGGGCAGGAAGACGAGACAGCAAACGATTTGCCCAGCCTGGACGTAGCCCAGAGCCTCAAAGGCGAAGAGATATGGAGGACTCATCAGGATGGTTGCGAAAGTGGAGGCCTGGAAGACGTAAACCCCGAGGTGGGCACCGTTCAGCAAGAGAAGCCAAAGGATGGTTGGGATGAGAAGACCCTGCAGGATTTGCTTGTAGAAAGTCGGAATATCACGCAGACGGGGCTTCACAACCACGGGCTTGATATCATCAATCCAGCTGCGAGGGGAGTACTGTTCAATTCCACCGTCGGCGCCATGCGCTTCAATGATCTTGGAATCAGGCAGCGACTCCCCACGCATGGCCTCATCCGGTCGTTCAAAGTGAGATTCAGAGACGAAAATCACCGAGAACACAAAAATGACTGCGTTCATGATAGTGAAGAAACCATACCACCATCTCCAGCCCCAAACGTTGACCATGTAAGTGGAAACGACGAAGAACACACCGGCAACAACGTTCTGGATGAAGATAAACCAGGCAACCTTCCGACCACGTTCATGCAAGAAGTGGATCTCCTGGATGATCATAGGGCTCAACGCTTCACTCTGACCAGCAGCAAGAGACATGATATTCCGACCAGCGATATGACTTCCCAGACTCTGCGAGCATTGGCACCAGATGCCAGCCCCAATGAGCAGGAGCATCGACGCAAGGAAAACAGGTCGTCGGCCGCAGGTAAAGGCCCAGGGCATGGAAATAAGGTTTCCAATACCCATGAATAGTGTCGGGTAAGTCAAGAGATCGTTGGCTCGGGTTTCTTGTCCAGGGTAGGATGCTGCGACAGAGGTGAAGATAGATCCCATTCCAGAGGCAAGAACGACAGCTGTGCAGCTGTATGCGGAGACAAGAACTAGCAAGACCCATTTGCGCCATGCCGGCAGGTTCAATGGATCTTAGAGTCATGAGCGCTGGACATATGATGCCTGATGCCTCATGGGTAGACTAGAACGTACCTCTAGGATCGGCCGATGGTGTCGGGATGAGCACCACATCACCCCCACGCAAGAGCTCGACATGTCCATCTCCCCGGTTGCCAGACAACGTAATGTCATTTGCAATCTCGACATGGGATATGTCGGACTTGTCCATGGTTGGAGAGTTGTTTCAGTCGTGTTGGAAGATATAGGAGTCAGGCAGCGTCACCGTCGCACACGCCAGAAGCTTCATGCAAGGCAGCTCTCAGTACTTTTATAGCTCGATTATCCGTCCATAGCTACCCTTGTCCTTGCTTCAATTCACCCCATATCCTGGGGTACGTGTTCCCCACATGGAATCCGGGGGGGCGGGAGTTTCCCCAGTGCCCGCAACCCGAAGCGAAGCGAACCGAGCCGGAAAGTGGGCGAATCAGAAGAATTATTTATTATGCGCAGTAGGCTCGACGCAATCGTTCTGGATTGAAGAAAATAAATCAATTTGCAAACGGTCCTCTTGTTTCCATAATGACAGTCAAGTTCAATGTTGAGGTGCCGTGTGAGGACCTGAAGGCGCCGGAGACAGGCTATGGAGGATACGAAGAACTCCGCCCACGCACCGAAACACTCCTAAGTGGCAGTGTGACTGCACCCGGGCGACGAGCTCTGACTTGCGACATTCTCGTGGAACATGATGTTGCTATCACCATGAGAGACGGCTGCAAGCTTTATGCCGACATCTATCGACCTCCAACTGCGCCGCAGAGATCCGTCCCCGCAATTCTCTGCTGGAGTCCATTCGGCAAGAAATTCAACGGCATCGACTCATTGAAGCTCATGACACCTTGGAACCTCGGTATTCCCGAGGGAACATTGAGCGGACTGGAGAAATTTGAGGCTCCTGATCCTGCCGAATTCGTCGATCGCGGATATGCCATCATCAATGTTGACTCCCGTGGAGCCTTTGATTCTGAAGGTGTGATGGCTATTATGGGAACGCAGGAAGCCGAAGATGGATACGACACTATCGAATGGCTCGCAAAGCTTCCCTGGTGTAATGGGAACGTTGGCATGGCTGGTAACTCCCATTTGGCGATTATCATGTGGTTTATCGCAGCTCTGCAGCCGCCGTCACTCAAGGCCATTGCGCCCTGGGAAGGCTGTGGTGATTTGTACCGGGAGCAATTCGCTCGTGGTGGTATCTATGGCGGAGATTTGTTCGACCATCTCATTGTCAAATATATGCTGCGCGGTCGCAACGGCATGGAGAGTTTCCGGAAGATGTTCCAGCGGCATCCTCTTGCGAACGACTGGTGGAACGACAAGAGACCCGACATGAAGAAGATCAACATCCCCACGTATATCACGGGCACGTACACCAACACTATGCACGGCATGGGCGCCATCAGGGGCTGGCTTGAGGTGGACTCGCCAGACAAATGGCTTCGCTGGCACCCGTACCAGGAGTGGTATGACATCTGGGGCAACCAGGAAGGACGAGCGGAGCTGTTGACTTTCTTCGATCGGTACTTGAAGGGTATCGAGAACGACTGGGAGTCAACACCACGAGTGCGCATGTCAGTCCTGAAATATGGAGAGAAAGAGCCAATTTCCAACGTGATTGAAGAAGACTTCCCACTTCCTCGCACCAACTACCGCAAGGCATACCTGACTGCCGACGGAGCTTTGACCCTGGATCAGCCCGCACCCACTTCTGGATCAGTCTCGTACAACTCGGAAGATTCAAAGGACCTGGCAACCTTCACGTACACATTCACCGAGCGAACGCAGATTGTCGGAATACCCAAGGCCGTCCTGTGGATGCGGAACGATGACTTCGACGATATGGACGTGTTCATCGTCTTGAACAAGCTGTCAGCTTCCGGAGAGCGACTGCTCAACCTCAACATCCCCTGGACCAACCTCCCAATCTCAAAAATTGCCGATATCCCCGACGATAAGCGCACGGAGGTCATTCTGTACCAAGGTCCCACAGGTATTCTGCGCGCATCAAACAGGGCTATTGACACCTCGCGCTCGATGCATGAGAACTGGCCCTTCTACACGCACGAGAAGGAAGAGAAGGTTGAGCCGGGAACCGTGGTGCGTCTGGAGATTGGTATCTGGTGCATGGGTATCGAGTTTGAGGAAGGCGAGAGCCTGCAGCTCGGTGTGAGTGGACATTATCAAGGAATCTCGAATTTTGGAACCAGCGACCATATCCGCAGCAAGGGTCGGCACTGGGTTCATGCTGGAGGGGAGTATGATAGCCACCTGGTGCTGCCATTTGTGTAGGGCATCTCTGCGGAGGATGGTTTCCTGTTTACATGATATTTAGTAAGAAAGTAAATGGAGTCAAATAACATGCCTTTTGAATAACTTGAATGTGCAGTAGAACATAGACACGCGAAGTATTCTCGTAGTTCGGGAGATAAAGTGCTATAATAATAAACGAAGTCTGTACTAGCCCCAGAAAGTCCCAGGGGAGGGCACTTATCTCATTTCAAAGCGCACCTGGTACCCTGACGGCCCCTTGGTCCAGTATGAACTGGAGCCAGAGAACGCGACTGTACAACCCGGTCCAGGCCTAGATTCGGGACATTCAACGGGGGCCAGCGCAAGCTCTGGGGTAGTCAGGGGATCGAATCCAGAAGACATCTTTTTTTTTCTACTTTCGCAATTTTTCTTCACGCCCTCTCGACGGCATGTCTGGCTCAACAGTAGGCAATAATTCCAACCCGAGGCCAGTAAGCAACCCTTCAGGTCGTAGAGTGATATTATAGCCATCTCCGGATGTAAAAAAAAAAAAATTACCCCAAAAAGTCCTCAAGACACTCTATAAGACAGTTTGGGGTGTCAAACATCACTGGAGTTTGGACTGATAGTCTAGCGGGCCAGTTTGAAACGGTTCAGCACGCAGATCTCCGGATCACAGACGGTTGAGAATACTTCTTCTTCCCCGCCAGGGTATCAAATCCAGGCTCCAGCATCTTTTTTTTTTCCTATCTCTTTTTTTTTTACTCCCCTCCCCGCCTTTGCCTCTGACGGTGACCTTGAATCTTAATGATAATTAAGCTATGTAGTCTTTGTCCCAGAACCGGACTAGTCGGCGGGGCGTCCCGCGTTTCGATGGGCCCGGCCCACGGAATCGGGTCCCGCTTAGTCAGGGCCAAGTCTGCCTGTGCCAATGCAATTACAATGTACCAACAAGCAAGTAAACATATTGGTTTCTCTTTTTCACTCTCTTCGAAATGCCTTCCAGGAGTTTTTCATTCAACACCTAGAAAAACGCGGGATAGACTTGAGTCGCTGCCAGGATACCGCATTTGAGCAACCTTAACTGCCTCGGCCCCGCCTAACCCCGCAGCTCCCCCCAACAAGGGAATTGACCTCTCCCAGGGGTCAGAATACAGGATGACAAACCACGAAAGAGCCACACTCCTCCAAGCAGGAGTAGATGGGAAAAGATGAAAGATACTTCCGCCTCCTTGTCGACAACCACGTCAGATACACCACTATACCCAGCAACCTCTGGCCATGAGAAGATCTGTGCTACGGTCCATCATTACTAGCCCTTCTAGGTAGGGAGCATTGTCGAGGTTGCATTAATTAGGTGTGAAGCACGGGGATACAATCGTTCAACCTTTTGGTCTGTGCTGATAGAGTAGTGCTGATTGATTTCGACACTGCGGTGAAGTATGATGATGCAGCGAGCTTAAAAGAAGGATTTGATGGGCTACGTAGTGTCTCCAGGACGAAAACACAAAGGGAGGTGGTTGTCTAAGGTGGATTCATAATAAGAGAACAACAGCTGCATGACTATAGAAGATCTATAGAAGGCGTTTCAATGCCTGAGACATGGCAGCTTTCCACGTTATCCCACCGAAACGGGCAGGCAAAAGCACAAACCAAAACGAGAATACCGAATCCAATGTCGTAGCATCGTTCAAAGTCATATCATCGTGACCGAAAAATGGCATCAACCGCCATTGCGTCCAAATACCAATTGCTTCATCGGAAACCACCACTCGGGAAGAATCTTCGCCCCGCATATCCATGGGCAATGATACTCTGGATATCAATGTTGCCATCACTCCGAGGGCTCCACAGTTTGATGAGGATGAACCGTCCAGAACTAAAACAGATGTCAGTAAAATAGATTCAATTAACGGATGCAAGTGCCAACATACGGAGGTGGATCAAACTTGATGCTGACCATGCTCTTCTCTCGCTCAATGAAGAATCGGGCATGGGGTTTCAACACCTCGACATTAGACGAGACTCCACTAGACCCTGCTGGGGCAGAGGAGGGAGGTGGAATGGGGTTGACTAGACTAGCCGGGCGACGTCTCTGCATGGATTGGAGGCGCTGCAGCTCGATGCGGCGTCGGTGAACGTTACCCATGTTGGAGTCGTCAAGATCCTCATCCTCGCTGATACTGTCCTCACTTTCCGAGCAGAGATCATCGTCTTCTTGAATTCGTTCCAGCTCAGCGACCGATGGGCCATCATCGTCTTCCCGTTCCATGAATAGATTATCATCTGGATACTCATCATAGTCGGTAGTGATGCGGAACTCGGCCTGTGGGTCATTCGCATTTCGGTCTGCATTCTCGTTGTCCGATGTGGCGTGCGAAGCAGGTCCCATCAGCACGGTGCGATCAAGAGATTGCAGTGGAGATCGGAAAGCAGTCAGATATTCCTGGGACGGCTGTAGACCTGATCGGCGATTGCGACGGCGGCGACGGTGACTAGAGTACTGAATTTGATATTGGGCGGTGCGAGCAAGCAGTTCATCGGATGTCATAGACACAAATACCATTCCTTCTTGGATTCTGTGGCCAAAAGTCAGTAAATTTGTTGATAAGGAGTAGACACAGGCCGTCACATACGGTGAATCGAATCCGGTCCGAGGAGCTTTGATGACAATCTTCTTCAAGCAGAAAGGCGCCTCGCCACGATGCTGAAGGACAATATTGCAGCGATCGGATTTGGTGCAGTATACTGATTGATCATTCCGAAGAACATTATCCGGGAACGAACTATCTCCATCAGGGTCGAAAGTGCCTCCGTCACAGCTGGCAATCTCCATCTTCAGAGGTCCGGGAACCACCTGGCCATTGTGTCCGTAGTTGAAACCCCGGAAGCCTTCTCGGTTATCATCTGTATCAAGCTTCCGCCGCTTCAACCGTCCCCGGCCATCGCGGCCCGACGAAGCTGAGGCTGACTGTGGCATGAGGGGCGGGATCGGGATGGGGTTCATTTCGTCAAGGTTGCTAGCGCCTCGCAGATCAGGACGGAAGGAGCGACGGCGAAGACTTCTGCTGCTTGTCGTTGGGCGGGGAGGGTCTTGATAAGGGTTTGTCCGGGCAGGACTTTGGGCATTGATCCCAAACTCGGCCCGCACTTGATCCCACAACGTTCTGTGGCTCGTTCTCAAGGAGGCAAAGTCGATCTGTGGGGGGCGCGGAATATTAAAAGAAACTGCCTCTTCACGAGATTCACTGGAGCTGTTGCGATCGCGGACCTGGTCGAGATGATGTTCTTCGACTTCCCGGTTCAAAGTTTCCAGAGCACGGGTCGTTTCATCGGCGTTCGAGCGGTTGCTTCCAGAATGAAGGAGACTGCGCAAGTAGTGCAGACGGTCTCCAGTCGATGGCCTAGCAGGTACGGCGGCTCGTTGGTTCTCTCGAGGCGTCCCACCAGTCTGGTCCATATGTTCTTCCGATATCCTGAGCAGCTCGGACAGCGACTCCGTAGTTTCACCGTTTCCCACGTTCTCTATTAAACGGAGCCAAGGTGACGAATTCGTATCAGAAGTGAGCCGAGTATGCTGGGCATTCAAGGTGTCGATTAGATCCTGGGTGTGTGGATAGCGTTCACGGAAAGACTGTTCACTAAGACGACCGTCATAGAGACGAGGGGGTCGGGGGCGTGAGGCAGGAGGATAGTCGTAGTTTCCGGGGTTTCTCAAGTTTCTCGAGTTGTCTGGATTTCCTGGGTTTCCTGATGGATTCCCAGAATTTCCTGACTATTCGACCATCAAAAAAATCCAATCAGCCGTGTTCGTGGGCCAACAGAGAATCATGCAGGAAACAGGGCATTTCGAAACATACCATCCTGGTGGGTTAGTCCGGGCGGAGACCGCTTGGGAGTACCGAATTACCTTGGCGATCGGAGGGTTTCAAAAGGAAGAGAGACAGGTCTCACGAATCCAAAGGTGAGCAACGAGATTTATGCCCTGCAAAGGGCCAGCCAATATCAAGGGCAGAACAGGCGTATCTCAGGAAGATGTGTGATGTGTTCGAGGGGAAAGCAGATGGCGCTTGCTGCGACTATGGTTATCGCATGCACGTGATCGCGGATTAGATCATACGTTTGTGGGGAGAGCTCCAGTTGGAGAGCTTCTTTCTTTCTTTCCCGTCAACATCCTCAAAATGGCGGAAGCAGAGAACGCCCAGGCCATCAGCGCAGGTGAGACTGACTAGGACAGACTTGCGGTCTGGCGCAAAAATGTGAGGAGGTCTCAGATACTGATCAAGTTTTGCTCTAGATGAGATTGCGCTCTATGACCGGCAGATCCGACTATGGGGAGTGCAGGCGCAGGAGAAGTGAGTCTCGCAAATCAGGGCAAATGCGTATAGAAGGTATCTAACCAAGCATCATACAGAATTCGATCTGCGAATATCCTCCTTATCACTGTCAAGGCACTCGCCAACGAAGTTGCCAAGAACCTGGTCCTAGCGGGCATTGGTTCGCTCACCATCATCGACCATGAACCCGTCACAGAGACCGATTTGGATGCGCAGTTCTTCCTAGAAGAAGCGTACAAGAATGAGGATATCATCAAGCAGGGCGACAAGCAGGGCAAGAACGTAATTACACCCTACTCTCAGGGAAATTCATCATGATTGCATACTAATCAAACTTAACCCTAGCGCGCCGAAGTCGCCGGCCCTCAAATTCACCGAATGAACCCTCGTGTCAAACTCCACATAGATACCTCCGACGTGCGCAGCAAGCTGCCCGAGTTCTTTGCTCAATTCGACGTCACAATCGCAACCGAACTGGACTTTGCTACGAATACTACCATCAACGCGGCATGCCGTATCGCCAACCGACCCTTTTACGCAGCCGGCCTGCACGGGTTCTACGGCTATGTCTTTGCCGATCTTATCTCACACGACTTTGTTATCCAGCGGGAGAAGTCAAATGGTCCTACGCAGCAGCAGGAGACACTCACGAGGAGCGTTGTGAGTGTGACCACTAAGAAAGAGAGCGAGAAGGGAGAGAAGGGAAACAAGGGCAAGGTCATCGAGCTGGTTACCAAGCGCGAGATCTATTCTCCCCTGCAGTTGGCCAACACATCACCACTCCCGGAAGAATATACCAGACTCCCACGGCGGCGGAAACAAGTTACACCTCTACTGAGCTGTCTTCGCGCTTTGTGGGAATTCGAGAAGATCTCCAACGGCAGACGGCCCAGCTTTGTACCCCAGGATTTGGAGGTTTTCACCAAGCTCGCGCGGGAGAGCCATCAAGAACTGAAGCTAGATCTGGAAACGCTCACCTCCACGTTCCTGCGCCAGTTCCTGCAAAACCTCGGCTGTGAGCTAAGTCCAGTAGCAGCATTCCTCGGCGGTGCCTTGGCCCAAGACGTGATCAACGTGCTGTCTGCCCGGGAACATCCACTACAGAACATGCTACTCTTCGACGGAGAGCAGTCTATCGGACCCATCTACCCACTGCATCCATTCTTCCCCCCAGAGATCGATGTCGGCTCGTTAGCCGCAGTGCCACCAGTGGCTAACCCGATTGTATTGGACCCCACTACGACGACCAATCTTGCGACTCATCCTGCTCCGAACCCTGCTCCGAATTCTTGATCCAATATCAGATACGGCTTCTCATTAGATCCTCGGGATAAAGAAGCTTTTGATGGTGCTGGCGTACTTTGGCATGATACACAAATGGAATGGACGGGATTGACGATTTTCTTTGGGTCTTTTTTTGGATTTTCTAGATAAATGATTGCATGTCTTTCCTAGTGTACGATATCTTAAAGCAATGCACTAAGTTAGTTCTTCTTGATGCCACGATGATTTCCGGAATCGTTTCTTCTTCATCGCCCTGGGGGGCTAATTTCCAAACAATAGATTGGTTAATAAGCGCACTCGAACTAGTTTTTCACTCCCGACATCAAATTAATGTGCATTCCCCCGGTACCAAAGCATTTTCAATGGCATCTATTACAGGTCATTGGCCTGGCATTTTCAGCGTTGAATCAGCTTACTCATTCTTGAGCCAAGCTAGACCAGCACTTCCCAAGCCCATAGCAGCACCACCAAGTTGTGCCACTCCATTCACGATAGCGAGGCCACCACCTCCTGCACCCGCACTCTGACCTATAGCCATCGCACTCCCAGCCGCAATATTTCCAATCCAACTATGAGCCGCTGCAGCCGCAGAACCTGTATCATGTTAGCAAATGATCATTTGTGCCTTAAGGCGAGGGAAACAGGATGACACGTATTATTGATTCTTCCTGCGATTCGCACATACCTGCCTTGATGCCGCCTGCTGTGAATCCCATTCCCGACAGTACGGGGACTGTTACAAGACCCGGGGCAGCGATGATAATGGCACTGGTAGTGCCGACAACTGCGCAAGTGGCTAGGAGAGGGTTTTGAGTGCCCCAGCTGGCTGCCTGTTGGATCTTAGCAATAGTACTTGTAGCCTTTTAGAGGGGTGAGAGATATATGCTCACCTGGGCTGTCAGATTGGCAGGCATTGCAAGAGCAGTCTTGCCATAAGTCAAGACCATGTTTCGCTCTCTGGAGATGATGTCTGCGAGGGAATAATCTTGAAAACCCTGTGAATGAGCTAGTCGATTTCCTAGGGAGGATAGTGGAGAGAGGAGAGAGGAAAGGGAAATTATGGGAGAAGATTATCTTGAGTCTGTTGAGTCTGCACAGAGGAAAGGGAATCGGACGCAGGACAGAGGAGCAAACATGGAACCTCCCTTTCCACGAAACGAAACGGACTGTTCAAAATAAGCACAAACGGCATGATGTCGAGGAGAGTAAACCTAGAGTTCAGATAATCATTATTCAATGCGACGCTCTAGTTTTCTTACTGATATAGTGGGTTCGGTTAATCGCCAAGTAATCAACTGGGAAGTTTGGGCATGATATCAACCCCAAGCCAGACTTGATCTTGATGTGATTCCTGACAGAGGATTGAATAGCATCTTTGCAAAGCTCAGTCCTTTGTTAGCCACATCTCTCCGGAGGGCATTAGAACGGCACCATACGTTGCCTATCCGAGGAAGATGTCACCCACGAAGTCCATTAGCGAGAAGGAAAGGCAACACCTTGGAGTTATTTCATGCCTTTCTTTCCAGCAAAGACCGTGATCCCCAGCCAAATCTACCATGACCTATCATAAAGACGGCGGAGACTAAAATTATCTCTACTCCCAGGATAGCTCATGCGCAAAGCCCACGACCACACAACTCTACATTGTTCCCAGGATGGCGTGCGCTGCATCGGTCAATCCTAATGTCTTGCATATGACACATCTCTTCTCGCATCTTCGTGCGATCAGTGGATCACTACCTAGAACTATTCCCTCCATCGTAACCTAGTCATTCCAATCTCACGTTTGATATTAATTTAAACATCAATAGCACGAATTCTATAACTCTAGCGACAGAGATCATCCTTCTGGTACAGCGACTACGACTCAGTCCTATATATGGGGTACCACGAAAGACAGCGCCTGCAGTAATTCCTTCAAGGTGATCAAGCCAATCAATACCGCTTGGGAAGATGAATCCTAGGTTCGCTAGCTACATTTGATCCCAGCACAATACAAGAGAGCCCCGGTCATCTTCCGGGTCAAGATCGTCAGTGACAAAAATAAACTATATCGTACAGTGAGAACAAGGAACTAGCCATAAATGTGGGGATACGTGAGTTGACAGAGATAAGACTACGACGACTCATGTTTATACTCTAATCACGTCATCCACCATTCTATTACCTACTGAAGTGAGATTTGGGATTGGTATATGGGCTATTTTACTTCTACAGGTGAAAATCGAGGGCAGACCATCGATCTTAGGTTGTGTAACCATAGAGGAATCTCAAGGTGGGACTACACATCTCGTCAGTAGCTGCACCTATGTGCTGTCTCTGCATGGCATGCAGATGCATATCTAGCGTAAGTATGAGGTTTGAAGGAAGTCAGTACATAGCCAGCTCCGACAGTTCAATAGAGTTTTGCTGGCTCCGAGTTGTCGCCTTCATTTTGACTAGCACTCTGCATTGCACACCGCTTGTCTAGTTTGACATGCTACCTACTCAACTGCTATGTGGACTCGCATCCCACAAGAACTCCACCTTCCAATTCTGATCTGCATGCATTTCGATCAAAGACCGCGCATGACCCAATCGTCGTAGAACAAGTCACTCTATACACAAGATTGACTGGTCAACTCAGACCTCATTGGCCTTAATCGCAGGATAAAGTATACGATTGATATGATAACATCTAAGGAAAACAGCTTAGCTGACATCGTGCGCCTGATTATAAGTATCTATTTCTACCCTGCACGAGTCTCATCAAAACGCTTTCAACTTCCCAGCTAACCATACTCTTAACAACCTACCCTCAAACAACAAACTATTCAAAAAAAATGCCCGCTTCAGTCGGAGACAGAATCACAATTCACTCAAAAGAGCCCGGTTCGTGAATCCATCAACCAACCACACTTAGTACCAGTGCTACCTACCTAGAAACCCTACTGTACTCACACAACCTGAATAAAGGACAAGCCGCCAAAGTCGGCGAAATCGTCGAGATTCGGGGCGCGGCGGGGGCACCACCTTATCTAGTGAGTGGCATGAGCATCACCTAACAACAGTCCTACATTATTATTATTTGACCGGTATTGACGTGTCGCAAGGTTCGGTTTGAGGACGGGCATGAGAAACTAATTTTCCCTGGGCCGGATGCTGAGGTTGTTTCGGCTTCAGGTGAACTAATCTCATAGTGCAGGGGATGCTGCTTCTTGTCTGGAAGGATGCTGCTCGCGTATCACTTATACTATAGGTCAATGCATTGATTGATCAGTTAACGCGTATTGTTCCCCAAGATACATAAGAGCCAAGTGCAAGATAGCGGTTGTGGCCACATGAAAATAGACAAGTAATCATATGTTCAATTGAATTAGCAACACATATACTACCTAGTGCAGGAACAGCACCACAATCCCAACCAAAACGCCTAGAAGAACATGCATATGATATGGCCCATAACCCAGGATAATTAAGTCACCGAGGATACCCAGCTCAAAAAACGCAGACAACGAGACAGGCTCAAACCCGAGAAGCTTCTTTAGCACCCATCTCCTCATCGGCCGTCTTTTTAGGTCGCATCGAGGAGCCAGCTTCGTCCTCGTCATCACTCATCAGACCCTCCAATTCGAAAGCCTCAGCGTCAGAAATGCGCTGAGCGTCGGCGGTACTCCGCGTGCGGCCATTCATGTAGCCGCCATTGGCGTTGGCGTACTTGTGGGCCTCTTCTTCTTCCTCGGGGGCACCCTCGGGCCAGGCATGGACGGCGTAGATGTGGAGGAGGATGTTGACGACTGGAGCGAATCAGTAAATGTTAACTAACGGGGAATAGGGGACAGGGACATACAGAGGAAGAGAATAAAGGCGATGCTGTACAAGATCAAGATATACGAGACGTGCATGATACCCGCCTGGCTGAGCAACTGCATCTGTTCCTCGGTGGCACCCATGAACAGGAAGCCGGAGGCGTACAGCAAGAACGGCGTGAGGTACTGGAAGCTGTTCGGCTCCGCACCGCTCATGCTGACATTGGGCTTATCACGCAGAACAAACGAGATCTCGATGATACGCGTTAGAGCGGCGGCCATCAGGGTGTAACCAAAGATACTGTGGACCATAGTACTGATCATCAAAGTCTGGGTGTGCGCCGACATGGCATAGCCAGTCAGACCGATAACAATGGCAGGAATCAAGTTCCGCTTGGGTCGGCCATTGCGGCTGCGGCTCAACCACATGCCTAGGAGACCGGCGCACCACCAGACAATACCCATAGTGGTGTGCTGGAGATCATTGTGGACCCAGGGACCGCCCCAACGGTGTTCAGTGAAGGTATTAACGCAACCCCACGCGGCGATGATCAACGAGTCGAAGAATTCTTGGCTCCGACCCGTGCGGCGCAGCCAGTACTGGCCCACCAGCAACAGAATGGTCAAGCAGATACCATATCCGATGAAAGCACTGCCCATGATGAAATGCGCCAGACACTGTCCCATATGGTCACCCTGACAGAAGCCGAGGGCCGCAATACCACCAAACAGCATCTGCGTCCAGCTCAGGACCGGCATGATCTTGCCGACAATGCCATGCGCCAGAACGAAAATCCATCGAATACGGCCCTGGCCTGCCTTTTCCAGATGCAGCTTCAAGTAGAATCCGAGCACGACTTGCACGACCAGCAGCAGCATCAACCAGTTTGCGAACGAGGCGTGGGCGTTTTTGCCGAATTGGCGACCCTTGTGGGCGTGACCAAGGAAGTAGGCCAGCACGGCGATGATAGTGCCAACGATCTGAACGGGAACGTGCCAGCGCGAGCGAACGATCTAGAATAATCGGTAGATGTTAGATGAGATCCGCCGCGGAATAAAGATAGTATCAACCCCCTCCCCCGAAACGAAACAACATACCCCGAGAACCATGCCCAGCGGGAAAATAATACCAAACGCCGTGCCCATGAGAATCATATGTGTCCATAATGTCGAGTCCTGTCATCAATTGTCATGTCATCAGCGAAAACGTTCGGTCAAAGTCGTAATACATCGCAACCGGGTAGTCCGAGCAAGCCACGTACTATGGGTTCCAGCGAGATCGCCTCGCCCTCGGGGACAGCCTCATGGCCACCATGGGCAAGCGCCAGACCAGCAAGCAGCACCAGGCCCCAAAGGAGCCCTTGTCGCGAGAGGGTCATGATGGTGGCGGGGTGTGGTGATAAGAAGGTGGGCTGTGAGGGAATGAAGAAGGGGAAGTTTTGAAGGGGCGAGGCCGCGTCTTGACAGTCAGGCAACGTCGATCTTTTGCCAATCCGGCGCTTCCGATTACCCCGGTCACTTCACAACTGTGCTTCTCTCCAGACTGAACGCCGAAATAGCGCTGGGATAATTTGATCGAATCGCTTGCTTGTGTCTAGCAAGTTGATTTCACCTCGACGAATTTGTCAATTCCGTTCCTGGCTGCGGAATCGAGGACTCGATTATTCAGCGCTGGTGGTGATTGGCGGGCTGCGATATACAACAGCCATCCCGCTCTGGGCGGACGAGACCCACTTGACACGGGCGAACTACACTCGAAATAGGCTTGCTTGGGAGGGATTTTGAGTTCACCAAATCGGAATGGTTGAACGGTCGAGGGAGCAGCGTCTAGTGAGTGTGCAAAACATCAACTTCGAACAACGAAATCACACCAACTAACCAACCCATCCAGGACACACTGCGCGCCTCAATAACCAATCTCCAAACCCAACAAGCCCAGCTAGAAGCCGAGATAGCAGAAATCAAGTCAACTCTCAAGTACGTCCCCAGCAAGAACAACCCTCCCTCGCCAACCCTTTCATCCCGGTGTCTAATTTCATCATTCCAGAAATGATCCCTCGGAGACTGTGAAACGGCACATCCGCCTTTTACACGATTACAACGAGATCAAGGATATAGCCCAGGGTCTGATGGGTCTTATCGCCGAAGCACGGGGTGTTCGACACGTCGATGTGCAGCGAGAGTATGGGGTGAAGGAGCAGGATTGAACTACTTATGGGCTACGCAACGGGGGTCAGGAATCGGACTTGCTGTCTGCCATGATGATTTGAGCACGGAGGCGATTATGAATTACATTTCTTATGACGAGCACTTTTTGGATTTTGGAAACAGGGCATGGAATATATGCTATGATTTTCTATCTCTATTATTAATTGGGCGAGCTCTTTAACTATTCCGAGTCAGCCTGAATAACAAGCACTTGTATCGAGCTACCCGTGGAGATACATAGGCATTGAGATGTGCCCATTCTACACCGTGAGACTACTACCTCATCAAAGTGCAGAATACTCACAACTACAACTTTACCATCCTAAAATAGGGTAAGAAGTACATCTCTTTTGCATGCAAAGTATCCTTCTATTCAATTTTAATCATATTTTTGTATTTCGCGAAGAGGATCCAACCAACTCCGCCCGCGAATCTATCAGAGACATGGCTGAGGACACATAGCTTGCAAAGCAAAGACCTGTTTCACAAAGACAGGAGAATATGAGATGAGATAAGAAGGGGGGTGATTAGATCAGTTAATACAGTGACAGGAGATGTGAGTATCAGAGAAGAGAAGAGAAGAGAAAAGGTGGAGACAGTAGGTAGGTAGGATGATTAGACAAGGGTATTGAAGATGAAGAGGATAGGAGATATGAAGAAAAAAGGGTGGATGAAAGGGTCTTTTGAGAATAGAATCGGGTATGAGATATATGCAAACAATAGAGCAAAAAGATATGCAAGAATGTCAAGAAGAAAGAGAAATTCAAGGGAGACAGGGGATGGATATGGCGAGGCAACTCGATTTTAATGAGTCTTGCCCAAGCTCTGCAAGTTAACCAACTCATAGTAACGGCCCTTATTCCGCAGCAACTCAGTATGCGTACCACTCTCAACGATCTTGCCCTGATCAAAGACGTAAATAATATCCGCCTTCTGGATAGTACTCAGACGATGAGCAACGGCAATAGTAGTCCGACCCCTAGCAGCAGCATCAAGCGCAGCCTGAACGACCTTCTCAGACTCCGAGTCCAACGCAGAGGTAGCCTCATCGAGCAGAAGAATCTTCGGGTTCCGGAGGAGCGCGCGGGCAATGGCGACACGCTGCTTCTGACCGCCGGACAACATGCCACCCTTAGAGCCGACGATGGTGTTGAAGCCCTCGGGCAGGGACATGATGAAGTCGTAGATGTTGGCGTCCTTGCAGGCCTTGACGAGCTCTTCCTCGGGGATGTCGTCCTGGTCGATACCGAGGAGGATATTGTCCTTGATGGTACCTTGGTAGAGGGTGGGTTCTTGGCTGACGAGGGCCAGGTGGCTGCGGTACGAGTTGACGTTCAGATCGGCGATGTTGTGGCCGTCGACGAAGACACCACCGGACAGGGCGTCGTAGAAGCGCTCCAAGAGGGCGATGGTAGTACTCTTACCGCATCCACTAGGTCCGACGAGCGCGATGTACTGACCCGGCTTGACGCTGAGGTTCAGGCCACGGAGGACGGGTTGCTCGGGGCGGGTGGGGTAGCGGAAGTGCACGTCACGGAACTCGATGACTCCATCGACGTTGTCGACAGTAGTACCCTCCTCAGACCAGGTGTCGATAGTCGGGCGGCGGTCAAACAGTTTGCGGAATTCGTAGGCGGCGTTCTTGGCCTTGCCCATGTCGGGCGAGAACGAGAAGACAGTACCAGCGGACTGCGCGCCGAACAGGATCTCACTGAAGCAGACGAAGAAGCGGAAGGTATCGTATTCGCCATGGCCCAGCAGGGTACCACCGTACCAGAAGCCAAGAGCCACGCAGAAGAAGACCAGTGCCTGGGAGGCGGCGTACAGGGTGGACGACTTGATGACGGAAATCAAGCTGACGCGAGCCTGCGCCTCCAGCTGGTCGTGGTAGACATCCCAGACATCATTCTCGCGGGTAAGAGAGGCGACAGTGCGGATGGCAGAGGTAGCTTCGCAAGCGTAGCTGGCAGAGCCCTCGTAGGCGAGCTTGGAGCGTGCCTGGAAAGCGGCGAGCATGTAGAAGCGGTAGAAACCACAGCCGAGGAGAACGGGGACGACACTGATGCAGACGAGAGCGAGCTTCCAGCCGAACGACAGGGAGATGACAATGGCCGCAACCAGGGTGGTCGAGGTCATCAGAATTGTACCCAGAGTCTGACCACTGATACCGGAGAGATGCTTGGTCTCGGTGGAAAGGAACGAAGTCAGAGCACCGGTGCTGTTCTCCTCCCGATCGAAAAAGTTGATGTCCTGGCGAAGCATAACACGGAAAGCCTTGCTGCGAGCCTTGCGGATGAGACGCTCCGAGCAGAAGGCGAAGGCGATACCATGAACGGAGAAGGTGATAAACTGGACGATACCAACGACCAGGAACATCAAAGCCCAGAAGTTGGCATCGGAGCGCAGCTTGGCGTACTCCCACTTGGGCAGAGACAGAGCGCTGATAGCCTTGGCGTAGAGGAAAGCCTGGGTGGGCTGACCACCACCGGCAAGACAAGAGAAGATCAGACCGATGACCAGATACTTCCACTCCTCCCTGTTGAACGAAGCGATAAACTTGATCAGAGTCCAGAGCGAGTACTTAGCCTTCGGGTCGGGGCCCTTCTTGGAGAGAATCACACTGGACACAGACTTGTGGGTCTCGGCACGGCGGACATCCTCGGGGAACAGCGCACCAGCCTCCTCATCCTTGAGAGCAGTCGAGGCGCTGGCCACTGATTTCACACGAGCAATGTGCTGCTTATCCAAAGCCTCATCCGAGTCGTCCTCCACGTCTTCGTCGGCAAGAGCATCAGCCTCCTTCTCCTCGTTGATGCGCTGGGCCTCAACAAGCTTGGAGTAAGGACCCTCGGTCTCAATCAGGTCGTCGTGAGTACCCTGCTCGACAATCTGGCCGTTGACGAAGACGACAATGTTGTGGGCGGTCTTGATAGTGGAGAGACGATGAGCGATGACGATGGTGGTGCGACCCTCGGCGGCACGATCCAGAGCAGCCTGAACCACACCCTCCGACTTGGTGTCCAGAGCAGAGGTAGCCTCATCCAGCAGCAGAATCTTGGGGTCCGAGACAACAGCACGAGCAATAGCAATACGCTGTTTCTGGCCACCAGAAAGCAGGAAACCACGCTGGCCAACGTTGGTCTCGTACTTCTCAGGCAAGGACATGATGAATTCGTGGGCATTGGCCATCTTGGCAGCGTTCTCGATCAGCTCGCGGATGCGTTCCTCGGGCTCGTTCTCGAAGCGAGTGCCGATCAGACCGTGACGAATGTTCTTGTAGATGGTAGTGCCGAAGAGAACAGGCTCCTGCTGGACAAGCGAGATCTGCTGACGCAGCCAGCGCAGGTTCAGAGTTTGGATATCGTGGCCGTCCAGGTAAACAGTACCACCGACGGGCAGGTAGAAACGCTCAACCAGACCGACAACAGTGGACTTGCCAGAACCCGAAGGTCCAACCAGGGCGGTAGTCTTACCAGCAGGAATTGACAGGGAAACGTCCTGCATGACGGTGACCTCAGGGCGGGAGGGGTAGATGTGCTTGACATTGCGGAACTCGATTTCACCCTCGGCGTGATCAGGGATGATACCTTCGTCAGAAGTGGGATCCATGGGCGAGACACGGTCAATCGTGCTGAAGATCTTGGCAGCAGCAGCCACGGCGTTGGTGAATGCCTGGCCGTTGGGAGCAACGTTACCCAAACTGAACGAACCGATAAGAATGGCCATCAGAATAGTCAAGACCTGGCCGACATTGACCTTGCCCTCGACCAGATAGCGCGAGCCCATCCAGAAACCCAGGCCGTAGTTCAGGAACATGATACCGAACATGCCACCGACCATAATACCCAAAGCCATCTGCAGGCGCATGCCCCACCGTTCAGCGGTGCGCAAGTGCACCTCGTACTGCTTGGCCAATTTATCCTGGGTACCAAAGGCAGTTGCATTGCGAATGGAGCTGATGACTTCTTCGGCAACGGTACCGCCGGCACCGTAGCTTTCCAGAGACAGCTTGCTGTACTTGACGATGAAACGGGATCCACCGCCCATGATCAGAAGCAGCGCGACGATGGTCGAGGTACAGATACCAGCCAGACGGGCATACTTGACGTAGGCAACGATGAAAGCAGTCACGAAGGTTGCGGCAGCAGTCAAAGTCAGGCCAACCTTCTCAGAAACACCGTCCTGGATCAGGTTGGTGTCGGCGGTGATGCGGGTGGTGACCTCACCAGCGCCCAGCTTGTCGAAGTAGGCAATGTTCTGGCGCAGAATAGCTTCGAGGTACTGCTCGCGGATCTTCTGGGTGACATGCTCGCCAGTGTAGATGAAACCAACGGTGCTGATATAAACAGTGACAAACTCAGCGATACCGAGGTAGACAAAGTACAAAACGTTCTTCGTTAATTCGTGGTAGAACTCATCGTAGGAGATGGTCTTCAATTGGATGCCCTGGAAGGCGGTGGTCAAGGAGCCGAAGAGAATCTGTAAAACATCATGTCAGTTCTAGATCTGGATTGACTTCTTTGTGCAACAGAACGATTGTTCGATTTTCAGGACAAGAAACTCACCGTAAACAGCGGCAACGCAGCACCTGCAGCGATAGCGCAGATAGCGCTAACCAGTAAAATCAAGATATCCATCTTCGAAGCATAGCGGTACAATCCAAAGAACGAGATCTTCGCCACCGGTGCATCCAATTGCTTCTTCAGAATATCCTTCTCATGCTGCGGCAAATGCGCAAAGATCGCATCATCGTCCAACGACAGCGCCGTCTTGCTTTCATTATTATCCTTGGCGGTTCCCGACATGGTCGAGCCAGAATCGTAGTTCTTCTCCGTAACCTTTTCTTGCGTGGATGAGACCTGTTTACCGGCCCCCACCTCGTCGGGGACTTTTTCCACCGCAGTGGCTCCCTCTTCCGGTTGCTGCATGGCGGGGAGTGTCGCGCGTGGTGGCGCGGGTTCGTGGTTGTCGCAAGATTGAGAACAGTCGCTTGGTCCCACTTTTAGTTCCTAATTCGTGGTTGGACCCGACCTCGGCTTCAATAATGCAGAGCTCTTGCCGGGGACGAAGGGGGGGAAGAGCCGAGTCGAAAGTGAGCGTACTGAGGCAACTATGCTGAGAGTGGAATGCGCGCAGGATTGATCAAAAGAAGAAAGGAGCTGTGCTCAGTTGTTGTCGTGCGATCGGGGGTTAATCGAAAGCGATCTGCGCGACCTCGTGGAAAGGGGAGAGAGGAAGAGAGTCAAAGAAAATTAAGAGAGGGGCAAACGACGGTCACCCTGGTGTATTATGAAAGAGTAGAGGACAAGCTATCGAAAGCTGTCGAGTAAAAGGAATGAGGAAATACCCCGTCGAGAGAGAGGAGGCGACAATAATCTATAAAGGTTGTCGAGATTCAAGGAAAAAAGGAACGGACGAAACGAGCGGGCGAATGAGAATGTATTTAATAATCAAGAGCACCGTTTCTGTTTGCCCCCCAAAATTTCTATCAGTTACCACGGCGTATTCCGTATCAAGCTAGTTTAAAACTTGAATCAGGATGAATCGTCTAGATTTTCTGACTCGCAGCAAAAAAGGATAAGCCCAAATAACCAGTCCCAAGCGGGTTTCAAAATGGGGGAGACCCGATCCCGAGCAGTGGAAGTGGGCCGGAGTCTGGAGTCTCCGGCAAATCTTGTGCACGAGCTGGCCCCTCCATGCAAGCGATCAATCGGATGAATAATGTTCATACGAGGATAATTGCATTCTCATTGGTTGGTTAGCTACATAGCGCAGCCTGGCTATATACTCCTTCCGGACTCCGGTGGTGGGGGGGATTCTCTAAGAATAGTGAATAGCATGCGTACTCCGTACTCACTCCCCTTAAAGTTGCGAGCAGCTTTTACAGTCCTGTCCTACAAGATATTAGACATTTCATTTAACATACACTATACTATTCAACCTACGATTCTGAACGTCCTCCATAGGCATAGATGGATAGGGATTGTTCTACTATCTATTCGCAGATGTCCACACTATGCTATCGGGTGCTGCATCCTCCGTCGGAGTATATACACATGGATCCTGCAGGGTATACCTACATACATACGGGTGTCATAACATTCGTCAGCGTTTTCCATGAAGCATACATCGGCGTATTTTCTTTTCTTCTGTAAGTCCTGCATGTCGGAGCCTCGCCGATCGATCGCCCCTCCTGTCACGTCCACTCGATTCCTTCGGGGAATAGAACTTCCCGATCGACTTTTGCGCCCGAAGAAGCAATCTCAATACCTCCTCTACGATCATCTACGGGCAGGAACCACAATAGAATTCCCGAAAGAGAAAACTTACATGCCCAGATGTCTTATCCCTGATCATCCATCATTCTTCCAATTCTTCCCAAAAACAAACCATCAGCCGATGACAGGCCCATGACGCAGCGAATGCATCGCATGCATCCAAATGCGACACTACAGTGTCTGAGTGTACCAACCAGCAACCCCGGAACACGCGAAAGCCGAATACGAAGCTTCCACAATTGGACCTAGACCTTGACTCATTTTGACGCGGCCGGGTCCATCAGCGCTAGATGATGCCTAGTTTATTCTGACTATTATTATTGTACTATGTAATTTCCACCCTCCGACCACAATGTCCGCCCTCCAAAAGCCGACCCTCCACGCTTCTTGCGTATACTGCACCCCGTGGCATCGACGAGTCCTTGTGTCTACCTAAATAAATATCCCGATCGCTACACTAACTCAAGCCGACGGACCACCGACATCACCGTGTACACGCTGACACGATCCGCCAGTCAGGAGAGTCGAGACGGACGATCGGGGACTTGAGCCGTGCTTTTCGTCCGGTCGGGAGTCGGCGAAATTTTGGGCCCGGATACCGATGGGTGTGCTTCTAAACGAACCAGCGAACCAGGGTTGGACTCCTGAAGTGTCCATTCTTCTATCCCTGGTGTTTGATCTCAAATTCTAAATCCTTGAATCCCTCTCCTTTTCATGAGGGGCCGCACTGTATTCCGTTTTAGGTAAGGGCTGCGATATACAGAATTTGTGAAGAGTTACTTGTACTACTTGACCCTGGATTTTCCGTAGATACAGAGAAAATTGTTGTGTGACGAGATAGCTCCCTACATTCTATCTAGAATCTAACAGGCTTATCTGACGATAATAACATGGTCGCCTGGAATTCATGATGCACGAGCGAGCGTATTGAGCGAGCGTATTCCAGGCCACCACAGATCCACTACGGGAATAATAATCGTACATAACATCCCAGGTGGGGGCTCCGGATTTGGCAAGAGCTTGGAAGGATATAATCTGGTCACCTGATTGAAGCCTGAGGCGTTTGGATTTTAGGGAGTTGCCCATGTTAGTTGTACAAAACAAAAACAATGTAGTAGTTAATTATGATGCCTATTGCGTAGGCCATGGGCTCATGGCAAGAGCCGCAATATGTCAGCCATAATCATGACTCGTCCTTTGTGAACCTTATTCCTGCTCACGGAGATCAAAGAGCACGGATCCCTTTTCGACCACATGGGTGACGATGGGTCAGGCAAGGTGTAAAAATTCCAGGCAACAGGTGACTACATTGGAGCAAGAAATGATCGATCAAATGACCTACAACCCGAAAAACTCATGGAGATCATCAAAGGGACTGTGGAGGATGCAAGGGCTTGCTTACCAAGTGCTACTCCAAGCTCAGTAGCCAGACCAAAATAATGGTGGCCTTGATGCCTTAATACGGTGTCTATTGCCTGAGGCATGAATGGCCCTCCTAAAAAAATCCTGCCTCAGGCCCCACTGCCAACACATCACCTGACCGAGCCGAAGCGAAAGCCAAGCCCTGCCGCACACAAATCATCCGCCTCCCGAACGACGACATCTTCTCCCATCAAACCAGCTCGCCGTCGCGACCAAGCCTTCAAGATGCCGGTCAGTATTCACCACCATGACCCTCGAACCTATCCCAGTGCTACATCTCGACGCTCTCGCCCGTATCCTCGCCGTCCAGAAATTTTGAACCGCCAACTAACCCTTCATTTTTCATTCTACAGAGCCACAAGACTTTCCGCACCAAGCAAAAGCTTGCCAAAGCTCAGCGTCAGAACCGCCCCATCCCCCAGTGGATTCGTCTGCGCACCAACAACACCATCAGGTAAATTGCGCCCTCGTCCTGCATCAAGAAAAAAACACCCCCGAAACATGCCATCAAAAAAGAATCGAAGGAGGAAGGAATCGACCAGACACCCGCACAAATCACACACAGAGCCCGCCCGAAATTTCGCACCACCGGAAATGAATCAACCACATAACTGACAACATCGTTTTGCAAATAGATACAACGCTAAGCGGCGACACTGGCGCAAGACCCGTCTGGGCATCTAAACTCGTCCCGGACAGCACCCACCCGGTCCTCCAACACCTTTCCAATCCCGGACCAACGATGTTGTGTGTTACGATATCCTAACGACGCAATTCTACCCGCCCCCACCAACCACTCTACCCAGCAATCTTGGACGCGCTAGTTTAATCGAAGAAACTACGTTCAAGCCCGCAACTGTCCGTTCTACTCGGGTGCAATCTATCGACCGGCATGAATATATCATGTTCCCCTGTCGCGCTTCGATTCGTTCTTTCCCCCGCCCTGCTTTCCGAATGGGAATAACGACCTGCCCGAGTCATTTTCAATTTTCGACGACAGTTGCTTGAATGCTTTTTATGAATTTTACTTTTTTTTATGCGGATGCGTGGTGGTGGGGGTGAGGGAATTTTTCGCGGTTCGGAGTTGGGATTGTGGGGAGGTTTCTTTCCTACTACAAAAATCTGATGGAATTGAATTGACGTCCCTTGTGTCTTGCACTGCTACTTCACCTTCTTTGTGGACTGCGTAGGTGGGCATGGTCGCTTTCGTAGACTCTGGAGCTGGATTGATGGATGATTTGGGGTATTCGGTCATGCGCCAACGCCCGCGGTTCATGCAGTGTGGGTCAATATCCCAGACGGATAGTCCACTCCAGGTGGTCCGCATTCATGATACTAGATATGTAGAACTGGGTGGAGGTAGACCTTGGGACACCATCACTGAAGGTTAACCAACAGACCCCCGGTCTCAGGGAGCTCCTCCCTAGATAACCCCCCAAACGAAAACTAAACTCAAGGAAGACGTCTCTCTCCCCCTCGCTCGAGTAATAGTTCTTGGTTTCGCTCGGTAATAATCCTTTATTGCCCGATTAGCGTCTGGCACTTCAAGTAAAATTCCAGGAGGGCCTTACAAAAACGCAGACTTCAATCCGTCTCGAAAAGTCCGATGCGTTTAACCAGGGCCCCAAACATTCGTCCATAAATAGAGAGGCACTTTCCATCTCAGCAACCGCTTTGAGCTAAATGGTATGCCCAATATTGAGAGGCATACTGCACTTCCGATGGCAGAAACCGTGGGGTAATTCGGTGGTGGATTGAGATTCTCGTATTTACTGCAGTATTGCTGTTCAGACTGCTGGGGCTGGGGCTTTTTTCTGACCTCTTATTGATAATGATAAAGCACCGATGGGCAATTCTTTTGTGGTTTAGTTGTGCATTTACGCGGAATCTACTCTTGGTATGGATCAAGAAATCTCGCAGCGATAGATGTAAGATCCGGACAGGACGGTCTTGATTGTCTGGTATTTGAAGAACAGAGGAGAATGACTCGAGTCGGTTGCTGATGATATCTGCTGGGAGGTCTAGCAGTCCGGCGAGAGCATTAACTCGAAGAGGAGGATGGTTCCAATGATCTCTTGGAATTTATGAAGCAATATCTCCGAGTCTTCATCGTCTTCGCTTGCGAGAAGTTGCTCCAAGATGGGTAGATATGTCTTTTCCAATTTTGTGGCATATTGGCTTGATTATTCAGGACTTCGGCGAGACGAACTGCTGGCTGCCACTTGGGATCACCGATGAATCGGCATAGCGTGGCTACGGAAATGAACAGCGGGACTGACATGGTGACAAGCGTTTGGATATCTTCATCCCGAGGCCAGGACTGGGGTAGAGGTCGTGAGTTCCTGATTTTGTAAATCGGTCTTTCAGAAACAGCGCGATGTCTTGTTCAGTCGAGTCCTTGGATATCATTTCATGCAGAACAAAATCTTGAAAGTTCTGATTTGGTATCTTCGAAAAGGCTTGACGAATTGGCAACTCGGGTCTACTCGTTAAGAAGATTCGTACGTTCAATACGTTGTGATATTGCAGCAACGGTAACGAGCGTATAGCCCACTTTGTAATCTCGTCAAGAAGGACGGTCCTCGTTCCCAGAAGACATTCATCTTCGTACTGATCCATATATGAGCCCTATTCAGCCTCGGGTACACCGGATAGTTCTTTCAAAGGATCCATTCTATATCGCATTTAGTGCGGATTCCTCAAGCGCGGCTGCACCACCTACCGAGATGAACTTCGACCTGAATCGGGCCATGGTTGATTCCCACTTGAACACCAGAGCTTGAGTATCCAAATGATACCCGAGGCTCCATGGTCGTAGCCACACAAAGGTCAAGCCCGAGATACAGCAGTACCTAAAACTCGGGGCATCAGTTGGTAAATTCATCAGCTCAGCTGCATCATCAGGCGAGTTCTTGCATTGCACCCCTGTATATGTCTCTATCGAGTAGGTAATCGGTTCGTTGTAAAAAAGCTGTCCAAGTCTCCGTATTTCTCGGCCTGGCTGTTCTGTCCTTGTCAAAAGCTTGAAGTTTCTTAGCTATGTTGTTCACTCAAATGTACAGTGTTGTATACATCGCGGTATATATCTTGGAAGGCCGGGATTCTGACTGGATGATCTTTCACCGGGGCCACCATGTGCTACAGATCCCAAATCAATTTAGATATCCCTATCCATTAGGCTCTTTCCAGAGAGCGCATGCCACCATGAGTAACTAAAGCCTTGTTTCATTTCGAAGACACGCCCAGTATACCTGGTGCCTGCCGTCGGAGTGCCTTGTGATTATGTCAGCATCTGCTTTCAACCTGTAGAAGTTTGTTAATCAGACAAGAACGGCCAAAAGAAGGGGAAAAAACGCGCAAGCTGTTGAGGCCTTGCTCTCTTAGGTAGGTCCCTCTCCTTGCACATCACTCATACACCCATCTTGTATGGATGTTCTCCATAATCCCATACGATAAATCACTTGTGTGAAATCTTGTCTACTCCCCACCACTATCACAGCCTCACCCTGTGTAAATAACTTCAGGTCTTGAATATAAACTCGACTGTCGAACTGGCCTAATATAACTTGCTATTGTTCTGCTTTGTCTGCTTTGTCTGCTAAGTTGAGCGATTATTCGAGAATATTTTTCATTGTATGTCTGCGCATCTGGAACCGCAACTAAGCTCTCAAAGAAACAAAGAAACAAACAAGTGTGACATAACCAAGCCTGATCTCGATTTATATCACCAAGTCGCGGGATGACTGGAGATATGAAGTACATTACCACTGGGAATACAGGCCCTTGATTTTCTCTACATACATCCTTAGTCCGAGCATATTTTAGTAATTTCTTTGGGTTCAAGCCACAACCTTCTCAATTCTAGCAAGATAGACCCAACGCATTGTCTCCAAAAATTCCAGGAGAAGAGAAAGGAATTCATTTAGCCTAACCCAGCCCCAAAATTCAAGTACATGAGCGAGAACTACTCGCAAAAGCGAAACAAAAGAAAACACAAAGCAAGCTGGGGGAGCCCGCTGTTTCAGAAACGCCGTCTCGGAGCAAAGTCAAAGGAATAAAGAGGACGAGAAGAATCACCCACCAGCAATCAAGGTCCTCTGTCTAATCTAGTTAGGCTGTATGATGCCAAGGCCTTGTGGGGAATCCTCCATCGTCGAGCCGGACGTGAATGCGGTCCGGTGGAGCGGGATGTGTGTGTATCATTGATGATTTTCCAAAAGCATGGGATGTCGGGAGGCGTTGCAAAGGGTGGGATCCGTGAAAAGCAAATCGTAAATGCGAAGGCGAGATTTATTTAGCGACTGTGAAAGGGAGTAAATTAGCAACCGACTCGAACAAAGCAAAGCAGGCGCGACGCCTGAACGAAACACTGTATGTGACTTACTCCTCGGCCCACTCGTTCTCGCGACGGATCTGGTCCTCCTCCTCAGGAGTGAAGTCGTTCTGGATGTTGAAGGTCTTCCGGATCTCCTCGGGGGACTTGCCCTTGATCATGTTGGCAACGGTCTTGCAGCCAACGTCGAGGAGAGCCTTGATGTCGAGGTAGTTCGCAGCCTGTGGGATTGCATTAGCGAGAGTTCGAAATTCACCATTGTCACCACCCCCGGAGTATGATACCCCGAGGGCCACCTTGTGTCGGACTTACAAGGATGATCTCAAACAGCATCTCCTGGTCCACCTGCATGAACTTCTGGTCCCACTCATCGATGTCGGTGGTCTTGCGGCGGTTGTCATCGTCATCGGTGGCGCTCTGTGGGTCGTTCTTGTGGTGCTCACACCACTCGATGACCTTCTTCAGGACGGCCTCGTTAACCTGCAGTGAGATGGTAAGCCGTCAGTCTCGATAAATGTCAAAGCGGTCTCCATCGTGACCGGAGAGGTACTGACGTTGGGGATGGGAATGGCCTCGCCGGAGTCACCAAGATCCTCCAGCATGTTCTTGATCAGAACCGAGCGCTCAGCAACGACGCGGTCTATTTTTCCATCGTTAGTGACTGCGGGGTTTGACCGGCGCGGGGGACCAAGGGTCTGCGCGCTCTTGACTCAACATACCGACTGAGACGTCAACACCATCGCTGCTAGTGAGAGTGATTTGAGAAGACATTTTGGGTGAGGGTGAGATGCGGCGGCGACGGAGAATAGAGCAGGGGCCTAGAGGGAAGAGGTGACAGAACATTAGCTTGTAAATTGGTGGTGGCAAAAGAGCAGAGTAGACGCGCGGGATTAGGTAGACGGGAGAAAATAGAAAAAGCAGAATAGACGTGCTAAACTCACTTTTGCGAGAATATGCGAGGGTGGTGAGCAGAAGTTGCGGAGGAGAAAGTGGGAGATGAGAAGATGAAGGTGGGGAGGGCAATCGGGGAGGTTTAAAGAGGAGGTGAGGTTAGTCAGTCCGGCGGCTCTGCAGTCTTTCAGCCCCCACAGTGGCACAGTCCGACTTGTAGTCAACGGGTGCCTGGATTAAGTGAATGACGAGCAAATGATTTCCTGACGAATAGGTATAAGGAACGGTGAGGAATAAAGGCTTTAAAAGTAGTCTTTGAGATACATTTTATAGATTTTAGAGGTGCTTAGTGAAACATAATATATGTGGGCTCTTTATTATGGCTATTCTAGGAATCTAGGGGTGGTAGTATACTTGCTCTACTCTACTCTGTAGGAATAGTCATAGTCGTAGTCGTACCTGTAGAAGTGGTAAGTTTGATTCTTTAATAGCAAACTCTCCTCCGTGTTCTGAAAGGTCAGAGTCTATGCCTAATCAAGTTGAGTAACCAGTGGTCGACATTCACGGACTAGTGCATTTCTGAACTATCACAATATCACAACCGATGGGTCGCCTAATATGCTAGGACTATGTACTTTACTAGGATAGGAGATACATAGTACATTCGAGTCTTCGTAGTTCAACCCGAGTCATAATTTAATTAGTCCCTTTTCAAGGAGTCAAACCATAACTAGTTCAGCTAGGTCCATAACTCGGAGTTAGTGAACAACTAGCCCTTTATTCTGCCGCCAGGTCGCGCCAGTGATATCATCGTCAACTCCAACGCGTCTCTTCTTACTTTTTTCCCTTTTTTCTTTTTGATCTTCCCCCTTCGAGAACCTAATTCTGTTCCCTTTTTTTTTATTCCCTTTCCCATTCTCTTCTAGACCCTCATCCTTTGTTTCTCCCGCTGCTACCTTTGCAGCATGTCCCGCCCCTGAATCATGTGGAGACGAACCTATCTACTATTACTACTTATCCGTGTTTACTTTGCGCTGTCGCCAAGCTATCTACATCCTGATGAGAACTTCCAAGGCCCGGAGGTCTATGCCGGTATGTTAACTCTCCAGAGATGATATTTTCCTATTTTCCAGCGCCAATACCCCCTTGGGACACACTCGGAATTCCATCGCGCTCCTGAAAATTGTTTGCGATCGGCTGTCGCGGAGATTGCGATGCGCCCGCTTCCACGATCTCCCTACTCTCAACAAAACAGACCTCCATTTCCATTTCGGGGGTCATTATACTATTCTCCCAGATCACTGACCCAGATCATCTCTTCTAGGCCGCATCTTCGGCTATCCTTCCAAACTCCCTTGGGAATTCACGGTCGATCACCCCATCCGCAGCGTCTTCCCACTATGGCCCACCTACGAGGTCCCCATGAGCCTGTTGAAATGGTTCTACACGGAGATCGACACGGGCAACCCACCACCACAACTGGTATACTATGCCCTGCGCGGAGGAATGTTCCTGCTGAGCTTTGTGCTGGAGGACTGGGCGATCTATGAGCTGGTGCCATCCCCGCGCCACCGCCGTGCGACGGTTGTCCTGGTGGCCTCGTCGTATGTCACCTGGACATATCAGACGCACACCTTTTCCAACTCTCTGGAGACACTACTGGTAGCCTGGGGCTTGGTTCTGATTCGGCGCATACTCGAGAACAAGGTTCGTGCCGTCTGCGCCTGTGGGGAAGATGAACGTAGCCAGTGGTGGTGGTAGTGATCGTGGTGGCCCTTTAAACTAACTGGTGTCGGCAGCAACGCTCGTCCTTCTTCTCCTGCGCCGTTCTATCGTTCATCGCAGTGGCCGGTGTATTCAACCGTATTACCTTTCCTGCATTCCTCCTCATCCCAGGTCTACAATTGTTGCCATACTTTCAGCGCAAGTGAGTCTCCTCGACACACTCCCCCGCCAATGCTGCCCATCCCCGCAGTATACAACCCAACCACATACTAACCCACGCGCAAGACCAAGCTCCCTAGTAGCAATCCTCGGCTTCGGCGCTTTCTTCGCCTCAATAGCAATCTATACAGACACCCTCTTCTACCGGCCCTCCTCCACCTTCCTCTCCGCCATCCGCAACCCCATCATCACCCCGTTGAACAACCTCCTCTACAACAGCGACACCACCAACCTAGCCACCCACGGCCTCCACCCACACCACCAACACTTCACAGCAAACCTCCTCCAACTCCTCGGCCCAGTCTACATCGTCATGATCCTCTCCCTCTTCCGCACCCTCCAAATACCCAAGTGGCTCCGCAACACACGCGCCGTCTCCGCCCTCTCCGCAACCCTCCTCCTCTCCATCTTCCCCCACCAAGAACCACGCTTCCTAATCCCCTGTGTACCCCTCCTCCTCAGCTGCATCCGCGTCCACCGCTCCCGCATATTCCTCGCGGCATGGATCATCTTCAACGGCATCATGGGCTTCCTCATGGGCGTTTACCACCAAGGCGGCATCGTCCCGGCACAACTCGCCATGCGCACCATCGTCTCAACCAACACCGCCGCACAAGGCGTGAAAACAAACCCCGACACCTCAGTCTTCTGGTGGAAAACATACTCCCCGCCGCAATGGCTACTCGGCGCAGATAATAGCTCTACACCCGCGATCACCACCCTCGATCTAATGGGTATCCCAGGCGTAGAGCTCATCCAGCGTCTAGACCAATCCGTCCCACGCTGCGGCACCGTCTCACCCGTCTACCTCGTTGCCCCAACATCAGCGACTTTCTTGGACGAGTATGCCGCGACGGGGACACCGCGCACACCCGATCTCCAGCTCTACCGTCTCTGGACGTACCGCAAGCATCTGAACCTGGATGATCTTGACTTTGGCGATGACGGGGTTGTCCCGACGCTGGTGCGGGTGATTGGGCGACGGGGGTTGGGGGTTTGGTCTGTACGGCGGGCTTGCAAATAAGGGCGTTTCTCTTTATATCATACCCCTTTCTTCTCTTCTCTTCTCTTTTCACTCTCTTCTTGTTACTTACATTGGGTGGTTGGTCGGGTCTTGGATGGATGGACTGGACTGGACTGGGTCGGGGGTAAGGGTAAGGTTATTGGGGGATACGACTAAAGTATAATAAAAATTAGCAGACACACCCGCGGATTCTTGTTACTTGAGAACCGTTTGTTTGGTGTGATGCAGCTTCTCTTTCCATTCCTGTTCTACCTTCTGTGCTTTTTGTTTTTCGAAAAGATACCACTCTGTTTTACTGTAGGTGACGTATGCTACGTTTAGACATGCTGTCAACAAGGTTCCAACGACAAATTAATCATCAAGTGTCATGCTTTACCATTATCCAACTCCAATAATCAATAAGGCGTCCTCTAGCCAATATATAATCGTGCATACAGCCGATCATCCCCGAAAAGGGCGGGGGAGTGGGGCGAATAATTGCATGCAGTATAATGATCCACAATTTCAAAGCTGGGTTTTGCAAGGGCATTGCATGATATTGATATATATTTTGTACGTACTTGGTCTATCGACCCACTCCTTAGGTCATACTAGATAATCCAGTCCTGCTGTATTATTAAGAAGCCGCTAATTTATGGAAGACGAGAGCCTAAGACCTCTATACAAAGATACGTATAATTGTAGTACAGTAGCCAGCGCCGATCAACTACAATCTGGAGCCTCCACATGGACCATAAGGTTGTTGGGTGTTTTTATGGGAGAGCCGAGAGTGGGGTTCAACTAATGATGACGGGGTTCAACCTATTCATGAGGATTGGGGTTTTGGCTCTCGGATTTTGGGCGAAGTTTGTGTCGTGGCATGCCGAACATGGCTTGATGTAAGTGCCGTATATAGAAGCAAACATATGGTCTTACATCAACATCACGATACTCAACGTTGTTTGTCCTCAGAAGATCCATTTATGACCTGCAGTTTCTTACCAAAGGGACAAACCGACAACAAAGACAAGAAGGAAACATCCTTCAAAGTATACGCGGTTTCCCACGCTCTAAGCCTGTCACTTTCTCATCATATATAGCCGTCCCTCCCCGCCCTTCTTTCCAATCTACCTTCTCCATTACATCCACATCTATCTATATCTATATACCGACCTGCTCCTTTACTTTGCTCTCGTTTTGTATCACATTCCCATCTATCCTCGGCCCCATGAGCCGAGCTACCTTGGGCAAGCTATCTTGATCCCGGCACCCCTCCTCCACTCACTTCCTATATACACATCTGCCACACCCCAGACCACGAACATGAGCAGACAGACAGTCATAAGACACATCTCAACACATCCTCCCACATACCTGACGGAGAACCTGTCGAGCGGAGAGAATCTAAATCGCTCTGCCATAGAGAATCAGCGAAAACCATGGCCACAACGGCCCAGACTTCCACCCACCGACCTAGCAGCAAGCCTCAGGTATCAAGGAAATCTGGACCTATCTGCCATCGAGGAACACGCAATCTCCGAGCAGAACCAGTCCAGACAAACGGAGAACCGAAGTCTTCTCGGTTCTTCTGACGACAGGGTTGGCAAAGAGTGGACAACGAATGCTATCAGTCACTTGCAGGGCATGGCATGAAGGCCTTTTCCCATGCCTTAGCTCAGCACGACAAAGGAACGTCTGCTTCTTTGGATTCCGAATATAGCCTACTGTGTTGTTGCTGCACCGAATATCTATATCGACTCACTCACTAGCCCTCTATTGCTGCTCGAGCGAGATCGATAAACGAACGTTCTTGCTTCTTCTGTTAACCCGTGAGTCCCTCCTCCCTTTCCTCCTTCAAAAACATCAGCTAATATTTTCTTTTTCGATTTTATAGGTCCGTGGATCCCCCATCAAGGAAACTAGAAGCCGGAGATTTTACTCACTCCCGTTCCGCATAAATGCACCCGCCGATCAATCTTCGACAGACATCACACCCTGTACCAAACGTCCGGCACACACCTACCATCATCTGCACTCGTCCACCATCACACCACCATCAATTTTCTTCGGAAAAACGACCACTCTCTCAATCTTTTCATCAAAAATACCACATTTCCATTCTCTCCTCGTTGCCCTTGGCCTCTTGCAAGATGAATTTCCAGGAGCGTATCCAAACCGCTGTGGTTCCGAGTGGCTGAAACCTGTCGACCTTCCTGCCCTGCCTGGGAGTCCTCTTCGCCATCTCGTATGGCCCTCTCCCTCTGGTCCTTCGTGGAGGGTTCTTCTACCCCCTTTCAACGACTCGGGCCGGTGAAACCCCTTCTTCCGCCGCAGCGGTAGATCTATTTGTGCGTACTGCGACCAGCACAACGCAGCGTGTATGCCGGTAGTCGTGGCTGCTCGGGAGATCGGTTGAATGGTGTGGGGTCAGCAGTACAGTGTTGGCCAGGTTGCTCTGCTGCGCACATTACGAAAGGCAAGATGAGCAGCAGGACAAGGTCGTCGTGGACCGTGTACGCAGGGTCTTGGGTTGGGGGTTAAACCAGCCGCGTTCCATTTCCATCCTTTTGCCAACCAATCACCGGTACAATCTTCTAGACTGCAACCACCGAGACAGTCTATGAAGATGGACATGGATCTTTGAAGGTGGCTGGCTCCGTCTGCGATGAATACGCACGTATGGGGGTACATTAACTCCCGGGCTCTATCCTGGACACCGGCAGAACCTGGTCAGAGATTCTTATATAGCTCTATATCCTATGGTGGGTGCATCCGTCTAGCGAGGGTTGACTGAAGAACTGAATAACATAACTCTCAATGAACAAAAATTTCTGTTACTAGTATTTTCCTAAACTACCCTGGGTAGCTAGCTAGTTAGACAACCCTCCCGCCACAAGGTACAACCCGATCAAAGTAAAACAAGCCATCGCAGATCCACTAGTACCCCGAATTAAGATCCACGCTTTGTCGGCTTCATAAATTAAATAGTAATAGTGTCGACCGTATACGTGTACTAATCCATCTGGATGGATGGCCACTAAACCTATTTCCCGTCCCGAGACCCCGGTTAACAGGATTCGGGTCAGCCGCGCAGTCGGGAGTTGATTCGCATGACTGCAGCATGTGGACGGCGGGTGGCGGACTGATGCGGATGCTCGAAAGATAATTGGAGTACTCCGTACAAGCATACCAACACCAGAACCAGCCACACTTCTATACCTGTATTTCTATTTCTCCATACCCCTCAACCCGACTGGTTCCAGAAGATCACGAGATATCCATCTGATCTATTGTACAATCTACTCTACGATCTACCCAAGGTCATACAAATTCAGCGAAAACGTCCCATTTTGCCCATTAAGTAAGTACATGACAAGTCGTTTCGGGGGGAGAGGAAAAGGGTAAGAGAGAAAGAGAGCCCACGCAGGATCTGGTCAGGATGTAGGAACCCAGAATTTCGCGGACTCAGCAAGCGGGATTCAACTCGGGTGAGGGCTGAAAATGGTTCAGCCACTGACACCCGGGGAGAATTCAGGAAGGTGAAGGGAAAAGGGTAATGGAGAGTTGTGTGGGACATTTCTGCCAAATGGGGGAGATCAACAGCAGCATGATTGGTATTCATCAGAACGTAAGAAAAGGAGAGAGAGAAAGATCGAGAGACATCAGCCACGTTTACTCCTCGTCATCATCCGGCTGGTCGAACAGGAAGTTGGCGGCCAGCTCCTCGTTCTTATCACAGGCGAAGTAGGCCTGGATGACGGAATCCCGAGGGAAGCCGAGACGGCACAGCTGTAAAAAAGTCAGTCAAGGATGTCCAGGCTCATATCCAGTGTAGAGGACCCGAGTCCAATTCCAATACATACACGCTCAATTGCATCGCGCTCCTCCTCCGTAACCGAAATCGCCTGGGTGCCAGGAGGCAGAGCCTCGTCATCCTCACCAAGGTCCTCAGCAAGCAGCTGAAGGAATTGTTCAGAGTTTTGCCCAATGATCTGCGCAATCTGGGGGTTACCAGCGGCAACCTGTTGCAGGATAGGCTCGAGCATCTGGGGTTGCTGCTGTACCAGCTGGCGGAGCTGCTGGAAGTGGGGGTTGCTGCGAAGGAAATCCAAGTTTGCGTCACCACCGGCCGCACCACCGGCACCTCCAGATCGAGCACCACGACCACCACCTTCACCAGCCTGGGCAGCAGCCTCGAACATGTTGAAAGGCTCATTTCCACCAAGAGCTCCACCGACGGCAGGGGTCTCGTCATGAGCCTCAGCCTGCTCTTGCTGTTGTTGCTGTTGCTGTTGCTGCTGCTCACGTTGGGCGCTCTCGGGGATACCCTGAAGCGAGATAGATGGTCAGAATGGGGAGAATTGCGGAGGGTGTCCAGGAAAATAGCTTACATTCAACAGATATTCAATAGCACGGTCCGGGTTGAAGAAAGCGGCGCGCATGGCCCGCTCTACCTGGGGTCTTTCGAATCCCATAGCTTCCATCTGCTGCATGGCACCCTCGGCGGCACCGCCCATAGCCAGGGCAGAAGGATCACCAAATGCCGCGGGCTCATTTGCTTGTGTGGTAGCACCACCAGCCGGGGATGGGGTAGCTGGTACAGCGGGAGTGGAACGAGTGGCGGGAGCGGGAGCAGCAGGAGCGGGGGCAGCAGGCGTCGCAGCGGGTGCTCTGGCGGCAGGGGTTGAGGGAACCGAAGGAGCAGCGGAGGGAGCAGCCTTGGGTTGCTTTGAAACAGGTCAGTATGAATGAAGACGGCCATGGAGGACAACGCCCTCTCCCAGAATCTCGAAGTGGAGTAGAGCAGTATTCTTTGCGTACCTTGGCGGGCAAGCAGACTAGGAAATCCTTCTCTTGAATGTTGTAGGACTCGACGGTCTTGTCATCTTGCAAAATCTTGCCTATACACGAAGCGAGTTGGTTAGCGGGAATGCCCTGCGAGGAATAGAGCTGTTTCATGAGTAGACGGAGCCTGCAAGGCAAAAGAGCAGTATCTTCCCTCGCCTCCGCAGCCCATCAACCCTTTTCACATCCAAAATCACATACCAGAGTAGATCACCTTCATCCGTTCCGCGCCATAATCAGGCTTTTCTTGAGAGATCTTCTCCTTGACCTGTCGGACCTATAACGAGGCGAAAAAAAAGAAGGCAAGGTCAGCCCCGCACCAGGTGGCGTCGAGCGAGCCCATCGCAACAGAGCATCGGGAGAAAAGTTGAACATACAGTTTCGGAGGGTTCGACCTCGATCACGAACTTCTCTTGCTTGAGATCCTATGCAACCGAGAAAAAAAGCTGTCAGCAGGTCTGTGGACGGTAGGATGTCTAGATGGCGAAAGGGCTGGAAGGGACGGACCTTGAAGGTAAGCTTCATTTTGGCGTCCACTGGGAGATGTGGAGGACAGAAACTAGGATAGGAGGGTAGGTAGAAGAGGGACCAAGTTCAAAAATGGTCAGTAGGAGGGGGGTGGATGGTGGAAAAGGATGCCAAAGCCGATGATCCAGGGTCGAAGGTCGAAAGAAGTTGAGAGGGGTGCAAAGAAGTGACGATGATGGCTAAGGCCTGAGGCGGTGCCTGAGGCGGGACTGGCTTCACCGCCCCACTTTTTTTTTAGTCACGGTGAATTTGCATAGTTTGGATATTCTTGTACGGAGTATATACTTGGGCAAATTCATGGTGTGGAAGCTTTTGATGATCAAGATGGGGAACTTGCTGGGTTTTGCCATGATCTGTCAAGACTGTCAATTACAAATGTGCATCGAGTGATCTTGCTTGGCTGTGCGTCTCGGCTCGTGACGGACATCCCGTTCTCATGGTGAACCTCGGGTTGAACTAGAAGGAAATCTACAATTCGCAGCTTAGAATTAGTCAAGGGGGCCCGTGGCTGAGCATGCAATGCAGCTTCTCAATTCATTCCAAGGTTGATATTCCAAATCTCAAGCTTTGCTCGGTTGCATCGAGCACAGACATGTCTTCTCCACCATCCATGTCAAAAGCGCTCGCTTATGAGAGGAATCAACCCACAAAACCCCGGACAAAAGTCCAATTTGACAAATGATGCAGGACAATAGACAAAGTCTGATATCTTCTCCAGGATCATGCAAGTAGTATCCTTGACCTCCAACTCGATCGTCGATCTACGGGGGGCCAGCCCATTGTATACATTTCCCAGGGACCTGGTCAGTATACAGACCCATCGAGCCTGTCGGGACCAGTCCCCCGGATCGGAATTCTGTATACTCAATGGATCCATAATCTCCAAGAAATGACATTGACCAACAAAATCTCACGCTAGACCGACTCTTAGTCTCTTTCAGGGGAAACCGGAAGATTGTTGCGAGTGCCGAGTGACAGATCACATTCAGCCGCATCGGAGATCGGGAGGGGCGATCCGCTCTGATGAACCCAGCAGACCGTCTCGCTTGATTCGGGTAGTTGATGGATGGATCATATAGATAGTGCAGAGGCTAGCGGGCTGATGGACGGCACTATGAAAGACAATTTCCCACTCGGCTGGTCCAGCCCTGTCAACCCTGGGGTAGTGATAGGCCCCGGAACATTTTTAAGGTGGTAGTGACGATGTACTAAAGTGTGATATACACACCCATTTAGACAGATCAACTCGCTACCAGAAAGTAATTAGAATTGTAGCATCGACGAGACACTAGAACTGCTACTGTACTGTATGCCACCCACCACTTTACCCCCGCAGACTCTAACCACCATGCCGGGTGGATGGGTCAGATGGATCTGGTCTGCCGAAAAAAAAATGACAGGTTGGACCCAACTTGCAGAAGTGTGCATTGGGATATGCTCGATATACTTTGACGCCACGCCTTCCTCTATGCTTTCGCCCCGTCCCGCTCCACGCGAACTGCAGTCGTCAATGTCATAAATATGAGCCATTGCCCTCGTCCTGCAGGGGGTGAAGTTCCTCCTGAACAACGACAAGTTGATCTAGTCTTTCTGACTTTTTAACCACCCAACGTGGACGCATTCTTTTCAAGGCCGTCGTGCAGGCCAGAATCAGGTTACTGAGTTGACACTCGGTGGCAATCGCTCTTTATACTTTGTATCTGATCATCATTCTGATTCTGGTTCATCCTGTTCTGCACACGCTACCACGTTCTTTCTCTATTTGCCTCATTCATTCCTTCAGCATGTCTTCGGCAATGCTTGTATACTCCCTCGCTGGAGCTGCAGCACTATCTGCCATCATCGTCACAATCCTTAACGGCCTCGCCTATGCCGCACTGCAATCATTACCCTCGCATACTTCAACAACCGGACTAGCTCCAGTCATCCTCAGCATCTTGACATGCATTGCCCTGCTGGCCCTCAGCATCCTCATCCACAAAGATGTCCGCAGCGACATCCACTGGTCAACATGGAAAACCGGCATCTTCTACTTCACCGGAGTATATCTCCTCATCAGCGCCATCTCCGTCGCCGGGACAATAGCCTCAAACGATCTATACAACTCACCACACCAAGGAAACATCTTCATCGCCCGGTCCATCTTCTGGGCCATCTCCATCCTTACGCAAGGCCTTTACTACGGCTTCCTCCTGGTGACCCTGGCCCAACGCAAGCCATGCCAAGATTGGCCACGCTCCTACACACAGGAACTCAAATCGTTCTCTGAAAGCCCAGAGCCAGTCCACTCGCCGGCTCGCACACTCTGCGATCCATATCCAGAATTGAAACAATTCGACACAAGACGCTCCTCGCTACGCAAGTATCCCCGTCGCTCCAATCGTTTCTCGGGTGGTACCATCTGCGTCGAGAGCACCCGTACAAAGCACGACTCTTTTGACACGAGTTCGTCCACGCTCTCTTCACCCTCGCCATCACCAACAACAGACCATCCACCAATGCAGACGCAATCGCAAATGCCAACACAACCACAAACCGACCCCTTCGCAGACCGGGACACCCATCCCCTTCTCCTCCGGGGCTCCAGCTTCCGAAGCATGCCCAGTCTCCGCCGCGAAACGAACATCCACCTCTCGCTAGACAGTCTCGTCCAAACTTCGCCCACAGCCTCAAGTCTGGCCCTAGACTCGCCATCCGGTTCAACACTGACTCTGCCCGAGACATACGCATTCTACGCCCCCAGAAATCCCAATCCCCATGGAACTGCCTCCTCATCACTATCTTTACCCTCATCCCCACTTCCATCCCCCACATTCCCCAACGGATCAACCCGCGAACAAAACATCCACCCACTCTTCCGCTCAACGAGTCCCTGTCCCAGCCCGACGCCATTGCCAGGCAGTACGGTGAAAGCGTCCCCGTCTGCGGGCCAGACGATCACGCAGAAGACCCTGACGCGGATGCGGTCTGTGCGGGAGCTGAGGTCTCCTCGGAAGGAGGATTCGCCTGGGGCTGGAGTGTGGATGGGGATGGGAAGGGCGGGGTATGTGAGGAGGAGTGTGACGCAGTATGAGAAGAGGGGGGATTTGAATGAGTTGCCGGAGGAGGAGAGGTGATGATTGAATATTGGATTGGGATTGGAATTGGGTATGGGATTGAGATTGGATTTTTCGTTCAAGCCGTTTGATTTTGTTTCTGTCTTTTCTTTTTCTTGTTGGAAGATTGGGATATGCGGTATGATATGGATGGATATGGGATTGATGATTGATGTACAAATGGGTTGGATATTGTTTTATTGCTTTTTTGTTTTTTGTTATGGAGAGATGTTTCTGTACAGGAGTAGTTTAATTGATATGGACTGATGCAATTGATTATAATCATGGACGTTAATGGTGCAAATCAGTATGTCTTGTAGTGGAGAGGCCGACACCGTACCGACCTTGATTGATACTTGCAATACTCTGTGCAGCCTTCTATTCTACAATACTCAATCTACTTGGATTGAGAATGGCCCCCTTCCTATCTGGCATATCAAATTAAAGAACCGTCTATTGCAATCTATCTCCATCTCCATCTCCTCCGTATTCTAAATTGCGATTACCGAGAAAGGGATAGCCGCCGGGTTGCATACGAGTAACGAGTTCAAATTCTAGCCAACAATATGCTGAATAAACAGCAGGCAATAGTAATAATAAACAAGAACAATCCATAGTATTGCCGACTGAATATCCCCGAGGTAGCCTTACTATGTATATGGGGTTACCTACTGGAGGTGCTATGAAAATCGCCGCGTTCGTCGGTATTCCCCCCAAAGTGGGTCGGGCCGTTTATTTTTTTTTTTCTTGGGGGAGGCAGACGCCGGGAAGGCAGATACTACTACTACTACTACCTACTAGCAGCCTATGAACACGAATAGGCAGAGCATCAATAGGCCTCGAAATCGATCTTCGATATTGTTCTAGGTGAAAGGTAGCCTTGGGGATATCACTTTCTTGCCTGGTAGACGTCTGCCTTCTGGGGGGCCGGTAAGATATTTAAGGGTCCATCGCCCATGACGGAGCCCCCCCCCATCCTTCCTCACCATCCTCCATCAATCATAACCGCGCGGGAAAAACCACTTTTTCTCCCCTTCCTTCTCTACTACTCACTACTCTGACTACACTTCGACGATTCGACCAACACTTCCACTCTTGTTTTTTCTTCCCTTTCCAACTTCTCTTCTTCCTTTTCACCTTCATCACATCACCACTCCTACACATCCCTTTCCATCCTTTTTCCCATCTCTTCCCATCTCTTTTCTTTCGTGTTCGTGCTTCCCCTTGCGTCTCCTTGGCTGTCAGTCCCGAGCAGATCCAGTCCAGTCAAAATCCTGGACTGAGCCGCGACTGGCGCTGGGCGACTGGCAACTGGCGACTACCGGGGCCACTGGGACCCGCGAGTAGATCTCCGACTCAACTTCGGAACCACTTTTGGTTCTTCCCTTTCACTTCTTCACGACCTCCCATCATCGACCACCTTTTCCGCCCCTGGTAAGTTTACTGTTTCTGTTATTGTGGGATTGTGCTCGACGTGTCTCTTGTTGTTGTTTATGTTTCCTTGCCCTTTTCCCGTGTCAAATCTGTTGGTGCTGGCCGTGTCGCCCCTGGTGATCAAGCCAAGTACTGTGGATCGCCCTGCCTATGCTTTGCTCATGCTTCATGCTTCATGCTTCATGCTTCGTGCTGCTCCTCCGTCTGGTCACAATATCACGCTTTTCCCATGTTTAATCCAACCTCCCCTGCTCCCACATTTCACAACACTCCCTCATCATCACCATCTTCTTCTACTCTACAACTTGTTCATCTCCATCATCTCCATCATTCCCATCTTCCCATATCACTTCTTCCATCCCCAACCTGCTCGACTCACATTCTCATCCACCCTCGGCGACATCCAATCGCGTGTCGCTCATCTCACCTCTCTGGGTAACTGGTCCTGCCTCATCCATCATCCTCCCTGCTCAGTCCTCTGTCTTCCCTTTCTTCTGTTCTCCCAACCCTCTCATTCTCCCACTACACCCATCTCTGTTTCCGCATCTCTTCATCTCATCACCCTCTCTCATTTCGCAACTCTTCCTCTCGATCTTGTCTTCGTTTTCTGTGACAATCCTCGTGAACTCAAAGAATCATCTTACTGACTGTCACTCATACAAGACCCTCACAATGGTGGGCCGACGAGGAAAGCGAGGCGCGCCGGCGGCCAATCCCACCCCGGCGACGCGCTCCTCCCGCAATCCCCCCGGTAAGTGAACTACCCTAATCTGGTCCCATCCATGATGGTATCTAGTTCCAACCCATGTCTACCCCCACCTTTTACTTGTGTTGTTTTATCTACACCTGCCTCTACGTCCCCTCATTCCTCTCATTCAAAAACTAATCCAGCTTATAGCCACCTCTCAACCTTCCCGTGCCCGGGGCCGCGGCCGTGGCAGAGGTCGCTGGGCCAATCACTGGGCCAGCCGCCTCCTGCCCGGCCGTGCTGCTGCCCGCGCGGACGACCAAGAGGAGTCGCCTCCACCCCGGCGCTCCCATATCCTCAAATTCAAGCTCCCTTCCCTCCGGAAGTTGGGCCTCGGACCCTCTTCCACTGCGTCCGCCGCAGACCAGGCCGACGCTTCCACCGCGCCAGCCAGCACCGCTGCTGCTGCGCAGCACCCAGAGACGCCTCGCGGCCGGCGTTCCAAGCGGGCAATGGCGGTTCCGGAATCATCCCGTACCACCCGCCAGTCTGCTCGTCTCAAGCCGTCGGGAGAGATGGCTACCGAAGAGGCCACCCCCAGTAAGGCGGTTGACGATGCAGCTGGCGTGGTGGACGGTGATGCGGACGCCGGCGCCGACGCCGATGCCGACGAAACTGAGCTCGAGGAGGAAAGCTCGTCCCCTCAGGAGCCAGAACAAGAGGACGTCGAATACGCCCCCAGAATCCGTCTTCGACTCAGCCCACCAAAGCCGCCCACCCAAAAACCATCCACGGATCAGGTCACAGATCCAGACCACCCTCAGGCCTCCACAGAGGTCACCGCCCTGCCTGATGCCTCGCAGCCCTCACAGAATGTCCCACAGAAGACAGAGGGCGAGCATCAACCACCTGTGCTGCCCGCACCCGAGACCGCGCGTGCCTCCTTCTCGCCCCGACTCTCACGAAAGCGCAAATCCTCCGAAATGAAGGACGAATCGCAAGAATTCGAGTCCGCGGAGATGCCAGACCCGAGTGCCACTGCTACCAAGAAACTCAAGCTCGAAGACTCCGAGCTTACTTCCGCCCACACCCTCCAGCAGACTGGCAACTCGACTGACGCAGCGCAAGAGTCGACTCCGGATGATGGCGCCATTCCCGATGCACCCTCCGTCGATCCCGTCGTGTCCACCGAAGATCCCGCTGCGAGCGGGCGGGGACGCGGACGTGGACGCGGACGTGCCCGTGGCCGAGGTAGCCGCGGTGGTGCCGGTGGTCGCGGTGGTGCTCTTGCGCCCCGCGGAGCAGGTGTGCGTGGCCGTGGTGGCCGAGGACGAGGTCGTGGTCGCGGTTCGGCCGCAGCAGCCATTCGACGCGGCGGCAAGCGGATCGAAGACGAGATCTGGGACAGCGAGAGCCGGCGCCGGACTCCATCACCAGTCCCCGCCACCCAGCCGATTAAGGATCGAGCTGAAGAGTTGGCGGCCCTGTTCAAGAAGGTGGGCCAGGCACAGCAGCTGGCGTTGAGCGTGCTGGCAGAGCGCTCGATGCAGACCATTGCGCGCGACAAGAACGCGCATATGGACTGCCCAGAATATGACCAGGTGATGCGCGACCTGGGTGATCATCAGCGCAAGGCGCTGACCCGTTACCGAGATCAATATGATCTCAAGGTGGAATCGGCCGAAAAGGTCTACGCGGGCAATCTGTTCATCGTCGAACAGCGGGCAAAGGTATGTACTAACTGATTTCCATTTGTGATATTGAGCCCAGATGGGTGCATGTTCTGTTCAATTGATAGCTGACTTGTCATGTTACAGGCCCAAATTGAGAACATCAAAGATGAGATGTTCCATGCGGCACGAGGCAAATACATGGAACTCGTGACCGGCCGCCGTGCTGCCGAAGACGATGAGCACACAGAGGTGAGTTTCACATCATATTCTTGTTTTTGAAGAAGTCCAAGCTAACGAATTACATCCAGACCGACGGATCAGACGGCGAAACCGAGGAACCCCGCTACCTCTTCCGCATTGGCAAAGCCGGCCTGCGTGAAGTGGAGCGTGGGTTCGTCGCCGAAGCAGTGCGCGTGCCAGACGGAGCGGCCGCCTTCGAGCGTGGTGAGCAGGAGTGGGAAGACTTCGTGATGAAGGTTCGACTGGGCGAGGACCTGAACCCACAAATGCAAGCCCTCGACTGCTCCATCGAAGCTTCGACGGACTCTATCAACCGGACAGTGGAGTCTCTTCTTGAGGCTGCCCGCGCCGTGGCAGAAGAGTCCGAGGGTCCGCGAAGCTACGATGGAGCAGCCGATGTCTCGAAGGCGCTCTCCGTGCTGGCCGACACTGCCCTCTCCGACCCGCACCCTGCCCATTACCCCCAGATGCGTCCTGACCAACAACACATGGCTGGCCACCGTGCGTTGTTGCCACAGGCGCATCAGGGGGTTAATGTGGCACCTCCACCTCCTCCGGGCATGACCCATGGCCCGACCGACCCGCGGTCGTTCATCTTGCCGCGGCCAACACCGACGCAGCAGCCGCGTCGCTTGCTTCCTGCGCGGTCGCCGTTGGGCATGGGCCTGCCCGACCCCTTCGCCATGACCGGGCCCCCGCAGCTGCCTCCACCCCCGGGGTCAAATTTCCAGCGGCTGCCACTACCATCGTGGCCGCATGGTCCCCCCCAGGGTGGGCAGCAGCCCGGGCCCGGACATGGTCCGGGAAATACAGGGTCTCACGGTGGCCCCGCTCCTCACGGGGGTCCACCGTCCCTGTACTTCCCGCCGCCACCCCGGCGGTATTGAAGGGGTTTCTCGTGTGACCTGACCAGTCCACGAGGAGAGGAGGAGGAGAGGGAGGGGGAGGAGAGGAGTAAGAGGAGGAGCGGGGGGTTGGGGGGTGGGCGGCGGAGCGGAGAGGAGAAGGGGGGGGGGGGGGGGGGGGGGGGGACATTGTTTGGTTTTGGGGGTGTTTTTTCGAACCACCAAAAGGGGGTTGGGGGGGGGCCACAGGCCCAGTTTTTTTTTTTTTAGCCGCCCGGGG